>OX463756.1:114496664-115129501 GCA_949824845.1 Rhingia rostrata | reverse complement strand
CAATGATGTGATTGAACAACTAGATCTAGGTTGCGGATAGGTCTTATATTCTTAATGGCGAATCGATGTTCTTTTTCATGTCCCTGGATATCCAGATTGACCTTTGAAGACTGCTCTGCTGTTATTTTCTGACCGTTCCAAACGCTGAGATGGTCCCTTAAGTTATATTTTGTTAGCTGTACGTTCTTTTAAGAGTGATACTGCATATCTTTCATCAAACATTACAAATATCTCAGCCTTTCCGTTTGGACCCAGTAATGTGACTGGCAATATTTTAAATAATTGGCTAGAACACCCAACCGCAGCCCGGCAACTGTGTAAACGTCTGGCACTGTCGCTATTAAGGGATTCCTCATGAAGGCATGCGTGGTGGTATCGAAGACAACCATCAACTCCACAAGGATTCTTAGTTCGACAATTCATCAAATTGTGTCCTTTATTAAGACAAGAAAAACATAGTTGTTAGCTTTTGACTTTTTCCCATTAGGCCGGCTACACACACGCAGTTTTAACTGTCCGGTTTGCCCGTTCTGGCCGTCTGCGCAGTTAAAACTGAACGTGTGTATGATAAAGTTGTCAGTTTTTTTAGCCTGAGCAGGCAGTCGGACAAAAATCGAAAATTCAATCGTTTTGCCTGTTCAGTCCGCCTGTTATTAGAAAAACCAGAGCGTGTGTAGCATCAGGCATTCAGGCCGTCAGTTTAAAGTGAAATTTACATGCGTGGAGACGGTTTTCGTTTAATATGGCTAAACAGTTTACTGCTAATAACAAGTCCACTATGGCAAGAGTATCATCCGTAGATACCATGCTTATAGAACGACAAAAACAAACAAACTGATTATCTTCATATATTTACCGGAGCGTGTGAATGCGCTATGGCGGTCCGGTAAAACTGTTGTACCTAAAGGCGTCAGTTGTATCTCTAAAACTTGCGAAAAGCAACGGCCATTCTTCTGTTTTTCCCCAGAAGATAGGTAGGTCATACAACCTTAACTCATTTGGCGGAACCATTGTGGAATTGGATACATGATTAAATGTTCCCGGCATTGAAAATTGTACTGGCAATGAGGATGAAGTTAAACATGGTTGTACATACCATGGGATATGCGATAGGGTATTCAACGATTCGCACAGCCGATTAAAGGCTTCTCATATGTTTTTCGCAGTTTTTTCATTGGTTTTGGCTTGGTGCACATCCGCGTTCTCATCGTGGCTGCAACAAGGGAGTGATCCGAGTCGATATTAGCCCCTCGGAAGGCTCGGACATACAAAATACTGGATGCGTACTCTTTCCAAGAATATCAGGCTGAAAAAGGTGGTGGTTGACCTAAGTCCCTTGGCAGCAGTAGGCACGCTTGCGATCGCACGGCTTTAGCTCGACGGTGGGGTGGGATTTTGCTGCCTCCCTATGCATACAAAAAAAAAATCGTGCCTGTTGATGGGATATTCATAGTGAATAACAAAACAAAAGGTTTTGAGAGAAAGAGAGAAGTTGACAGATTGAAGAAAATTTATAAATGGTAGTTGAAAATGGAAAGAGTTGGTTAAACGAACTGAACTGAATCTGCTTCAGGTGTAATAAAGCATATGGACTGGCCCGCCCCTTTGCAACTGGTCGCATTAATTTTGCACCATTGCACCTTGACTACTCGCATCCATTTTGTATTGTGATGAGTAGTCTCTGTCACTATTCTTAAATTCGTTTACCTGATCACACCCCTATATCCTGTTAATTTAGCAACACTTCATTTTAATTAAAATCTCACACGCGAAATGATTTGGATGATACATTTTATTGTGGTTCAAAATGGCGTTTTAAGCTGAATTCTCATGATACGTAGATATAGCATCATTTAAATGTTAAATAAAAGTATGTATAAGTAATTTTACGTAGTTAAATATTTTAGGGTAGTTAATTCACTTTAGTTTTAAGTAGGTTCTTTTATAAATTTTTTTTTTGGTATGTATGCAAATACAATAATGAATTTCAATTTAAGAAGATAAATAGATTAAATAAATAATGTATTGTGTTGCTCAAGAAAACTTGTAAAATGTACAATATGTACTTACGGTTACTCCAGATTTGATGAAAGTTGTGGCCAAGAGTTCCGCTTATCTGCTTTGTAGAAGTTGTATGTATACCTTACCTTTATGTATACCGTGTTGTATGTATAATTTTTAATTATGTATATGTTTTCTTAAGCAATTTGTGTTTTTTGTGTATTTTATTATTTATTTTTGATGCACATTGAAGGGTCACCTATGGTCAATTTTTGTTGTTAATTACAAGATTAACACTGTCTTTCTACAGATTTTTATGGCTTATCTATCCAATGATGAAATCATCTGGGTAAGATGCCTTATGAAGTGTTGCGGCGGCTTGTCACGTGCTATTCTCCCTCAGATCATACAGGCATTACAAAAGTATTGCGGACGTTCTCGTTAAGCTGTTAAGTGTTTTAATGCACGTACGAATGTGGCAAATTGCGGACTAATATATACTGCTTGAACGTCCGCTATATCTGGGAATACTCGGGGTTATTAATTTATTTGGATCCTCATTGTTGATTACATACCTTCTAATTGCTTTCCCAATGAAATGCTTATAAATGTTAAATGTGGTTGAAGGCCTAGATTGTATGGTATTCAGTCCTTTGCTTTCTGGTGGCTTAGTTAATAAAAACACTCCTAGTATATAATAGGTGATTTTTTTTTTTTTGTAGGCAAACTTTAATTGTAATAAATGCCTTACCTTGTTAAAATAAGGGTATGGTATATAACGAAAGGAAAATGTGGAGGTTTGTCGATAACATCTTTGAGAACACTTTATCACAATCACTGACCACCAGAAAAGAAATTGGCTTTCAATTGCGCTTTAGCACAATGGTTACTTTTCCATAACTTCTTTTACTAAGCTTATAGTTCAGTGGTACACTTATCGAAAGCATGCGGCTGTGTTCAAGAGGTTATTGAGTTTAAACACCAGTTACACTTGCTACTAAGCGACAATACTCGAGTGAAAATATAATGGTGTTTCAGCTTTATATTTTTACTTCATATTAAAGGTGTACGGTACATAGTCCTTTCCGACGCTCTTTGTTACTTCGTGTCAATATTTTTTTTTAGAATGGAGAGTTAACCAAAACCCCCTACGTGTAGGGCGAAATCCAATCCACTACGGGATTTACCTCCGCCATTTGCTTTTCGGCTCATCTCTGTTCTAATGTACTGACTGACACCTAAGGTTCCTAAATTAACTGTTGTCCGAATATCATTTTTTTCGTTACAAAAAAATTCATTGTTTGATTTGCACTGCGGCGAGGAGCTTCATCTTGTTAAAGCCAGTAACAGTCAAGACCTTTTTCACATGTTTGCAGATATAATAAGTCAAGATCCACCGACATCGATTCCCGTTGACTTTCTCTAAAAGGTTCAATGATAGGTTTGGTGCTCCGGCCTACTTCTTGTTCATGCTCGATAACTTGTGGGCTTTCCGCAGAGATTGCAAATCTATCATCAAAATTAAATGCCAAAGTAATTCAATTTGCGATACTTTTGCCATCATCACAAGGACATATCAGCAACAGTTCACACTAAAGTGTGAACACAAACAGAGCTTTGCAAATTAAAATGGAAGCATTTGCAAATCTGCCTGATAAGTTAACAATTTTCATGATGATCCCATTTTCCAAGCATTGAGGAGAAATCAGTTCTTAGAAATATATATCTACATATTTTACAGGTCCCTGAAATCGATTTGAAAACTGTTTAATGGTCTTCTTTTAAAGTCGTCCACGATACCACAGGTTCCTCCTACACTGAGTGGGGCATAAAGACTTTCATTGCAATTTTATTTTTCTCCCTTTTCTGTGGGGAATCCTTAAAGCACCACGACTTTGTCTACTACCAGGCTGCGCAAATGAAGGGGACTCGAATCAATTTCAATCAGAATATTGAAAGTAGTTGCCAGTTGCTGAGGGTGGGTTGAAGTCCAACTGACAAAACACCGACAATGGCTTCACCAAAGATTCGACGACAGCCTCACTATAGAGGATGGAAAGAGAAGAAGCGGTCTACCATTAATAAAGTGAAGTCTATCGTGGAGGATAATCTTTCAGACGGAAATTGCTTTCAAATAATCACTTCAAAAACAAAATCCATAAGAGCTTTCGCCAGATCTTTCATCAACCCCTCAACTCCTCCAAGGGATTTTCAAAGAATTTCACAAAGTCAGAGGTGAATGTCATCCCAGCTGCTGGCTGTTTAACCCCCGGAATAAAGAGTATTACCTAGCCGGCTTCAGTCCTTCGTCTTGTTTTTATATTACATAATTTTTTTGAATAATTATTTTTTTTTTTTTTTGATTTAGATTTTCGTTGGAAAATAATATCGGCAACCCTTATCACTCTCTTATCAAGTCGGAAGATTTTAATTTTACTCGAAGTGGGGGTTTAAACATTATATTAGCTGGATGGGTGTGTATAGGTATACGTACTCTGAGTTTTGTGTTTAGAAAAAGCGATACCGGTACGGACAGAGAACCAATAAACAAAACACATGATGACTTGTCTCCGGCTAGGTAGGTGGTTGATAGAGTCCTATTTACGGTAAAATGACAGAGGCAATCCGAAATTGGGTTTCGATAGAGGTCATTCATGCTTCGCCTTTACGTCTTATTGATGAAATGGGGAATCGATTTTATTGAAAACAGATTCTGCGAATTTTAGGTTCTTTTTGAGCATTCTGAAATCAGGCGTTATTGCCAAGCGGAAAGGTTCATTCAAATCGAAACGATTTTAGCCTCAAAGTCGAAATATTCGAATTAAATTCTTTAAACCTTAGGTGAAATTTATTTTACTGCAAATGTGACCACGAAGACGGGCGCAGGAGATGCGATTTTGAGTTCGATGAACTGACGAGCAGAAGGTCTCAGTTCGATTCCCAGTCGTAGCGATGCCTAAAGGGTATTCGCAGGTCCTTCTCTTGCGACGATCTGAGAAATCATCCGAATAGTATAAATTGTCAAGAAAACAAAAGCTTGTCTCAACCCAGCCGTTAATATTTGCAAAAAAATAGGAGATCCAACCATGGTGCAAGAAGTATGAATGGTTGTGCAAAAAAGCTAGTGATTGGGTATTAACGAGCCTGTTGCACCAAATATTTATATGTTTTACTAAGAAGGAACACATTTTTCACCTGAAAATTAAGGTGCAATAATTTGCGAACATTGCAGCTTTCCCAGCAGAAAAGGAAATATCGTAGTAGGCCCCCTGTGCCTAAGGCTACAGCAGTGGATTTGTTGACTGCGTTGCGGGCCATTCAAGGTCAGCTAACCGGTCTTTAAAACCAATTACGGAAGCAAGCATCAAGGGTAGATTATATCTACCCTTGTTGGCGCGCTGTCAGAGAGACCCCTAAAGACCCTGGCTGTGAATGTAAATTCACTGATTAGTATCGAATGTAGAGCTTATTTGTTTCGGTTGTTAAAAGACCAAAGTCCCTATGTGTTTATGGCTAGCGTAACAAAGCTAAACCAGAAGCATAAATTGACAAACAGTAATTACAATATCGCAAGTAGAGACCGTCCCAACTCCACTCAAGGAGGCTGGGTCGCTATCTTCATACGAAAACGCATTAGTTATAAAATCATATATAGTGGAGAAGTGCGCCGATTCCGGCTGCTGGAAGCTTGCGTCATATACATTTATACACTTTTTACAACAGAGCTCGGAAAACTTTTCGAATCTCTAATACTGAACTCAGAGGATAACTTTTTTTGTTGGCTGGAGATTTAAATGCCAAACACGAAGATTGGGGACATCAATCACCTCGGGGTAACCATCCATACAATTGGATGGTCCACTACAATGTTGAATATTAGATCGAAATTCTCACCACAGATAGGCCATCGTTTCCGAGAAGTGCTGCTTTCCTGTATCTCTTGCTGCGTGACCCTCGAAACTGTTTACTGACGATCGAGTATGACAGTGATAACTGCGGACTCGCCGCTGTAATACAGCTTCCGAACGAGCTTGTCGCATTGGAGATATAAGTGCCTGTGCATTCTTACAACTATGGTAGGGTGCGATGGCCTCGCTTCACCAACGCCTTATCGAGAGAAATACGTTCGAGGGCACGGTGGTGACACAAACAACAGATACTTAACAAGCAATGAAATCGACGAATACCAACAACAAATGGACGAAACGAATAATGAACAGAACGACGGTCTATAAAACATTCTACTGCGACACTTAACCCCTGAAGCTGTGGACATTTACGTTAAGCAGTTCCACAAGGCGCTGAATATTGCATACTATCCAGGGCATTGGAAGACGGCGCGCGGTGGATCATCCTCCTGAAAATGGGAATGGACAACTCCAATCCGGCAAATTTCCGGTCGATAAGTCTCCTTCCGAGCATCAGCAAGGTATTCGAAAAGATTCTCAATCGGACCCTGCTCAAGTGGTATGAGGAAGCCGAAAAACAGTACACGGGTGAATGTGTGGTTGATTTAGAGAAGGCTTTCAACACTATGGTTAGAGCGCTTCTATCTCAAACTGACCAGACTTGGCATTAGTAAACCACTGCTATATATGCTTCATGACATGCTGACTGGTAAAACGTTTGTTGTCCAAAGTGGCAATTTAACTTCTAGCACAGAATTTTTCATTAAAAATGGTCTGCAACAGGGAGCGGTAAACTCGATTCTCTTCAGCACTTACACCAGTGATATGATAGGTAGTCTTAATCAGGCAATTGCGTATGCGCAATGTAAGTCCCTAATGTCGAGGTCATTCAAACTCTTTTGCAGCGGTACTTCGACAAGATCCAGAGATATTGTGATGACTGGATGTTGAAAATCAACTTTCGGAAATCGGCAACTATCCTGTATAGGTATACGACAAAGAATTGGCACAAGGTGGTGATCGTTGGACCAAACGGTCATCCACTGCGAGTAAAAGTGCAGTAAAGTACCTTAGTATCTAGCTGGATCAGTATCAATGGCCGCTTTATCTCACGTGGTGGCGATGTCAATTGGCCGCCAAGATCATGTGATTTGACACCGTTGGACTTTTTTCTTTGGGGTTATTTGAAATAGAGGTGTACGTCGATAAGCCAGCAAAAATTCAAGAGCCAAAGGATGAGATAATTCGGCACATTAACGGCATAGATCCTCAATTATGCCTCAGCGTCATCGAAAATTTGGACTATCGGATGGAGGTGTGCAGCCGAGTTCGCGGCGGCCATTTGGCCGATATTTTGTTCCATACGTAATTGGACTATACCAATATTATTATAATAAAATAAATGACAGTAATTTCCTAAATAATTTGTGTTTTATTCAAAATCAATATGAGCCCTTACAAATTAACTACTATTTAGTTGCAATTAACTCTAACATAGACCCAAGAGCTTGCGAATTGCCAAAAAGTACCCAAGTCAATTGTCAATATGTCAATTCCATTCATTTCAAATCATATGAGTACACTATGGAGGTGGTAAACAGAGAAGGGAGAGAGAGAAATCAAGCACAGTTTCACTTCTACCGCGTATGAACTCACACTCCATTTTTCTTTTCGAATGATCTACTTTAATTGGTGAAGCAATTCCCGAAAAGCTATGTCATAGTCCTTACAACAAGGAGACACTTACAATGACACATTTGTTGCTTAATCAGCACTTAATGTCATCAGCCAAATCTTCAATTATACCATTCATCATGATGACTGACCTCACCCAAAGTCGCCATAACTACACTTATTCCTATGTCATGCTCATGATCATCATCATCATCGTCCTCAACACCGTTACTAGCTATTTATGTTACATTCAACTGCAAACAATCCCATCCAACACATCCCTTCTGACATTCTCTTCACTCAGGACTGTTTTGTGTGCTCTCCGAAGACCTCCTTAAGTAATGTTTGTATTTTATTATTATTTTTGTCCAATTTGAACTTCCATTCTAATGGGACAGACCAGGCAGTCTTGCCCACAGTCATCTGCTCATTCCTTCTATTGTGATGTATCTAACATGTTAAAGGTAACCTAGGGTTATAACGGCTGACTGGGCTCAAATTACCAGGTTCAAAGTTGCTCTCTGAAGTGCAGAGTTCTTTAAAGTAGGCACGCAAGCACTTCAAGATTAGTCTAGGACTATGGTACAACAAAAAAGGAAGCAAACACCAGCAACAACAAAATAAATAAAGGATATTGAGGAAAACAAAAAAAAAATTGCTCTGGCACGATAGCGTAAGCAGAGAGGCGGTGTATACTTCCATACCACCACTGCGACCGACGTCGTCGTTGTTGAAAGTTCAAGGATTTCACATGGTAGCAGCAACATGAAAGGGTAAAATCTGATATTTATCTAAGATTACAAGTGGGTTCCACTCGAAACGGGAGCACAAGTGTGCTGGGGATTTTCAAGGGAAAAATTATTATCGTCTTCACACACATGCACGTATTTACATAATTTAAAGATGGGCGACTGGCCATTTGTTGCTTCTTCCTCAATATGCAGTACGGAAGTGTACTGGATAAATATGGGGGTTTCTGGTTGTGTGTCTTCTATTCATGACACGACATGAAATGGAACGAAAAAATCGTCAATATTTAAGTAAATTGCAGTTTTTATACCCAAAGCTCAACCGCCCACCTGGAGGGCCAGTCTCAATTTATTAGATACTAGTAGGACACGGAGCCATCAGTATCCACTACAGGAATGAGTGATGCCCTTGATGCTCGTCTGGGTCCGCCTGAGACAGCTGGCCTTGTATTCATTCCGTGCCATCCTGATCTTGCTGTTTATAGTGTTGCTGTTTTTGTCTTGTTATCAACACTCGCAATTATATTTAAGCAAGTCTCATTCGGCTGGATCCACTAGCCATTGGAAAAGCGCAAATGTTATGCTGTTATCAACATTAAATAGCCAAAAATAAGGTCTGCAAGAAAATAATGCAGGCCAAGGCAAGATCTGTTAAGCTGTATAAGCAACAAGAATGTGTTTTCATTGATTTAATTCAAGCTCCTGAAACCTTAGTTTTTTTTAAAATCCATACGCCGTCTATATTCAGCGTCAGAGAAAAAAAAAGCTCATCTCACAGTCGTAAAACTTTAAAACCGATGATTTCCCCCATACTTTAAATCATATTTTGTAGCCCGTTTAAGGATAAATGATCAAATTATCGTCAATAGCCCATGACCAGTCATTCAATCATCTGCAAAAAGTCAATGCATTCCACCTTATGATCATGTTTTAGTTCGAATGACTGTGACGAGAACGATGTAATCCTTGAGCACCTCTCGACAACAAAGATGATTGTATTTTCTTATTATATCCTTGCACAGCCCGACAAATCGAGACCGTGAGCAACAAGCTCCACACATCACCTTCAAATTCTAGTACCCTCTCCAACCTCCATTGTGAGTAGGTGGTCGGGTGGTCTTTTATTGATATTGCCGATTGAAAGGGCAAAGCCCTGGATACTTTTCCATCGCCAAAGCCATATCCCCGAATAACCTCATTTGGAATTCTCTCTCGCTTGGGGATATATTTTTGTGATTTCATACAGTATCCGTATATACTATATACCCACCTGATATATTTCTAATTCCGATGAATGTTGTTTTTTAATAGGTTAACCCAGTAAACCTGACACATCCTCTGCTACGAATCCTCGTCTCGATGGGTGGTTTGCTGCTGCCAGTTTTCGATGGGTTTCCGTAATCCCTGTTCTTGACTCTAAGGCTCTCGGGAGAATTATTGTTATGAGACTTGGGTGGCTAGGCGATGGCTGTGTCGAACATCCAAGTGGATATTTGTTCTATTGATTTGCCAAAGAAGGTATATTGGTTCACCTGTGTGCAGCACAGTTCAATGAGTGCTCGACAGGATGCGGGAAGCAACAAATTCAAGGTTGAATATACTCATACATACACGTCTTGTGTAGGCGAATGACTGAGGGTCGATTAGTAGCTGAATGACTGGTGTTTAGCTAGAGAAAAGTTGTTTACTCAGGTTAGAGAGGTTATTTTTTCGTACGGATTTTGTGTCGCTCTCTGGTTTCTCTGAATGGGGATTTGTGAAAATGAAGTTTTGAAAGGTGTCAGGGATTTTCCACCGGGGTAAGTGTAGGGTATGCAATGTATTTGCGTTGTTGGTGATTTGATAAGGACAGTATGCGCTTGGGTTATCTCACTTGGGTGCATTTGATTGAAGGTCCTTCAATTGTGCTTGATTCAAAGTTACTGAGTGATTGAGATTTTCGACTGACGCGTGTTTGGAGTCGCTAGATGAGGGATTATCAAAAAGTAATACATATTTGTTTGTAAGTGTGTGTGATGGAATAAATCGTGGATTACTTGTTATTTTGTTATTATTGTGTGCACTGTGACATGAAGGTGTTTGGAAATACATTATCAAACCCAATTTATTAGTAAGGATTAAGTGTTCGGTACGACGATGGGTACATCGAGAAGTAGCAGATAGGCATAATAATCGAAATATGCAGGTACATGATAACATTTCGTGCAAAAGGGGCTATCGATTGTCATCGATAACTTGAAATGTAATGCCTGGTTTCACAGAGAGAACTTAAGTCGTTGCTTAGCTAAGCAAAACGCAGAGCTTAAGTCTGGGGTTAAGTTTTTCGGGTTTCATATTAATTTAAAAAGTGGGGTTTAGCTAAGACAAACATAACAAGCGATTGTCAACAGTTTGTGGGTAGTTAACTGATGTAAATGGGTTGTAGATGTCAACTAGGAAAATGCCTAAAAGAAAGTTGAAGCTATATATCGTACGTAACCTTGTAATCTAGAGGAATAATTTTATTTATCAATGAAAAAATTATGTATTTGTATCTGGTATCTGGAAGTGAATAAATTATAACCACTGACAAGCCTTTAATTTAATTAATTAGAATTAACGTGTGCACACTACATAGGACGCAAAAAAAAATCAGTCTACCAATAGCTATGCGGGAAATAAAATCTTTTTGGGCTGGAGTGCATTCCAGATTGCTCTTGGTATGATGCGAATTCCCGGTTGTGTCATTCACGTGTGGAATTCCGTCCGACATAGGAATTAAGCAAACACTTAGGTTGGTGGGTAGATTAGGTAGGCATTGTGCGTCTTCCTTAATCACACTTAGGCCACTATAGAGCCATTGTGATGCCCTTGGGGATCCACGTTTATGTTTGGTTCCTTCATTTATCTTGTTACTGTCCATTGTTGTTAGTCCTATTCCAGCCAAGCTGATGTTGTTGCAAACCTGAAAGATAAGGGAGTGGGGTTTCGGATAGATCCGTGAGGTTATGGAAAAAGTGTTTTCGGAAGGTTATCTTTCTTAATTGACTGAGGCCTGGGCAGTGGCACAGAAAAAGAAAAAGAGAGGGTATCCTCGTGTATTTCGTCATTACCGTAGCCTCTACAAACGTCATCTTCTAAAAGATACGTTTTAAGTTTGTGGCTTTTAAGTAAGTTATGTCCAGTAATATCCCTACTAGTGCCGAAACAAACTTCCTGTTTCTTTCTTTCTCAGGTCACATCCTTATGGAAATCACGGATCCAGTATTTTGGATGTTCGAACTTTCCGAGGAGCTAACATCGACTCGGAACCACTACATTTTTGCAGCCAAGGTAAGAATGCGGATATCCACCAAGCCACAAAAATCCAGAAATACACGCAACGCGTATACCTTAACAACCAGCATCGAATATCGAAGAACAATGGCACAGATACTAACAAACATCGAATATCGAAGAACAATGGCAAAGATACCAACAAGCCATTAGATCAGCCGCAACTGATGTGCTAAGATTCTTGCACCCACCAGAAAGAAAACCCTGGTTTGATGAGGAATACCGACAGATGCTCGCAGCCAAGGCTAAGCTGCAGGTGAAGAGCTCTATAGAGCTGCCACTGAGCTCTATAGGCTCTTCCTAAAAAGTCGGTGTTCTTCCCTTCTTCTCTGCCTATAGAGCTCAATGCAGCTCTCGTCTCTATAGCTGCAGCTTAGCCTTGTAGGCCTCGTTCTTGGCTGCGAGCATTTGTCTATATTCTTCATCGAACCAGAGGTTTCTTGCTGGTGGGCGCGATAAGACTAGCACTTCAGTTGCGGCTGATCTAATGGCTTGTTGGCATCGTTACCATTGTTCTTCGACATTCGATGCTGATGGTATGTTGTTAATCGAGAGGTTAAGGGATACACTTTGCGCGAAGGTATTGGTGGTCTCTTGCGATTGCAGTCTTTCGACATTAAATTTTTTCGCAGTATTTCTGGATTGTAGTGGCGTGGTGGATATCCGCATTCTTACCTTGGCTGCTACAAGGTAATGGTCACAGTCGATGTTAAATCCTCTGAATGTTCGGACACCCCAATCACTGGATGCGTGCCTCTTGTCTATAGCTATGTGATCAATTTGGTTGACCGTTCGTTGATCTGGAGACCGCTATGTCCCCTTAAGGATATCGAGGTGAGGAAACCGTGTGCTGGCTATAGTGGCATTTCGTTCCGTAGCGAAGTCAATTAGCCTCAGTCCGTTTCCAGGCGTGTTGTTAAAATTTCCCAGCACAATTTTAACATCGTGCTTCGGTAGTCGCTCATAGGTTTTATCAAGGAGTTCATAGAAGCAGTCCTTAGCTATATCATCTTTTTTCCCCGTCGGGATCTGAGCGCAAGTACGGCTTATGTTGGCGAATTATGCCTTGATGTGGATTGTTACAATGCGTTCTCTAATGTCTTGGAAACATGAGACTTCTTGCCTAAGTAATGTCTGCAATGTAGCAGTTTAAGGCTTCCGCTAGTTTTTCGCTTGCACCTCTCCTATTTAATGTTCCAGGTGCAGATACGAACGTCGTTGTCCTTTTATCGTTTAGCCGTGTCGTCAACAACTAAATCAGTCCTTTCCGAGGCTATTGATTGCTTCGCAACATACCTTTCTTTTACATGGTTGAGTAGTTAACCCAAAGCAAAACTCCCAACCTATAGGGCCAGTTCCAAATTATTAGATACCCCTAGGACACGGAGCCATCATTATCCACTACGGGATTGAGCGCTGCCGTTCATCCGCCACCATCTCTGTTCAAAAGGCCTGACTAACCCTCCTTGAAATTCCTAGACAACCTGTTGTCCGAATATGTCGAAGCAGCTTATCTAGGTTCGCCTGGGACAGTAGGCCGGGTATTCATTCCGTGCCATTCTGACCTGGCTGTTTATAGTGTTGGTGATATTTATTTTTTGTACTTGAACTGCAATTGACACTTGCCATTTAATTCCCGTTTTACCTTACAGTATATATACATTTTCCGACACTATAGCGTTGAAGAGTTGTGTTAAACGTCACCACATTAAAATAACTCCTCTTATGGGCCGGCTTAAATTACACGTTCAATTTAGTAAATTGTAACAAAATCTCCATGTTTGTATACATACAACAATAACAAAAAAAAGCCCTAGTGTACATATAAATAATTGCCCCTCCATCACCATGTCTGTCACACATGCATATACGCAGCAATGCGTTAATAGGCATTTATCTGACCGCAGATACAGCATTTTACCACCATGCAAAAAATTACCTCAGCGGAATGAAAGTAAACACAATTTTGATGCAATAAAATGTCGGTTCCGCTAATGGAACACGCTCAGCCACGCATCCTGCATATGGTGCGCGCTCTCCATAACATCACCATCCAGATCCAGAGTACAGGACACTAGTGGGGTGGTATACATCGTGTTAGCATTGCACCCGCACTTTC
Organism: Rhingia rostrata; assembly: GCA_949824845.1. NCBI lineage: Eukaryota > Metazoa > Arthropoda > Insecta > Diptera > Syrphidae > Rhingia > Rhingia rostrata. The sequence continues at coordinate 115,115,735 of OX463756.1, read as the reverse complement.
CGCCACCCCATGACGGTTGTAGATGTGCGTATACCACTATAACCGCTCCGTTTGACATTTATGGTTGAATTTGGTTGTCTTTAACGGATATTTTCCGAAAAAAAGAATTTTAAATACCAACACTACACACAGCGACTGATATAAATGGACGTGCATTAATTAGTGCATACACTTACTAAAGCCTACCATTAATTTTGCATAAGGAAGATTATTTAAATTTTTAAATTGTTGCCTGCACTATGACCGCCAGCATCCTTTCATTCCTATTAATATATCGATACACGCCTTTGTAGTTCGCGTTGGGAGTAGCTCATTCAAAATAAATCATTCGTCACCACAAATGGACGAATGCCTAAAATTAAATTATCGATAAAATGCGCTTAATATCAATCAAAGTGTTTGTGAGTGATGCGATGCAACGGTGCGCATCCAGAATTGGCACGAATCCTTATAGTGGGTCAGTTTTGTGCGAGGATATTCTGTTTGTCGGCCTAATAGCCTAAACGAGTTTGAATGACACAAACCGAGAGCTAGATTGGCATGGTGGTGAAAGCATAATAACCGGGTCACATTAGTTTGGCATTAGGCGGCCCCAAACGGTGCCAATGCAACCGCACTCAATAGGAGGTCCATAGACCGTTCGCATTAACGCAACGTGGGTGGATGCAGAAAATTGAAAAGGAAGACCACCGAATATCGAGTGGGCGACTGTGTTAATTTAAGCGCACGCATGAATTCTGCTCCGCACTGGTGGGGGCGTAAGTACAAAGCTCACATTTCAGTCAAATAAGCGGTTTTGGTTTTGAAAAACGGTGTTGGGTATACGAACTGACATGGAATGGCTTATCTATTGGTTTGAGTTTTACTTTTTGAAGTCTAACGACGATTGAAACAAGCAACGAATAATTGTTGTGGTTTATTTCAATTGGGCAACAAGCAGAGAACTGCGTCTTTTTCTAGACTCAGCTAAAGCTTGTAGGAGATCTTCCTCTTTGGGACAGTAGATGATCAGAATAGCTTGCCGACATCAACCATTGTCGTGTGACATATAAAGTGTAAACGCTTTACATGTCACAAAAAAACATGCAGTGGCAGCCCACAGGTGGTACAGTCCAACTAACGACGACACGAACAACACAAAATCCTATGACACAGGGTTTCGCTTTGTTTAGTTCATTGTTTGTTGCAAAGTGAAATAATGCAAGCTGGAGTATGGGTGCCAATCAGTCAAAATTTCTTAGCGTTTAACACGGAGGTTCTGACTAGGGATATGTCGCTTTACAGCTCATATAGTTCAGGGTTTAATTTTCGACCCTATAACCCATCAACGCAAACGAGACCGAAGATTTTTCGAAGAATTTTTCTCTCATGACGGCCAAGAATTTCTTCATCCACTTCTGATAAGGCCCACGCTTTAGTGCCGTAGAGCAAGCCCGGGATGATAAGGCTCTTGTAAAGGATATTCTCCTTAGTAGGTCGAGTAAGGGATTTACTTTTTGGCTCGATTTTTCTGACGAAATGTTGTTGTCAGAGTTAATAGCGGAGCAGACTCTTTCTCTCTTTCGCAGCCCTTCGGCCATTGTAGTATTCCTTGGTGGTATTCCTCGTGCTGATTGACCTGCTAACTATAGGAGAAACTTTGGTCACTATAAATCTCAAAATTGTATATGAGGAGTAAAGCAAACTTCATGGTCTTATTTTCGACTTATTCTTATACATATTCCACTGTGTAAAACGATGTCGCAGAATTGTTGGGCCTATCATCCTTTCTTGGAGCTGCTTTTACATAATACCCACGAACTGTTTGGCGTTGTCAGAATGGACGTATTCTGGGACACCAAAGATATGCAACACGTTTTCTTCTAAGTATTTTACTAGCTCAGCCGCCTTTGCTTTTCTGTTAGGTTTTAAAAATACAGTTGTTTACTTAAATGGTATAAAACAATAAAAATGTGACAATGTCTGTTCTTCGTTCCTGGGTACGGTTCTAAGAAGTCAATGTAAAGTCGTTGGAAAGGGCGTCTGTTTTCCCATCGGCGGCCGAGATATCACATTATTGAAATTAAAGATATCACAGGTTATGACTAGATTAAGGACCTTGGTAGCCATACCGGGCCAAAAGTATAGTTGCCTTAGCTTAGCTAAGGTCTTGTGTAAGTATATCCCCATGTCCTGAGGACGGGTGATATGAGCTGCTTCCACTAAGCTTCCCCGCATCTCCTTAGGGATCCAGAGCTTCCAGGCTCTGTCTTCTATGTCTGGGACATAGAAATGAAAACGTCTGGAAGTTCAGATTGTCTGTCTTTTACGGTTTTTCTCTGCTCATCATACTCCTCGGAGGAAAAGAATGGTGAGTTGAGGTAAACCTGTAGCATCTCACTCTCGGAAAGAAGTTCTTGCATATGGACACGTGGGTGTCAGGTAAGCGAGTGTCAGGGACTACGTTTTGGTTGCCTTTCTTGTGCTCGATCATGAAGTCGAAGGTCTGGAGTTTAGGACTCCACTGTGCTGAATTCAGCTTCTATGACATACATGCTATCGGTCGTTCATTCTCTTCACCATCTCTTCACCCTAGAAGAAGATGCAGCGCGTGAGTATGGATGCGGACACCAAAGTCGCCTTAAGTTTTTCCAACGCGTTAAGCGCATCGTCGGTCATCCCAAAAGCCTATTGTTTCTTAAGGCAGTCTGTAATTGGGGCTGCCATTGTGGCGTAGTTTGGCATGAAATGCCGGTATCACCCTGTCATTCGTAGTAATCTTCGGGGTTGCTTGGAAGTTTTGGAACATGAACATTTTCGACTGTCGATACCTTCTTTATGTCAGTACGTAGGCACCTATCACCGATGATGTACCCTAGATACTATATTTCTCGATAACAAAATTTGTTCTGTTTTTCATTTATGGTAAGCCCTGCTTTTCGAAGCCACTTGTCAATTTCTTCTAATGCTTGAACGTGGGCTTCAAAATCTGGCGAGTAAACCAAATTGTCTTCGAGATAGACAAATACATACTCTCTCAAAAGAGGAAGTATGACTTTGTCCATTAGCCGGCACAATCTCTGGGCAGCGTTGCACAATCCAACCGGCATCACCATGTACTCTCAAAATCCTTTTGTTTCTTAAGGCAGTCTGTAATTAGGGCTGCCATTGTGGCGTAGTTTGGCATGAAATGCCGGTACCACCCTGTCATTCGTAGTAATCTTCGGGGTTGCTTGGAAGTTTTGGAACATGAACATTTTCGACTGCCGATACCTTCTTTAGGTCAGTACGTAGGCACCTATCACCGATGATGTACCCTAGATACTATATTTCTCGATAACAAAATTTGTTCTGTTCTTCATATATGGTAAGCCCTGCTTTTCGAAGCCACTTGTCAACTTCTTCTAACGATTGAACGTGGGCTTCAAAATCTGGCAAGTAAACCAAAAGGTCTTCAAAATAGACAAAGACATACTCTCCAAACGAGGAAGTATGACTTTGTCCATTAGCCGGCACAATCTCTGGGCATCACCGTGTACTGGTACAACTGCCGTCCTGGGACTGTGAAGGCCGTCTTCTCCCTTGGTTTGCCCTCCAGTATGTTCTTTAAATCAATCCCTGATAAGAACTTCGTGTTCCGCAGCCTATTCAAAAACCCTAAATGTGTAGAAGAGGATAAGCTTCCTTTTTAGTTACCGAGTTGACTTTTCTCGAATCCAGACACAAACGGTTTTTGCCAGGTTTTCGAACCAGCACAACTAGGGAACTCCAGGCTCTTATGCTCTCCTAAAGGACTCTTGATCCAATGATCCAATCTAACTCGTCATACTTTGCTACTCGCCTTTGCTTAATGGGCATTTGCTCATCTACAACCTCAATGATATGCTCCTCAAGGAAAGTTTTACCCAATCCAAACACCGCGAAAGAGGGTCCTAGGAGCTATTTGCCTTCTACAAGGTGGGCATTAAGAGATCATCCTTGCAAATGATCGCCAATGTCAAATCTGTTTTGACATTTGTGGACTAGACGGATGTAGAATACAAGTGAACAAGCCATGGAGCGATACGATCCCCCAGAACGTGGAATAATCGTGTCTATTTTTTTGCGTTACAATTCATCTGTAGTGTTGGCGCAGCGCGAATTCCGTCGCCGATTCCCCGGCCAGCCGACACCGACTGCGCAAACACTGCTCCGTTTGGCCACCAACCTTGGAGAGTATGGAACCACACGAGAAGTTGCCAAGAGTGGCCGGGCCCGGAGCGCCCTTTGTGCCGAGAATATCGCCGCTGTTGCCGAGGATGTCGAGCTGTCGCCGGAAACATCGACCAGACGTCGGCCATGCCTCGCACCACCATCCGGTCGTTCCTAACAAACGCGTGTAACCCACGCCCAAGCAATCCTCAATCTCGAAGACGAAGTGGACGATTTTTTGACCAAAATCATAATGAGAGAATGCACGAGGAGCCATTACACCCGCTCAAAGTTTTTGCATGGTGCGCTGTTCACGCTGGAGGAGTCATCGGGCCATTTATTTTTTTCGAGAACGCCGCTGTTCAAATGAAAACAGTGGACGGTGCGTGCTATAAGGCCATGTTAACCGAGTTTTTTTCTATCGCAATTGGACGAATTAGGACTGGAGGACATGTGATTTTAATAGCACGGAGCAACGGCATACACTGCGCTAGTCACAACCGATGTTCTGAAGGCGGTGCCAACATCGGATGACTTCATACCTAGGTATCTGTTATATGTACCTGACTTGCACGAAGCATAAGAATGAAGTCAAACAAAATGGGTTGACGAAAACCATAAGAGAGCTATGTAACCCGTATTGGTAGCTGAAAAAGCAAATATGTAAATTTTTTGTATCTACATCAACGGATAATTGAAAAAAAGGACCTGTTCATTGTTTCAATTTCGATGCAAAGTGGTTATGCATGTAATCCTCCGGCTACATGCTGTATGTAGCTCATTTGTGCCTATCTGAGACACTCAATAATCTATAAAGCAATTGCCTCCTGGGTGTTATTGTTGAATATCACGTTAAGTCCTTTAGCACATCTCTCTGTATATTGGCAACACTTTCCAATAGGCTTTTTTTAGATCTTAACATATCGCCTCTGGTCCGTGTAAACACATTCAACTCGTATGTGTTATACGAGTGTGTGTCACGGGCTTAAATATTTTCATCTCATCCCATTCGTCATCTGTTCCTGCAGGACCTTTTTTCTATACACATAACACTGTATACACAAGAGAATAATTTATCGTTTTTCGTTTGCGAAAATGCTTTCGTGTTTGTTTGCTCTACATCCTAGACACATCGGAGGAGGAAGGAACGCCCAAAAAATAAACACATTTTGATCGTTCGATTGTAACGTTGCTAATAACAAGATTGAGTTTGAAACTTGACTTAGACGAGTGTACATCCTGGATAACTTCCTAATTTATATAGCACAAGGTTGTGTTTGACTTGTTCGGTAACTGTCTTCGATGGAATGAGGTAGGGGTAGCTGCGTTGTGCTAGCTGATGTTTGTTCCGCATTGTTTCTCTCATAATGAAAGTGTCCTTCCTTTTACCTAAACGGCTGATGAGTTTGGTCGTAGGTCCCTTTTTTATTGTTATTTCATCTGGAATTCTAGCAAAGTACTCAATTGTGAGAATTAAAATTCAGTACAGATTTTGTTACCGTTTTTTTTTATTTGAAAATTTGCTAATTTTGTTTTTTTTTTATATCCTTGAACCCCTCGTGCTATTTCGTTGTCGTCTCGTTTGGTTGTGTTTCTTTGCAAACCTTAGACTCAATGATTTATTCCCTTTTTTTCTTGAATTTATGCTCCAACGGGCACAAAGGACGTTGACGACGGTCTTAGATGAAAGGAATTTGCGGTGCAGACTCGGAGTAATTTTGAATTGGAAAAGTCAATTAAATTGAACAAACGTGCCTCAATGTGTGGTTTTGCAAACGGACAAATAGAAGGAATGTTCAGGACTAAAAATGGTTTATTAATAGGTTTGGGTTGGGTCATCGCTATATTAAATTTCAATTATATTATTCGGGTTATGCCATTGATAAGCTCTTTATTTAACGTATAATTGCGATTGTGGGTTCTGAAACACGTGCGTTGAATTCACTGGCATTATGTCAGTTGTCTGATGTTGGTGCTAGTGCAGTATCCAAGTAACAGTAGAGTTATATCTGCATTAACTTTAATTAAAATGTTTATAGGAATACCTGTTGAAAAAAAAACAATTTCAGCTTTAATGAGGTAGAAAAACAACAGATTATGATTGATTTGTACCCCTTGAAAAAGTTTTTTTTCTGAATCTGAATATTTAAAACAACAACAATTTTAATTAAAATTCGATGCTTGAACCAGAGTTTATTTATTTCTCTATTTTGAAACCAACTGTTTATTTGGCGAATACTCTTCATCGGAGCAACAGATATTGTAACTGCTTTTTATTTATTTTACGGAAAAATGTATGTTTCCATATAATTGGTATTTATTCTGTATGTTGGTTGCTTTTTGGCGATTTTTGTATGCTCCATATATTGTCTATACTTACTTACTAAAGTGACGCTACAATCCGGAATTAACCTGGGCCTCAACCAACATACCTCTCCAGTTAGCCCGGTCCTTAGCTAACAGCCTCCAGTTGCGCACTCCAAGTTTGTTGAGGTCGGTTTCTACTTGTGCGCGCCACTTAAGGCGAGGTCTTCCTCTATTGCGTCCGACGTCTGGCTGGAAATCGAAGACTCTGCGAGCCGGACTATTGGTGTCCATTCGTTCTACATGTCCTAGTCATCTTAAACGTCCAATGCGGAGTTTTTTGGCCCAGGGGCATGTCGCTGTATAACTCGTATAGTTCTTTGTTGAATTTTCGTCTTCATAGCCCGTTCGGTCCCGTAGCAAACGGCTTGTTGGCATCGTTGTTGATACGCGTTGCGCGAACTCTGCTTGCGGTCTCCTGCGATTGCAGTTAGTCTTTCGACATTCATTTTTTTCACAGTATTTCTTGATTGTTGTGGTTTGCGGGATATTCGCATTCTTACCTTGGCTGCAACAAGGTAGTGGTCCGAGTCGATGTTAGCTCCTCGGAATGTTCGGACATCCCAATACTGGATGCGTGTCTCTTGTCTATCGCAATGTGATCAATTTGGTTGGTCGACCATTCATTGATCTGAAGACCGCCATGTACCCTTATGGATATCGAGGTGAGGTAACAGTGTGTTGGCTATGGTGGCATTTCGTTCCGTACCGAAATCGATTAGCCTAAGTCCGTTACCAGACGTGTTGTCGTGTGGGCTATGTTTTCCGACAATACTGCTAAAGATGTCTTCTCTTTCTACCTTTGCGTTAAAATCTCCCAGTACGATTTTAACATCGTAATTCGGTAGTCGCTTAAAGGTTTTGTCAAAGAGCTCGTAGAAGCAATCCCTAGCTATGTCATATTTTTCCTTGGCCGGGGCATGAGCGCATATAAGGCTTATGTTGACGAATTTGTCCGTGATGCGAATTGTTACAATAGTCTGGCATATGTCTGGCACTTACAACATATCCGCCTCCGAATAGTCGCTGCTTCTGGTCACTATAGCACGGCCTGTAATAGATGTTACAGTTGACCATTCTCTTTTTTCCCGGCCCTTCCCATCGTATTTCCTGGATGGCATTAATGACTGCTTTGTAGCAGTTAAGGGCTTCCGCTAGTTGTTCGAAAATTTAAAATCCGGAAAACCCAAAATCCAGAAAAAACAGATATAAAATATTGAAAACGAACTTTATTATAATAAAACATAATACAACAAAAAGTTTAAGTCTAATTAACAAATTTACGAAAAGATATACTATGACTAAATTTAATTCACTCACCCGTCACCGATTCACTGATAACAATCAACACAACTGAACGCACTTTGCGAATCGTAAAAGACTATTACACCTACGCTAACGGAAATAAACCATCAGTTGTCCATTTTACATTAAAATTTAAATAAAAAATCCCGAAAAATTATATAAAATGAAAAATTTGCGCAATTTAAATTTCGAACACAGGCCGAACACAATGTGAAATGGTGAAATGTGCGAATTCGCTCATCAACAAACCGAATTCGGAATTTAAATTCAATCGCCTTCACCTTACCTCATCTGTTTATATAACCCTAATGTGCACTAAATAGATTTAAATTTTTGAATTTTTATATGAATATCATCAAGTTTTCATTATTGAACATCATAGGCGGTGGAAATGTAGTTCACCGGAAGTGCTGACAAAGGATCATAGAGATGATATTGAAATAAAATTATAATTTTATAAAGTGTGGTTAAATTTTAAGGGCTGATGTTGATTTTTAATAAAAAACAAATTATTTAAGAAATAAGTGTCAGTTCTTTTTATTATGATAATATATGTATATTCCAATTACGTATGGCACAAAATATAGGCCAAATGGCCGCCTCGAGCTCGGCGGCACACCTCCATCCGATGGTCCAAATTTTCGATGACGCTGAGGCATAATTGAGATTCTATGCCGTTAATGTGCCGAATTATTTCATCCTTTAGTCCTTAAATTGTTGCTGGCTTATCGTACGTACACCTTTTCTTTCAAATAACCCCAAAGAAAAAAGTCCAACTGTGTCAAATCCCACGATATTGGCGACCAATTGACATCGCCACCACGTAATATAGAACGGCCAATGAATTTGTCGCACCAAAGAGCCATTGTTTCGTTAGCTGTGTGGCAAGTGGGACCGTCCTGTTGAAACCACATATCGTCCACATCCATATCTTCCAATTCGGGCCATAAAAAGTTCGTGACCGGCCTCATTTAAAAAAATACGGCCCGATGATGCCGCCAGGCCATAAACGGCACCAAACAATCACTTTTGGATTATCATTCGCACAAATGCGGCAATTCAGCATATTGACGAATCCACTGAGGCGAAATTGTGCATCATCGCTGAAGATGATTTTCTTCGAAAATTTATCATCGACTGCCATTTCTTGACACAATTCTGTACATTGACGACGCTTGAAATGGTCAGTAGGCTTAAGTTCTTGGGTCAATTGCACCTTAAAGGCGTGTAAATGCAAGTCTTTATGCATAATGTTCATCAACGAAGTGCGTGAGAGTTGCAATTATTGGCCACGACGACGAGTTGAGGTGGACGGCTCTTCACCCACAATATCGCGAACAGCAGCAATATTACCTGCAGCACGAGCTCTACGAGCAACACCAGTGTTTAAAGATCTCCTACAGACCCGGTTTGCTCAAATTTCCGCACGATTTTTCCGATTGTACGCACATTTGGATGATCAAATTGACCGAAACCGATATGCACTTTGATTTGAACGCCCATTTTCATAATAAGCCTGAATAACTTTAAAGCGTTGCGCGATTGGGTATCTTTCCATGGTTCAAATTGATTTAGTCTGAAATTGAGAAATGTCAAATGAAATACAGAAAAAACTGTACGTTTAGGTTTGGTTCACATTCAACATCGGCCCTTAAAATTTAACCACCCATTATTCACATTTAAAATAACTCATGACAATTAGGAACAAAGAAACATGATTTTGAAATAATGGCATACATTTGTATCTATCTAATGATGACAAATCGGCAATTAACTTAGAAGTAACATTTTCCTTAACCATCTAAGTGGCAATACTTGGGGATAAAAAACATAAAAAAAATTCTTGAGGAAAGAAAACAATATAAATAATTTCAATAGCTTTTGAGTAGATGAAACAAGCAAAAACCCGACTAAAGCCCCCCACATTCCATTGATGAAATGTGTACCTACACCCTGCTCTCCTATAGCCCTATGTTTGCTGTTGGCAAAGACAGATGACAGCGCGAAAGTCGTCCATTTCAGTGTAGGATTCCCTCTTGCCACTTAACACATCCTATTTGTATTGTTTCTATACCCAACCCTATAGGGGTTTTTCGGTTTGTTAACTTGTTTGTAACATAGAGAAATAACTAAGACAGACGTTGTCAATCTGCCTGTATATCCATATGTTATAAATTTTTGGAAATACATTTTTACAATCATGAAATTTTGAATACGAAATCGTAGTTACTTGAAAATTAACCAGAAAATAGATTTTTAGAAAAAAATCTTTTAAGTTACTTAATTCCCTTGCACAGCGTTTTGTCATCGGTGGGGACTTTAATGCAAAACATACATTTCGGGGATCTAGGTGCATATCACAGAATTTACTGTTTAAATGTGAATGTTCTGTACAACACCAAACACATTCTTTATGAGTGCATAGTTTACAAAGATCACCCCTTCGGGTAAGGAGTCAGAATAAACCCGAAGTAAGTCATGCCTGTGGCAGAATGCGACTAAAATCCACTCCCCGTTTATCGAGTGTAAAGCGTATACAACAACAAAAATGATATTAGTAAAACAAAAAAAAATGAATACCCCATATGGCAATTCAGATTTACTGGAAAACTCACCGAATCCCGACGAGAGCCAATTATTGCAATTATATAACCATTGCGGGAAAAGCTCAAGGGTAATGATGTCCCCCATATCAGATCTCTAAAAAATAAATGTGTCTCAGGGAGCTCCACAACAGTAAAAGTGTCGGCCTACGAAAAACAAAAATCATTGAAAAATTAGGACGAAAACGACGTTCTGAGAACAAGGCTTAACAATGTTGAAGTGCTCTACGAAAATCTTCGCACAGAAATTCTCCACCTTAAGGAAGAAAATGGTTGGGTGTTGTTGAACGAGGGTAGACTCTGATTGACTTTAACTTGGCAATGCCCAGTGCTTGTTACTCTGACTACAAATCCACTGCTTATTTTTAACTCTCAAGTGGTAACCATCGGGTACTGGTCTTATCTTTAACTTGCCGAGGAAAAAGGGGATGAAAAACGGTGACATCCATAAAGACCGTGTTGTAGTGAGCAGAAACAGTGACTATACGGATGCGGATTTGTTATAAGTGCCCGACTTAGGCAGGAAGTCTTATGTTTACACGACATTAGCGAACGCATTGTAACAATCCGTATCAAGGGCTGATTCGCCAATTGATTAATTAATTGACTTCGCTACGCAACGAAATGCCACCATAGCCTGCACACGGTTACCGCACCTCGATATCCATAAGGGGACATGGCGGTATACAGATCAATGAATGGTCAACCAAATTGATCACATTGCGATAGACAAGAGACACACACCCAGTATCTTAAATATCCGAACATTCCGAGGAGCTTATATCGACTCGGACCACTACCTTCTTGCAGCCAAGGTAAGAACGCGAATATCCCACAGGCCACAACAATCCAGAAATACTGCGAAAAAAATTAATGTCGAAAGACTGACTGCAAGACCGCCAAGACCTTCGCGCAACGCGTCCCTTAACCTCTCGATTAATACCGTCTAACGATGCCAACAAGCTATTAGATCAGCCGCAACTGACGTGCTAGGTTTCTCGCGCATACCAGCAACAAACCCCTGGTTTGATTAGGAATGCTGACAGATGCTCGCAGCCAAGAACGAGGCCAACAAGGCTAAGCTGCAGGTGAAGACGCAAGCTGCCATTCAGCTCAACAGGCAGAGAAGAAGGGAAGAACACCAGCTTTTCAGAAAGAAGAAAAAAGAGCAACAAAAGCCCGCGATCGAGGATATAGACAGGTGCCACTCCAGGAACGAGGTTCGCAAGTTCTACGAAAGTGTAAAATTTCAAAGATAAACATATAAGCCTCGAACAAAATCCTGTCGAGATGAACAAGGAAATATCGTAGTTGAGCCAAAGTCGATGCTGAGGATATGGAAGAACCACTTCTGCAAACTGCTAAACGGTGTTGACAAACAAGATTCCGCTGTCAGGCAGAACGGACCATTCACTGTTGTCAACGACAGCGAAAATTTCAAACCACCTGACCTGATTGAAGTGAGGATATCAATATCTAAATATCTACCGGAAATGAAGGCCTTCTCGCTGAGCTTTATAAAGTAGGAGGAGATGACTTGGTAACTAGCATTCACCAACTCATAAGCCAAATCTGGTCGGAAGAAAGTATGTCTGAAAAATCGAACCTCAGCATCGTTTGTCCGATCCACAAAAAAGCAGACCCTCTGAGCCGCGATAACTACAGAGGCAAAAATCTCCTCAACATCACCTACAAGATCCTATCTGGCGTAATATGTGAAGGTCTGAATCCGTTTATTAACAACCTGATCAGCCCTTATAAGTTTGGTTTGAGGCCAGGAAAGTTCACAACCGATCAGATTCTCACACTTCAGCAGAACCTGTATAAACTCACAAAGTCCAAATCCATACTCACTATCTATTCATCGATTTCATCAGGGTCGGAAACGACCTCACCGACACATTCGATGTCAAAAAAGATTTAGGCAAGGCGATGAGCTGTCACGTGACTTCTTCAATTTGATTTTTGAGAGAATTGTGCAAAACTCACGATCCAACCCCAGAGGTACAATTTTCCAAAAACCGGTACAACTATTAACATACGCCGATGATTTTGAAACAATTGGTAGGACCCAACGTTATGTCCAGGTTTGTCCCAGGTTCATTCCGGACTGTAGCACCACTTGAGTAAGTAAGTAAGATGTTGGCTAGTGTTGACAGAGTAATAAGTCTGGATAGGTATATGTTATATTTTTTAGTTTGGTTTGGAATTTCAAAATGAATATACTGACGTCTGAACAGAGCTTCAAAATTGTGCAAATTTTGCTACTGGAGAAATTTTTTTCGAGATTTTGGGTTTGGAGATTTTGTCTTGGTGAAGACGTAGCCAACCCTAAAAAAAATAATTTCTGTACTCCAAATAAAGTTATCCTCAATATTGTCAACAAAGTATTCCACACTCCACACTCAATATTTTCGATTTTTCACTTGGGTACGTTCTAATAAAAGATTGGATGGTGTAATGTACTCTGTGATTCGCGCAGCAGACTACATAGTTCCCATATGTTTTTGCTTTGTTTTGTTGTCTCTATTGCCATTCTCTGTCCCATATTGCAAGGAAGAAAATTGAAATTGAGACCATCTAAATGTCATCACCCTATCAAGATGCCTTTCTCCCGTCGCGTTGCCTCATGCTTGACAGCTATGAAGCCAAAAAAACAAATAGGTCTTTATAAATGAAAATTAGGACAATTTTCAGCAAAACAAATCCCTTAGTCACGATGTGGTTACTTTATATATGTGCAGCCTTCCATCCTTCAGCAGAGATTTCTCTAAAAAACCATTCGCCCCCCCAGATTCTTGAAAGTCTTCTGCCTAAATACCGAAACTTGGATCAGCATAATATTGCTATTGAAAGTGTGGTTACTCTGCCACAAAGGAGATGTCCTTTTTTCCTACTATTACCGTATTGTTTCTATAGCCATTGGCAAAGTTGAAGATGCCGGCTGGTGGATGTGTCCTTATTACAGCTAGCAGAATGAAGGGAATATCATTGGCTCCGCTTGCTAAAATAGCTGTACGATGTTGCAAGACGGTAAAGAAAAAAGAACAAAATATTGAAAGGAGGAAAGAAACCAAGTCCTTATGCTCATTTTTCACCCGCGCCGGTTTATGTGCACAGGATACATTGCGATTTTAAGTTTAGCTTTATTGCTTTCATTAATCACTTTGGCGGAAGGCTTTTAGCAGCAGTTCTATTCTGTGGTAGTTTTTCTTACTTTTACTCTTTCCCGCCTTCAAATGTTTCACTGGGAATGCATTTTGAAGTTTTTATGCGCACGTCCCAACACACGAATACGAATCCTGTTCAATTGAACCGAATGAAATTGGCCACAAAGTGGTTCGTTTTTAAGATTTAGGTACATTTATTGAGTCTTTTTGGAGCCTTTTAGCGGGCAATGGAGTGACTGAGTGCAGCACTATGCTGGATGTCTGTAACAATTAGATGCGAAGTTAGTATTAATATGAGCATTTAGAAACTGCTTAGTGCTATGTGAGTTAAATGTATCTATGTAGCATAGAATGTATGTGCATATGTATAAAGTTTTGTAATTCCCATTGCTGAGTCTTTGGTTAGGTTTGATGGGTTAAGAGGGAGAAGATAAGAGATCAAAAATATGTAGAATATAGAGCATTATCCTCGGAGCGAATATTTACCGTGGTTCGTGGAACCAGCTTTATGCGTTAATCAGGCTATAAAGTCAATGTACTTACATACACTTTACAGTGGCGCTACAGTCCAGAATGAACCTAGACCACAACTAACATTTCTCTCAAATTAGTCCGGCTAGATAATTTCATGCAGTTGTGCACTTCAAGTGCGTCCCGTCAATATGAAGATAACTGAAGAGCTATTAAAAGTAACTCCAATAAATGGTACATCAACTAGAGCAGGAACAGTGATCAAGAGTTCCAATCATCCAAAACTGCTGGAACTTTAAAAAAAGCTACCGCAACCATCAGCATAGATGTATACGGTTGAACTTTTCGAGCCACAATATGACTTGGCAAGAACAATGGCGTTACGTGTTTTTTTTTCGGATGAACAACAGTTTAATTTTGATGGACGTTATGGATTTGATTATTAAATTTCTGGCATGAGAAAAGACGAACGATTTCTACCCCGGCATCATAGTCGAGAAGGTGCTGTTATTGTAAGGGGAGCAGTAAGCTACTACGGAACTTTTGAACTTATGTTGTAAACAGCTAAACTGGCTGCAATATCTTAAACTGGAATTTTGTGATATTTTTGAACGCATAAGTTGAACTTTCCAGCTGGACAGCACATTCATTCATAGCGGGATGTGGAATTGCTTCAGTGGTCACCATGCCCTCCGTTACTGAGCCTTTTTGAAAACGTATGGGAATGGTTAGTCCGAAAAGTGTAAGAGTCTGGACATCAAATTGAAGACAGACAATCTCTTATTAGGCTCGGGAGTTTTGCACATTCCTCTCAAGAATCAAATTCAAGAAGTCACATGACAGCGCATCGCCTTGTCTAAATCTCTTTTTGGTCTCGAATATGTAGGTGAGGTCGTTTCTGACTCTGATGGAGCAGCGAGAATTCTGCATCGTCATCCTACACAAACGGACGAGTTTGGGCGGTATACCAAAACTAGACTTGGCATTAGCCTTGATGCGGATTGTGACAATTCGTTCGCTTATGTCTTGGAAAAGTAAGACTTCTTGCCTATGTCTGGCACTAATAACTCAAGTAAATTGGTTGAAAATTGCGTGATTTATACGTAAACGTACTGAAATTCATTCAACGCACGCAAAGACACACAAACGTTTTCCGATTTCAACAAAACTTCACAAAAACCTTAGATACATATCTAGACCAATATGTGTGATAGTTTGCTTAAAATCACTAAATATGTTAAGGCTTCAATCGTTGACAAAATAAAACAATTTAAAGGCTCAATTTTTTCCACTCAAAAAAACATGCCTGCCGTAAATTTATGAACGCGAGAATTGCGAGAGTATTCCTGCTGGAAAAAGCCGTCATGTTAGTCACTGGTTAGCTAATCAGCTTTTATTAATACTGGGCTAAGTTTATAAACTTTGAGACAGAAATTAGATTTATCACTGAAGAAAATGTTACGGTACAACCTGACCGGCTTCCAGAATTTCACGCAACGCATATCCCTTAACCTCTCGATTAACACCATCGAATGTCGAAGAACAATGGCATCGATGCTCGCGCTCACCAGCTAGAAACCACTGGTTTGATGAGGACTGGCGACAGATGCTTGCAGCCAAGCTACCGTTGAGCTCAATCAATAGGCAGAGAATAAGGAAAGAACACCGGCTTTTCAGAAAGAAGAAAAAGAGCAAGAAAAGTGCGCGATCGAGGGCAAAAAGAGAGTTGCCAACCCAGGAACGATGTTCGCAAGTTCATCCAAAGTGTAAAAAGCCAAGTATACAAGGCTAGAACAGAATACTGTCAAGATGAACAAGGAAATACCGTATTTGAGATACAGTCGATGCTGAAGACTTAAAAGAACCACTTCTGCAGACTGTTTAAAGGCGATGACGAACAACATTCCACTGTCAGACAGGACGAACCATTCAATTTTGGCAACCACAGCGAAAACTGCCAACCACCCGACCTAAGTGAGGTAAGTATAGCAACATGTAAGCTCAAGATTAAAAAGACTGTCGGAAATGACGTCCTTCCCGCTGAGCTTTATAAAGCCCGCGGAAATGACTTGGTTATTAACATCCACCAACTTATAAGCCAAATCTGGTCGGAGGAAAGTACGTTTGGAGAATGGAACCTAGGTATCGTTTGTCCGATCCACAAAAAAAGAAAACCCTTTGAACTGCGCCAACTACAGAGGCATAAGTCTCCTCAACATCCCCTACGAGATCATATCTGGGGTAATATGTGATGCCCTGAAACCGTTCAACAACAACCTGATTGGCCCTTTTCAGGGTGATTTTAGGCCAGGAGAGTCTACAACCGATAAAATTTTCACACTTCGGAAGATTCTGCAAAAAATTAATAAAGTGTAAACCGATACTCACTACCTCAATTTCAAAGATAGTATTTATAGAGACAAATTATACAGAGCCATATCTAGTTTTGGTATACCTCCCAAAGTCGTCCGCCTGTGCGGAATGGCGATGCAGAATTCTCGCGGCTCCATAGGAGTCAGAATCGACCTCACCAACACATTAGACATCTTTTTTCAGATGTGAAAAACAAAAAATATAAATGTCAGAAAATACCTTGTACATACTTCTGCATTATGCCTAATTTACTGAAAATCATGTCTGCTTTTACCATACATTCTCCAGTATTCCATAAATCCAATGACTGCGTCCGATTGAAACTAAGCCCCACGCAAACTTTTTATTTCCCCAAAGCAATCGAGATTTCCGAGATTCTCCAAATCACGTCTTTTACCTTTTTTCCCAACATTCCACACGAATCAGTGGCATATTTCTGACACAAAGAATTCCAATAATACAAGGACTTTATGACTTCGTATGTGGGCTCCGTAAGTTTGTCAGTCTTCTTTATGTTTCATCTTTTCGAATTTTGCCCAGCTCCTGCATACGTACGAGCACCAACACGCACTTATTGATTGCCAACAACAAGGATTCTCCTCCAGTCACGTCGTTTCTTTGTCGTATAATTGCTTCGAACAGGCTTTGTTGCTCGCTTTTGCATTTATTTTTCATTTTTCTGCTTTGCTGCACCCGCAAGGACCATCCAACCAAGTCTTTGTCATCCACATGCCCATGGAGATTCTCCCGATAAACAAGCATGTAGCGATTCTCGGTTTCTCTGTTTGTCTACAATTTGCAAACATTTTTCTTCAACAACAGTGTAAACACCGATAGAGACGAGACCTACCCGTCGGCTTGACAAGAGTTTTTTGCCTTTTTAACGGTTTCAAGTCAACGATGACGACAACGACAACGACAACCACACGACGACGACAGTGACAACGTCCGTTGGGAATGACAAAAGAAAGAACTCAACGTATACTGGTACACACACCACTTCCATTGAGTGTAGCCGAGATGAATTGAGTCGACCAAGTCTCTGTCTGACTGCATATCCTTTATCCCAGACCGGACATACCACCGTCCGTCGTCGGACATATCCCCGTGTCTGTCGATTAAGGGAATTTAATTTGGAAGCACAAGGCAAACGGCCAAGGATTCCTCTGCCCACTTGCCAAAGAAATTTTCATTTTAACTGACAACAACAATGGAGATTTGTTTACTGCGATCGCAATGTTACCCTATAGTCCTCCGCAAGGATATAGTTTTTTTGAGTGGACGGCTGATGGTTGCATATATTTTTTAATATCCCTGCATTCTTGATAGGCCATTCCATGTTTACCACCGTGTATGAATAGTCGCTGTAGAGCCTTGTGAATCTTGCATGGCTGACAAGTCGGACTATTAATTTGTGTCCCTGGGATCCGGAACTGAGAGACATGTACTTTACAGTGCCGTAAGGCGAAATCTCGCCAAATTTTTGTTTTATTGTTTGTCACCGCAGAGAAAGGTATTGGCCTCATGAAAAAAAAGTTAGTATTTTTGATTGCAAAACTACAAAAAAAAGGGAAGGGCGTTGTATAGGTCATACTCTGAGGAAACCTAATGACAATATAGCGAAACAATCCTTCGAATGGAATCCTCAGGGTAATAGACTAGTTGGAAGACCAAAAACAACTTGGAGGTCATCTGTCTTAAAGGAAGCTCGGTCCTAAAGTTTTCAATCGTGGTCACAGCTAAGGGCAGTCGCGGCGAATCGGGAGCATTGGGCAGGTCCAATAAGCATTGACAAGCTATGGAGAATAAGATTCAGGAACCGTTACGAGCTATTTAATACCTGGTCAAAAAAATATGTTTTAGACCTTCGAGATGGATTGTAATTGTAAACCCAATAAACATCAATACTCAATGTCTTCGAATACCACAGGAGCTGAGCATTTATAGAGCATTCATGGAGCGAGGGCTAAGTGGCAGTAATAAAATTTTTTGCATAAATTTACTTTAGCTGCCTTTCACTTTTTGCACTTTAAAATTGCACTTTTTGCACTTTAAAATTGCACTTTAAAATTAATGTAGTGGTTTACAGTCAAGTGTTGGAATCCTACATCTTTTAAGCATTCGTAGCTCTGGAATATTACATTTAAATGGTTATTCTTATTTGATATAAACATATGCTTTAATATACCTTCCAATAATCACTTATAATCTTGCTTCCAGGGTGAATCCATTCTTTTTTTAATTTTGAGTAGTGTTTCCTTGTCCCGTTTTTCAACAGAAACAAAGAAACATTTACCTGAACCCCTTTCTACAATATCGAAAATCCATTGTACTTCAACATGGTGTCCCCGGTGGTATTTTCTTTTCCCAAATTTGGATTCATCAATCTCAAGCCTTTTTCCTATACCAACTGATAATCATAATACATATACTATACATATATCATTATTTTTTTTTTATAATTTACACGTACTCAAGGGGTTATGAGTACCCTTTATATGTTACCACAGTACGAGCGTTAGAGAAGGGGAAGAAAGAGAGTGATAGGAAAGATTTTGGATGTAGTGGAGATCAAGTCTGCTCATGGTTGGTGTCCGAACTAGCTTCGGGGAGTCACTTTTTCTTGTGTTCGTTAAATTTGAAGAAATTCAAGATGGTGTGCATACTTTAAGGTATTACACCGACCTTTTTTATTTCTTTAAAATAAAAGTGAATTTTTTTTTGGCTGGGATTGAACACGCAACCTTCCACTCAACAGAAGCACAAACTTTTTTTCTAATTCATTTTTTATTTACTTCAAATATTAGCTTACTACTAGACAAAAATGATTAAATCTAACTTATCAATATCTGGTTTACTTAATCTAACTTATCGGCCCTTAGTGGGCGCTTTAAGCTTATATTTATCTGTTTTATTTTGCCTTTGGGCTTAAATTTGTCGGTTTTTTGTTTGTTTTATATTTAATTTTAGTTTACAAAGAAAAAATAAAAACTTTTTATAGTCACTCTTTTTTTTGTTTTATAAAAAAGCTTAATCTAGATTATAACTAACTTTAATAATACTTAAACTACTTAAGCCTAACTTAAGACTACTTAACTACTTAAACCTAACTTAATTATAATCGGGGTGGCGAGCCCTCGTTACATATGCTCCGAGGGGTCGCCATCCTGATTACGTCTTTCAGTCCCATGGCAGCATGCGTTCAACCATATTGTACGCCAATATGGTGCACCAGCAACGCCCCAGACCTTGTTCCTAATTTTAAAATCTTAACTATGGAGTTGGACTAAAAGTCCGCAAAGTCCTGAGGAAGTGCAGAATCACCTTCCTCATATAGCCACCAGAATTCAGTGCGCTATTTTGCAGCATCGATCCTATCGCGATCCGATACCGCCGTGCAAAACGGAGGAGCTCTGGAGCATTGTCGACGTACCCGTCGCGGATTAGCCGTTTGTCCCGCGCGTCACGATAGCGGTGGTATAAAGCCTGTCTTGTACTAACCCTTACGAATCGATGTAAATAAATGCCTCTGGTGGAATAAAGCGCAATATGAACGTGCTCTCCATGTATAAGTCATTGGGGTAATAAGCCCCAAAGATCAGGCTGTTGTCGCTAGCCATCGCCCTTGCAGCGTGCCTTCGCCTCACCTTAATAAGGAAATTGTCAATTCTATTCAACTGAGCTCCATTGTGTAGAACCTCGTTGCGATAAATTTTATGTACACGAAGTCCGGCGTTCGGTACAATCCTAAGCAGGATCGGAGACACCGCCTCTCGAACAGTCGTATCTTTTCCATGTAGGTTGGTGCCACATTGAACCACACGGGACAACCGTAAGCGATTATCGGCCTTATGAGGGCCATGTAGCAAATGACTTTCACCCTTGAGTCAAGTTGACCGGTTTGAAACAATCTCCTTGTCAAAGCATAAGCCCCCCTAGCCCTAGCCAGACAAGCATCTACTTTTTTTTTAAATACAGAAACTTGTATTTGACTTCACTTCTCAACGCCAACGGCTGTCCATGCTGTCCAATGATACACAATTTTTTCCAGTTTTTTCTGGTATCTACGCAATGAGGTCCTGAACAGAATCGTTTCGGTTTTTTGGAAATTGATCTTCAATTTCCAATCATCGTAATATCCCTTAATGTGATCGAAGTCACGTTGCAAAAGTATGTTGATCACGCCGATTTTCGGACCTGATCTGTACGCCACTAGATCATCTGCGTACGCTATAGAGTGTCTGAGAGAACCTACAAGATCACTTGTATATATGTTAAATAATATCGGGGAGTTCACCGCCCCCTGTTGTAAACCGTTTTTAATTTCAAAGACTTTTCTCGAAGTTACGTTGCCACATTTGAGAACGAACTTCTTTCCCATGGGTTTCCAGCATGGGTTTCCGCATGAGCATTCTGGTCAGCTTGTAGAAAAGCCCCTATAACCATACGGTATCGAAAGACTTCTCAAAGTCAACCAGACGGGCCCTATGCATTGTCCTTTAGATTTATTCCATTGGATGTCGGACACTAGTTTCGACGCGGCATGAATGGTGTCATGCCTCGCTCGAAAACCAAACTGATTATCTGGAATAGTTTTGTTTTCCTCGACCCACTTAAGCAGAGCTCTATTGACTATCTTCTCGAATACCTTGCTTACATTCGGCAGAAGGCTTGTTGACCGAAGATTTGCAGGGTTAGATTTGTCCTTATCCCTTTTGGGGATAGGATGTATCACCGCCGTTTTCCAGTGCACCAGATAATGTGAATTATTCAGTGCATTGTTAAACAGGGTGTTGAAGATATCGACTGCTTCTATTGGCAGGTGTCTCAATACGACGTTTGCGACACCGTCCTCTCCTGTCGACTTTTTATTTTTCAGTGATACCAAGATGTCCAGGAGTTCATCTTTTTGCACGAACAGCATCAGGCTATTCGACAGACGAACACATTACCACTACACCGCGGCCACCCACAATAACTTTTTATTATATTTACAAAACTTGCTTACCAATGGTAGCATGGCATTTTATCATGGCATCATATACCACTTCCCTGTGGAATGATGCACAGTCTTTGGCAGTCCTTTAGTTATTTCTACTCCTCTCATTAAAAATGATCTTTTGGCGTTTTTCGTCCATAAATGTGTAAAAATTATGATTAGGTAAAGGGTGAGGTGGGAATTGTTGAAAAATGTGTTGTGTCTTATTAACTTCGCTGATTTGCATCTCACCCTTTTTTTATGTAAATTAAAAAAAAAAGCAGTCACAGCTTCAGGCGTACCCATCTACAAAATTTGTTTGTAGATTTATCACTCGGCTATGTGTGGACTGTCAAAAGTTGTTTGATTTACATAGGGATTTTCGGAGTTTTTATTGTTGAATTGCAAATGCCTTACAATAGTAATAGTATACAATTGATCTTAGTAGAAAAATGCCCCTTAGAAGTCGGCGTGGATTAAAATTTGAAATGTTAATATTGCCATTACGAAAGTATGTACGTCAATAGTTTTTCGAATTTCTTTCAAATTTGGACGAAACCGTTTTTTTTAATAAAAACGCTCAAAATTAGGATTGATATTAAGATTGCCTATATATGTTCGTCAGATACTTTTTCAAAATTGTATAACGCTTGGCCAAAACAACGTTTTTTTTTTAAGTGGGCGTGGCAGTAGGCGTATTATAAAAATGTATTCTTCGTTGGATAGAGAGTCCATATACCAAATTTCATTAATCAGCTCAACATTCAGGAAAATCGGTGATATATCGGGTTTGTCAACAGGGACGATACAAAAGTTGAGCGGCAGGGACAGCAAACGACGCCATATTTCTTGCCGCTCTTTTGACATTTCTCTTCAGTAAGGTTTGCCATTTCATAATGGAGAGATATACGATCCAACAAAAAGTCGAAATTATTAAAATTTACAACCGAAATTCGGAGTTAGTGGCCTCAACGTTAAGAGCGCTACATCCAATTTACGGTCGTCATAATCGTCCTAGCAGATCAACAATTGAGCGTCTAGTGGAAAAATTTGAATCCACAGGCACAGTACAAAATGTTCCCGTGCCAGTGAGACAAAGAAACGCCCGTAGTGTCGAGAATATTGCTGCAGCTTCAGTTGAAGAAAGCCCAAATGTGTCTCTCACACGTCGTTCTCAAGCGTTGGGCATTTCTGTGACGTCGTTGTGGCGAATTTTGCGAAAAGATCTTGGCCTAAATCCTTACAAGATTAAATTGACGCCAGAAATGAAGCCGTTTGACCACCAGAAGCGTCGTATGTTCGTGAATTGTGCTGAGCAACAACTTGAAATTGATTCGGATTTTCATCGAAAAATCATCTTCAGCGATGAGGCTCATTTTTGGCTGAATGGCTTCGTCAATAAACAAAATTATGCGGTATTGGTCAGGCAGCGATCCACACGAACTCCATGAGTCATCATTGCATCCCGAAAAAATACGGTTTGGTGTGGTTTATGGGACGGCGCGCGGCATCATTGGGCCGTACTTCCTCCGTGATGATCAAGACCGGCACGTTACTGTGATTGGGAATCGCTACAGTTCAATGATAACCGAATATTTTTGGCCCCAATTGGATGATATGGACTTGGAGTACATGTGGTTCCAACAGGACGGCGCCACAAGCCACACAGCGAATGCCACAATCAATTTATTGGAAATCAAGTTTGGAGAACGTTTCACGAAATGGTCCAGTCCCTTGGTCGACTCGGTCGTGCGATTTGACTCCGTTAGACTATTTCCTGTGGGGCTGCGTCAAGTCTATTGTCTATGCCAAGAAGCCAGCGACGATTGATGAACTTCGTACGAATATCGAACGTGAAATTGCAGCAGTATCGGCCGATTTATGCTTGAAAACCGTCGAAAATTGGGTTCAGCGTCTGGACTTCTGCAATCGTGCCCGTGGTGGCGATGCAACAGGAATTGAGTTCCATACATAATGGCATGAAACGTACTTTCATAGGAATAAATAATTTTATTGATATCCAAAACCGTTTTTGTTTTATTTAAAAAGCTTTTGTAGCGCTCTTATTGAAAAACCCTTTACAGACGGACGAACGGATGGTCGGACGGACAGACAGGCGTGGCTAGATCGACTCAGCTAGCGATTCAGAGTCGATCCATATACATTGAGGTATATCTAGCGAAAAAAATTTTCTATGTTTCAAACTTAATGTCAAAATCAATATACCTCTATGGGATAGGGTATTGCCATCGACATTGACATCACAGTACCTTGCACATGAATTTTGCGAACTACAGACACGTAACAGCACTGGCGACTGAGGCCATCGGCTGGGGATAGGGAATAAAAAGGGGTTCACATATGCATTTTGTTCTGTAAGCAACACTCGTACAATTTAAATATTTGAGAAGGGTACAATCTGGCTACAAGGAAGACGTTCCTATGTCTTGTAAGAACTATAGAGGCATATCCCTGCTAATTGTCGCGTACAGGATCCTATCCAACGTACTGTGTTAACGTCTAAAACTTGCTGCAAAATACTAATCGGCACGTACCAGTGCGGCTTCCGGCCCGGCAGATCGACTATTGACCGAATTTTCATACTAAGGCAAATCCTTAAAAAAGACCAACGAATTTTAATTCGAAACTCACCATTTATTCATCGACTTCAAAGAATTCGGAATCCCTGCATAACTGATTCAGCTGTGTCTAGTGACGCTGGAAAACCCGCGCTGCAACGTGCAGTTTGGAAGTAGCTCCTCCGAACTACCCGCTATCCTTTGACTTCTTCAATCTCGTACTGGAGCAGATAGTACGAAGGTCAGGTGTCAACACTGAAGGCACTGTTTTCAACAGGTCCGTCCAGCTGATGGGCTATGCGGAGGATATTGACATCATCGGTTGCTCCCAGCGTGCCGTGCTAGAAGCGTTCACGGCGATTGAAGAAAAGGCAAAATCCGTTGGTCTTAAAGTAAATTTTGTTTGTTGAAAGCATGTACTTCTTTCAACAAACAAAAAAGCATCTATCCACCGCATAGGACAAAGCGTCACTATTGATAGCAGCGATTTCGAGGTAGTTAAGGAGTACACCTACCTCGGAGTAAACACTGACTCCACGAATGACACCCTAGTGGAGATCCGGCTAAGAATTACCCTAGGAAACCGTTGCTACTTCGGTTCGGCGAAACAACTGGGTTCAAAACTCCGAACTCGAAGAAAGAAATGTGTGCTCTAAAAACCCCTTATACTGACAGTTCTGCTTTATGGCACCGAGTGCTGGACGATAAACAAGAAGGGAGCTGGGCTCCATCGAGAGAAAAATACTTCGGCGAGTTTTTGGCCCTGTGTGCAAGGGCCTACGAGCTTTAACAAGATGTAGTCCAAAAAGCTAAAGCACGTCGAGAGAATGGACAAAAATGCTCCAGCTAAGAGGATCTTCGAATTATAGCCACCAGGTTCGAGAAGGCAAAGAAGACCGAACTTCCGTTTCAAAGACCAAGCCATCGCAGATTTCAGAGCGCTTGGTCTAGACAACTAGAAGCATCGAGCCCGAAATCGTAAAGGATGGAAGGCTGCAGTGTTTCAGGCAGAGACTCTTCACGGGTCGGGAGCCCAATTTCACACACAATCTAGCTACAAGGTGAAAGATTTCTATTAAATAATTTTGTTTAAAGCATTTAGTTACAACCCAGTCGTGCACCTATCGCTCGTTTATCGTTGGCATGGAAAAAAATACCCCCAGGGTAGGTACAAAGATATACCCAACATTGCTTAGAAATAGAAAATCCACGATAACGGCCAAATCCCTAGACTTACTTAAGTAAATATGCCAACGCCATGTGTAAATGTCCAAAGGCAAATAAATTACCTTAGGCCTATAAATGTTTTACTGCTTTCTAATGATTTCCATAGTAAATCACGACCCGGAATACGTTTCGCATTAAATCAATTTAAAAGGCTTTTGGGAAATTCCTCATTCTGCCAAACATATACATTTGCTGCCTTCAGACCGGCTGCCTTCAGACCGAAGGGGAATCAAATTGCCATTTGCTACGAGTACCGGTATAGACGTGTCCTACGTGTATGGTACTCTAGCTGAATTATCATTCAATTGTATTAAACAAATGGAAATTGAGTTCGAAAACTAAAACAATAAATAATTGTATTATGTGTTTGCAAACAGGATAACGCTTATAATTCAATAACGTGTCTGAGTGTGTGCGCAGCGTAGGAAGGCGTATAACTCTAGGAATCTGGTGGTCTCACCACACTTTCAGGTGTATTGCTTCCCTTTTGCAGGAGAAGGTATTCGATCGATTTAATATGTAAAATTGATAATAATTGGTTCATGTGAGCATGGGAAACGTATACTTTAACTTCGGATAAAGGATACAAATACAACCCAAAGCAGGACAATCTCTTGTGGAGGCAGACTGGTTGTTTATTTTGATATAGTGTTGTTGTTTGCCGCATTTTGTACCCTTTCTCAAAGGAGCATTTCTTGGAAAATTTGAGATTTTAAACAAGAACGTACGGTATCAAGATTTGGATTTCGGTATGTGTGAGCCGCATAATTAAAATCAAATAAACACAATCTAATACTACGATGTTGCTGGAAGGATATTCGCCATTCATGAGATTCATGGCATTAAAGTCTACACCCATTAAAAGGATGCTTCGAAGGTATTTTCCTTGTTATAATTTTCATGTTATTTATAGCATTCTGTGGCAGAGAATTACCGCAGCACCCAAATTGTGCATATTGTTAGGAGTTGAGTCAATATGTTATCAATATAGATATTGATAGATCTTAAGTTTTCGATTTCAAAATTATTGCAAAAACGACTGCCAACATAATTTTACTCACTTAATTCTTCATTTATCGATTTAATATCTGAATTCCTGTACAAATTTAGGGATCCCTGTTAGACCATGAAAGACTGTTTTCTTGTAAACTATCCTATCTGCAGCCAAACGGCTCGCGAAAGTCCTAACCAGCTAAAATTAAGACGTTACTTCCATCTAGAAAATAAAAAAGGCTAGGTCGCTAATACAAAGAAAGACAAACTTTGATTGCACTAAGGTCGTGTTGCATCGCTTTCGCGAATAAACTTTCCCAAGAAACTGTTCCCATTCAGCAGTCTGATTTACATTGCTGACAAGGAAAAAATTCCCCAACAAATTAATTCGAAATAGGCCTGAAAGTTAGCAGAACCATTAACTATTCGGTGTAGTATAACTTTTTAGCACCACTACTATTTTCATCTTACTCGACACATGTCTTAAATTCCACATTCTTGGTCTTCGGAAAGTGGGTTCCGACTTCTCCGTTACAGGTATAGCTCGCTTGGAAATTTGATTCTAAATCTGAATCTTGAACGAAATTTCGAAATTAGTTCTTTACTTGAGAATCAGTTTTATGTGGGAGAGGTGTGTAAGTGTCAGTATTGACAACAATTAGCCAGAGTAGAAGAGAGATGACGCCGCCCTTTGGCGTTGCTCTTTGAGCAAATTTGGTTAAATGATGGTTGCCAAGTGTTGCTTGGATAACACTTGTTCCGAGTATAAATACCCAGCTTGATCAGAGATTCAAGAACAGCACCAGTGAGGACGTTGTTGAAAGCTTCCTCTATGTTTGTGAAAGAGGCTAGAGTGTATTCTTTGTAGTGTATGTTTTTTTTCGATTGTCCGCACTACATCGTGGAGAGCCGTTTCCGTGGATCTGCCCTTGATGTAGGCGTACATGATTTGGATAACGAACAATCTCTCTGGGGTTTTTAGTACAAAGGGGTTAGGCCGATTGGTCTCAAGTCCATCGCGATCTGATGCCCTCGTTTGCCTACCTTGGGTGTAAACACCACTTCACGAGCAAGGTACGTGGATTGTATTAATCTTAATAACTTACTTAAGTTGTGCTACAGTCCGGAATGAACCTTTGCCTCAACCAATATGCCTCTCCATTTATCCCAGTCCTTAGCTTACTGAATCCAGTTGCTCACTCCAAGATTGTTAAGGTCGGTTTCTACCTGTGCGGACGCGTACGACGTCTGGGTCGTTCTACAGGTCCTAGCCATCTTAAAAGTCCAATGCAGAGTTATTTTACCATAACATGTCGCTCGTACAGTTCTTGGTTGAATCTTCGTATCCATTGCTCAAGAATTAAATTGAAAAAGTCACATGACAGTGCCTAAACTCTGATGGAGCAGCGAAAATTCACCATCATCATCTTGCACAAACGGACGAGTTTGGGCGGCATACCAAAACCTTACATGCTCTGTATAGTTCGTCTCTATAAATGCTACAGTGGAATGTTGTTCGTCGTCGCCGTTAAACAGTTTGCAGAAGTGGTTCTTCCATATCCTCAGCATCGAATGTGGCTCAACTATGATATTTCCTTATTTATCTCAACAGGATTCTGTTCAATTTTCACTTTGGTAAAACTTGCGAACATCGTTCCTGAAGTGGCATCTCTCTATATCCTCAATCGCGCGCTTTTCTTCTTCTGAAAAGCCGGTGTTCTTCCCTTTTTCTCTTAGCTCAACTGCAGCTCTCGTCTTCACCTGCAACTTAGCCTTGTAGGCCTAGTTGTTGGCTGCGAGCATATGTCGGCAACAAGCTAGTGGTAAGAATCGATGTTATACCCTCGGAATGTCCGGACATCCAAAATGCTGGATGCGTACCTCTTGTCAATCACAATATGGTCAATTTGGTTGACCATTCGTTGATCCGGAGACCGCCATGTCCCCTTATGGATATTGAGGTGAGGAAACCGCGTGCTGATTATAGTGGAATACCGTTCCGTAGCAAAGTCAAATTAGCCTAAGTCCCTTACCAGAAGTGATGTCGTGTAGGCTTTGTTTTCCGACAATACTGCTAAAGATGTCTTCTCTTCCTACCTTTGCGTTAAAACCTCCCTGCATGATTTTGATATCGTACTTCGGTAGTCGCTCATAGGTTTTGTCAAGGCATTCGTAGAAGCAATCCTTAGCTATATCATCTATTTCCTACGTTGGGGCTTGAGCGAATATGAGACTTATGTTGGCGAATTTGACTTTAATGCGGATTGTTACAATGCGTTCGCTAATATCTTGGAAACATAAGACTTCTTGCCTAAGTCTGGCACCAATTTATAAGATACTCCTAGGATACGGGGCCATCAGTATCCAATACGGGATCAAGCGAGCTTTCTTACAACCATTCATGTGTGCGTGTGTATTTCTAGTATGATGGCGGGATCTCCTGTTTTATGCCGACTCCGAACGGCGAATTTGAGATAAGCCTTTCTTGACAATTGATACTACTCGGATGATTTGTCAGATCATCAAGAGATCAAGTACTAAGCAGCTTCAAAAAATTGATGCCTACCATGGCACTGTTAGGTCTCGCGTTCTCTGTAGCATAACTGGCAGCATGCCGTCGGGTAACGGAGTCTTAAACGGAGAGAAGCTGTTAATAACACATGAAATATTTTCCTCGGAAATTATGGAAGTGACATTTCTGTATGGTGCTGTTTGTATGCCGAGATCTTCCGGGTACTAGTATCACTCCAGTGAGTCACAACTGATATGTGTGGTCTGGCGTTGCATTATGGATCAGATTTCCCTTCCGATTGGCCAAAGTGTGCCGCTTTTTGGCGATTGCTTCCTTTTGACAATCGAATTTTTTATAGTACAGTTCGGAATAAGGATTTTGCCGAAGCGAATCATTCATAGTAGATGATTTCTTGTCATACCCACCAAACATACAGCAAAACCTTTCTGGACGTAGTCAGTCGGTTCATCGCAATTAGACTAAAAACGTTTTTTCTTGACGTTGTTGCAAGTGATCCACTTTTCATCACCAATTACCATCCGCTTGGAAAATGGGTTGATTTTGATTCGATGCAGCAGCAAGTCAATGGAGTACTTATGTTGGGTTCTACAACACACGTTGTTGATGGATGTCATAAAAATAATTAGACCTACCCGTAATATTTTTTGTGAGTCTTCAAGCCAATTTTGCTACCAGGGAGTGAAGGGCCGCTTCTCAAAAAAGTTACTGCCGGGTACATTTTAACTGTTGCCATCATAAACATGAACCTATGGGTCACTCAATCAACATATTTCGAACTGCGGATGTATTTAACGACACATGACCACAGGGACATCGGTATGCGAACAATTTAATTTAAACTTTACCCGTTTACCTTATGAAATATTTGTACAAGAGAACGGATCTCCTGGCCTATGGCCTTTCAGCTCATCCCACTCTGTTTCCCCACCAGGCAAACCACCTAGTCCTTAGCAGTAACAGTAACGCGTGCTCAAAGTTTTCACATTGTTTGGCTTTTAGTACGCTTTTTCGAGATATGATTAAAAGTAACTTTTATTGGTGTTGTTGTGTTTTTATGGCTTTACCGAACGCAACATGACCGATGGCTAGGCCCTTCTCAGAACCGGACGGTAAGCTATAAAAGCTCGATATTAATAATGAACCGAAATCGTTGTTTATGTCAGTTTCAAAGGGAAACTTGTAGGTCCTTTGTCGTCGTCGATGTGTATATATGAGTTTTGTGGGGCCTTACAAAATTGAGTTGGACATCGTTGGTGTTGATAGTCAAGCTTATGGTGTACGAGATAGTACACATGAAAACACACACTCACTCACATAGCAGTAATGATGGAAGAGTTCCAAAAGAAAAATTGCATGGAACGTTGTTTTTTGTTTGTGCAAGGATGGAGGTGATTTTTATTACCACGACACAGTGTCATTCGTATCTGGAGGGACAACCGCATATATACAGCGCGAGATAGAGAATATACACTTTCATTACATGCGGCCAAATCAATAGTGATTTTCGCAATTTATTCTTCCTTTGGACCGTGAACGGAGGAGGGTCGGCTGGCCGGCGAACTAGTACTTTGTGTGTGTGTGGTCGTCCTTCTACATCGAGCGGTTTTCTTTTTTGGCAAACATTATTAAATTTACGATCGGAAACGGATTACCACAGAGATTTTCCAGATTCAGATTTATTGCTGAGCTTTACTTTTAATTTGGTTTTGATTTCGGTCCACGCCAGCAGCGGTTGTCTTTGGCCGGACGCTTATATGTAAGAGGAGTGACCACATAAAATATGTGTTACCAAATAGTTGCTTCACGGATACCGGATGTGGTGCATTGGACCGTTTTTGAGGGTGAGTGATGATTTCAACGGATATTGGTATGTTTGGTTTGTCTGGCGATGGATCTTAAAATTGTCGAGCGCACGGTGAAATTGTCGGGCGGGGAACTTTTATTGGCAATAAGACTTAAGGCGTATAAAGGTGTGAATGAAGTAAACATATCGGAAATAAACTTCTCTTTATATGATAGAAAAAAACAATGTAAAGCAATTACACAATCCTTTAAAGAGTGAAGTTAAAGAATTCATGCTCTAATGCTTTATATGCTCTATCGTTAGCCTGCACAGACGGACGAGTCTGGCGGTATACAAAAATTGGATATGGCTGTATAAAGTTCGATCCCTTAAATATTGTCGTAGCGTCATTGAATACGTGGTGGGTATCGATATGAATTTATATATTGCAGCAGACAGGATCTTGTGGGCTCTATGGTGAGGAGTACCGATATAGTTGGCGCAGTTCAAAGGGACTTTTTTTTGTGAAAGGGGAAACGATGGACAAACGTCTATCCGAAAAAAAATTCGCTAATGAGTTGCTTTATGTTGCTTAACAAATAATCTCCACCCACTTTAAATACCTTGGCAGGAAGGCCATTATTTCCTCTAGTATTGTTGAGCGTAAGTTAAGATATTGCTAACCTCACTTCACTTAGGATAACAAAGTTCGTATATGCACCTGGAATGTGAAAACATTAAATAAGAGAGGTGCAAGCGAACAACATGCGGAAGCAGTAAACTGCTGCTAAGCAGACATTACCGCCATCCAGGAAATATGATGGGATGGGCTGGGTAAAAAGAGGATGAAAAACTGTGTCATCCACTAAGAGCAGACACAGCGAGTGTTCGGATGCGGATTTGTTATAAGTCCCCGACTTAGGCAAGAAGTCTTATGTTTTCAAGACATTAGCGAACGTATTGTAGCCATCTGCATCAGGGCCAAATTCGCCAACATAAGTCTTATATGCGCTCACGCCCCAATGGAGGAAAAATATGATATAGCTAAGGATTGTTTCTAATCTACTTGACGAAACCTATGTGCGACTATCGAAGTATGATGTTAAAATCGCGGATGAAGACATCGTTAGCAGTATTGTCGCAAATCATAGCCTACACGACAACACGACTGGTAACGGACTTCGTTACGGAACGAAAAACGAAATGCCACTATAGCCAGCACATGGTTTCCTCAGTTCGATATCCATTGGAGAACATGGAAAGAAACATCCACCAACTCATAAGCCAAATCTGGTCGGAAGAAAGTATGCCTGAAGAATGGAACCTCAGCATCCTTTGACCGATCCACAAAAAAGGAGACCATCTAAACTACGCTAACTTCAGAGCCATAAGTCTCCTCAACATCGCCTACAAGGTCCTATCTGCCGTAATATGTGAACGCCTGAAACCGTTTACCAACAAACTGATCGGACCTTATCAGTGTGGTTTTAGGCCAGGAAAGTCCACAACCGATCAAATTTTCACACTTCGGCAGAACCTGGAAAAAACCCAAGAAGTCCAAATCGATATCCACCACCTATTCATCGATTTCAAAGCCGCAAACGATAGCATTTATAGAGACGATTTTTTCATCGTAAAAGGTATGCTGTCCAATCGAATAAAAGTTGAGGAATGCTTTGATCTTTGCTCGGATCATTCTCCGGTCATTCTAACAACGAGCGGGTCAATTATTATAAATGAAAACCCACCCAGCCTAACAAACGGAAAACCCAACTTGGAAGGCTTCAAAAACGATATTGAAAATAATATTCTACTGGGTGTATCGCTTAGATCTCCATTAGAACTCGAAGCTGCGGTTGACTCCTTTATCGATACCATTCAAAAAGTAGCATGAATAATACTCCTCAACAACGAAAAAGATGGCAACAAACTCGTAGCCCGCAAGATAAAACGATTAAAAACTTTAAAAACCATGCAGTATAAAAGCCTTACCGCTGGAAAAGAATCAAATTATTCACTTTAGAAAGCAATTCAAGTCATAAAACGTCAAAAAAACGCTATGCCACCAATTAGGGTGGCACAAACCGATAAGGAAAAAGCAGACGTTTTTGCCGCACATACATTCCAAGACAGTGGAAAAACGCGCAAGTGAATATTGTTCTCAAACCAGGAAAATCGCCGAATGAAATAAAATCTCACAGACCTATTTCACTTCTTCCAATAATTTCAAAAGTTTTTGAAAGGATATTACTCGGTCGCTTACACCCCATTATTGATCAGAAACGCCTTTTACCCGACCATCAATTTGGGTTTAGAAGCAAACATTCGACTGTGGACCAAGTTCATCGAATTACTGATGTAATTGAGAAAGCTTTCGGAAAAAAGAAAATCTGCTCAGCCGTATTTCTTGATGTGTAGCAAGCTTTTGACAAGGCTTCGCATAGAGGCCTTCAATACAAACTAAGACAAGTTCTGCCTGAAAAAATATATAACCTCCTCGTGTCGCATCTTGAGAATATTTCCGTGTGAAACTTGGAAACGAATATTCAGAGTTCAAATGATACAATAGTTGCCAAGTTTGCTGACGATACAGCTATCCTAGCAGTTAGCACAACAATAGAGGAAACAAGTATGAAATTGCAAAGCGCTCTTAACGAGGTTAATGAATGGACAAAATCCTGGCGGATTGCACTTAACCCTGCTGTTAGGTTAGGACCATTTGGTCCAAATTTTTTCTGTTTTCCCTTGTAACTTTGGAACGGTGATATATACTGACTGTAATGACCGGTGCTGAACCAGTAGAAGGCCAAACAAAAACACAAGTCGTAATTTCGATGGAACTCTTTACTTATCGCTATTTAGACTACCACGCTCTAACACGATCTCCAACAGACTAACTCGCGTAGCCGAAGTTGTGTGGATGATTAGCGGCGAGCGAGGTAGCGCATCGTGGGTGTGGAGATCGCTATGTAGTCGCCAGAGCGTAAACCTGCGTGGCAGCTCAGAGCTCGTCCTCGCTGACAGGTCGCCACATCCCTCCGAATTTTTTTTCAGCTTCAGCTTCATGGAAGAATCCTCGGTCCGAGCATCATCTGCGACGTCATCTTTATCTTCACCAGGTGAGAGACCGTGAGTGTCTTTAGTTGTTGTTTGTTCTACAGTAGTCTGAGATTGAGTTGGAATATTCTTTACATGGGTTACATTTCGTCTGAAGGTCTTTCCGTCTTCTCCTCGAACCACTACTTCGCTCGGGCATCGTTGGACCACTTCAAACTCTGTTGAGTCAAAAGTCGGTGTTAATTTGTTAACAGGAACCAGGTTACTAAGCAGAACCTTATCGCCGACACCAATACCTCTTTCTTTTGCTCTCCGATCTCTGTCTCCCCTTTCTTTCCGCAAATGTTTGCTCATTGTGTCCAAGTCTCGCGCCTCTGAATCCAAAATATTTTCGCTTATATCTTGTACAGAGGGGATCTTGTCCCGGATTGTTCTGTTGTAAAGAAGCTTCGACGGCGGTTCACCCGTTGTACCATGTGGTGTAACGTTGTACGTTAAGGTGAACCTTTGTACTTCCCTTTTATAATCTGCTCCCTTTCCGTGGGCAATTTGAAGCCGTTTCAAAATGGATCGATTCATGTTCTCCACCTCGCCGTTTGCCTGTGGCCAATAGGGGGGCGTGGTGATTAATTCAATATTGTTGATATCACAATAGGCTTTGAATTCGCTGCTAACGAATTGCCGACCGTTGTCCGCCTTTATCGACTTAGGGTAGCCTAACCTGCAGAAAATTTCCTCCAAGGTAGCAATGATATCCGTTGTTGTAATTCTCTTCATAAACTTTGTCTCTTGATAACGGGAGTGATAATCAATGATGACAAAAATGAAATCATGGTTTGGTAATGACCCCAATAAGTCCATTGCTATATTCTTGGAGTTAAAATAAGCCAGAGTGGGAATTTTCGCAAGAGAATTCTTTAATCGCCGAAATGATTGCTCTTGTTTTTCGGCCCACGTAAAGGGGATGTTTTTTTAAGAAGACTCCACAATGGTTCCGTAGCGTCTGCCATATCCGGAATGAACTTCCCTAAATATGTCACAAGCCCCAAAAAGCTTCTCATTTCCTCCTTGGTGTTCGGTGGTCGGAACTCCAGAATCGTTGTCACTTTGTCAGTATCTGCGCTTATCCCAGTTGCACCAAGTACATGACCCAAAAACTTAAGCTCTTGAACTTTCCAGCTACATTTATCTTTGTTGAGTGTAACGTTCATGTTCTTAAAAATGCTCAAAACTGCGCTTAGTTCCCTGTCATGCTCTTCCTCGGTGAGTCCGAAGACAATAATTTCATCCAAATAATTCAACGCATTTCGACAAGAAGCCAGCATTTTTCCCATTGTCCTTTGGAAAATTTCAGGAGCTGAATTTACCCCCAAACAACAATCTCTTGTACCGGAATATCCCTTTATGAGTGATGAACGTTGTGATTTCGCGACTATCCACCGTTAGTTCTAACTGGTGGCATGCGTTCTTTAGATCCAATCGAGAGAAATATCGAGCACCTTTCAGTTTGGTCATGAAGGAGTCAAACGTGGGGAGCGGGTAGTTTTCCCGAAGTATTGCTTGGTTTGCACGACGCCTTCCCTTCTCCTTAAACACTATTACAATAGGCGAGATCCATGAAGTCGGTCCGTACTCCGTACACAGGTTCGATGATGTCATCTTTAACTGCCTCCTCTAGCCTACGTTCGACTTTTTCC
Organism: Rhingia rostrata; assembly: GCA_949824845.1. NCBI lineage: Eukaryota > Metazoa > Arthropoda > Insecta > Diptera > Syrphidae > Rhingia > Rhingia rostrata. The sequence goes on along the minus strand of OX463756.1, from coordinate 115,080,432 downwards.
TTCAACGCAGATGGAATATGACGTAGAGGTTGTTGTACCGGTTTGACTGACTCATCTATCGATAGTTGAACCTGTATATCTCTTATTTTTGGAAATGGTTGATGTTCTTCAAAATGATTAATGTCAACCCCAATTTTAAGAACTTTCAATTTGATGGCTGTTTAACGGCCAAGTAACGATTGTTTGCCGTTCTTAATAACGTAGAACGATTCGATTGCTTCTGTTCGCTCATTAACGCTTATGGGAGCTTCAAAAACTGATATTATTTCAAGCAAATCCTTACCTGCATACGCTCTAAACCAATTTGGTGATTCCTTTCGGATGTTCAGCAATGCTCTCGAATTGTTATATAATTGTTCCCAGTCATTTTCCCCTATAAGATTGAATTGTGACTCTTAATCTATAAGCATCGCCAGCTTACAGCCCCCAACAGAGCACACAATTTTTCCACTTGATGGCTCACCTAGCTCTCCTGTTATTTCAAAGCAGTCATGTTCAAGATCTCATTCCCCTTTTGTCACCTTTTTTTCTTCCTTTTATTCGTCTATAAACCTTATATTTGACTGTCCAAATCTTTTCCTTTTCGAACTCCACCTGTCTTCAAAATTATTCTTTCGTTTATCTGTTTTAGTCCTACACCTTCTGGCGAAATTTCCCACTAATCCACACTTATTGCATTTGACATTTCTGGCCGGGCAGTCACTACTCTCTCTAAAATGACCTAATCGCCACTGGGCTCGCGATTTGCTCATGTACTGAGCGCATATCTATCACCTGGTCTAAGGAATGCTCCTTTTCCAGTAGTCGCTTCTTCAGATCCCGCGAAGCCCACACGTCTATTATCTTATCTTTTATGTTTATATCAATAACCTCCTGCTCGGATTTACCAAAAGAACATTTAGCTGCCTGATTCCGCAGACGGAAAATAAACTTATTAAAACTTTCCCCATCCTCCGGTTTGACTGCCCGAAATAAATGCCTCTCAAATGTTGAATTCCTCGACGGTGAAAAATAGTCATTAAGTTTCGTTACCAACGTCATGAAGACATCTCCGTCACCAGTAGCCACCGAAACGCCAGGGATGCTGAAAATTACCTCCTGCAGCTGCGGTCCTCCTAAGTGTAGGTAATGACCGGTGCTGAACCAGTAGAAAGCCAAACAAAAACACAAGTCGTAATTTCGATGGAACTCTTTACTTATCGCTATTTAGACTACCACGCTCTAACACGATATCCAACAGACTGACTCGCGTAGCCGAAGTTGTGTGGAAGATTAGCGGCGATTGAGATTAGCGCATCGTGGGTGTGGAGAGCGCTATGTAGTGGCGAGAGCGTAAACCTGCGTGGCAGCTCAGACAGAGCTCGTCCTCGCTGACAGGGGGCCACACTGACAAATTTTTTCTGCTAATATAAAAACAATGTTACGTGCGAAAATTAAATTTTCTAACTTTATTTAGGACTGAGAAAACTACAAAATGACGAATCTTAGGTTAGAAGACCATTTGGTCCATAGTACATTTTTATTGATTTTATTTACATTAATTTAAAAAAAAAAAGAATTTATTAGTTGGTTTGAATATATTTTCAATGTTTTTCGGTTAATTTTGCTAATAAAGTTGCTGCAAATGGAACTTTTTAAATCAGACTTCGACTTGCAGCAACTACAAATTCCACGCTTTCGAGTCCCGCAATGAGAAGTTGGATTATTTGAAGAAGCCTCTGAAACTGTGCATGTTGTACGAATTTCTGTCAGTAATTGTGCTGAGAACCCTTGTTGAGGTAATCTAGTCCGTTTAATCATTATGAGCCTTAGCTAAAGAAAGTGCCAGTTGCCGCAAAAACTCTGGCCTCATTCGATTCCGATCAGTTGGAGCCCAAGAAACATCGATTTCAGAAAATATTATGTACGCATGCAAAGCGGATATGTCAAGTATGTTTGCAAATACAACGGTTGGCCATCGATTTGTTTTGCGTTTTGTAGAGTAGGAGCCAATCATTTGATCAGAAGTATCCACACCACCTAAAAAAACAAACCATTAGAAATTATAGGCGATCAAAAACTATCATACCTTTTGTTGAATTGTAATAAGAAACAATCTCTGGTTTTTTCTTAGATCCAATTTCATCAACTGCATCATCTTTGTGCATTGTAGGTACTAATCAATATCGTTGCTTTGTTCTTATGACTGATGTATGATACTTATGTCGCAATATTATTGAATGCAAATGTAGACTTGTACAAAGGGAGTTTTTTGACAGTTAGTAATTTTGGAGGAATGAAAGTTTTATTTATGCGCACGGTTCCCACATATGTTAGCTTTCTTTCAAGAAGATTCTTTGCCAGGTCAAATGTGGAAAAAAAATTATCGCCTGTTATATATTGCCCTTTCAAGCCCTCTGTCAAGTCCAATACGATGCGTTCTCCTTGTTATTTTTTAGGCATGCCATTTCGAGGTTTACCAAGGTATGGTTGTATTTTCCAACGTAGCCTGACTTTGAGTCTACCAATAACCAAAACTTCAAACCATACCTTGCTGGCTTTGATGGCGTAAACTGTTGAAAAGAACATCTCCCTCTAAATGCAACAAGTTGCTCATCAACGGTAACATTTTCGTGACAATTGTAAAACATTGGAAGGAGTTGTTGCCAATAGTCCCACAGTGCACGAATAGGAGCGAATTTATCGCTACTACGACATTGACGTCGACTCGAAACATCATCGAAACGGAGAGCACTTGTAATAATATGAAATGTATCTTCAGACATAATCGATCGGAAAATAGGCCGACCAAAATTTTCATCAAATAAACCGTGGACATGCTTATTTTTTCCGCTGTCATTGATAAATTGGAACATTGTTACTTTAGCTTCCAATCACTTTTTTCACTTTTTTTTTTGTTCCACTCACTAAATTAAGATAAAAATTTAGCAATTTTTTTTTTTGTCGCTCTCAATTAGATAAAAAGTTATTAAACAATGAAATTTCCAAAAATCCCTATAGAAATCAACCAACTTTTGACAGTTCACACATAGCTGACTGATAAATATGAAGAAAAACATTCCAATGGAGCATTGCCAGATAGGAAAAAAAAAATTACATATTTCCCAAAATGTAAAGAAATGTAAAAAATGTAAAAAATTGTAAAAAAAATTATTAACAATGATTAATTAATAATAAAAAATGACTAAACAAAATATCTTTACCATTATTATTATTATTATATTATTATTTTATTATATTGTAGTATTTCTGATTTCCAGGAGCATTATAAATTCTAGTATAATATAAAACTTATATTATAATACCTTTTCATATAAAGGTAATAATTTAAACATGGTAACGATGTCATATATTTTAACGGGACTTTTCCATCAAAACACCGTTACAAGGTACGAATGGAATTCCGATGCCATTTGATTGCAGCTTGCAAACTAAAAAGTGCGTTTTGGGTTAAGTTGAAAAAAAAGTGAATAATAAATTAAAAAGTGAATAAGAAATTAAAAAACCATGAATCAAGTCAAAATTTATAAACTTTTTCATGCAAAAGAAGGAGCTGTTACCCAAGAAGCTTTAACTACGCTACAAAGCTGGGGCGTTATAGCTCAAAATGGCGAAGTGAAGTGCAAAAACAATCATATCATGTTGCTGCGCCCCCAAACAAATTTGTAGATGGATACGGTTGGAGTTGCGACTGCTACTTTAAAAACATATATAAAAAAAGGGTGAGATGCAAATCGGTGAAGTCAATAAGACATAATACGTTTTTTCACAATTCGCATCTCACATTATATCAAGTTATAATGTTTACGCATTTGTGGACAAAAAACATAAAATGTTCATTTACAATTAGCGAACTTGAAATAACACCAAAGACTGCAACAGACTGGGCATCATTCCACAGAGAAGTGGTATACGATGCTATGATAAAATGCCATAGTACCATAGGTAAGAATGTTTTATAAGTATAATAAAAAGTTACTAATAGTATATATGTATTAACAGGTGGTATAGGAAAAATTGTGGAGATAGACGAGTCGAAGTTTGGGAAAAGGAAGTACCATAGGGGGCACCACGTTGAAGGACAGTGGATCTTCGGTGGGGTGGAAAGAGGTTCGGGTAAATGTTTCCTTGTCCCTGTTGAAAAACGGGACAAGGAAACACTGCTCAAAATTATAAAAGAGTGGATTTAACCTGGAACCACTATCATCAGTGATTGTTGGAAGGTATATTAATGCATTTATTTATATCAAATAAGAAAAACCATTTAAATATCATATTCCAGAGCTACGACTGCTTGACAGATGAAGGCTTTCAACATTTGACGGTGAACCACTCTGTTCACTTTAAAGATCCTGATACTGGTGCCCACACCAACAATGTCGGAAAGTATGTGGCGACATACAAAAGCCTCACTGTCCCAATACAGTCGGAAAAAAACATTCTTCGGGGGATACATGGCCAAATTTATGTTCTTAAGAAAATGCCGTAACGAAAATTTAGACCCCCTCGAAGAATTTTTTAAATGTGCCGGCAAACTGTACAACGGGCACGAAGCAATTCCAGAACCATGTTCTAATGATTCTGACGATTCATCATAAATTATTATAATATAAAAAATAAATTAAATCCTAACCCTAAGTCAACAGTTTTTCTATTAACCGGTACTCTGCGTGGCCCGCTTCGCGGGAACAAAGGATTTCAACTCTCTTTCTGTGGACAGTCCACGCTCACGCAACTTCGTTGCTCCGCTCAGGGTATTTAAAGTCGTCAGGCAGGCGCCTAAGTCAACAGTTTTTCTATTAAGCGGTAATCTGCGTGGCCCGCTTCGCGGGAACAAAGAATTTCAACTCTCTTTCTGTGGACAGTCCACGCTCACGCAACTTCGTTGCTCCGCTCAGGGTATTTAAAGTCGTCAGGCAGGCGCCTTAGTCAACATTTCTTTTTGTTAAAATATTTTTATTTGGTATGTTTTTTTCAACATGGCAATGCTGCGTACACCGCAGCAGACAAAAAAATAAATGAAGTGTCAAACTACAAATAATTTGTATGGGATTATAACCCAAAAAGTGCAATTTTATTTTATTAATAACTTTTAAACTAAATGTGAGCGACAATTTTTAAAAGCATATAAATGATCAGTGCGCAGAGACGAATCGATTAATAAAAAAAAAGTGCAAAAAGTGAAAGGCAGCTAAAGTATATTTATGCCGATAAATTTGATATACATATTACACAAATAAGTAAAACAATGAATGTACATACCGATAAACTCCAGCAAGAATGAGCACAGCAATATATGCGCGCAGTGCGTCTTAATCAATGTCCATTTGGCACCAAACTTGATCCTGCCGTGCTTATTAGTATTTTCAATGAGAATTCTTTCTATTGAAAATCTTTCATCGCATCTAGACACTGCAAATCGAGTTGGCACTGTTTGTGTAGTGATAATATTCTTAGCCTCAGTTCTAAAGGCTGAGGTAATGGAGTCGCACTCCATTCCATCTTCTTTTTAGCAATTAAAAGACGATCAACAGAGCTAGCTTCAACTGAGATGGTTTCCTGTTCACTTTCTGTTTCAGATGAACATTCCGAAACTAAATCCGTCTCCGAATCGGAAATATCAGATTCACTTTCTCCATTGAGAATTTCGCGTATCTCTTCTTCGTTCAACTGCGCCATTTCGTAATGAAAACACTTCCGGACTATTCAAAGAAACTTTCAAACTGAAAGAAGTATGTACTGCACGTATCTTTGGATGTGCTGTGCTTCTTCACGACAAAAAGCAAAAACGGGGAATCCCAAAATAATAATTTTTGACATTACCAAAGCACCAAGTGAATGTAAATTCATGTCAAATATTTAGAGGATGTTTTTGATATCTCAAATACTTGCTTTAGATATTATTGAACCAAAATAGTTACAAAGAATAAGACAAAATTATTATTTTGCATGAAGATTGCACAGTATGGACCAAATGGTCTCTCGATTCATGTAGATTTTTCGTATAAACGGACAAACAATTTTCCTGTATTGCTCAATACGGTTCGAGTCCCTTTTGCAAATGAAGCGAAATATCTTGGAATGACACTCAATGCAAAATTAAAAAAGAAGTCGCATGTAAAAAAGAAATGCAAAGAACTTAAAAAGTGCAGAGAACTGTGCTGTATAAGTATATATATTTATTTATAACAAACAGCTTTTATACAAGCCGGTCTGGACATATGATAGATATACAACGATGGTGTGAAACGAATCTAAACATTTTACAAACTTTTGAAATCAAAATGTTAAGACCGTTCGTCAATGCGCCGTGGTACATAAGGAAGGAAGATCAATGCAGGGATCTGGATATTCCCACTTTTTAAAATGAAACGAAAAATTTCCCACGAAAACATTGAAAAAAAACGTTGTTTAGACACGTTAACACATCGGTCCTACAAATTCTTGACGAAACCAATTTGTTGCGGCTTCTTCAAAAAAAACTCTGGAATCGTTGGGAAATGATGCGAGATATTTTGCAGGGATTTCTTCGTAGTGCTGTGCCTTTAGTGTATCCCGTATATATTCTCATGCAGCCATCCAACAACATGGTGCATTCGACTGAACAAAAATAAATCTACAAACAATCAACCAGTACTTGGAACAGTTTACACACTACAGGAAACAATCGAAATTGCAAATGGCCACCGGGATGGGAACGTGAAATAACGATTGAATAAAAATAAATTGAAATTAAACTAAATAAAAACTACAAGCAAATAAAACCCTCGCGTGAAAAAATAGCACCATGTCGTTTACAAGAAACAATTAAAGATGGAAATCAAAATATTAGCGCTCCAAAATTTCCTCAAAAACCGCCAACATTAAGAACCACTCATGCATTATCTCCAAATTTGAATTGAAATCAGACTCTTCCTCATCCTTTGTGGGGAGCAAAAACATACATAACCCAAATTAACCATGACCACATTGAACATCCTTTTGCTGAAATCTGAATCCAAAAATTCAATTGAAATTCAGTGTGCATTTAAGAGAAACTGCATCGAAAAATCGTAGAATCTACGTCAGGACCCCAGACCCACATCTTTCATTCTCTAATGGACTAGTGTAAATAATTGCAATTGTACTCTCCATCTTCTGGGATGTATTCTTCTGCATTGTCCTTGCAGAGTTTGGAATTTTTCTCCAAGTGTTGTCACAATGCTTTTCTCTTTGCAATTTTCTTTACAACAATTAAAAGGGGTCAGGTGGTAGGAGGAGAGAAAGTTTTCTGGAAACTATTTTCCGAAATTATTTCCAAGTGCTTAAAACAAATTGGGCAACGAATGGATTGTTACGCCACTACTGTCGATGTCTTTGTATTGTTGTGTTAGCTTTTGGAGATTTCCTAAGTGCGATACTATGTATTTCGTTTAAAGGACTCGCAATGAGTGTCGGTGGTGTGATGATTTTTTTTTATTAAAATATTGAAATTGTTTTTTAAGGAACATTTTACATTAGTATTAAATGCATAATTTGAATATGCCATCTTAAATGTGTTGGTATTCATAGAAGTGTTGAAGATGAGCTTGTAAATTGAGTTGAGAGCAAATTTCAGAAAACTCGAAGAGAAATGGTAACAAACGTAAGTGGAGATTGTTTATATTGACCGTTATTTTGTGGAACATTTTCAGGAAATTCAACATGAAACTTGAAACAATCATTGCCACCAATGAAAGAAAATTTCGACCTCAAAAACTAAGACGAATCCAGAACAATTTGGGCTGAGAAAAAAAATTTGGAACTACCGGTTTTCCACCTATTGTGGAAATTATTTTTCACGTCATTTTAACCCACTTTCTGGAGAATTGCTCAAATCCAACCAATAACCAAAAAAAAAGAAGAAAATGCATGCCTGAAAACATAAAACCTATTGCTTTACTACCGATACCTTTAAAGGTGGATTTGGTGTATAACTTAGAAGGGATTTGATTAATTGGTGATTAACTGGAGACCTGCCAAGTCATGTTACATGGACATCTGCGATGGAAAATCGTGGAAAATCGAGAGCTTTACCTGCTTACTTAAGTGGTGCTGCTGTCCGGAATGAGCCTGGGCTTCAACCAACATGCCTCTCCAATTAGCCCGGTCCTTGGCTAACTGCCTCCAGTTGCCAACTCCAAGTTGGTTGAGGTCGGTTTCAACTATTGAGCGCCACTTAATGCGAGGTCTTCCTCTACCGCGTCCAACGTCTGGCTGGAAATCGAAGACTCTGCGAGCCGGAGTATTGGTGTCCATTCTTTCTTCATGTCCTAGCCATCTTAAACGTTCAATGCGGAGTTTTTTGACCAAGGGCATGTCGCTGTACAGCTCGTATAGTTCTTGATTGAATCTTCGTCTCCAAACGGGACCGAAGATTTTTCGAACAATTTTCCTCTCGAATAGACCTAGGATTTCTTCATCTGCTTTTGAGACGATCTATGCTTCAGCGCCGTAGAGCAGGACTGGGATGATATGGGTATTATATAGGATCTCCTTAGTAATTCGAGTGAGGGCTTTACTACTAAATCTCCTTCATGGGCCGAAGAAACAGCGGTTGGCAATAGTAATTCTTCGTTTAATTTCTGACGAGATGTTGTTGTCAGAGTTTACAGTGGAGCCGAGGTAGACAAAGTCCCGTACTAGCTCAAAGTTATATTTGTCAATGGTGACGTTCTGGCCAAGTGCCCTTTAGTGTTGACAGCATATACTTAGTCTTTCCGTCATTTACTGCCATTTTCGCCGCTTCCTTCTCTTAAGTAGCAAACGTGGCTATGACATCACATTAAGTCTTGCCAATTATTTCAATATCGTCGGCGTATGCTAGTATTTAGTTGTACCGATTTTTGGAAAACTGTGCCTCTGGTGTTGGCTTGTGAGTTTTGCACAATCCTATCAAGAATCGAACTCAAGAAGTCATGTGACAGGGCATCGGCTTGCCTAAATCCTTTTTTGTTATCGAATGTGTCGGTGAGGTCGTTTCTGACCCTGATGGAACAGCGAGAGTTCTCCATCGTCATCCTTTACAAACGGACGAGTTTGCGGCTTTGAAATCGATGAATAGGAGGTGGATATCGATTTGTACTTTTTGGGTTTTTCCCAGGATCTGCCGATGTGTGAAAATTTTATCGGTTGCGGTTTTCAGGCGACTTATGCCTCTGTAGTTTTCGCAGTTCAGAGGGTCTACTTTTTTTGGATCGGACAAACTATGCTGGGGTTCCATTCTCCAGACATACTTTCTCCCGACCAGACTTGGCTTATGAGTAGGTGGATGTTACTTACCAAGTCATCTTCGCCGGCTTTAGAAAGCTCAGTGGGAAGGCCATCAGCCTTATTAAGCTTGAGTTTAGATATTGCTATCCGCACTTCATTCACGTCGGTTGGTTGGTGGTTGTCACTGTTGTTGCCAATATTGAATGGTTCGTTTTGCCTGACAGCGGAATGTTGTTCGTCATCGCCGTTTAACAGTCTGCAGAAGTGGTTCTTCCGTATCCTGAGCATCGACTGTGTCTCAACTACGATATTTCCTTGTTCATCTCGACAGAATTCTGTTCGAGCCTTGTATCCTTGGCTTTGACGTTTTACACTTTGGTAAAACTTGCAAACATCGTTCCTGGAGTGGCACCTCTCTATATCCTCGATCACGCGTTTTCTTGCTCTTTTTCTCCTTTCTGAAAAGCCGGTGCTCTTCCCTTCTTCTCTGCCTATAGAGCTCAACGGCAGCTCTCGTCTTCATTTACAGCGTAGCCTTGGAGGCCTCGTTCCTGGCTGCGAGCATCTGTCGGCATTCCTCATCAAAACAGGGGTTTGTTGCTGGTGGAAGCGAGAAACGTAGCACATCAGTTGCTGCTGATCTAATGGCTTGTTGGCATCATTGTAATTGTTATTCGACAGTCGATGCTAGTGGTACGGTGTTAATCCTGAGGTAAAATGATACGCGTTGCGCGTTCTCTGTTAATTGCATTTTTTCGACCTTTAAATTTTTAATGTCCGTGGATGTCCGCTCGATGTTAGCTCTTTGGAATGTTCGGATATCCAAAGTACTGGATGCGTGTCTCTTGTCTAACGAAATGTGATCAGTTCGGTTGACTGTTCGTTGATATAGAGACCGCCATGTCCACTTATGGATATCGAGATGAGGAAGCCGTGTGCTGGTAATAGTGATATTTCACTCCGTAGCGAATTCAATAAGCCTAAGTCCGTTATCAGACATGCGACTCTCGGTTTCTTTACTCATTCTGTTTTGTTCAGCTTCCAGTTAAGCTTCCTGTACAAAATAAGTTGAATACCTCTCTAATAAGCAAATTAGATGCTGCTTTGTCTGAGAATACTTGTTCGATTCTGATTAGTGGCGGTTGGTCAATGTGAAGAATTTTATATTTCCTAGTGAATAGGCGCAGTTAATTATTGTGGGGGTTGACACTGCCCATTTGGAAAGTTTATTTAGTGCGTTTTGGAGAACCTCCCTGAGTATATGCAGGTGCTTCCCTGAGACAGCGATAGCGACGTCATCCGCACAGGCAATCACGTGGTATCCCTCTACTTCCAGGATAAGTAAAAGCTCGTTTACCACTAAGTTCTCGAGAAAAGGGGAAAGGAATCCAACTTGTGGGGTCCCTCTACTGACATGTCTTCTTTTCGAAGCAACACACAGGGTTGTGGTGATAATCCGGCTATTAATCATTAGTGCGTGCTCGACTTTCAGACATGTTAGCGCCCCAATGATCGCTCCAGAACTAACGTTGTTAAAAGCGCCTTCAATGTCCAGGAACGCTCCTGGAGCATAACATAATCGCCTCATCTGAGAAAAGTTTATTACGTGTGATTTTTTAAGAGTTAAGTTTTTCAGGCTTGTGCTACTGGTAAGTAATGGCATCCAAACGACATCTGTCGAAGTGAAAAGTTTTCAGTATATTCTGCCATTTAATCATGAAAAGACTAACAAACGAGCAAAGATTGCAAATTATTGAAAATTATTATCAAAATTCGTGATCTGTAAAAAATTGTGCAAATCCGCTGTTTTATCGAAAAATTGTGTTCATCGATGAGGCTCATTTCTGGCTCAACGGATACGTAAATAAGCAAAACTGTCGCATCTGGAGTTATGAACAGCCACATGGCAGACAAGAATTACTGATGCATCCCGAAAAAATGACAGTTTGGTGTGGTTTATGGGCTGATGGCATCATCGGTCCATTATTCGTCAAAGACGATCGTGGAAGAAACATTACCGTCAACGGCGAACGTTATCGAACCACGATACTCGACTTTTTTTTCCCCAGTTGGAAGAGTTGAACTTGGACATGTTGTTTCATAAAGACGGTGCCGCATGCCACACAGCTCGTGAAGCAATGGAAATGTTGAAGGATGAATTTGGTGAGCAGCTTATCCCTCGAAATGGCCCTGTGAGTTGGCCGCCAAGATCATGTGATTTAACGCCTCTTGATTATTTTTTGTGGGCTTAGGTAAATTCCTTAGTCTATTGGCAAGCCGAACACGATTGAAGCATTACAGGATAACATAGCACGCGTAATTCTTGGAATACAGACCGAAATGCTTGAAAAGTGACGAAAAATTGGATCTTCCGAATGGACCTTTTGAAACTGAGCCACGGACAACATTTACATGAAGTTGTCTTGAAACCGCTTTAATTCATAATTGATCATGCTTATTTGTGCCCTTCGATTTGTCAAACAATTTCGAGAATCTTTATACTAAGAAAATGTTAACATTTAAATGTAAATATCCTCACGCGGCTGTACCCTTCATAATTTATGCAGTCACGTCACCTTGTGGCAATAAGTATGCCCACCTGCAACTGCGTTGCATTTTCAAATTTATTTTATAACGGTAATTTCGCACAGTTGATTGACCCGATACACACAATAATAAGAACCACTTTGAAGCGGAAAATTATGTGCATACACCGGACTTAAGCTGAGGTACGTCCCATTATCAACGCCAAGGAGTGGATGTGATAATTTCAGTGCCTTCCCCCTCAGGCTGTCCTTCAATATAAAACAATTATGCAAAATAAATTGCCGCTATTATCCTTCAGTCTAAGTTCATTTATTCGACTAGAAAATGAATAAGGTGCAAAGGCGATGAAGCGGAAAGCACAACCTACAACCTGTGCCAACAAAACATACACCAACAAAAAAAAACACACACACACACACGAAGGAGCAACCAAAGAACAAGGCAAAGACGAAGGGGTTTGCTTGGAGAATTATAATATGGCTACTTTGGAGCTTCTAACGAGAAATGAGGATATTCATGGCGTGGCGCAGCGGCCCAGCACCCACATTAAATGCGCTGCTTTTTATAAAACATAATGCCTTAGTGGAGGGATCGGCGGGAGATGATGAGCTGCTGGGCTCTATGAATTGCACATAATAACACGAGGCTTTTATGCAATTTCATCCCTTCGGACAGCCGAAACAGGCGTAGCGGGTGGCTTGATGGCCTCATTCAGTCGTGCAACCATCCACCGAAGAGTGAATTACTGCGACGACTACGTCGACCGACGACGACGACGACACAAATGCAAGGTAGCTAGCGCAGAGATGAACACACATTTCGTATAGGTGGGACAGGGATGATGGGTTTTGCTTTACCCTAGCGGCAATGTTTGCCAGGTTAAGTGAGTTCTCACCTCTCGCCGAGTACTGTTTTCAGTTTTGGCCCATTGTGTCTGTGGGGGAGATGTGTTGGCCCCCTGAGCGGTAGTCGGGTGGACTGGTCTTTACCCTTTTTGAATACGGTTATCATAAGGCGATTCGTAATTACTTCAGATTTATGGACGGACAGGTTTGTTTTTTTTTTTCCTTAACGTTGCGTCAGTAAATGTTTTTCATCATTTTTTTTTATTCAATCCTACTATTACTACTGCCACTACGTTAGTACGTAAAAATTTTGCAACATCCCGTATGTCCATATTGCGTTTTTGATAAGGGGAAACTCCAGACCAGGGTACTTTCGCAAGCTCTTTAATTATTTCATTGAATGGGCAGCTGCTATAGGATAAGTGAGATTCATTATTGTTTTATGGACAAAAAAATAACTGAGGCGTGGTTGTAGACAAATAATTGCATTTTCAGACGGTTCGTTAATAAAGCCAATGAAGAGCATGATGACTTGATAAATTATGAATAACTATAGCCTTGAGTTTTAACGGGTTAAGGGACTGCAAATTAAGGTAAAAGGACATGATATAATTATTTATTGCCAAACAATAAACTTAGTTGGGGCTACAAATAAAAATCAAATATTCGGCGCAAAAAAATCGTTAGTAACCAGTGCCGAGCTTTCTCACAACCATTGATGTGTGCATGTGTACTTCTTGCACGATAGAGGGGCCTCCTATTTTATACCAACTCCTAACGGGGAGTTCGATATAAGCTTTTCTTGACAATTGATACTACTCGGATGATTTGTAAGATCATCACGACAGGAGGGCCAGTAAAAATCATTAAGGTGTTGCTACAGCGGCTGGGAATCGAGCACAGACCTACTGCACTTCATCCCACTAGCCGACGCGCCACTTAGCCCATCCGTTGGGATTATTAAGCTAAAATAAATCTGAGGATTTCTCAAAATATTTATAATTACAGCTTTAATGGTGAAGAAATATTGAGAGGAGTATGCACCAAATTGGAGAAGATTAACTGTAGTTGCTTCATTCTCTTCTTCCAGATAATCCTATAAAACTCATTTTCATAAAGACCATGTCTTGTTTGTTGCTTGGAGATATATTCCAGTGTTAGCATCTATTTTATCGACATAAGAATTATATAGTGCTTATGGTGATCGCCTACTATCGCCCCCAACTATTGGCGAATATGTACAACAAATGCCTTGAAGAGCCTATTTGAGAAGCTGGAAGACACAAATTCTAGTGCAGCGTTCAGACCTTTAAGTATGATGACTACTGCAGGAATACTCTTTTAAAAGATGCTGAGAACGCGACAAACAATAAAGACCTATCATATTGACAGTACGGCTTCCGTATGACCCGAAGGAGTAATGGCTATCTAAATAGCCCAATAGCCCGGGTAGCAATTACTCTAGGAAGATGGTATTGTTGCTGGAAATCGAAGATTCTGCATGCCAGAGTATTGGTGTCCATTTGTTCTACCTGTCCTAGCAGTCTTAGACGTCCAATGAGGAGTTTTTTGACCAGGGGCATGTCACTGTACAACCAGTATAGTTCTTGGCTAAATTTTCGTCTGTTTCCCTCTCAAAACGACCAAGGATTTCTACACTCGCTTTTGATACGGTCCATGCTTCACCGCCGTGGACCAGGACTGAGATGATCAGGTAGTTATATAGAGTCTTCTTATTAATTCGAGTAGGGACTACTACTACTACTCCTAAATTGCCTTCATAGATCAAACAAACAACGGTTGGCAAGAGTAATTCTTCGTTTAATTTCTGATGAGATGTTGTTGTCAGAGTTAATAGCGGAGACGTGGTAGACAAAACCCCGTACTACCTCTACGTTATATCTGTCCCCTACACTAGCAAACGTGGCTATGACATTACGTTGAGTCCTTTCAATGATGTCTGTATCGTCGGCGTGTGGTAATAGTTGCACCGATTTTTGGAAGATTTTGCCTCTGGTGTTGGATGGGGAGTTTGTCACAATCTTCACAAGAATCAGGTAAACGGACGAGTTTGGGTGGTATACCAAAACAAGACATGGCTCTGTACAGCTCGTCTCTATAAGTACTACCATATGCGGCTTTGAAATCGATGAATATGTATGAATATGCAGGTTATCGATTTCGACTTCTTGGGTTTTTTCCAGGATCTGCCGAATTGTGAAGATTTTATCAGTTGTGGACTTTACTGGACAAAAAACCTCACTGATTATGTTGTTGGTAAACGTTTACAGGCGTTCACATATTACGCCAGATAGGATCTGTAATTGGCGCAGCGCAGTTTAGACAGTATCCTTCTTTGTGGATTAGGCAAAGGATGCTGAGGTTATATTCTTCAGGCATATTTTCATCCAACTCACCAAGTCATCTCCGCCACCTTTATTAAGCACAGCGGGAAGGCCGTCAAATCCCGCAGCTTTATTAAGCCGGAGTTTAGATATTGCTATCCTCACTTCACTCAGGTGGGGTAGTTGGCAGTCGTTGCCAATGTTTAACGGTTTGTTCTGCCTGACAGCGAAATGTTTTTGGTCGTCGCCGTTTAACAGTCTGCAGAAATTGAAAATTAATATTTTCTGACATTCACATCCATACCTATCTAAGCTATGAGTAGTTTTAAATTATAATCTACTATAACAAAATAACAGGACTCTTTCGAACCTAAAAACGTCAAAATAAACTCTCCAGTGCATGGATTTATTTCCCATTGCGAGATAAAATATCTTATACACTTTGCCAGCATAATTCTATCCGAAATTTGGCTCTAAAACTAGCAACGTACTTCACATTTCGTCCTTAAAAAAAACTTACTGGCACCAAAACTAACAACATCGCCTGATTGCTATTATCTTGGGACTCGTTATACCCACAAAGCTTTACCTTGCTTACAAAATAATCACGTTCATAATTATGATTTACTTCCCTTTTTGTTTGCCAATTTGTCTAGTCGCAAAAGGATAATCTTGCAGCCACAACTTAAACGAAACCCAAAGCCAAATTCAAAAAAACAAAAAAAATTAATCTCGCAATAAATTTTCTTAAAATCCGTGTTCATAACGCTGGCTATCCAAGTACATGACTTCATTGTATACGTATGTGTACTAGGGGAAGACATGCCAAATTCCCAAATGAGTCTCATGTATTCAAGGATATTACATGCCCTCTCACAGTACACGTACGAAGGCATACATATATTTCAACCAGTAGCTGCAATACGGTCTATTCTTTCAATAATTGGGCAGTTTGCTTGTTTTATCAAAATTGCTTACAGGGATGAAATAAGGGATATTTTATCATTGAATGAGTAAAAACCGGGTGAAGATATAAGTTAAATCGAATCATCTTCCAAAGTTACCTGGAACATCATTAATCAAATAGTTCCTGGAATACTAACCCTTTCTGCAAGTACAAACATATATCATATTCTTACTTCAGAGCACATACCAATGATGAGTACCCTTAATGAAAATGTAAAAAATAATCAGCTATGGTCCTTGAACAGAAAGGGTTATGAGACGAGGAACATACTTGATAGTGTTTTTAAACCGAACCAAAAACTGAGTTTTCGCAAAAATACTTGAAAACTTAATCGAAAACCGGAGTTTTCCCATACATTTGCAGTTTTCAAAAACTAGTAATTGTCTGCGCTGGTAGGTTATAGGGCATTCACACCGAACCAAAAACTGAGTTTACGCAAAAACACCTGAAACCTTGATCATAAACCGAGTTTTCCCATACGTTTTCAGTTCTCAAAAACAAGTAGGTTATGGCGTAACCGTCTCAAAAACACTTCGCAGATGTCATCTCGTTGAAGGTTATTGGAACGAACACACCTTTTCATACGTTCCACACGTCCCACAAAACAGATGAACTCGCTGTCGAAACAAATGTAAATTTTCATTTCATTTCAACTGTGACTCCGGCTTGTAAAAATATAATAAAAGGGAAATTGAAAAAAAAAAATCAAGAGGATTTGTTGTGTGGAAAACGACCTATAGGCAGACAAAAATGACGAACTCCGAGGATTTTATTCAATTAATATAAATTCACACCCAAATTTCGCAGCTAGAGCTGATTGAAATGTCAAACGAAACCTGGTCAAAGCGAGTTCGCCAGCAATCTCAGATATGCTCTCCAACCCCATCAGGGTCTAAACAGGGATCATGAATTCGATTCAGCCATCTTCTGCTATGTTTACTCCAAAGATGTTTAAGCGACATTATTACATCCAATGATGTCAGCAGCATAAATCAACAGCTACTACAAACAGAACTCTCCATGGTTTGAAGAAACGTTCTGTTCCGAGAACCAGGTGCTCGATCAGCGTACATACTCACCATATGTACCATATGCCGAAACCATCAAAACATTGAATGTTTCATATGCTTCGACATATTCTGACAATAGGTTATCAAAGAATCTTAACGTTAAGTCAAGCCCATTGAACAGAGATGATGGCGGATGAACTGAAAGGCTAACGGCATCGCTCAATTCCGAAGTGGATACTGATGGCCCCGTTTCCTAGGGTATATAAAACTGGCCTTACAGGTTGGGGGTTCTGCTTTGGGCTAACTACCCACCCATGAAACAAAATGTTTGTTACGAAGCAACCAATAGCGTCGGAAAGAACTGATTTTATTTTAATTTAAACGACCCTGCCAACCGAAAAAAGGACAACAGCGCTACGTTCTATCTGCACCTGGAAAGGAGAGGGCAGACGAGGAACTAGCGAAAGCCATAAACTGCTACAAAGCAGACATTACTGCTTTGTAGGAAATACGATGCGATGGTCCGTGCAAAAAGAGGATGGAAAACCAAGACATCTACTACGGACCGTGTTGTAGTGAGCAGAAACAGCGACTATTCGGTTGCGGATTTGTTATAAGTGTTAGACTAAGGTAAGAAATCTTAAGACATAAGCGAACGCATTGCAACAATTCGCAACAATGCCAATTTGGACAACATAAATATGATATAGCTAAAGACTGTTTCTATGAACTCCCTTACAAAACCTATGAGCTGAGGCACTACCGCAGTACGATGTTAAAATCGTGCTGGGAGATTGCAAAGGCAGGAAGAGAATACATCTTTAGCAGTATTGTCGGAAGGCCTACACGACAACACGTCTGGCAACGGACTCAGGCAAACTTACTGCGCTACGAAACGAAATGTCACTATATCCAGCACAGTTTCCTTCCCTCAGTATCCATAAGGCGACATGGCGGTCTTCAGATCAATGAACAATTACCATTATTTCAAATACACCAACGGTTTCAAGGCCAAAAAAAACAGCTTATTGTATGCCCGCTGCGATACGTGCCTACAACAAGGGGAAATCGATGATAGATCTATCCGATCAGATGGGTTCGTACGCCACTACCCTTAGAAAAGTCATCAAGTGGTATCGGAAACTTGACATAGAGCTCTTTTAAGAGTCGGAGTTGTGAACGCTGGGGTTTTATACAAACATGCAACATAAGCCAAAATTTACATCCGCAAATTCAGGGAAATGTTGATTGCTCAACTTTTGGATATACCCACAGCCTCTACACCCAAAAATCTAAAAGAACAGCGTTTACCTATGTATTCCTATACCTGATTTCAAAAATTTACTTTTTTATGAATTATTGACATTGACATCACAGTACTTCGCAAATGATTGCAACGAACTACGGACACATTTTCAAATTTTTCATCATAAAACCTCAAGTTTTCTAAATTTTCTCAAACCAAAAACGTCTATCTCATCGTACGGTGCCAATTAATTTGTTCTCATGGCAGATTTGTTCTAGTAGCTATCATTTCTCCATGACTACAGCTCTAAATGAAACCATACCTGGATATCATATTTGATAGCCATGGTGCCTTCGGAACAGCCACTGGCTATGACGTATAATAGCCATGGCAGTCAATGTGATAAAGTGAGGAGGCTATTATACGCGGCCTTGAAGTCGATGGAAAGATTATGTGTCTCTACATTAAATTCAATAAACTTTTCCAGGATTTGTCTTAGTGTGGAAATTTTGTCTATGAAGAATCTGCCAAGTCGGAAGCCACATTCCATAACTTTGGCCCACGACAAAGCGACATAGGCCGGGTCAAAAAAAACTTCGCATGGGACGTTTAAGAATTTTCGGTATTCTGCAGTCTTCGAAGCTCAGCCAAACTTTGGACTCAGTAGAGGAAGACCTCGCCTGAAGAGAGGTGCACAAGTAGAAACCATTGGCGATGAACGCGTCGTTCAAAAAGATAAATTCCTGGACATCTTCGTATCACTGAAAAATAAAAAGTCGGCGGGAGAGGACGGTGTCCCAAACGTCATATTGAGACACCTGCCAGTGGAAGCAGTCGATATTTTCACCACGCTGTTTAACAATGCACTGAATAATGCACATTATCCGGTGCACTGGAAAACGGCGGTGGTACATCCTATCCCCAAAAAGGGCTAGGACAAAACAAACCCAGCTAATCTTCGGTCAATAAGCCTTCTGCCGAATGTAAGCAAGGTATTTGAGAAAATAGTCAATAGGGGTCTGCTTAAGTGGGTCGAGGAAAACAAAATTATTCCGGAAAATCAGTTTGGTTTTCGAGCGAGGCATGACACCATTCATGCCGCATCGAAACTAGTGTCCGACATTCAATGGAATAAGTCCAAAAAACAGGCCTGTCTGGTTGACTTTGAGAAGGTCTTCGACACCGTATGGTTAGAGGGGCTTTTCTACAAGCTGACCAGACTGGGCATGCGTAAACCCATGCTATATATGATTTATGAAATGCTTATGGGAAAGAAGTTCGTTGTCAAATGTGGCAACGTAACTTCGAGTAAAGTCTTTGAAATTAAAAACGGTTTACAACAGGGGGCGGTGAACTCCCCGATATTGTTTAACATTTATACAAGTGATCTTGTAGGTTCTCTCAGTCACGCTATAGCGTACGCAGATGATCTAGTGGCGTACAGATCAGGTCCGAAAATCGAGGTCATCAACACACTTTTGCAACGTGACTTCGATCACATTAAGGGATATTGCGATGATTGGAAATTGAGGATCAATTTCCAAAAAACCGAAACAATTCTGTTCAGGACCCCAGTGCAGGGGGCTTCTTGCGATACCAGAAAAGACTGGAAAAAATTGTGTATCCTGGGACAGCATGGACGGCCGTTGGCGGTGAGAAGTAAAGTCAAATACCTTGGCATCTGGCTTGACAAGTTTCTGTATTTTAATAAAAATGTGGATGCTTGTCTGGCCAGGGCTAGGGGGGCTTATGCTCTGACAAGAAGATTGTTTCATAGCAGTCAACTTGATTCAAGGGTGAAAGTCATTTGCTACATGGCCCTCATAAGGCCGATCATCGCTTACGGTTGTCCCGTGTGGTTCAATATATCACCATCCTACATGGAAAGGATACGGCTGTTTGAGAGACGTTGTCTCCGATCCTGCTTAGGATTGTACCGAACGCCGGACTCCGAGTACATAAAATATTATCGCAACGAGGTTCTATACAATGGGGCTCAGTTGAATAGAATTGACAATTTCCCAATTAAGGTGACTCGAAGGCACGCTTCAAGGGCGATGAGTAGCGACAACAGCCTGATATTCGGGGCTTATTACCCCAATGAAATGTACATGGAGAGTGCGCTCATGTCCGGCTTTATTCCACCAGAGGCATTTATTTATATCGATTCGTTAGGGTTAATACAAGACAGGAACGGTATCCCGGTTTTATACCATCGATACCGTGACGCGCGGGACAAGCGGCTAGTCCGCGATGGGTACGTCGACAATGCTCCGGAGCTCCTCCGCTTTAGCACGGCGGTATCGGATCGCGATAGGACCGACGCTGAAAAGCAGCGCACCGAGTTTTGGTGGCTAAACGAGGAAAGTATTTCTGCAGTTCCTCAGGTCTTTGCGGACTTTTAGTCCACTCCTTAGTACTTAAGTAAATTAAATTTAGGTACAAGGTCTGGGGCTGGGCTTATGCACCATATTTTATTTAATATGGTTGCATAAATGCTTGCTGGACCCAATGACGCAATCGGATTGGCAAACCCTCGGGGCATATGCAACGAGTGCTTGCCACCCCGATTATAATTAAGTTAGGTTTAAGTAGTTAAGTAGTCTTAAGTAGTGTTAGTTAGGTTTAACTAGTCTTAAGTAGTTTAAGTTAGTTTTAGTCTAGATTAAGTTTTTATATAAAACAAAAAAAAAATGGTTACTGTTTAAAGTTTTAATTTTTTCTTTGAAAAATCAATAAAATGTCTTTATATTAATAATAAGAAACAAATGACAAATTTAGGCTGAAAAGCAAAAGAAAAATGTTAGTTATAAGCTTACAGCGCCCGCTATGGGCCGATAAGTTAGATTAAGTAGATATGTTATTGATAAGTTAGATTTTTGTCTAGTATTAAGTTAATATTTTAAGTAAATAAAAAAAATGAATTAAAAAGTAAAAAAAAGTAGAAAGTCGATGAACGCAAATTACGCAACTGAAGGCAGTATGTTAAGGACTGGGAATATTGGAAAAGCATGCCGGTTAAGGTGGCACTGACGGGCTCAGTGGTGCGATGGTTGGTTCGATGAACTGCCGCGCAAAAGGTCTGCTTTCGATTCCAAGCCGTAGCAACACCTAAATGATTTTTCACTGACCGTCCCCTCGTGATGAACGGACAAATCATCCGACTAGGATCAATTGACAACAAAAGCTTATGTCTAATTCGGCGTTTGGAGTCGGTATAAAGCAGGAGGTCCTGCCATCGTGCAAGAAGTAAACACGCACACATGAATGGTTGTGAGAAACCTCGGTTCTTGGTACTAACTAGCCTGTTGTGCCAAAAATTTGTATTTCTGTATGCAGGTTAAGGTACAGGCTTATTTCACACTGTAGCGCTGCATAAGTAGGTAAGTTTAACTGCGTTCCTGCCATGACAGTATCTTAAGTTCCATGCTTATGGCTGAAATACGGCCGACATCTTGCGGAATGATAGCTGTACTGGATGTGAAGGTTTGAGCTATTATAAGAGTTGCCAACGAGCTTTAAAGTAATAGATATCATGGAACAGTAGAAGAGTAGAAAAACATTTCTGTTGATTGTGAACGTGCCACAAATAAAACGTTGTTGACACAAATGATTGGAGTAACGTAAATGTTGGCCTCACATAAGTAGTTACTTCAAAATAAAAACGTTAGGCTCCATTAAGTTTATTTAAAAATGATTTAACGTGTGAGTGCTCCCTCAATTTTTAATAATATCCCCAACGAATTAAGACCAAAGCAAAAAACTGTGTGCAACTTTATCATTGAAGCAAATAATCGAATGCTGCCACGAACTTGGTCTCCTCTATCTATATATCACGAGAGACCAGAAAACAAAGCTTCGACAACCCTTGTTTAAGAGTTTTTGTGACCGTGTTAACGTTTTTGGTCACAGATGTACACCACAGCTTCGTACATATTGGAGATTTTCGCACCCAATGGAACGAGTACATGCACCAGAGACCAAAGCTGTAGAACGTGCCCAATACAAACGTGATACCAAACTGTTTGAATGTGAACTGCTAAACTTATATCCCATGACCTGCTTTCCACATTCTGTTTGAATGTATCTCTGTCCGGCAATATTGAATAAAAAATAATAAGAAACTTTCTCCGTAAGGATTATGAATAGTAAAGAAACTCCTTAGTTTAATTTAAACGTTTTCTCCGTTGGAGATCTTCACAACCACATTCAGAACAACTATCTTACTCCTCCTAAATGTCAGTCGTTTATATCTTATTATTCGCAACAAAAAAAAAACGAACAAACAAACGAAAAAGATGGAAAAAAAACATTTTGAAGCTCACAACTTCATCCTCCAGTTTTTTTGTTTTCAACGTCCTATCCGTATCTACGCAATTGTACTTAAGCATCACCAAGTGGTATAATAATCAATTCAGTCACGTTCTCCTAGTCTTTTCACATCCGGAATTAAATGCGGTTCTTGATAATATTAACATTTACTCCTTTGCGGATTGTTCGCTTCTGAGATAGAAAGGGGGATTTTTGGTTTGTATCACATCCACATGTTGCCATAGTTAAATGAACTCAATATCTCTCATGGCCAGGGCGGATACAACCCTTCAATCACATCCACAACACATGTATACGGTTAACATGTCATCGCTGAACGAGATACCACTCGAGTTATGAAATTTTTAGCAAAATACCCATCTAGCCAAATGTCATTTATTATTAAGAGAAAGAAGATGCTTCTGCAGAAGGTACACTGGGCAACAACCGAACCAACGGAAAAAACAAATCTGAATGGGTAATTGTGTTGAGGTCCTTTTTGGGTGGACAGAACAGACACTGATGTGGTAGAGTATTTTGTCGAGAGCACAAAACTCATTCCATTAGCTGAGATGAATGAGTGGGTGGTGGTTTGGCAACACTGGGTACGCAGACATGGAATGTAAACAAATCTATTTCAACAGTCTATTCAAAAGTTTTGTTCGCACACAAATAATCGAGTGTGTAGATAACAGAGGCGTGCCGTTATATTTTTTAAGCAGTTAAGAAGAGATAACTGGGCATTGATATTGATTGAATCTTTTGAAGAAGATACACAAAAACAGTGGTAGCTGGTTACAAATGGTATGGAACTACATAGAGTGCTACTGATATTCATACCCCAGTGTTCACATTGCAACCTCAGCATCAAACAACAGCATAGCCGACGCATAAGATCGACGAAATATTCCCTTGACACTTACCGCCAGCGTCTGAAACGGCTACAAAATGTTTAGCTGTGATTACTCTATGTAGTTCTATAGTCTTTGCCAGTTATTATCTTCATTAAAGCCAGGTATACCCAGTAGCTTCCTGAACATTTGTATATACCAAGTGTATTTAGTATGAGATACTAAATATCTAAATAAATTTAAGGGCAAGCCTTCTGGAATCGGTTTGTTTATATGCCACTGCACTGGAAGCTACAAATAAAGTTGAAGCAATCTAAAATTTGATTTGTGTATTCCCCCACAAAAATGTGGTTTTAGCAACCACACTTCATTTTTGTTAATTGTAAATATATTTACATGAAGCTGTAGAAAAACAATAATGGGTATGGGTAGACTTTCAATCTCAACAAAAATATTAATTTATATTAGTAAACATGTGTACAAGTCATATAATTTGGACATCTGCATTGCGCTTGAATTGGATTGTACCAATATGCATTAATAACGTACGGGTATTCTGAGGCCAGGGCAATATTTTTTGGTAACGTAGCCGCGAATTGAAATGCGCCAGACAAGATAATTTTTCGTCCAATTTGGTTGTCCAACTCAAGCTGCTCTAAGGCCCCAACTGCGAAGAGATAACGAAGCTGATGTTCTGCGCCCTTCAATTGCTTAGTCCATTGGAAAAGGACATCCACATCGACATTCGCGTTGAAATTTTAATAAGGAATTATTGTCCTAAGTTTACCAAGTTATGCACCGTAAATATTAAATAAACCGCCTTTAAAATTTGTAATGTTAATGTCTATTGAAGTCCGACGGCATCTGCAGAATTCCCCAAATGGAGTCAAAATTGAAGTCTACAGTCTCACTAAGAAGTCAGTTATAGCGTCCATAATATAGTGATTGCGAGCGAATCGAGAGTGCATGGTATAGTGCGTACCAAAACAGTTGGCCATTCTACTGCGCAGGTCTCTTAAAATGTGTTTTACAATCTCTTAAAATTGCAAAAACAAGCATAAAGAGACTAAAATGGGCGGAGCCATAATAAAAAACGACGTATACCCTGCCTTGTGTTCAAGATCGCTGTCGCGATCTCACTGAGGGTGGTTTTTTCATTTTCCTTCTTTTATACTGAAATTAGGAGCGGAGGAAAAATATAGACCATTATATGTCAACTTTACTTGGAGGAAAATATATTGTTTCGTTTTTTGTCTTGTCGGTTCTTTGTAGGAGTATGATGTGATCACGGTTGGATAGATTAAGCAAAACATTGCACATGAATTGATTGTGTGACTGTGTCTGTATGAAGGTGTACGGTTTTAGATTTAAACCCTATTTGCTCATTATGCTTTCGTTGATCATTATTAATTGTGTCGTGCATATTGATCATGTAGGTACTGATATTGGCACGCAAAGTAAAGTAACTTGCAGTGTCACACCAATTTTTTTTTGTTTATATCATTGAATTTGGGCGAGGTAGGTAAATTTAATAAAAAAATTACAATTTGGGAATTTTTTGGAAACGTAAACGATTTTATACCCAATAACAATAGGCACGATTTTCTGTCACAAAAAAGAGGATGGGGTATTAAACGGTCCGTTAAAGACAAAATGGTGAACGTTCTTGATTCTTCAATTATTTTTTTTAAGAAATGCAGTTTTTAAAACTTATTGAACTACCCACCACTTTTAATAAAAAATTAAGTTTATTTAGATATTCAACAGAATTTTAGTTCTAAGCACTGTAAAGTTGGGCTACGCATTGTAAATTACAGGCAAAAACGCTTAGTGATTAAATCTCTTTCGCGTCATTTTTGTTCTCTTAAATCCTCTCTCTGCGCAATCGACCGTTGGCCAACTGTTTTGGTACGGACTATATCAAAGATTATAAAGCCATACAGATGACGCGTTGAGAACAAAAAACAGAAACTTTGGCTCACCAGCTTCATGGTACGGGCGGGCGGTATGCACGTGCACACATGAGAAACGAGATCCAAATATATGGCTGGCTGTACCAGTACGACCCGCCATAGAACTTTTTTTCTTGTATGCAGTGTCATCTGTATGACTTAATAATCATTAATGGTATTGACTGTACGGTTGTACATGCGGCATGAGTGATATCAGAACATGCATGCATGTTTAGTGTGTGTTTGAAAATGCGCAGGTACTGTCAAAACTTCCAACATAAATAATTTATTTTTTATTTTTTTTACATTGACATAACGATGTTTGTCAGTCAGAGATAAACACACGGATGATTAATGCGAAATTGCATGTGGAGGAAGCGGTATTGCGCGTGCCTAGCGCTCAATCCCGTAGAGGGTATTTCATTCCAACGTGTTATAAGCGTATCTAATAAATTGGAACGTATGGTATATTGACGCTATTAGTCAAGCCCCTTGGTAGCGCTCAATCCTGTAGTGGATATTTCATGTCAACGTGTCCTAAATTACTTACTTTAGTGGCGCTACAGTCCGGAATGAACCTGGGGCTCAAAAAACATGCCTCTCCAATTAGCCCCCTCCAGTAACACACTACAAGTTGGTTGAGGTCGGTTTCTAAGTGTGCTCGGCACTTAAGGCGAGGTATTCCTCTACAGCGACCGACGCCGACGTCTGGTTGGGAATGGAAGACTCTGCGAGACGGAGTATTAGTGTCCATTCGTTCCATTGTCCTAGCCATCTTAAACGTCCAATGCGGAGTTTTTTTTTTTGACCAGTGGCATGTCGCTGTACAGCTCGTATAGTTCTTGGTTGAATCTTAGTCTCCATAGACCATCAACGCAAACGGGACCGAACAGTTTTCGAAGAATTTTCCTCTCGAATCGACCAAAAATATCTTCATCCGCTTTTGATATTGTCCATGCTTCAGCGCCGTAAAGCAGGACTGGAATGATCAGGGATTCATGTAGGCTCTCCTTAGTAATTCGAGTGAGGGCTTTGCTATACTAAATTGCTTTCTTAGCCCGAAGAAGCAGCGGTTGGCATGAGTAATTCTTCTGATGGAATGTTGTTGTCAGAGTTAATAGCGGAGACGAGATATACCAAGTCCCGTACTATCGTGTGTCCTAAACCCTTTTTTGGTATCAAATGTGTCGGTGAGGTCAGTACTGACCCTTATGGAGCAGCGAGAATTCTCCATCGTATACCAAAACTAGACATGGCTCTGTATAGTTCTATACCCTCTTGCTCTTGCTGGTGGGCGCGAGAAACCTAGCACATCAGTTGCAGTTGGTCTAATGGCTTGTTGGCATCGTTGTCATTGTTCTACGACATTCGATGCTAGTGGTATTGTGTGAATCAAGAGGTTAAGGGATACGCTTTGTGCGAAGGTCTTGGCGGTCTCCTGCGATTGCACTATTGCGGTCTTTTGAAATTAAATGTTTTCATAGTATTTCTGGATTGTTGTGTTGGGTGGATATCCGCATTCTACCTTGGCTGCAACAAGGTAGGCAACAAGGTAGTGTTCCCAGTTGATGTTAGGAATGTTCGGACAACCAAAATACTGAATGCGTGCCTTTTGCCTATCGCAAGGTGTTAAATTTGGTTGAATGTTCGTTGATCTTGAGACTGCCATGGCCCTAATGGATGCCGACGTGAGGAAACCGTGTGCTGGCTATAGTGACATTTCGTTCCGTAGCGAAGTCAATTAGCCTAAGTCCGTTACCAGACATCTTGTCGTGTAGGCTATGATTTCCGAAAATACTGCTAAAGATGTCTTCTCTTCCTACCTTTGCATAAAAATCCTTTAGTACGATTTTAAAATCTTACTTCGGGAATCGTTCACAATTTTTGTCAAGGAGCTCGTAGAAGCAATCCTTAGCTATCTCATCTCATTAGCGTTCACTAATGGCTAGGAAACATAAGACTTCCTAAGTCTGGCACTTGTAACGAATCCGCATCCGAATAGTCGCTGTTTCTGCTCACTATAACATTGTCCGTAGTAGATATCACAGTTTTTTATCCTCTTTTTGCCGCCCTACCTCATCGTATTTTTTGGATGGCTGTAATATCTGCATTGCAGCAGCTTAGGGCTTCCACTAGTTGTCTGTTAATGTCTCCTGTTTGATGTGCTCTTATTCCAGGTGCAGACACGAACGTCGTTGTCTTTTTTCGTTTAGCAGGGGAGTCAACAATAAAATTCGTCCATTCCAAGGCTATTGGTTGCTTCGAAACATAAAACATTTTTTTTATATGGGTGGGTAGTCAACCCAAAGCACAACCCCCAATCTGGAGTTTCAGTTCCAATTTATTAGATACCACTAGGACACGTCAGATGAGACCAGTACCCTATGGTTACCATTTGGAGGTTCATAACCACATTTCATGTGTAGTTAAAGTTACAACCACTGGCCACGTTAAAGCAAACACCCAACCAACATCCAATTATTTAATACTTTTAGAAATATTATTTGCATAAGGCATTAACATTTCTTTTAATGATTGTGGCTGTTCCTAATTATTATGATTCAACATACAAACCGTTACACATAACTATGAGTCATGGAGTGAAGTTTCAGGTAAAATGGACTGAAGTCCATATACGACGGGAGCAAGATATTGCAACTCTATGCTTTAATATCCTCAAACTGTTTAAACGTTCCCTTGGACACATACTGGTAAGTTAATACATCATTCGTCTCATTATGTACTTACATGTAATGTATTGTATCATTAATTTTATTATAACATTTTTGAATTTTGAAAATTTCGTTACGATACTACGATATCCTCGAGGCA
Source organism: Rhingia rostrata (assembly GCA_949824845.1). NCBI lineage: Eukaryota > Metazoa > Arthropoda > Insecta > Diptera > Syrphidae > Rhingia > Rhingia rostrata. Next base: position 115,052,295 of record OX463756.1, on the reverse strand, counting down.
AATAACAAATCTCAGATTTTCCAACTCTGGCCATCATTTGTTCAAAAAATCGATCCTATTTTACAACAGAAGGTGAAAGATAAATCCTCATTAGTCTTACTTCAGGAATTTAAAGAGGATATTTACAAAAGTAAAATAAATATTTTGATTCATTTATATAACAGAAAATATAGATTTTCCCTATTTGTTGGCAAAACTATCCGCAGTCGACAAAGAAAGTTTGACTTCCAATAGCATTCCGAAATATTTTAGTTGAATTGCATGCAAATAACACTTCCACTTCAGATGCAGACTTATGCGGAAATATTTTTTATATCAATAATTTGCATTGCAAGAATTTTTTTTTATAACTATAAATAAACTAGCTGACCCGGCAGACGTTTTTTGGCTTCAAATTTTAAAACGCATTTTTGAATTATCATTTGTATTTATATAGGTTAGGGGTATGTTTCATTTACAATAAATCTTAAGGTATTTTCTTACATTTTGATTGATACATCGATATTCAGGTAATCAATCTATGTAAATAAAAATTCAACTAAACAAAAACCTTTTTCGATTGCCTTTCGATTTTGTTGTCTGGCTTTTAAGCAAATAATGCTGATGGTGTTCCGACACGGGAACAGGCGACATACAATTGACCATGCGATAAGCATTGGTTTTCAAGGTAAAAGTCCAGCTATAGCGATTATTGTAGATACAACTTCATTGGAACACAAAACATGTTACATTTGGCAGGAATCAAAAACATTAGGTACTTCAGAAAAAGTAATCTTGATCATTTACCACGCCCATTTTTTGGGGGCGTTTTCAGTCAAAAACGTTTTTTGGTAAAATTTGATGCAAAATCATTGGTTATGATAATGTAAACATTTCTTCTTTATGTCATTTTAACCCACACCCACTTTTTGGAGGCGTTTTCATACAAAAACCATTTCTATACACTACACTCAGGGAAAAAAATGTTAACTAAAATGTGACACGATCTATTTGATTTTACGTTGAATAAACATTGTTAATTAATATATATTTTCACGTAAAAACATATTTGATTTGAATACGCAATGTAATTTTAAATATAGTCATCCTAGGTTCAAAGTGAAACGTATCCACTTTTGAATTGAAACCATTTTTTTTAAAATTGAGATACTCTCAACGTAGTTTTAAAGTGTTACATGATAGTATTTGTCCAATATTAAGTTACGAAATGACATCCACGTACATTTAAAGTATTGCGTAGTTAATTTTACGTTGTTTTAAATCGCCATCATCTTCAGTTTTCCCTTCCTGAAAGTGAAGTCAAGGTATACAAATCTATAAAGATTGTTTCGAAAAAAAGTTTCGTTTATTTTTTTTTAAGGGATAATTATTTTATACCAAGACAGGAAATTTGAATTCCTTATACGCAAATAGCATATCGAAACGTGTAAAATATATTTCCAAATCAGAAGAGGATTGTTCAATCGAAAATTGTTATTATTAAAGCATAAGCTTTAAAAACTGTGCTCAGCAGAGACATTGTAAATTGGGATGTTGTTAAGAAATGGAAAAAACGTTCAGTCTTCGCCAAAAAGACCTATATACACCGCAAAAATAAGCTTGGCCAAAATTATCAGATGCAGACATAAGTTAAGACATACGTTTAATTTTTATGTTTCTTTAACTTAAAGCAGACTGTTTTACAGATTAACATTGATTTTAAAATCTTTTTTCCTGGCTTTAATTCCATTACATCAAGGTTTAGTCCATCATATTCATTGGCTCTTAAAGCTTCTTTGAAGTATTCGAATTTATTGTTAAAATACGAAAATGGGATTGAAAATGTTATATACGAATATGTATTTAAATGGTTTTTCAATAAGAGCGCTACAAAAGTTTTTCTTAAATAAAACAAAAACAGTTTTGGATATAAATAAAATTGTTTATTCCGGTGAAAGTACGTTCGATGCCATTATGTATGGAACTCGTTTTTTTTTTGCATGGCCACCACGGGCACGCTTGCAGAAGTCCAGACGCTGAACCCAATTTTCGACGGTTTTCAAGCATTAATCGGCCGATAATGCTGCAAATTTCACGTTAGATATTCGTACGAAGTTCATCAATCATCGCTGGCTTCTTGGCATAGACCACAGATTTGACGTAGCCCCACAGGAAATAGTCTAACGGCGTCAAATCGCACGACCGAGGCGGCCAAGCGACTGGACCGTTTCGTGAGATAACACGTTCTCCAAACTTGGTTCCCAATAAATTGATTGTGGCATTCGCTGTGTGGCTTGTGGCGCCATTCTGTTGGAACCACATGTCCTTCAAGTCCATATCAACCAATTGGGGCCAAAAATATTCGGTTATCATTGAACTGTAGCGATTCCCATTCACAGTATCGTGCCGGTCTTGATCATCACGGAAGAAGTACGGCCCAATGACGCCGCCGGCCCATAAACCACACCAAACCGTAATTTTTTCGGTATGCAATGATGACTCATGGAGTACGTGTGGATTGCTGCCTGACCAATTCCGCATATTTTGTTTATTGACAAAGCCATTCAGCCAGAAATAAGCCTCATCGCTGAAGAAGATTTTTCGATGAAAATCCGAATCATTTTCAAGTTGTTACTCAGCCCAATTCACGAACATACGACGCTTTTGGTGGTCAAACGGCTTCAGTTCTTGCGTCAATTTAATCTTGTAAGGATGTAGGCCAAGATCTTTTCGCAAAATTCGCCACAACGACATCACAGAGATGCCTAACGCTTGAGAACGACGTGTGAGAGAAACATTTGGGCTTTCTTCAACTGAAGCCTCAGCGGCAGCAATAATCTCGACACTACGGGTACTTCTTTGTGTCACTGGCACGGTAACATTTTGTACTGTGCCTGTGGATTCAAATTTTTCCACTAGACGCTCAATTGTTGATCTGCTAGGACGATTATGACGACCATAAATTGGACGTTGCGCTCTTAACGTTGAGGCCGCTGACTCCGAATTTCGGTTGTAAATTTTAATAATTTCGACTCGTTGTTGGATCGTATATCTTTCCATCATGCAATGGCAAACCTTACTGAAGAGAAATGTCAAAAGAACAAGAAACAAAAATGTATGTAGGGTGATCCAAGTAGAGATGCTTTTTTCAATAGCCTTTTTTGACAGATCACGTGTGAGTCGTGTCATGCTGTCATGTTATTTTTGTTTAGTATTGTTTGGCATTTCATAATGAAAAAACTTACGCGTGAACAACGTTTACAAATTGTTCAACTTTATAATGAAAATTCACGTTCTGGGAGGAATGTGTTTCGTGCACTTCCCACACATCGCATCAATCAATGGACTTATTGAGAGAACATTTCGGTGAGCACATAATTTCACGTTTTGTCATTCGCCAGTTACCAGTCGAAATGCTCGAACGAGTGATCGAAAATTGGACTCAACGGATGGACCATCTGCGACGTAGCAACGGCCAACATTTGATAGACAAAATCTTCAAAAAATAAATGCCAAAGAATGTTCTTTGAAATGATAATAAACATTCTCCATTAAATTTGAATTTTCTGTGTTTTTTTTCTTTTAAAAAGTAGGGAACCTCGAAATGGATCACCCTTTCATAAAATTTTTTGACAATACATACATACCTATATCAAGTAAAATTAAAGTACAAATATACAGCTTTTAAAAGTTAAAAGCATTTGATTCTACAACGAACTATCAAATAATAAACGTGATATTTTCATAGTCGAAAGGTTATGTCGTTACATGTTAAGATTAAAGTAAGACTAGTGGTGGGTGCAAGACTGGGTCGTACGCAACTTTCTCTTTCACAGCGAGTTACTTTGACGTTTTTTAACAATTTGGCCGATATACACAATAATATTTATTTCGATTAATGATGCTAGAATGGTATAAATGGTGTCGAAATGAGATAATACTAACGTTTATTGCGTAATTGAAAGTAATCGGTGTTCATGTAAATAATAATGATTTTCCGTTATTGGCCAAAATTGAAAATTCAGTTAGAGATAATTGGCCCAAAAGAATTTGTTTGTGGAACTCATGGAAACAATAAATACAAATTAAATTTCATTCAATTAGGCTAAATAGTTTGCGAGAAATTGACAATATTCGTAATATGGCCTATATGCAAAAATCCGTTATATGAATTTTCTCGAAAAAAACTCGGTATGCAGTTTTGTTGGAACTGATATGTTTAAAGCATATAAGAATTTTAGTCAAAATCATTAGAGCCATTTTCGAGCAAATTGAGGTTATGTATGATTTTTATATGGCAGGTACTGGTAATAGCATGGCTAAAAGCAAACCAAAAAAATGGCCTAGATTTTTGACCAAACAAACGATGGATACGAAGTTTGAAGAAAATCGGTCAAGTCGTTTAGGCTGGAGAGGCTTGTACGGACAGACGGACCGACGAACCGACGACGGACGGAATTCCGAAAACCACTTTTTTGAGTTCCGCTATCATCGTGTTAGAATCAATCAAAATCTCGAGGTAGAAAATTTTCACGAAAAAAATATCTTTCTCTTTACAAGAGAAAGTTTAAAATGCTAATACAAAATGGTTTCAAGTCAATACCTGAACGAAGTTAAATTAAAGCCTAAGCATAGTACTTTCAAAGTCGGATTTGCTTGAATACACAATGCACATTCATTACTTCAAAATGTATTCGTAGTGTTTTTAAAGTCCAATGATTTTGAATCTACTATGCGTCATTGTTAAATTGAAGTTAAAGCATAGTACTTTCAAAGTTGATGTAAACATAATCCCACATCAAATCAAAATTTGATGTTAAGCTGATATTAACATTTTCGTAGTCGAAACTAAATCATTCCAAAAAATATTTAAATCGAATGGTTTTCTTTGATTTGACGTTGTTTTTTCTCTGAGTGTAGTTCATAGCATAACCAGGCGAAAATCATTGTTTTTTTCTCGAACCATGAAAAATTTTGGTAAACTGTCTGAACAAAATGTTATGACAATGACATTTTATATATTTCATTGCCATAAAGCCGACATTTTGGGGATATTTATTTTAAGGATGGGATAGGGTGCTAAGCGATCCGCGCAGCGGATTGTAGCCTTCTCATATACATTTTTTATTATTATTTGCGCGCACTCCAGGGACTATGAATACCCTTTATATGTTTTAGCACAGTGCGGGCGTTAAGGAAATTCGGGATAAGCAGAAAGGAGATACCGATGCGCGTTGGTTTTAAATTCCTGTAAGTTACAATGTAAAGGAACAACAGAGTTTGGTAGAGCATTCCACATTCGTGATGTTCGGTTTATGTACGAATCTCTTTATTTCAGCGTTCATCCGAATATAGGCTTGACGGTAAACTGATTTGCTTTAATAGCTTAACGAGTATTGCGGCTGAATTGTTGAATGGGAGGAATGCAGCTGGCTATTTTATTTGAGCATTGATTGTTAAAATAGCGATAAAACAATGTAAGGCAGGAGATATTTCGACGATGTTCAAGCGAAACTAAAGTGTTCGATATTCTGTCTGCTAAAAGTTTTTTCGCACTCGTTTGAATCCTATTTAAGAGATGTGGACGTTAAACTCAAGCTTAGGTTATATAAATGCTTTATATATTATGGCCAGATCAGAAGAGGTGAAATATTTTGTTCATCGTTTAAGGAAACCTAGATATTTCGCTGCGTTTTTAGCGACTTGGAATATGTGGTCGTTCCAACGTAAGTCGTTACTAAAGTTTTGGAAAGTTTTGCGGTTTCTTCGACGTAAGTGTAATTCATGGATAATGGCTCTAGATTTTGGTTTCGCTTTAACGATAGTGAAATCAACTCTGTTAGATTTACCCCATTTGATGATGCTGTCAAGGTAGGAATTCTATGAGCTTAACATATGTTGTTGTTTAGATTCCACGTTCGAAGATGTGGGACGTGGACCTGAAAACGATTATGAGAAGCTGTCATCAGCGAAGAAATGAATTGGATTAGAGGTTGCAGACCGGAGATCATTCATAAAAATGAGAAAGAGAGTCGGAGACAAAACTGAGCCTTGAGGGACACCCGGATTTACTTGGTGAGTTGCAGATTTAAATCCGTCCAAAATAACTTGAATTGAACGTTTTGAAAGAAAATTTCTAATCCATAGAAGAAGTTTTAAAAGGGCTTGATGCCAAATTACGTCAAATGCCTTTGAAATATCAAGAGCAACAATCTTACTTTCTCCAAAATGGTGGATTGATTGGTTCCACTTTACGGTGAGATATGTCATCAAATCACAAGTGGACCTGTTGCTACGAAAACCATACTTCCGGTCATTAAAATGTTTTCGTGTTTCGAGATATTTCATAAGCTTACGATATATCAGCGTTTCCATGACCTTGGAAAGAAGGTACGTAAGTGCAATTGGTCGGTAATTAGAGAGAGATGATGCGCATTTTTTTGGTACAGGCTGGACAAATGCAGTTTTCCATCTACTCGGAAAGAGACCTGATGAGTACGATAGCTAGAAAAGTTTACACAGTGGTTTTGCTAGCGCATAAGAACACCTCCTCAGAATAATGGGGGAAATACCATCTTGACCAGCGGAATGTCAAGATCAAATAAAACTCTTGCAACTGTACGAGTACAAAAGTGAACTTGGCCCATAGAATGATTAACGTTGTCAAGTACAGGAGGAGACTGGGCACAATCTGGTAATGTAGAACTGGTTGCGAAATGCGCAGCAAGAAGCTTGGCTTTGTCTAAAGAGCTGACAGCTGGAATGTCACTGGACCCTAATGCTGCAAACACGCAATTATTGCCCTTGGGATTTGTTAATTAGCATTGCGAATACAAGCCGTACCAGAAACTGCAAGCGTTTAACGTGGAACGGAAAGTCGGTCCGAACCATTCGATTCGTGGTATCAAAATGTCCTCTCCTTTGTACGTCCCTTTCAGTAGGCAACATCATGATTATCGATCAGACTTTTGTTTATATTATAATTGTTCTCTTGTTTCAAAGCTATGGGATTTCCTTGTATAATTAAACATGAACTATGTAACGAATACAATGTTACATTGCTGTTATATAACTTAAAATAGAATGGAATTGAAACATGAATAATTATTGTTAACTCATCCATTGTATTTATACATGAAGTTAGTTGTAATAATTAATCCCGAATGAAAGGTTGACGTGTTTTATTTTAACCATCACAACTTTCAGTTGAAGATTTTAAGGTGGTAATCTGTGTTATTCCAGCGAGTTTAATATCAAGAGGAAGTGGTCTCAGCAACTAGGCTTATTAATTTAAATATTACATTGAAATTTGTAATTTTGCCTGATAACACAAAATAATAATAATAATAAATAAAAACTCGGGTGGATATTTGACTATCATCTTCGAAAGTAACGGAATCGACCGAATTTACTTCACCAATTCGCGAGCAATCTCACTTTGAATCTAAAAAATCACGTTAGCTCAACAAATCATGATTTTTGCAATTTTGAACGGATCAAAATCCGAACTTTTTATTCGGTTAACTGACAGAAATTGACGGGAAATTTAATACAGCCGAAGGAAATTTCAGCAGTGATTTTGCCGTTGCTGATAGTCAAAGTTTTAAGTTTTTAAGGTTTTTGCCCTATCCCATAGCGGTATATAAGTTTGGACATTAAGTTTGTAACATAGAGTAATAGTTTTGCTAGACGTATCTCAAAGTATATAGATCGACTCAGAATCGCTAGCTGAGTCCGTCCGTCCGGCCGTCGTTCCGTCTGTCTGTCTTCGATTTTGGATTTTGAACTAGAGTTTTGAAATTTGGTATATAGACATTCTATTCGACGAAGCAGAACAAGTGTAAAAAAAATTTGAAATCCGCTCACTGACTTTGCGTTGGGAAGCCCAAAGTTTCCTTAGGGCTCAGTCATGTAGCTATCATTGAAAACCCTAGTTGGGAATTTTCTTTTTCTTCTTGCGGATTTTTTATAAATTCAATCATTAGAGAGAACATGATTATTCAAAAATATTTGAATTTCGAATTATAGGTTTCGCAGAAAATCACTTCTTGTTTTTCAATGATCAAAATATATTTCTCTGTAACGATTGCCATCCCACCGAACTGAAACAGAATTTTCCAATAATTCCTATAAAAATGTATGGATGTAAAATTCCAATTCCATCATGTTTTGTGTTCCAATGATGATTGCCATTCCACCGAACTGAAACGGAATTTACCAATAATTCCTATAAGAAGCTATGGGGATGACATTCCAATTCCGTCATGTATTGTGTTCCAATGTAATTGTTCAATTATTGGAAAATTCCGTTTCAGTTGGGTAGAACGGCAAGCATTCCTTCACTTATATAAATCTTTATCATTGAAAAATAAGAAGTGATTTTCTGCGAAAACTATAATTAGAAATTTAAATATTTTTGGATAATCATGTTCTAAAATTCATAATATATAAAATTCTTTCGACACTAGCTCGCCAATGATTGATTTTATAAAAAAATCCGTAATAAGTCAAAGAAATTTTTCAATGATGGTCCCTTAGGCTCCCATGCATTTGGCCTAGAGAGAGACGGATGTGATAGTCCAATGTAAGGTCATTTGTAAATATAACGCCTAGATTCCCTGCAGTATTGACTAACTGAATATACGCGCCGTTTAATTTAATTGGAGGAAAATATGATGTGTCCATATTAATCCTTGAATTCAAAAGACATTTGGGTTTATTGGGATTAATGGGGAAAATTTGATCGGTTGTGGACTTTAATGGGCCGATCAGGTTGTTGATAAACGGCAGATAGGATCTTGTAGGTAATGTTGAGGAGGTTTTTGCCTCTGTAGTTGGCGCAGTTTAGAGGGTCTCTTTTTTTGTGGATCGGACAAACGATGCTGAGATTCCATTCTTGAGGCATTTTTTCTTCCGACAAGATTTGGCTTATGAGTAGGTGAATGTTACTTATCAAGTCATCTCCGCCGGCTTTACAAAGCTCAGCGAGGAGGCCGTCCGCCTTATTAAGCTTGAGTTTAGATATTGATATCCGCACTTCATTTAGGTCGGTTTTTACTGTTGTTGCCAATATTGGTTGGTTCGTTCTGCCTGACAGCGGAATGTTGTTCGTCATCGCCGTTTAACAGTCTGCTGAGTGGTTCTTCCATGTAGTCGACATCGACTGAGTCTGAACTACAATATCTTCTTCTTTATCTCGACAGGAATCTGTTCGAGCCTTGTATCCTTGGCTTTGACGTTTTACACTTTGGTAAAACTTGCAAACATCGTTCCTGGAGTGGCACCACTCTATATCCTCGATCGCAGGCTTTTCTTTTCTTTTTTCTTCTTTCTGAAAAGCCAGTGTTCTTCCCTTCTCTCTACCAATAGAGCTCAACGGCAGCTGTTGTCTTCACCTGCAGCTTAGCCTTGTAGGCCTCGTTCTTGGCTCCGAGCATCTTTCGGCATTCCTCATCAAAGCAATGGTTTCTTGCTGGTGGGCGCGAGAAACCTAGCACATCAGTTGCGGCTGATCTAATGGCTTGTTGGCGACTTGGCATCGTTGCCATTGTTCTTCGACATTCGATGCTGGTGGTATGGTGTTAATCGAAAGGTTAAGGGATTCGCGTTGCGCGAAGGGCTTTGTGGTTTTGCGATTGCAGTCTTTTGACATTAAATTTTTTTACAGTATTTCAGGATTGTTGTCTCGTAGTGGATATCCACATTCTTACCATGGCTTCTACAAGGTAGTGGTCCGAATCGGTGTTAGCTCCTCGGAATGTTCGGACATCCGAAATACTGGATGCATGCCTCTTGTCTATCTCAATATGATCAATTTGGTTGACCATTCGTTGATCTTGAGACCGCCATGCCCCCTTATGTATATGGAAGTGAGCAAACCGTGTGCTGGTATAGTGGCATTCCTTTCCGTAGCGAAGTCAAATTAGCCTAAGTCCGTTAACAGACGTGTTGTCGTGTAAGCAATTTTATCCGACAATACTGCTAAGGATGTCTTTTTTCCTACCTTTACGTTAAAATCTCCCAGCACGATTTTAACATCGTACTTTGGTAGTCGCTTAAAGGATTTGTCAGGTTTTGTCGTAGAACCAAACCTTAGCTATATCATAATATTCTTCCGTTGGGGTGTGAGCGCATATAAGGCTTATGTTGGCGATTTTGGCCTTGATGTGGATTGTTACAACTTCTTCTAAGTCTGGCACTTATAACAAATCCGCATCTGAATATTCGCTGTTTCTGCTCACTATAACACGGTCCGCTGTAGATGTCACAGTTTTTCAACCTCTTTTTGCCCGGCCCATCCCATTGTATTTCCTGGATGGCAGTAATGTCTGTTTTGTAGCAGTTTTGGGCTTCCGCCAATTGTTCGATTGCGCTTCTCCTGTTTAATGTTCTCACATTCCAGGTGCAGATACGTCGCTGTCCTTTTTTCGTTAAGCAGAGTCGTCAACAGTAAAAACAGTCCTTTCCGAGGCTATTGGTTGCTTCGTAACCGTTGTTTTTTTCGGTGGTTGGGTAGTTAACCCAAAGCACAACCCCCAATCTGGAGGGCCAGTTTCAATTTATTAGATACCCCTAGGACACGGGACCATCAGTATCCACTACAGGCTTAACGCTGCCGTTGGCATTTCGATTCATCCGCCACCATCTCTATTCAAGGGGCCTGGCTAACCCTTGAAATTCCTATACAAACTGTTGTCACAGTAGCTGGGACAGAAGGCCGGGTATTCATTCCGTGCCATCCTGACCTGGCTGTTTATAGTGTTACTGTTGTTTGTTTTGCAAAAAGAATTGTTAACACATAAAAAAAAACTAGATATCAATTAACCTTTAAAAAATATAGTATTTAATAAACCGTATGTTTTATTAGTAGAAATCCTACATATATATCATGAAGATGGCGTCGTTACATCGTTCCATAAAAAAATTGTGAGAAAGCTAGTTTTCTTCATATTTTTTTGGGGGGATTTTTCGGGGATTTTCTTGGGTATTGTTTGGCTGGAGACCAGTCCAAACTGATGGAAATCGTCGAAATCGATCCATGGCGCTCTTGAGTGATAAGAGCAGTAACCAACGTCACTTTCTTGTATATATATATAGATCATATGAAAACTAAATTGCTGATTAGTCTAACGACCAGGTGCGATTCCTTGAACACATACAAAAGTAGGTCTTCAGTAGGGTTCTTAGGTTATGTCAAATGCCCTCACTATTGCCAAAGGTTCCCTCGCAATTACACCTCTGTAATGTCTTTCAATGAAATCTTAGATTATTTCAATTGATATTCGATGTTATCCCTATTTCTCTTCTTCAGGTATCAATGCGCATTTCAGTTGAAGACACTCCCACTCGATATCCTTAACATAACAATTGCATTATTCTAATCTTGCCTACAGAAATATCCTCTTATACTTAGGCCATTCTCATCATTGCAGGCCACAATTGTTCCCTCAAACCCATTGTTGCTACAAGAAACAAAATACGTAGCTCTCATCGTCCATACTAAAACAGGTAATGCTAACGACATTAAACTAGGACAAGTAGCCATACAACGTTAGTATACCCATGCCGGAAACTACATTACAAAATGCTGACCTATTAAAGGTTCATACTTCATAGGCCTCTAGCTACTTTCAATTCAAATATGCACGTTATCATTATGTTATTTCACAAGTATCTCAGTTGTCTTAAGACCTTCTCACGGAATCTCAATTTTAAATTCTCCAAAAGTTGTCCCACATCAAAATAAAAATTGCCTTGGGCCAATGAAAATATAAATTTTTGTGAGTACCTACTACCTACCTCAATGAGATACGAATTCATCGTAATAACCTTCAACTTTCTCAAGAGAAAACAACTTCAGAGGGGTTATCTTCTCTCTCTCCACTGGACGAAGGTGCGACCTTAGCCGAATTTTATTTCCCCAAGTTCCCCTGACACGCAGATTCAGCCAGCAAATCCATTTGCTAAGTTCGTGGGTTTTAAAAGTTTCGTCAGGATAAATTGAGCTTTTTTGTGTAACACGTACCTAATAAACTTGTGGACTTTAGGAAAGCACTGGTGATTACGTGTAGGAATCATGTCGGAGTGTAACTGTATATATAAACAGTCGTCGGTCATGATAAAGGAAAATAGATGCAAATAAATTAATACGACAAGGTCACTCCAATTGTCACAAGACTAACCTATTGAAACGAAGAGCATAACAGATACTTAGGTACTTATCTCGTCTACTGATGATAATCAATAGACCGTGGTAATCCATCATAATGTGCCATAAAATACACAATGTCTGCTGTTTATGTTTAGAGGACTTTGTTTTAATGTAGTTAGCCGGTTATGATCCATCTTTATATGAACTTGTGTGCTAAGTATATATCCATCCATCTGGGTAAAAATCAAGGAAACTAACTCAACAAAAGTGTTGTTCATATCCAACATGGGTTATTGGAGCTCGGGTTAGGTGTCAAACTCGCATAGACCTGATTAGGTCGCTCCTGAAAAAATAAATGTTGACGAAGTGTCAAAGGGTCATAACCAGTTGAACGCACTTTTCATAAAACCATCCCCGAATTCCGAACGAATTTTAAACTATTGGAAATGTATGCAACAGACAGAGTATGTAGAGCCCGCAATGAAAATATTGCTGCAATAGCTGAGAGTATTCGTGAAGACCGTGATCAATCAATTAGTAGCAGCTCTCAAGGTTTGGGCATCTCTTACGGAACGTTATGGCGTTTTTCGAAGCCCGATCTTGGTTTTAAAGCATATAAAATAAAGCTCGTTCAAGACTGACTTTGGTTGAAGTTTTAATTTCGGTTTGTAGTATTTCGGTCCTGGAACAGCTTTCAATTGATCAATTTTTTTACCGAAAATTCGTTTTTAGCGACAAAGCGCATTTGGTTAAACTGTTGCGTTAATAAGAAAAATTGCTGTATTTGGGCCGATGGACAACAAGAGGTTATATATCAGCTACCAACGCAACTCTAAAAATGGGCAGTTTGGTGCGGTTTAAGATCAGACGGCACAATCGGACCGTATTTTTTTTTAAATACTGTTAATGTCAATGGCTATCACTACGGAGCAAATTTGAATTAAGTTTTGTTGCCAAAAATTCAAGATGTTGGTGTAGCTGAATTGTGGTTTCAAAAGGGATGGTGCTAACGAATTAATCGCTTTATTGAGGAAAATGTTCAATGAAAACATCATTTCAAGAAATAGTCATACCAATTGGCCGCTAAGATCACCAAGGATGTGATTTGACTCTAGTATTACTTTCTACGCAGATATGTGAAATCTCTTGTTAACGTCGATAAGCCTGAAACGATTGCAGTTTTGATAGCCAACATAACTTATGTTATTCATGGAGTATCGGCCGAAATGCCTGAAATTGGTTCAAAATTGGACCCACAGAATAAACGATTTAAAGGGAAACTTACTAACTTCCTTAAGTGGCGCTACAGTCCGGAATGAAGCTGAGCCTCAACCAACCTCTTCAATTTGCTTGGTCCTTATCTATCTAACTGCCTCCAGTTGCGCACTGCAAGTTGGTTGAGGTCAGTTTCAACTTGTGCATGCCACCATATAGTATAGAACTACATAGAGTGCGCGTCTCAAACAACGAACATTTTCTATGATATTGGTACCCCAGAATTCACATTGCCTACCCCAGCATTAAACAACAGCAACGACGCATAGCGCCCACGTCTGAAACTTAGCTGTGATGCGTAATCTATGTTGTTCTATGTATATTCCTTGGTTGCACTTAAGTCGAGGCCTTCCTCTACTGGTCCGACGTCTGGATGGGAATCAAAGACTCAGATAGCCGGAGTATTGGTGTCCATTCCTTCTACATGTCCTTGCCATCTTAAACGTCCAATGCGGAGTTTTTTAACCAGGGGTATGTCGTTGTACAGTTCGTATGGTTCTTGGTTGAATCTTCGTCTCCATACCACGTCAATGCAAATGGGAAAGAAGATTTTCCGAAGAATTTTTCTCTCTAATCGACCAAGGATTTCTTCATCCGCTTTCCAGATGTTCCATGCTTCAGAGCCGCAGAAAAGGACTGGGATGATCAGGGTCTTATTTAGGATCTCCTTAGTAGTTCGAGTGAGGGCCTTACTACTAAATTGCCTTCTCAGCCCGAAGAAACAGCGGTTGGCAAAAGCAATTCTTCGTTTAATTTCTACTTCAAAATTATATCTGTCAGTGGCGAAGTTCTGTCCAATTCGTCGAAGTTGTGTGTGCTTTCTCATAAACTTAGTGTTACCTACATTTACTGCTAAACCCATTTTTGCCGCGCCCCTCTCTATACTAACAAACGTGGCTATGACATCACGTTCAGTCCTACCGATGATGTCAATATGCACGATTTTGGAAAATCGTGATTCTGGTGTTAGCTCGGGACCTTTGAACAATCCTCTTAAGAATCATATTGAAGAGGTCACACGACATCGAATCGCCTTGCCTAAATCCTTTTTTGTATCGAATGGTTCGGTGAGTTCATTTCCGACCATAATGGAGCAGCGGGAATTCTCAGTCGTCATTCCTGCTATTTATATAGCGAGTGGGAGGTTGCCCTCGAGAAGGCAGATTATGAACTTATGTTTGGCATAAGCCAAGCCAAGCTTATGGTATTCTTCTCATATGGTCCCGAAGACGATGTGGACATCGTCTAAACCGACCAGCTGTTGGAGGACCTAATGATCGGGAAAAAAACCAATCAACGGATAGTGCTGAAAGTCATTCAGATTAACCTGAGGCACTCAAAGTGTGCCTCCGATAATCTGATAATTTTCTTAAGGGAGGAAAAAATGGACATCAATATTATTCAGGAGCTATAGTTGAGGGACTCGTCCATAAAGGGACTCTAGGACAATCAATATAACCTGTTTGACAAACAGCAGGCCACTGTTAAGCCAAGAACATGCGTACTCGCTAAGAAACATATTAAAGCTTTTTATTTACCAATCATAGCTCAGACGAAGTCACAGTGGTCAAACTAGAAGGTGCGACCAAATCGACGTTCTAGACATCCACATGTTAAGTTTTTTAGAAGAATCTTCGCTACCCAAATCACAGACGCCTACCTCAAAGTCAGATCAACGAAAACTACTCTCCAGGAGGTACTGCGGGCAATCGAAAAATAATTACATTATAAGGAATACACTCTAGACTCCTTCAGAGAGACATAGAGGTAGCTTTCAACAACGTACTCACTGGAGCTATTCTTGAATCTCTGATCGAGCTAGTTATAGAAAATTCTATTAGCCAATAGATAGTTTCGTGGATAGAGACTTGAATTATCCAGGTCAATAGTCACTTAACCAAATTTGCCCATAGAAAAAGGCCACAGGGCGGCTACTCTGATTAACAGCTATTAACAAAACTCTAGTTAAATTAGACGAGGATGTGGCTGACGTGGTGATACTAGTGTCAGGAAAATTCCCCTTCATGATAAGTGAAATCATGGGAACTGCCAAAGACAAGGTTAACACCTGGGCTGCAAGTTGTGGCCTCGTTGTAAACCGCAGCAATACGGAATTGTTGCGTTTCACCAATAAAACCATCCCCAATGTAGGTTACACCACTCACCCTATTTTCCAGCGCCAGGTATTTGGGTACATCATCACAACACAACATCGAACATAGAGTAAGGAAGGCGTGTGTTGCCGTAAAACATCTAATTCTCACATACGGCTCACTAGTATGGTGGCCCGCATTGAGTAAAGGCTACAACCTCACAAAAATAAAAAGGCCAGGCAACAGCCAGTATAGGCACCACGGGTACGCTGAGGTCGGCGACAACGGATGCCCTTATTGTGCTTTTGCATCTCTTACCTCTCGAACTACAAATGAAAGATACCGCTTTGTGCAGCTCAGTAAGAATCAAGGAGTCAGGATCCTGGAATGCAAGTAATATCCAGGACTCGGTACCAAGCAGCATGGTCACGTTTCCAACAGACTTCATAACACCTATACCAGCTAGGTGGAAGAATTAAGAGATTTCGACACGCTCGTCTACACCGACGGATCTAAGTTGAACTGTGGGGTGAGGTCCGAAGTCTACTCGGAATCACCGAAAATATAAGTTTCATATCGCTTAACGGGTTATGCCAGTGTATTCCAGGCGGAACTATTGGCTATTCGGCTTGTTGGCTTGTATTTATAATATAGGTCACACGAGTCGTGGTAACAGAAAAATACACATAAGTGCTAATGGGGTTCATGTCGAACCGAGACTTCAACCTACCTACCTAAAATGCCTTGTACGTCAAATCCGGTTTTTTGAAATTAGTGTCAAAAATCTTTATTGATGCGTAATTAAAATTAAGGCTTTAATCAAATTTCTTGTCAATTACCTGGGTACCTTTACTATGCTAGTGCAAGTTCTGCCTCCCAAAATCCACTGTTTTCACATTCATCTTCGAATATGAATAAAGCGTGTCCTTCGACTGGTATCTCAGGGGCATCAGCGCCCCTTCGTAATTTCCTTTTTATAACTAGTGCACTTCATCTTAAAGATGTCCTACTACACCATGCCTACATACTTCTGTATGACAACAGAGTTGTCGACTGCTGCAGCAGTGATTATAGCTAAAGCTTGCTCAATGCAGAGACAAACATGCTGCATCCTCCTGGTTGAACCTTGAACTCGTTTCGTCCTTTTGGCAATAGGATTTAATGAATCGTTAAAATTGCTGCAACACTACACCAACAAACAACAACGACACAGCAGCAAGGAATAGACCGAGAAGCCTCCACGCGCACATCCAACCACACACACAACGCCTGAGATACTCAAAATTTTCTCAGTCGCTTGAAAACAATATCTTGCATGTGTAGGACGACGTATCCTCGCCGCGAACGAAAAACGCTTTTTAGGTCTGTCAAAGTTAATTTTATGCAATTTCATAATTAAAATTCTACATACACTAGGACGAGAGGATGGTTTACGGTTTTCGCTTCTTTTCAGCTCTGAATAAATCATCATACCGTCTATTAGAATTGAGTGTGCGTGTGTTTGTTTTTTTTTTTTTTTTGTATGCATAGATAAAATTGTATAGCATATAGAATGCGTCGACATCTCATCTCTTTAGAGGAATAGAGTTTTGTATCCTTGAGTTGTGAATACGTCATGTGAGCCTGTATGATGCCAAGGAGCGCTATGTGATGATGGGAGCTGAAATTCCATGCTACCTACTTCCAAGTGGGGAGAGACGAAACGGATTCTTCTAGACAATTGCGGATGGTAATTAACCGATGTGGAATGGTGCTTCAGCTTTTTTTTTCTCACGGTATGTTGTCCTTGAAAATTCTATTCTATTTGGGAAATGAGTATGGTAATTTCAGCGCTTCAAAGTCTGCACTAAAGTGGATAATAGTGTTGAGCGGTGCAAAGTACAATTGACATTTTCTGCACTCTTGTTGGAGGCACTTTTAGAGACTCGAAAAAAATGTGCCTTTGATGAAATAAAGTGTTATCTTACTTGACCATGAAGGAATGTGCAGTAAAACGGCAACTTTTTTTCGAGATGTATCCTTGAACAGGAAATGTTTTAGCAGAAAACAGGAATTGTATGAGTATAGTGTTGGTTGTGATAATTCTGAAATTTTTTGAATAGCTTATCTTAGAAAACATGTATAAAGGTGCGAAAAAGGTAATATTTGATATTATTTAGATAGGTGATCCCACAAAGCCGGATATGAAACATCAGTAGGAAGGGAACTACAAAAAAGGCAGAGCCGGAGTATTGCTGTCCATTCGTTTTGCATGTCCTAGCCATCTTAAGCGTCCAACGCGGAGTATTTTGACCAGGTTTGCCGCTTTTTTCCCTATACTAGCAAATGACATCACGTTGAGTCCTACCAATAAAGTCAATATCGTCGGCGTATGCTAGTAGTTGCCCCGATTTTTTTGGCTCGAAACTGATGGAGCAACGAGAATTGTCTTCCGTTATCCTACGCAAACAGAAGAGTTCGGGCGGTATACCGAAGCTAGACACGGCTCTGTATAGTTCGTCTCTATAAATGCTGTCGTATGCGGCTTTGAAATCATTGAATATGTAATGGGTATCGATTTGGATTCTTGGGTTTTTTCCAGGATCTACCGAAGTGTGAAAATTTGATCGGTATTGGACTTTCCTGGCCTAAAACAACATTGATAATAGCCGATCAGGCTGTTGGTAAAAGATTTTAGGTGTTCGCATATTACGGCAGATAGGATCTTGTAGACGATGTTGAGTAGGCTTATAAGCCTTTGTAGTTGGCGCAGAGAGAGTCTCCTTTTTATGGATCGGGAAAATGATGCTGAGGTTCCACTTTTCAGGCAAACTTTCTTCCGAACAGATTTGGCTTATGAGTTGGTGGATGTTACTTACAAAGTCATCTCCACCGACTTTATAAAGCTCAACGGGAGCGCCGTCATTTCCGGCAGCTTTACTAAGCTTGAGTTTAGATATTGCTAACCTCACTTCAATCAGGTCGGGTATATGGCAGTTTACGATGTCGTTGCCAATACTGAATTGCGC
Organism: Rhingia rostrata; assembly: GCA_949824845.1. NCBI lineage: Eukaryota > Metazoa > Arthropoda > Insecta > Diptera > Syrphidae > Rhingia > Rhingia rostrata. The sequence continues at coordinate 115,033,789 of OX463756.1, read as the reverse complement.
TGTCAGGCAGAACAAACCCTGCCTGACAGCGCAATGTTGTTCGTCATCGCCGTTTAACAGTCTGCAGAAGTGGTTGCTCCATATCCTCAGCATCGACTGTGTCTCAACTACGATATTTCCTTGTTTATCTCGACAGGATACTGTTCGAGCCTTGTATCCTTGGCTTTGACGTTTTACACTTTGATAAAACTTGCGAACATCGTTGCTTGGGTGGCACCTTTTTATATCCTCGATCACGCGTTTTTCTCGCTCTTTTTCTTCTTTCTGAAAACTCTGTGTTCTTCTCTTCTTCTCTGTCTTTAAAGCTCAATGGCAGCTCTCGTCTTCACCTGCAGCTTAGTCTTGTAGGCCTCGTTCTTGAAAGCGAGCAAATGTCGGCATTCCTCTTAAAACCAGGGCTCCAGCCAAAATACTGGATGCGTGCCTATAGTAATGTGATCAGACCACCATGTCAGCATTTGGATATTGAGGTGAGAAAACCGTGTGCTTTCTATAGTGTTTCGTTCCTTAGTCAAATAGCCCAAGTACGTTACCATACGTATTGTTGTGTAGGCTATGTTTTCCGACAATACTGCTAAAGATGTCTTCTTTTCCTACCTTTGCGTTAAGACCTTCCAAAACGATTTTAACATCGTACTTCGGTAGTCGCTCAGAGGTTTTGTCAAGGAGCTTATAGAAGCAATCCTTAGATATATCATCTTTTTCCTCCTTCGGGGCTTAAGCGCATGTAACGCTTATGTTGGCGAATTTGGCCTTAATGCGGATTGTTACAATGCGTTCGCTATGTCTTGGACATATAAGACTTCTTGCCTAAGTGTGGCACTTATAACAAATCCGCATCCGAATAGTCGCTGTTCTGCTCACTATAACACGGTCCGTAGTAGATGTCACCGTTGTTCATCCATTTTTTGGCCCAGCCCACCCCATCGTATTTGTCGTTGTCGTCGTTGTCCTTATTCGTTTGGCAGGGTCGTCAACAATAAAATCCGTCCTTTCCAAGCTTGCTTCGTAACATACATTTTTTTCCATGGTTGGTTAGTTAAACCAAGGCATAACCCCCAACCTGGAGAGCTAGTTCCAATTTATTAGATAATCTTAAGACTCGGGGTCATCAGTATCTACTACGGGATTGAGCGCTACTGTTGGCCTTTCAGTTCATCCGTCACCATCTGTATTAAAGGGGTCGGACCGACCCTTGAAATTCCTAGACAACCTATTGGCCGAATATGTCGAAGCAGCTTGTCTAGGTTCATCTGGGACAGCAGGCCGAGTTTTCATGCCGTGCCATTCTGACCTGTTTATGGTGTTGCTGTTTTTCGTCGTGTTATCAACATTCGCGCTTATCGTTTAGCAATCCAAATCCGGTTGGATGATACCAGTACCCGATGGTTACCACTTGGAGATTAAAAATAAGTACTTGATGTGTAGTCACAGTTACAATACCTTGTTAAATCCAATCAGAGTCTACCCTCGCTCTACAATACCCGACCATCACCTCTAAGCTGGCTTTTTCATTATTGTGTGTGTGAAGTTACATTTTCCACTCAGCGAATGGTTGGATGTTGTTGAACGAGGGCAAACTCAAACTTGGCAATTATTTTACCACCAAGTGGTAACCATCGAATACGTCTCATCAAACTATAAAAGGACTGATTTCGTTGTTGACGACCATGCTAAACGAAAAAAAGGACTCTACGTTTGTATTTGCACCTGGAATATGAGAAAATCAAACAGGAGCTGTGCAGAAGTATGGAAAAATGGGCCCCGCGAGAGGAGGATGAGAAGTTGTGACATACCCTACGGACTGCCTAGATTTCTCACAACCATTCATGTGTGCGTGTTTAGTGCTTGCACGATGGTTAGACCTCCTGTTTTATGCCGACTCCAAACGGCGAAGTTGAGATAACCTATCCTTGACAATTGATATTACTTGAATAATTTGTCAGATCATCACGAGAAGAGGGCCAGTGAAAAGTCATTTGAGGTGTTGCTACGCTGGGAATCGAGCCCAGACCTTCTGCAAGGCAGTCCATCGCACTAACTATCGCGCCACTGAGCCCGTCATAAGCCAAATCTGCTCGAAAGAAATTATGCCTGCAGAATGGATCGCCCGATCCACAAAAAAAGGGGGCAAGAAACCGTTTAAAAACAACCTGATCGGCCCTCATTAGCGTGGTTTTAGGCCAGAAAAATCCACAACTCATCAAATTTTCACTCTTCCGCAGATTCTGGAAAAACCCCAAGAAGTCCAAATCGATACCCACCACCTATTGATTGATTTCAAAGCCGCACACGACAGCATTTATAGACACGAACTATACAGAGCCATGTCTAGTTTTGGTATTCCGCCCAAACTTTGGTATATCGTCTGTGCAGGATGACGATGGAGAATTCTCCCTGCTCTTTCAGGGACGGAAACGACTTAAGCGACACATTCGATACCAAAAAAGGATTTAGGCCAGGCTCTCTTCAGAAGTGAATCGAAGAATTACTCTTTAAACCGGTAGGTAAAAAAACCCTTGCATGGAGTACAAAGAAGATCGTATACATGGAGGGTGTCAAAATCGGATGAAGCTCAGGCGAGATGTCTCATTTTAATAACGTAGGATTTTTTTATGAATGTTTTGATACTGTCTTAGACTGCAGACTCAAAATTGAAGTGCTCATAGATTCGGAAAAAGTTCTTGGTAAACTCCCACTTAACTATCTTATTTGAGACGTTTGTGTAATCCTCATAGACGATTTTACTATGTCTGGAAGAGCTTTAGAAAAATGTCGTAAAACAGAAGTAGTCCTGTTTGCAGACTTTCTCCCAACAACCCTTCTCACCACCGATATGGATACCAACCTCCGGCATACATAAGTACTCATGATATGACTACTATCGACTCGGTTATTAATATTTCATAAGAGGATTCATTTCCTTCCGTCCTTTCACTAACTCAATTTAAAATGAACGCGAAATCAAGATTCGCAGCCGTAAATCCTGATTGAAATGAAATTTAAACATAATCGAGTTTAAAACTACTTGACTTGACTGAATTCGATAGGAATGATGTGAACTGACCCATGGGCAGAGATCCTGTTGTTAATTCACTTGTAACGATGTTTAAAAATCCATTACACCCAATTTATTGCCACTGCAAGTGTTGTTCTACTGTCGCCTTTCGGTTTCGATATATCCTCGATTTTTTTTAGCCAGTTCGCACGATAGCACCTCAGCAGCATGCTCGTTCTCAATTTGCTGGTGATTTTATGCTCATCGCAAACTTTTAAGGATATTTCCATATAACAACATTCGGTGTAATTAAAAGCCAATAAAATATTAAATTGGCATTCATTTTTGCCGCTATAAATATTCATATTCACTTTATCAATTCTTGTTATACTCTGTCCAATTCGTACGTTTAAAACATCTCATCCTGTTTTCTTTTTGGAATTTTATTTGTATGCAATATTTTATTATTGCCAATCATTTCATATTCCTTTTTTGTTGATTCGCCTATAAAATCGACAAACCAATCGAATACAAAATGTAAAGGAAAATTCTTACGGGTGGAGTATTAAAGGAGTGCTGGAAAAAGGGCCTCTCACAATGCCAATGACATTTTGTCAAATGGGATTATTAAGAGCAAACGGGAAAAATCTGCTACAAAATCGGGATATTTGACGGTTTTCATTTTGTTCTGTTCATCGATGCACCGGATGTAGCCATGTTGCAGGGTGCCATTGATGATACCCGTCAAAATCCCACATGTGTCATTCGATGACGAGTTTTGTTTATCCGTTCAAACAAGCATATCCAATCAACAAGCGAACTAATGCTTCAGCGTACAAAACAAAGATCAAACACATAGACAACATATCCCACTTAATATGCAGGAAAATAAAAAAAGATTTTTTATAACATTGATGCGAAAGCTTCACTGGGAATTCTTTGGAGAGGAGTTGGAGTGAGGATTGTGGGATAACACAAATAAGAGTCCATTTATTACCTGAGCCTTGAGTATACAAAGGGACACGAATATCATGCTGTCAATGGTTATGACCCCATTATATGAGCCAGGTATCACAGCTATTTAGTTGTATCTGTTGGAAGATGGAAAGTAACGAATAGATACATTCCATTTGGAGTTGACATATTGGTGAGGACTTGGAATAGAACATTGGACTGCGGAAGAAAGTAATAATACTGCTGCTAGTGGCTTAACTATAGTCGTTCCCTCACCAACAGACACCACAATAAACCAAGCCAACCTTGTGGTTGTTAGAAGGCCATCCCGTAAGTCTGTATTTGTTTCGAGACTTGATGCTGCTACAAATGTGAATGACGTATTTAACTGCATATCTGACAAACTATCCTCAGCAACTACGGATATATCATGCTACAAAATATTCGTTCAATGACCCCCGAAAAATCACCTCGTTTAAGATATTTGTCCCTCATGACAACTTTTATTTGCTTATATTGAAAAACTTTTGGCCTGATGGAATTCTAGTTCATGAATATTCGGGCAATAGGTTATCTAGGCATTTCGAGTTTAATGTAGGCTCCTTGGACAGAGATGGTGGAGGTAGCTAAATGCCAACGAAAGCGCTCAATACCCCAGTTAATACTGATGGTCCCGTGTGCTAGGGGTATCTAATAAATTGGAACACACCCATGGAAAAATTATTTGTTACGAATCCACCAATAGACTCGGAAAGGACGGATTTTATTGCTGACGACCCTGCTAAACGAAAAAAGGAAAACGACGTTCGTATCTGAACCTGGAATGTGAAAACACAAAACAGGAGAGGTGCAAGCAAACAACTAGCGGAAGCCCTAAACTGCTACAAAGCAGACATTGCTGCCATCCAGAAAATACGATGGGATGGGCCGGGTGAAAAGAGGATGAAAAGCTGTGACATCTACTGCGGACCGCGTTATAGTGAGCAGAAACAGAGACTTTTCCGATGAGGATTTGTTATAAGTACCAGACTTAGGCAAGAAGTCTTATGCTTCCAAGAAATTAGCAAACGCATTGTAACAATCGGCCAAATTCGCCAACATCAGCCTTATATGCGCTGATGTTGGCGAATTTTATTAGTTATCTAAGGATTGCGTCTACGATCTCCTTGACAATACCTTGCCAAATTCTGGGAGATTTTAATGCAAAGGTATGAAGAGAAGACATCTTTAGCAGTATCGTCGGAAAACACGGCAATACGTCTGGTAACGGACTTAGGCTAATTGACTTCCTCACCTCGATATCCATAAGAGGACATGGCGGTCTCCAGAACAACTAGCATCGAAAGTCGAAGAACAATGGCAACGATGCCAACAAGCCATTAGATCAGTCGCAACTGCTGCGCTAGGTTTGTCGCGCTCACCAGCAAGAAACCCCTGGTTTGATGAGGAATATCGACAGATGCTCGCAGCCAAGAACGAAGCCTACAAACCTAAGATGCGGGTGAAGACGAGAGCTGCCGTTGAGCTCTTTAGGCAGAGAAGAAGGGAAGAATATCGGCTTTTCAGAATGAAGAAAAAATAGCTAGAGAAGCGCGCGATCAAGGATATAGAGGGGTGCCACTCCAGGAACGATGTTCGTAAGTTTAACCAAAGTGTAAAATGTCAAAGCCAAGGATACAAGGCTGGAACAGAATCCTGTCGAGATGAACAAGGAAATATCGTTGTTGAGGCACAATCGGAGCTGAGGATATGGAAGAACCACCTCTGCAGACTGTGAAATGGCGATGACGAACAACATTTCGCTGTCAGGCAGAACGAACCATTCAAACAGCGAAAACTGCTAACCACCCGACCTAAGTGAAGTGACTATAGCGATATCTAAGCTCAAGCTTAATAAGGCTGCCTGAAATGATGGCTGCTGTAATGTGTGAATTCCTGAAGCCATTTACCAACGACCTGATCGGCCATTATCAGTGTGCTTTGAGGTATGGAAAGTCCGCAACTGATCAAATTTTCACACTTCGGCAAATCTTGCAAAAAAACCCAAGAAGTCAAACTCGACACCTACCACCTTTTCATCGATTTCAAAGCCGAATACGAAAGCATCTATAGAGATGAACTGTGCAAAGCCGTGTCTAGTTTTACAATACCGCTCACACTCGTCCATCTCCATCAGTGTAGAAAACGACCTCACCTACACATTCGATACCCAAAAAGGATAAAGGCAAGGTGCCATGTGACTTCTTCAATTTGATTTTTGAGAGGATTGTTTGCTAGTATAGTGAAAGAAGCACCAAAAATGGGTTTAGCAGTAAATGGCAGTAAGAGTAAGTATATGCTGTCATCACGAAAGGACAGACAACATCGACGAATTGGACAGAACATCACCATTGACAGATATAACTTTGAGATACTCCCAGACTTTGTCTACCACGTCTACGCTATTAACTCCAACAACAACACCTCGTCAGAAATTTAAGGAAGAATTACTCTTGCCAATCGCTGTTTTTTCGGGCTAAGAAGGTAATGCAGTAGTAAAGCCGCCACGCGAACTACTAAGGAGATCTTATGTAAGACCCTGATCATCCCAGTCCTTCTGTATCAAAAATGGATGAAGAAATCCTTGGTCGATTCGAGAGGAAAATTCTTTGAAAAATCTTAGGTCCCGTTGGCATTGACGGGCTATTGAGTCAAGAACTATACGATCTGTGACATGCTCCTGGTCAAAAATTTCCGGATTGGAGGCTAGGACATGTAGAACGAATGGACACCAATATTCCGGGTCACAGTTTTCGATTTTCAGCCAGACGTCGGACGCAGTAGTGGAAGACCTTGCCTTAATTGGCGTGCACAAGTAGAAACCAACCTCAACCAACTTGAAGTGCGCAACTGAAAGCAGTTAGCTGAGGACCGGGCTAATTGGAGAGGCATATTGCTAGAGGCCCAGGTTCATTTCGGACTTGAGCCACACTTACGACATTGAAGCATCATCTGACCACCATAAAACAATCAACAATCAGCTACATGCCAATGTCGCTCATTTAGTTCTTATCCCTAAAATTCCTTAAGAAATTCAAATGAAAACAAAAGAATAGCTAAAACCAAATACTTTTGATGCTGCTGATCCACCATAGGAAAAAGAATCCAAAACTCTTAAGTAACACTATCCTATAGCTACAACAAAGGCTATTATAATGTCCTTTTGAAATATTTGTACACATTTTTCCTCTTCCATCATAATATATGCGAAATCACAAAACTTAAAATGCAAATACGCGTGAAAACAAAAATACTGAAACCACAGACTAAAACTTGTGGCCAGCTAAAGCTTAGCAAGGATACAGATGCCCACCCAAAACAGATAAAGAGAAAAGTATATAAATTTCAAAAAACTAGGAAAATTTACTACGACTGTTAAAACAGTTATCTCCTGCAACTACACTGTTGGTCCTGCTACTGGTGCCACTACTACAGCTGACACAACTTACATTTTATAACCGAAGATAATACCCTTTTAAGCATAAGGATGAACGTTACGGTTATATGGTGTACGTATTCTTATTTTCCTGCTACATAACGAACAAAAAAAATACAAAAAAAAACCTTTTCGATTATTCTTTTGTCTGTGGGGATGAAAGTCTAAGAATGCAGGTGAACTGGTATGGTTTCGTATTGCTGGTCTTTCCACTGTCATATTGTGATAAAGGACGAACGAACAAATTCGCCTGAGTAAGAATACAATTACCTTGTAGTCGGTATACACGTATATTATTTCAGGGATTAAGCCATATTTTTTCTTCTCCATTCCCTTATAACTGTTTATTGAAAATATTAAATAAAATGTTATGATTACAAGGAGCCGTAACATTTTAGGTTATGAGCGTCCTATCTTAACATATTGATGATGATCTGAGAAATCTAAGCAGGATTACTTTGCAAAAAAAAGTCAAACTGAACATGAAGGTAGGGAAATCCTTGAGTCATGTTCGAAAATGGTAAGGTAAGATTTTGTTGGAACCGGAAATACTTTTATAAAAATTTGTCGTGGCAGTTGTTTCGTCGGTAGAGCAATTTTGCTGCATTTGTTCTCTTGATTTTAAAATTTCCTCTCGCATCTCGTGTTAAAATCAAAGACGGTGGTGTATTTTAACAGTTATTTATTGAAATAATACCCCCTTATTGCGGAGGACTATTGATAAGATTTGACATCTGCAATCGATGAAATCAGTGTTGTGAAAATCAATTGCTTAATATTATTGCTATTGTGAATGCCTCTGAAACATTTTCAATATTGTGAACTTAGGTAAGTATTTTGACAGAAGTTTTTTGTTTACTTACTTAAGTAGCGCTACAGTTCGGAATGAACCTGGTTCTCAAACTACTTGTCTCTCCAACTAACCCGGTCCTTAGCTAACTGCCTCCAGTTGCGCACTCCAAGTTACTGTGTTTCTACATGTGCTACTTAATGCGAGGTCTTCCACTACTGCGTCCGACGTCTGGCTAGGAACCGAAGACTCTGCAAGCATTGGTGTCCATTCATTCTACATGTCCTAGCTATCTTTATCATCCAATACGGAGTTTTTTGTCCAGGGGCATGTCGCTGTACAGCTCGTATAGTTCTTGGTTGAATCTTCATTCCTATAGTCCGATAACGCAAACGGTACCGAAAAATGTTGCCCTCGAATCGACCAAGGATTTCATCATCTGATTTTTATACCATTCATGCATCAGCGCCGTAGAGCGGGCTTTGGCATTACATAGAATCCCCTTAGTAGTTCAAGTGAGGGCTTTACTACTAAATTCCCTTCTTAGCCCGAAGAAACAGCGGTCGACAAGAGTAATTCTTCGTTTAATTTCTGACGAGATGTCGATGTTGTGTGTCCTTTCGTGTTGACAGCATATACTAAGTCTTACTCTCATTTCCTGTTAAAACCATTTTTTCCGCTCCCTTCTCTATACTAGCAAGCGTACATATGACATCACGTTGAGTCCTACCAATGTCAATATCGTCGGCGTATGCTGGTAGTTGCACCGACTTTTGAAAAATTGTTCCTCTGGTGTTGGCTCGGGAGTTTTGAATAATCATCTCAAGAATCAAATTGAAGAATTCACATAACAGCGCATCGCCTTGCCTAAATCATTTTTTTTTGGTATCAAATGTGTCGATGAGGTCGTTTCAGGCGTTCACATATTACGGCAGAAAGGATCTTGTAGGCGATGTTGATGAGACATATGCATCTGTAGTTGGCGAAGTTCACACGGTCTCCGTTTTTGTGGATCTGGCAAACGATGCTGAGGTTCCATTCTATAGGAATACTTTCATCCGATCAGATTTGGCTTAAGTCATCACCGCCGGCTTTATAATGCTCAGCGGGAAGGGCGTCATTTTCGGCAGCCTTATTAAGCTTTTGTTTAGATATTGCTATACTCACTTCACTCAGATTGGGTGGTTGCCATTTTTCGCTTTTGTTGCTAATTTTGAACGGTTCGTTCTGCCTGACAGCGGAATATTGTTCGTCATTGCCGTTTAACAGTCTGCAGAAGTGGTTCTTCCATATCCTCGACATCGACTGTGTCTGAACTACAATATATCCTTGTTCATCTCAACAGGAATCTGTTTGAGCCTTGAATCTTTGGCTTTACCGTTTTTCACTTTGGTAGGACTTGCGAACATCGTTTCTGGAGTGGCACCTCTCTACTCTTTTTTCTTCTTTCTGAAAAGTCGGTATTCTTCCCTTCTTCTCTGCCTATAGAGCTCAACGGTAGCTCTCGTCTTCATCTGAGGCTTACCCTTCTTGGCTGCGAGCATCTTTTCGGCATTCCCCCATCAAAGCAAGGGTTTCTTGCTGGTGGGCGCTAGAAACCTAGCACAATAGTTGCGGCTGATCAAATGATTCGATTCGATGCTGGTGGTATAGTGTTCATCGAGGTTAAGGAAAACTCGTGGCGCGTAGACCCTAGTGGTCTCTTGCGATTACAGTCTTTCGACATTTTAATTTTTTTCACAGTATTTTAGGATTGTTTTGGCGTCGTGGATATGCATGCGTATTCTAACCTTGGCTCAAACAAGGTAGTGGTCCGGGTCCTTTTTTCTTCCGAATGTTCGGACTTCCAAAATATTGGATGCGTGCCTCTTGTCTATCGCAATGTAATCAATTTGGTTGACCAGCATTTCCCTTTATGGATATCGAGGTGAGAAAACCGTGTGCTGGCTATAGTGGCATTTCTCCCTAGCGAAGTCAATTAGCCTAAGTCCGTTACCAGACGTGTTGTTGTGTAGGCTATTTTTTCCGGCAATATTGCTAAAGGTGTCTTCTCTTCCAACCTGTGCGTTGAAATTTAGATTTTAACATCGTACTTCGGTAGTCACTCATAGGTTTTGTCAAGGGGTTTGTAGAACCAAACCTTAGCTATATCATATTATTCTTCCGTTGGGGTGTGAGCGCATAGAAGGCTTATGTTGGCGGATTCGGCTTTGAGTTCGCTAATGTCTTGGAAACATAAGACTTCAAGCCTAAGTCTGGCACTTATAACAAATTCACATCCGAATAGTCGCTGTTTCTGCTCACTATAACACGATCCGTAGTAGTTGCCACAGTTCTTCATCCTCTTTTTGCCCATCACATCTCTTGTATTTCCTGGATAGCAGTAATGTCTGTCTACTATACAGTTTCCGCTAGTTTTTCGCTTGAAACCCTCCTGCTTATTGTTCTCACATTTCATGTGTTTTTTTCTTTGTCCCTTTTTCGTTTAGCATTATCGTCAACAATAAAATCAGTCTTTTCCGAGGCTATTGGTTGCTTCGAAACGTATTGTTTTCCCATAGATGGGTAGTAAACCTAAAGCACAACCACCAACCTGGAGGGCCAGTTCCAAATTATAAGATACCCCTAGGACACGGGCCATCACTATCCACTACGGGATTGAGCGCTGCCATTGGCCTTTTGGTTGGTTACCAACGACCTGTGTTTAAAGGGCCTGACTAACCATTTAAATTCCTAGATAACCTGCGATAAACTGGCGAAAACAATAATACATAGGGAATTTATAATCTATGTAGGTTTTTTCTTGGAAATTTGACAATTTTATTTTCGATGTAACGAAAAGTCCAAGTAGTATTGCGCATATATATAACGCAATAGAACAGAAATCGCACTACAAATCTAGTCTTTTAAGTTCGAAAAAATGCTTTGTTTAATGTTGCGGTAATGCAACCATGAAGGTAAATGGGTTACGCCAAAAAAGCGTAAGTTTGTTTGCCTAGTCCTTCAATTTATTACAAATAATTATTTTTATTATATTTTGCTATATTTTTTCGAAATAATTTTCTGTTTCGAGTCTCTAATTTCCTAGCACTATTTGAAATTTAAAATTGCTCTCCTGAAAAGTGTTCAAAATTGACATAACAAGTTTTGCCTACTAACCACAGTCTTATCTTTGCGATCAGTCTATCATAATTCCAATAGCAGTGGACCTCAATACCAATTGCTTTTCCGATAAATCTCGTGCATATACCTCTTTCCTGAAAGTCTATCATTTCTACTTGCCTATGTTACACGTGGCAACACTCATAAACCCCGAGAAGAGGTTTAGAAAATAACTATTGTTCTACAGTAGCAAACACATTATCCTCCCAGCACCAAACGTAAAGCAGTTCAGTAAAATACCCAAAGTGAGAACATTCAAATCCTTACGTCAGGTAGAGGATACCGAGATCATTTCATACATTTTCAATGCGTAAATTCTAAATTTACGTCATGCAGCTCCAGGTCGACCTAGTACCCACCTTTAGGTGTATTCGCAGTCGTTGGTTTTACCGTTATGACAGTCATATGCCCTAAAAACTTCACATCGTAAACATAAAGTTTAAGTGGAATTTTTATTGAGCAATTTCCGGTGGAATAATTAAATTTTTATGCGACTAATTTCACCACTTTTATTGGATTGTGGACGTTAACATCGAGGGTGGTATCAAAAGGGGTAGGTGGTATATATGAGCATAGATTCATCTTGAACATGTGTAGTACGAGTTCCGCTGAAGCAGCATCAGCCCAGCCATATAATTCATACTCGCAGACGACACTAACACACTGCCACTTACATGATATATTGATTGAGGTCCTGTGACACTGCCTAGAGGATTATTTATACCCTTAGCGTTTGTGCGAATGCGAAAACGTGATAACATGGCAATACACACAAAATTCAAAGGGAGGTAGAAAGGTCTAAACTGGGTTAAGGGTATTGACTTGCTGTCAACGGTTGCCACCCTACCATGTAATTATTTTCCGTGTACAAGGTCTGGGAAAGGTTGCATTTTGTAGGCTATATTGGCGTTAAGGCGGGCAACTTCGCCGCCGCGGTCGAGTGTGTGAAATGGAGAAGAACTTTCACAGTTTTAATTAAAAATTAATTTCAATTATTGTAATGCGTTGTGTATTCGAGTATGCATGCGATAATTGCGTGCGGGACATGGCTGAGAAATAAGCTCGAGTTTTTCTGTATTTTTTTTTCAGGATATTTTATCTACCACAATGGTAGTCTGAACCAGATGTAATTGCTTAATGAAATGCGTAGTTTGGCGAAGAGTAGTGAGTGATTGGTAGCAATTAACGAAATGTTGATAATTAAGAAAGAAAAATAATGCAGCAGGGGAAATTAATTGTATTTGCGATTTCTATTAAATATAAATATCTTAATTGCTCACAAATAGACGGATGCACTAGTAATTCTGCTCTATATAGAATGGATGGCCATGGTTGTCAGGCCATTGATTAATGCCGTGTGGCGTAGGGAGTGATTAATTATAACTAATAGATGGAATGACTTCTTTCGGTTGTATTTTGTTACACAGTATCTGATTTTGAAACATTTGGGATAATAGAGAGAGGCGTTTGTGCAAAAAAAAATGTAGTTGCGTCAATCTTGTAACTTTCTACACACGCTCTTCACATATTGTGTCCTTCGCATAGTTTGCTGTTCCAAGCGATTACCGAAATGGTTTCTAAATAAATAATAAAAAAAAAAAACAATTTAATAGTAAACTGAATTCAAAACGAGTGGTGGGTGCACGATTGGATCGTACGAAACGTTTACCTTCACTGTGAGATATGTATAAGACCAACCATGCAAGGATTTCACTAGCTATGGCCAAACTGCACGAAAATTGGCCAATAACATTCATTTTGGTTATTGATGTTAAAAATATATAAATAACTTGCATCACCCAGTACGCTTCGTTTAGACGTTTAATTTATTGGTTCCATACTTTCCTAAGTGAAGCTCCAGTATGAACCTCGGCCTCAAGCAACATGCCTCTCCAATTAACTATCTAACCGCCTCCAGTTGCCCACTCCAAGTTGGTTGAGGTCGATTTTTACTTGTGCTCGCCACTTAAGGCGAGGTAAAGTAGAGGTCTTCCTCTACCGACGTCTGGCTGGGAATCGAAGACTCTGCGAGCCGGAGTACTGGTGTCCATTCGTGCTAATGCGGATTTTTTTTGACTAGGGGCATGTCGCTGTACAGCTCGTATAGTTCTTGGTTGAATCTTCGTCTTCAGAGCCTGTCAACACAAACGGGACCGAAGATTTTTCGAAGAATTTTCCTACCAAATCGACCAAGGATTTCTTCATCCGGTTTTGATACGGTCCATGATCCAGCGCCGTAGAGCAGGAGTGGGAGTATCAGGGTCTTATTACGGATCGCCTTATTAGTTTGCGTGAGGGCTTTACTGCTTTCTTAGCCTGAAGAAACAGCGGTTGACAAGAGTTATTCTTCCTTTGATGATAAGAGTAATTCTTCGTTTAATTTTTGATGAGATGTTGTTGAGGTGTACTATCTCAAAGTGATATCGGTCAATGGTGACGTTCTGTCCAATTCGTCGATGTTTTATGTCCTTTCGCGATGACAGCATACCATAGTCGTACCCTCATTTACTGTTAAACCCATTTTTGTCGCCTCCCGCATCATTGAGTCCGATCAATGATGTCAATATCGTCGGCGTATGTTAGTAGGTCCACGAATTTTTGGAAAATTGTGCCTCTGCTGTTGGCTCGGGAGTTTTGCACAATCCTCTCAAGAACCAAATTGAAGAAATCACATGACAGCACATCGCCTTGCCTATAGTCTTTTTTGGTATAGAATCTGCCGGTGATGTCGTTTTCGACCCTGATGGTACATCACCCTACACAGACGTACGAGTTTTTGCGATATTCCAAAACTAGGCATGGCTCTGCACAGTGTGATAACGATTTGGCCTTCTTGGTTTTTTTTTCCAATACCTGCTAAAGCGTGAAAATTTGATCGGTTGTGGACGACACTGATAATTTCCGAACAGGTTTTTGGTAAACGGTTTCAGACGTTCACATATTACGGCAGATAGGATCTTGTATGCGATATTGAGGAGACGTGTGCCTCTTTAGTTGGCGCAGTTCATAGTCTCCGTTTTATGAATCGGGCAAAGAGGTTGAGGTTTCGTTTTTCAGGCATATATTCTTCCGACCCAGATTTGGCTAATGAGTTGGTGGGTGCTACTTACCAAGTCATCTCCGCTGGGTATATAAAGCTCGGCGGGAAGGCCATCTTTCTAGCAGCCTTATTAAGCTTGAGTTTATCCTCACTTCATTCAGGTCGGGCGGTTTGCAGTTTTCGCTGTTGTTGCCAATATTGAATAGTTCGTCCTGCCATCGTCCTGCGTTGTCGTCTCTCAACTAAGAAATTTCCTTATTCATCTCGATAGGACTCTGTTCGAGCCTTGTATCCTTGGCTTTGACGTTTTACACTTTGGTAAAACTAGCAAACATCGTTCCTGGAACGGCACCTCTCCATATCTCCCTTTTCTTGCTCTTTTTCCTCCTTTCTGAAAGGCTGGTGTTCTTCCCTTTTTCTTTGCCTATAGAACTCAGTGGTAGCCCTGGTTTTCATCTGCGCTTAGCCTTGTAGGCCTCGTTCTTGGCTGCGAACGTCTGTCGGCATTCCTCATTAAACCAGGGGTTTCTTTCTGGTGGGCGCGAGAAACCTAGCATATCAGTTTCGGCTGATCTAATGGCTTGTTGCCATCATTGCCATTGTTCTTCGACATTTCATTCGGAAACGTGTTGCGCGAAGGTCTGGCGGTCCCTCGCGATTGCAGTCTTTCGACATTAAATTTGTTCACAGTGTTTCTGGATTGTTGTGTCTTGGTTGATATCCGCATTCTTACCTTGGCTGCAACAAGGTAGTGGTCCGAGTCGATGTAAGCTCATTGGATTGTTCGGACATCCAAATTACTGGATGCGCCCCTCTTATCTATCGCAATGTGATCAATTTGGTTGACCCTTCGATGATCTGGAGACCGCCATGTTCCCTTGTTGATATCGAGGTGAGGAAACCGTGTGCTGGCTATAGTGGCATTTTGTTTAATGTTCTCACATTCCAGTTGCAGATTCAAACGTCGTCGCTTAGCAATGTCGTCACAATAAAATCAGTCCTCTCCGGGGCTATTGCTTGCTTCAGTGGATTTTTCGAATGAGTGGGTAGAAAACCCAAAGCGCAAACCCCCACTCCGAGGGTCAGTTCCAATTTATTAGATACACCTAAGACACGGTGCTCTAAGAAAATAAGAGCAAAGTGTTGAAGAGGACCCGAATGAATCGATTTACCACCGTGCACAGCAATTGGAGCTTTGTCCATCAAATTTATTGAAGATTTTGCGCAAAGATCTTGGCTTACAATCTTACAAGATCCAGCTTGTGCAAGAATTAAAGCCGCGAGACTATGCGTCTCGATTTTGGTGTATGGGCCGAAAATGAGATTGATATCGATGCTGATTTTCATCGCAAAATTTTGTTCAGTGTTGAGGTTCATTTTTGGTTGAATGGCTACGTGAACAAGCAAAATTGTCGCATTTGGGGTGAAGAGATTCCACATGAGGTCCTTGAGACGCCATTACATCCACAAAAACTGACTGTTTGGTGTGCTCTATGGGCTGTTGGAGTTAGTGGGCCATACTTCTTCCGAAATGATGCTGGAGAGTCAGTTACCGTTAATGGAGACCGGTATAGAGCTATGATAACCGACTGTTTCCTTCCCGACTTGGATGGAATGAATTTGGATGAGATATGATTCCAACAAGACGGTGTTACATGCCACACGTCACAATCGATTTATTGAAAAAAACATTCGATGACCGCATAATTTTGCGGAATGGACCTGTCAATTGGCCACCAAGATCGTGTGATTTGACACCATTGGATTATTTTAATTGGGGATATATGAAGTCCAGAGACCCTAGGGGACTTGGAAGCCAACATTCGTGGCGTTATTGCCGATACACGGCCCCAAATGCTCGAAAAAGTGGTTAAAAATCGGACAACTAGACTACGATTTATTCGAATCAGCCGCGGCGGCGACATGCCCGAAATCATATTAAACATTAATGGCATAAAACTGGCCTTCCAATAAAGCCAAATTCTTGGACATTAAAACGATTTCCTTGTGTTTTATTTCAGTTCAAAGTTCTATATTTTTAAAATAAAAACACCTTTTACTAAGTTAGTGAGTTTGGGCCATTTTCCATTGCGATTCGCTCTGTTAGTTTGGCGAGTTTATTATTTTTCCACCAGGGAGTTGAGCGATTGCCTGATGATATGCAGAAGCGTTTATTAAGTCTGTGAGAGTGAATTTGCAGTTACAGTTTGGGAAATATGGCGAGTGTTACAATTGTACACTGTTACTATTGTTCCCGTCTTCCCCTATTTCTTTAAAAAAAATCCTTTACTTTGCCCTTACCTCACTCAAAGTTTAATAGTCGCAATACCAACCTACACATATTCCACCGTTATGAATGTAATTAATGACAATTTTCAGGTAAAGCCAACGTTTCGATTGGATTTGGGTGCCGATTACATGTTCATGTTACAAATTGGTTGCATTAATGTATTAAAATTGTTTCGTCCCCATGGGAAAGATTTATTAAACAAATATTTAGCACTACACAGACGGGCCGTACCACCTCATTTTGTCTGTAATTACATGTCCGATCATATAGTCAAATCTCCAACGTGACTATTTACACCAAATCACGAATGCACGCCCATCAATTTGACTGGCTAATTATGATTAATTATTTTTACGTTTGATTCGACACAGGATATTCTACACTTTCCAAGGTAATAGCTATCAGTACTAAGGATCCTAGATAAACTGAAGTATAGCCTTCACTCTATGTGTCCACATTGTAAACATTATTAATATGGGTTTACAAAAAAAAACAGCCAAAGGAAAATAAATATCCTTTCGATATTTAATTAGACCGCACGTTCATTTCATGTCCGTGCTCTGATGGACAAGTTTAATGTTCATCTCTGGACAGGACATAAAATATTACCGCTCAAAAGGTAAGTACCTATAGACGATGATGACAAAAGAAAATGCCCGACATACCAAATGGTCAACTACCACAATCTGAAGATATAACCGCAATAAATATTGTGACCTGACACAACAACTCAACAACAAATAAAAAACATCTACCACACATGACTGCGTATCCTTTACTGCAGTTCGGTTTTGTGCACTGTCAAGGTACTTTGTGGAAATCATCAGACGGTATTGTATTTCGGTGGTCATCTGTGGTCCAGTGAATGATCCTTATGTGAATCGGGTATTATTATGCGGAAAGGATAAGAGATATACTTCATTTCCACCGAAATTCCCACAGATACGAGTAAGCCATGTATGATAAATATTACCGTCAGCGACTTCAATCACGAACATGACATTTTGTTGTTAAACACTCTTCACGGGCTTTTATCACAATAGCACTAGACTATGCATTGCCGCATGACAAATGTCCTTTTTGTAAATGCAAACACAAAATCAAAACGGCTGAACGAGGATAATTGTGCTGAAAAGTATTTGCGAATAGCACGCGATCCTTATATTAGTGTGTGCGCGTGAATGAATTGGTGAGTTTTGTGTTTGTGGTGCACCAAGAGTCGGTGAAGCCATTGGGTGTGGGTGTCACCATTGCAGTTGCTTATGACGGATTTAAATCGAGCTCGCTTTTTAACAAGCTGCAGACTTTTAATGGGGACTTACGTTCATTGCGGAAAGGTGTGCTTTTCGTTGGAATTTATTAAGGACATTTATGGCAGTTGCGTTATGGGGGTGGATTGAAATTATTCCCACACAATTGAAACGGATTTTTGAAGAGCAGGTTTAAGAGTGGGGCTATAGATGTCGTGGTTGATAATTTGATAATTTGTGTGTTTATATAGGTAGGGTTTACAATTTAATGTATGTATTGCTCAGTTTCTCAGTGCTGAGTTAACTCTGAGTTACACCAGAGCATTTAATCTCACCAAGGTTATTGGCAGATGAACCGAAAGCCAACGGCAGCTGATACTGATGGCCCCATGTCCTGGCGTATCTAATAAATTGGAACTGGCCCTCCAGGTTGGGGGTTGTGCTTTGGGTTAGCTACCCAACCATGGAAAAAAGTAACGGTTACGAAGCAACTAATAGCCTCGGAAAGGACTGACTTTATTTTTGACGACCCTGCTAAGCGAAAAAAGACAACGACGTGCGTATCTGCACCTGGAATGTAAGAACATTTAACAGGAGAGGTGCAAGAGAACAACTAGCGGAAATCCTAAACTGCTACAAAGCAGACATTACTGCCATCCAGAAAATACGATGGGATGGGCTTGGAAAAAAGAGGATGAAAAACTGTGACATCTACTACGGAACGTGTTATAGTGAGCAGAAAGAGCGGCTATTCGGATGCGGATTTGTTATAAGTGCCAGCCTTAGGCGAAAAGTCGTATGTTTCCAAGACATTAGCGAACGCATTTTAACATTACACATTAAGGCCAAATTCGACAACATAAGCCTTATATGCGCTCAAGCCCCAATGGGGGAAAAGATGGTATATCTAAGGATTGCTTCTATGAGCTCCTTGACAAAACCTATGAGCTACTACCGAAGTACGAAGTTAAAATCGTGCTGGAAAATTTTAACGCAAGGGTAAGAATAGAAGACATCTTTAGCAGTACTGTCGGAAAACATAGCCTACACGACAAAACGTCTGGTAACGGACTTAGGCTAATTGACTTCGCTACGGAATGAAATGCCACTATAGCCAACATACCGTTTCCCCACCTCGATATCCATAAAGGAATATGGAGGTCTCCAGATCAACGAACGGTCAACCAAATTGATCACATAGCTATAGACAAGAGGCACGCATCCAGTATTTGGGATGTCCGAACATTCAGAGGATTTAACATCGACTCTGACCATTACCTTGTAGCAGCCAAGGTAAGAATGCGGATATCCACCACGCCACTACAATCCAGAAATACTGCGAAAAAATTTAATGTCGAAAGACTGCAATCGCAAGAGACCACCAATACCTTCGCGCAACGTGTATCCCTTAAACCTCTCGATTAACACCATACCACCAGCATCGAATGTCGAAGAACAATGGCAACTATTCCAATAAGCTATTAGATCAGCGGCAACTAATGTGCAAGGTTTCTTGCGCCCACCAGCAAGAAACCCCTGGTTTGATGAGGAACGCCGACAGATGCTCGCAGCCAAGAACGAGGCCTACAAGGCTAAGCTGCATGTGAAGACGAGATCTGCCGTTGAGCTCTATAGGCAGAGAAGAAGGAAAGAACACTGGCTTTTCAGAAAAAAGAAAAAAGGGCAAGAAAAGCCCGCTATCGACGATATAGGGAGGTGCCACTTCAGCAACGATGTTCACAAGTTTGACCAAAGTGTAAAACGTCCAAGCCAAGGATACAAGGCTCGAACAGAATCCTGTCGAGATGAACAAGGAAATATATGAGACACAGTCGTTGCTGAGGATATGGAAGAACCACTTGTGCAGACTGTTAAACGGCGATTACGAACAACATTCCGCTGTCAGGCAGAACGAACGATTCAATATTGGCAACGACAGCAAAAACAGCCAACCAAACGACCTGAGTGAAGTGAGGATAGCAATATCTAAACTGAAGCTTAATAAGGCTGCCGGAAATGACGGCCTTCCCTCCGAGCTTTATAAAGCCGGTGGAAATGACTTGGTAAGTAACATCCACCAACTCATAAGCCAAATCTGGTCGGAAAAAAGTATCCCTGAAGAAAGGAACCGCAGCATCGTTTGCCCGATCCACAAAAAAGGAGACCCTCCTCAACATCGCCTACAAGATCCTATCTGTCGTAATACGTGAACGCCTGAAACCGTTTACCAACAACCTGATCGGCCCTTATCAGTGTGGTTTTGGGCGAGAAAAGTCCACAAAGAGGTCCAAATGGATACCCACCACCTATTCATCGATTTCAAAGCCGCATACGACAGCATTTATAGAACTATATGGAGCCATGTCTAGTTTTAGTATACCGCCCAAATGACGATGGAGAATTCTCTTCAGGCTCGGGAACGGCCGGGCTTGTACATCATATTGGGTAACAATATGGTTGCATGCATTCTGGTCTGTCAGAAAAAGACTAAATCGGGACGGCGACCACCCGGGGCATATGCAACGAGTGCTTGCCATCCCGATTCGTTTTGCATTGCTGTAGTTCGCGATAGAGTGGCAGAAGAGCCGTTAGCCACGACTCGTCGTCGTCGTCGTCGTGCCAAACAATTGAACATCTCACGAACATCACTAATGCGAATTCTGAACAAATATTTGAATTTACACGCTAAAAAGGTTGAATTGGCTCAAAACCTGAAGCCTAATGACCATTTCAAGCGTTTTCAATACCCCGAATGGTTGGTGGAACAAACAGGAGTGAATGGGGACTTTACAAAGAAGATCATCTCCAGCGACGAGGCACACTTTCACCTCAGTGGATTCGTTAACAAACCGAATTGCTGCATTTGTGCATATGAGAATCCACGAGTGATTGTTGAAAAGCCGATCGATCCACAAAGAGTGACTGTTTGTTGCGGTTTATGGCCTGGCGGCATCATCGGGTAGTACTTCTTCGAAAAAATTGCTCTTTTGCGCGAGAAATTCAATGGGCGTGTTATCTTACGTCATGGTCATGTCACGATCATGGTATTTGACACCGTTGGATTTCTTTCTTTAGGGATATTTAATTTCATAGATCCTTCTATCATAATAATGCTATTATTTACAATATAGTGATGATCTGACAAATCATCCGAATAGTCACAATTGTCAAGAAAAGCTTATCTCAAATTCGCCGTTCCGAGTCGGCATAAAATAGGAGGTCCCGCCCCGTCCTAGAAGTACACACGCACACATCAATGATTGTGAGAAAGCTCGGCCATGGGTACAAAAACGAACCTGATGCACCAAAAATTTGTATTTTTTTAACCACCCTTAAGAATAGTCTCATTGGGACTGTTTCAACCATGCAAAACAAAAGAAATATCTGCCATTACGACCCATTCATTTGTGTGTGTGCAGTTTTTTGCTACAAAATGCACAGGAGCCTCAGTTTTACCTCGATTTCGAACGCCAAATTTGAGAAGCTTCTGATGACAGTGTTTCTCTTGGATCTGTGTCAGACTTTCGCAAGATGTGGAGCAGTGAAAAAATTTAGGTGTTATCACACAAACAGGGACCCCGTGCTAAATAGCTAAATAGCATACTTACCACTAGCCCATGTGTGTTTTTGTATACTTCATCGTATACAGGATACAGCATCGTACATGTTGCAGTGACGGCTAAGTCTTTGAAATCAATTTTTAATAATTATTGCTAATTTTGTGTGTGTCCTAATTCGAAACCTTAAAGCTCTTAAATAAACCGCCCTCATCATTATCATTACATCCCTTTTTGTTGGAGAATTTCTCGTATCAAATGGAGCATATTTTAAACCACTGCTCCAAGGGCTTAAAACTTATTGATATTTTATCTATAAATTCCATTTGTTTTCGTGTTTTTTTTTTCCTTTTCCTCCTTAATTTATTTTCAAACTTTTAACCAAATTTTGCAGGAATTTTTCCCGAAAGCAACCAGTTCTCCGAAATTTATGTAACCTTACTCCTTCCTCCCGCTAGCATAAAAACGAAGTGCTACAAAATGTTTTGCAATTATTTCCCACAAAAAGGGTTAAACTGTCGTCAACGATTTTCAGTAATTCCACCCTAGATTTTCCTCAGCTTTTGTAAAAAAAAATCCATCCCACCATGCATTCAGGCCATTAACACATTTAGAAGACAATTTGCACATTTTAATGGAATATAAAAAGAACACAGCTCTCCAACATAGCCAACAGTGAAAAGGACACTTTCGAATGTATCACCTGCCCTGATAAGTAGGTATTTCAGCCCTTCGCACAAAACGAAGAAGATACAGACGAAAACAGAGCACGAAGAAATCACATTTACCACCATCAAGGGTTGGGAAAATTAATTGTGTGACAATCCAACCCCGGGTTTAAATCAAACAGGACCTCTTACAAACCGCACATGAGAAGCTCCATCGCTGCACCCATTCATGTGGCAACATACACTCCCACGACTCCCCCCAACAGACACGTCAAGGAAACTAATAATAAATTATTTTGTGTCTGCTCATCCTGGAACGTTGTTTTTGTCAGCTCGCATTAAGTCCGCCGCGCCGTGCCAACACATATCCTTACTTTAGTCTCATTAAAACCGCGCTGAAAGGAGTATTACTAGGAATACTTTATTGGGCGGTGGGTTGAGACGGTGTCGTTTCCAAACTACAAATATTGAATACCACGATGGGCGGGGGTGCATAACCCCTACTGTGTGGAACATGTAATAAATAATCGCAAAGGTGTTAACAAAATAATAATTGATGGCACGTAACGTTACCTGGTAGCTACTGTAGCTACTGGGGAACAACAACGACGACAGCAACTATTCCAGCAAAACACGGGTTATTTTGTTTGCTGCCATGGAATTGTACCGCATGGATCCACAAGCGTGTGAACTTTGTGCTATGGAGACCCTGTAGTGGGGCAGCAGATATAATGTCAAACGGCACTTGGGTAAAGACAAGTGATGAACTTTGGCGACACATTAGGCACGAGCCATAAAAAGGTGTTCGGGGGAGTATAGGGTGACAGTTGCACTGATAGGATCGCGATTGATGGGTAACTTTCGTTCCTGGAATTCCGTAATGTGTGAGTCGTGACGGGTTTTTGTTATATGCTGTGCCAAATTAGTAGAACTAATTTGCTGTTGTCATTTGCATTAGTAGATGATAGCGTTAGGTTTTAGCTTGATCAGATAAGGTTCGGTACATTGTACAAGTCGCTATCGATATAAAATTCAATGAAACGGAAAGCGCTGCCTATTTGCCATCAGATGTCATAATGTGTCCCTTGGGATGATGATAGTGATGATTTACTCAAGTGGTGCTACGGTCCAGAATGAACATGGGTGTTAAAATTCCTTTCCAAATAGCCCTATACCATTGCCTCCAGTTGCACTCTTAAAGTTGGTTGAAGTCGGTTTCCATTTGTGGTAGCCACATAATACATCTACTGCTTCTGGCGGCTGACTTAAAATCAAGGACCTTACGATACTCAGTGTTGTGATTTCGCTCTACGTGATCTAGCCATCTTAAACGTCCAATGCGGAGTTTTTTTTTGCCTAGGGGCAGGTTGCTGTACAGCTCGTATTTCTTGGTCGAATCTTCGTTTCCAGAGTCCGTAAACGCGAGCAGGACCGAAGATTTTTCGAAGAATTTTCCTTTCGAATCGACCAAGGATTTCTTCCATGCGATAAGCTTCCGCGCAAAAGATCTGGGTTCGATTCACAGGCGTAGTAACACCTAAAATGATTTTTAATTGGCTTTTGATGTTAAGTGTCCTTCAGTGTTGACATCATATATTTAGTCTTACCCTTATTTGCTGCCATTTTTGCCGCTTCATTCTCTATTAAAGTGGCTCTGACATCACCTTGAATCCTGCCAATGATGTCAATATCATCGGCGTATGCTAGTAATTGCACCGATTTTTGGAAAATTGTATCTCTGGTGTTGGCTCGGGAGTCTTGCACAATCCTATTAAGAATCAAATTAGAGAAGTCACAAGACAGCGTATCGCCTTGCCTAAATCCCTTTTTGGTATCGAATGTATAGGTGAGGTCGTTTCCGACCCTAATGGAGCAACGAGAATTTTCCATCGTCATTCTACACGGACGTATGAATTTGGGCGGTATACCATACCAAAACATGGCTCCTTATAGTTTGTCTTTATAAACGCTGTCGTATGTATTTGTATTCGATGAATATGTGCTGGGTATTGATTTGGACTTGGGTTTTTTCTAGGATCTGCCGAAGTGTGAACATTTGATCAATTGTGGACTTTCCTGGCCTAAAATCACGCTGTTAAGTGCTGATCAATTTATTGGTAAATGGTTTCAGATCTTGTAGGTGATGTTGAAGGTCCCCTTTCATTGGATTAGGTAAACAATGCTGATGTTCTATTCTTCAGGCATATTTTCATCAGACCAGATTTGGCTTATCAGTGGCCGGCCATCAACTCGGCTAGGATATCCTCCAAACTGGTACAAGAATTCCGAAAGAACATTACCACCTTGGCGAACGCTACAGGTTCAAACTTCTCTGGGTTCCAGGGCACAGTGACATTGAGCGAATCGAGCGTGCAGACGAGCTGGAAAGGCAAGGCTCAGCTCTACACGGCTCAATCGCGGCAAGGCTCCGCTAGGTGCAGTTAAGAGATAAATCCTTTTATAATTCCTGAAAAACGCCGACTCCAAATGGAGAAGTTAAACAAATTCCGTCATATCGAGGGAGATATGGCCTTCCTACGACAAGAACAGAACAAACGATTTTCGAAATAGAACGCGCACAGATATCGCAAGAATTACGCCGATAGTCACAGGAAACCATGCGGTCAAACTAGGGATCACATATAACCCCCAATGCCGCAGTTTCGGGAACACCAGTTAGAGAGAGACCCTCCCCCACTTCATCTTCAAATGTCCGGTATTAGCAAGAGGCAGATTGCGTGCATTAAACCAACCATTCTTCGAAAGCTATAGCTATATCTCGGGTTAAGGGATACAACATCATATCCGTTTTCTAAACCTAACATGCTGATTTAGAGACAGCCAGTATGACATCCACAACAATCATAATGAAGGTCACACGAGTCGTCGTAACCAAGAGGCACACAAGTGCTTCCTCATCAAACCACGGCTTTCTTGCTGGTGGGCGGGAGAAACCTAGCGCATCTGTTACGACTGATCTAATATCTTGTTGCCATCATTGCCTTTGTTTTTCGACATTAGATGTTGGTGGTATGGAGTTAACAAAAATATCTAAGGGGGTGCAATGTTAGCAAGTTTTACCAAAGTATAAAACTTCAAAACCAATGATACAAGGCTCGAACATAATCCTGTCGAGATGAACAAGGAAATACCGTAGTTGAGACACAGTCGAAGCTTAGGATATAGAAGAACCACTTCTATAAACGGCGATGCCGAACGACATTCTGTCATGCAGAAGGACCCATTCAATGTTGGCAATGACAGCGAAAACTGCCAACCACCCGACCTGAGTGAAGTGAGGATAGCAATATCTAAACTCAAGCCAACACCAGAGGCACAATTTTCTAAAAATCGGTGCAACTACTAGCATACGCTGACGATATTATAATTATTGGTAGAACCCAACGTGATGTCATAGCCACGTTTGCTAGTATAGAAAAGGAAGCGACAAAAAGACTAAGTATATGCTGCCAACACGAAAGGACACACAACATCGACGTATCGGACAGATCATCACTTTGAGGTAGTACGGGACTTTGTCTATCTCGGCTCCGCTATAAGCTCTGACAACAACATCACGTCAGATATAAAACGAAGAATTACTCATGTCAACCGCTGTTTCCTCGGGAAGGCAATTCAGTAGTAAAGCACTCACTCGAACTACTAAGGAGATCCTATGTAAGACCCTGATCATCTCAGCCCTGCTCTACGGCGATGAAGCATGGACCGTTTCAAAAGCGGATGCAGAGATTCTTGGTCGATTCGAGAAAAAAATTCTTCAAAAAATCTTCGGTCCCGTTTGCGTTGATGGCCTATGGAGACAAAGATTCAACCAAGAACTATACGAGCTGTACAGCGACATGCACCTGATCAAAAAAAACTCCGCATTGGACGTTAAAGATGGCTAGGACATGTAGAACGATTGGACACCAATACTCCGGCTCACAGAGTCTTCGATTCCCAGCCAGACGTCGGCGTCGGACGTAATAGAGGAAGACCTCGGCCGACCTCAACCAACTTGGAGTGCGCAACTGCTGGCAGTTAGCTAAGGACCTGCCAATTGGAGAAGCATGTTGGTTGAGGCCCAGGTTCATTACGGACTGTAGCGACACTTAAGTAAGTAAGTAGTAAGGGGGTACGAGTTTTACTAAAGCTGGGCGGTACAGTACTTTGCATTGGTTTTGGCGTAGTTTATGAAGGCGTTCCTGACTTATGTTCCACTAAGTAGTTTTCTGAATCAATGTTTTCCTACAAATCTCCGAAATCTTCTTCTCGATCGCAATCAATCAATTTGATCAATTTGATTGAACGTTTGTTGATCTGTAGACGAACTTTGCCCTTTATACCCAACCGGGGTAGTAGTACACTGGCTATAGCGTCATTTCGTCATGCAGCGAAGCTATTTTCCTAAGTCTGTTGCCAGACGTGATGTCAGGTAGGCTTTGCTTTCCCGCAATGCTGATAAAGATGTCTTTTCTCGTCGTGCGTCGAAAGTAGCTCATAGAAACAATCCTTCCGAATGAAAATGTTTTCCTCCATTGGAGCGTGAGTGCATATAAGCGTAATGGGGTGATGCGTTCGCTTATGTAAGACAGCGTAAGACTTTCATTCTAAGTATATTTTCGCTGTTAAGTGGACCTTAGTAAATATATATAACAGTCTTTCATGCTCTTTATGCACGTCATATTCTATCGTATTTCCTGGATGTCAATAATGTCTACTTTCTAGCAGTTAAGGGTTTCCGCCAGTTGTTCAGCAGCTGCTGTAAATCATTCCCACATTCGTCAACAGTAGAATCATTTCATTCTGAGGATATTGGTTGCTTCGGAACGGAAAGTTTTTTCTTGATTAAGTCGATCATCCAAGCCATAACCTATCACAGTCCCGTGTTTTGACCTGAATACAGCAGGCTGGACAATCGGCTTATGGCATTCTGACCAACAAATAAAAACAGGTTCTGTTTCATAAAGTGGGTTTTGTGATTTAAAAAAAAAAGTACCTAAGTTATGTTGCCCCCGAAGTGAAAGAGAAAACCACATACGACCCATTCATGTTCTTAATTATTTTGTAATGATCTCATATACTCAATGGAAGTTGATTACATTCCGTCTCACAAGTGAAATATTTTGCGTCCAGGACCTTCTTATTGTCAAGACGCATAAACTCGTAAACAGTTCTATGTGACATTGATGTTGATTGGCGTGCAAGTTCATGCTGTAATTACAAATGTTACCCCCTTATGAGGAGTAGAAGCCTTGACATCATGCCTGAATACATGTATGTCTATATACAGAGCATGACACTGCAATGGATCTCCACGTCCTCGGCCACGCACTAACTGTATCGAATGCAACTTTTGTATCTGCAATGAATTCCACACTCTTATGGAGTATATGCATCTCATATAGATCGAATGCAAATGTCGGATTGTCGACGTTCCCCTGAGCAACAGCGAGTCTGAACAAAATATGTGGTGCGACTACAAGTGCTCTTGGTACCACATGCTACATGCGCCCCGCCACCACAACTGTATCTGAGAACCACCCTTATTTTTTCCAGAAAATATTCTCGTCGAGTGGCAGGATGTAGGAGCCAATTCTCCCACGGCACTCTGATGCTATAATTTATATTAAAAGTTTCTTCCCATTAGTTGAAGTTTAATCTACTTTCGCAAAGGAGCGCACCAGATACGATACCCGGGTGGATGGGTTGGACTGCACCCCACCAAAACATATCTATTCGACGACAATATTGGAATACGGTTCGGAATTCTGAATCCATGAAATAGCTCCTCAAGGATTAATTAACCAACATTGCGTATGAGAGTGTGTGTAGGTTTTCGGGAGCGAGATTCACAAAATGTGTGTTCCAGGACACTCATTCATTCATTTATTCATTGCGGCTGAGTATCGTCTCCATTTCCCAGAACCCAGATCCCAACGCCCATTATATGTGTGACATTAAGCCAGCCAGAGAAGGACGTTTTTTTTCCGTTTCAGTTTTTTGTTGGTTGTTAGTGTAGCTGGATATTAAGTACCTAATCGGATTTTATCAAATTGTCTTTCATCCTTAAGTGCTGGGATTAGAAGTTTAAAGTTTTGGTTTCCTGTTTGTACTATGCGTGAGCGTTTTCCTTTGTATGATGTATTTTTTTTTTTTTGACACAAACTTGTCAACTAATGTGAAACTGTTTCATCCTTAATAATCGATGAGGTTTATTAAGGAACTTCAAAGGAAAACATAATATGTGTTTCACGTGAACAACGTGAGGGAAGCACTTAATACGGGAAACTACATCGTTTGCAAGGATACATGATTGTGCAGTTGTTAGTGGTGGTAGTGAGGGCAAAGAGGAACTTCGATAAATAACTGAACTGGCTCTCAATTGATTGGATTTGCTGATTATCAACTGTGGTCGAAGCGTTTTCATTTTCCAATTAATTTGTGTATGTGGATTAATGCAACGATGCAATTGGGATACAGATGAAAACACACACACAGTGGCTTAAGGATCACTGCAGGTGGGAGACATTGACGTGACAGTCTGGCATGTGATTTATGATTAACTCCTGTCACATGGTGGAGCTACTCATATTGTTTTATCCATTTTTACAGTATTTCCATACAGAGAGCGTCTGAAATAAAAAATAAAATCAGAATTAATGTAATTTTAATATTTTAATCGAACCATGATGTGTGTGAGTTTATGAGTGTCCTGTTGGTAGCGAACTTGATTGATATTAAGCCGCTTTTAATTAGCTCACAGTGCTATAATGTAATTTTATAATTATGAATTATTGCCCTGGCTGGTAAATGCGTATGGGATGTCAGTAGAGAACTGAGACTCCAATGTATCGAAACCGAATTGGTACAGTATGTAACTTTTTGCAATCATATAAATCAAAACATCACAATTGATCTCTTACAACGAGGTAAAAGTATTTGGCTCATTAAGACTTTTTTGTCTAGCTAGCGAAGGTTCCAATTTAAGGCTATTACGAGACCTGTTCCGCATCAAGGTCAAAGTCAAATTCGCCAACATAAGTATTATATGTGCTCACGCCCCAACGGAGGAAAAAGATGATATATCTAAGGATTGCTTCTACGAGCTTCTTGACAAAACCTATGAGGATATGGCGGTCTCCAGATCAACGAACGGTCAACCGAATTGATCACATTGCGACAGACAAGAGACATCGGATATCCACCACGCCACAGCAATCCAGAGATATTTAAAAAAAATTGAATGTCGAAAAACTGCAATCGCAAGAGACCGAAAAGACTCTCGAGTGACGCGTATCTCTTAACCTCTCGATTAACACCATACAACCAGCATAAAATGATGAGGCCTGCAATGCTAAGCTCTATAGGCAGAGAATCAAATTTTTACACTTCAGCAGATCCTGGAAAAAACCCAAGATGTCCAAATCGATACCCGCTACCAATTCATCGATTTCAAAGCCGCATACTAGAGAATTTATAGAGACGAACTATACAGAGCCATGTCTAGTTTTGGTATAACGCACAAACTCGTCCGTTTGTGTAGGATGACGATGGAGAATTCTCGCCGGAAACGAAGTTACCGACACATTCGATACCAACAAAGGATTTAGGCAAGGCGATGCGCTATCACACGACTTTGATTCTTGAGAGGACTGTGCAAAACTCACGAGCCATCACCAGAGTCACAATTTTCCAAAAATCGGTTTAACTACTATCATACGCCGACGATATGGACATCATTCGTAGGACTCAACGTGATGTCATAGCCACGTTTGCTGATATAGAGAAGGAAGCGGAAAAAATTGACTTAGCAGTAAATGTCAACATTGACAGATATAACTTTGAGGTAGTACGGGACTTTGTCTATCTCGTCTCCGCTATTAACTCTGACAACAACATTTCGTCAGAAATTAAACGAAGAATTACTCTTACCAACCGCTGTTTCTTCAGTCTAAGAAGGCAATTCACTCCAACTACTCAGGAAATCCTATATAAGACCCCGATCATCCCAGTCCTGCTCTACAGCGAGAGGAAAATTCTTCGAAAAGTCTTCGGTCCCGACTATAACCAAGAACTATACGAGCTGTATAGCGACATGTCCCTGGTCAAAAAAAATCCGCATTGGATGTTTAAATGGCTAGGACATGTAGAACGAATGGACACCAATACTCTGGCTCGCAGAGTCTTCAATTCCCAGCCATACCCCGGAAGTAGTAAAGGATGATGTCGCCCTTATGTCTTTGCGTAAATGATTTGGTCCTTTAAAGTTATTTATAGACGAAATGTTCCGGCATTATTCCATACAAATTTTCATCCACAATGTTTTTATTGGAATTTTCCTAAAATTGTACTGAAGAACGTTTTTTTACGTTTTTAGGTGTGGTTTAAAATGAGCTTCAGAAGAAATGTTAAAATTAACTTTATTAATGTGATTGTAGACGGGCTCAGAGGCGCGATGGTTAGTGCGATGAATTGCCGCGCAGAAGGTCTTGGTTCTATTCCCAGCTTTAGAAACACCTATTATGATTTTTTACTAGCCCTCCTATCGTGATGATCTGACAAGTCGTCCGTTCAAGTTAGCCGTTAAGAGTCGGCATAAAACAGGAAGTCCCGCCTTCGTAGAAGAAGTAGACACGCACTCATAATTGGTTGTGAGAAATCTCGGCCCTGTTTACTAACGTGACTGCAGCGCCTACAATGTGTAATTGTATTTTTCTATGATTTAGCGCCAGGTAGAGCAGGACTGGGATGATAATGGTCTTATACAGGATCTCCTTAGTTGGCAGGAGTAATTCCTCGTTTAATTTCTGACGAGATTTTGTTGTCAGAGTTAAAAGCGGATCCGAGGTAGATAAATTCCCGACTACATTGAAGTTATATCTGTCAATGGTGACGTTCTGACAATTCGTCGATGTTATGTGTCCTTTAGTGTTGACATCATACTAAGTCTTACCCTCATTTACCGCTAAAACCCTTTATGCCGCTTACGTCTCTTTACTAGCGAACGTGGCTATACCACCACGTTGAGCCCTGCTAATATTGTCAATATCGTCATCGTATGCTAGTAGTTCCACCAATTTTTCTAAAATTGTGCCTCGGGAGTTTTGCACAATCCGCTCAAGAGCCAAATTGAAAAAATCACATGACAGCGCATCGCCTTGCCTAAATCCTCTTTGTGTCGGCGAGGTCGTTTCCGACCCTGATGGAGCAGCTAAAATTCTCCATCGTCATCCTACACCAACGGACGAGTTTGGCCGGTATAAAATAACTAGAAATGGCTCTGTATAGTTCAGATATATAAATGCTGTCGTATTCGGCTTTGAAATTGGTGGGTGTCGATTTGGACTTCTTGGGTTTTTACAGGATCTGCCGAAGTGTAAGCATTTGACCAGTTGTGGATTTTCCTGGAGTTAAACCACACTGATAAGGGCCGATCAATTTATTGGTAAATGGTTTCAAATCATGTAGGTGATGTTGAGGAGACTTATGTCTCTGTAGTTGGCGCAGTTTAGAGGGTCTCCTTTTTTGTGGATCGGGCAAACGATGCTGAGGTTCCATTCTTCAGGCTTACTTTCATCCGATCATATTTGGCTTATGAGTAGCCATTAAGGCCATAAAATCGGCTACCATATCCTCCAAGTGGGTACAGAAATTCCGGAATGAACTTGCCCACCTTGTCAAACGCTTCAGAATCACACTTCTCTGGGTTTCAGGGCACAGTGACATTGAAGGAAACTAGCGTCCAGACGAGCTGGCCAAGCAAAGTTCAGCTCTACACGGCCCAATCGCAAGGGTCCGTATCCCGCTAGGTACTTTTAAGGGACAAATCCACTCATAGTGGCTGAAGAAGGCCGACTCCAAATGGAGAATGGTAATGAATTGCGTCATATCGAGGAAGATATGGCCTTCGTACAACCTACTAAAAAGAACCCGCCAAGATATCGCAAGAATTACGGCGATAGTCCCAGGGCACAGGCAGAGGGATCCCATCACGGGAACACAAATGAGAGACGCACGCTCCCATTTCATCTGCAAATGCCCGGCACTAGCAAGAGCCAGATTGCATGCATTAAACCAACCATTCCTCGACAGCCTTAGCGATGGCTCATTTAATGTATCCTTTTAAATCATATTCGTTTTTCAGACCTCACAGGCTGGATCTAGGGACAGCCTATATCACATCCACAACAATCATAATAAGGGTCACACGAGTCATCGTAACAAAAGGCACAAAAGTGTTACTTGGGCTCATGCTGAACCGCCGCGCCGCCTCTACCCACCTACCTGGTAAATGTTACTTACCAAGTCATCACCGTCGATTTTAAAAAGCTCAGCGGATATGCCGTCATTCCCGGCGGTAAGCTTGAATTAAGATATTGCTATCCCACTTCATTTAGGTCGGATGGTTGTCAGTTTGCGCTGTCGTTGCCAATATTGAATGCTTCGTTCTGCCCGACAGCGTTGTTCTTCCATATCCTCAGCATCGGCTGTTTCTCAACTAAAATGTTTCCTGATTCATCTCGACTGGATTCCTTTCGAACCTTCTACCCTTGGCTTTGATATTTTACACTTTGGTAAAATTTGCGAACAGCGTTCCTGGAGTGGCACTCCTCTATATCCTCGATCGTGCGCATGATAATAGCAAATCAAATCTCTGCTGGAGTCTTGGTACAACGTGTCAAATAACCAAACGTTTTTAGTTAAAATGGATTTAAGAAGATCCAAGGGATTGATTTCGCATACTAGACCACACATTAGTGCCACCATAGACAGAGATAAGGAAAGTAAAGAGATACCAATCTTCTCGGTTTGCCTACAAGCTAAATTCACCCATAATTACGTATCTTACACATACTATAACATTTTTAAACAAGTATGCGTGAGATAAGTTATTCCCCACATTTTTTGCTCAAAATTTATCGATTTTCCCCCGCTACCTCGCCGACCTCACCAACAACCATCACAGAAAGGGGTGAAAATTTACATCGGAGTTAAAACAGCTGTAGCAATGCCACCACCAATGAGCGCATCCAAAAAAAAATTAAGAAATAAGCATCGCGTTCAGTTTTGAATAATCAATTTAATCAAGTATTAAAAATATATTTATTTATTTTTTATGTTATGGTTGAAAAAATATTAGCACAAAAAAACCTACTGAGAACAATAAAATATAATTCTAATTTTTCGTGTGCGTTGAATTCATTAATACATACTTCCATTAATTTTGTATTTGTGTTGTTACTGCATATGTAACTCTTGAAGCTTACTTCTACCAAAATCGCAGCGATTTGACAAACACGGAAGTGAGAAGTCTCTTCCGTTGGAAGAATGGACAAGATCCTCGTGGTATCAGAATAGACCAAAAACTAGTCTAGGTGTGCTTACGAATTGCCAGCAGCCACCCTTACCAAACCTAACATAAGCTTAACTTCGCTTTAGTTTAATGCGAGGCAGAAATTATCATATCAAAAGAATTTCTCTTCTAAAAAATCTTCAGTTATGTATTCGTGGAAGTAATCTTCAAATCTTTAAAAGCTTAACAGTGGCCAACACCTCTCAAAAAGCTGCTACGTATTGGACTTTTAAATGTCTAAGACTGCATAGCAAATAGATACTAATGATCCCATCCGCTGAGTCTTCGACTCCCAGCTACATAGAAATTCATCTCGACATACTTGGAGTGCTGTTAACTAAAATCACAGTAAAGAAACTTCATTAAGTATGTGGGTAAGAACAATAAATACTGAAAGTCTTAATGGTTGACTATGCACTGAGTAACTAAAATCTAGTTTATTCAAACAAACCTTAGCTTAAGCTCAGTGATCGCACCTCCCGGGACAGTTTTATTAACTTACTAAATAAATATGTAAAATAAAGGGTGGTTAAATTTTAAGGGCCGATGTTGATTTTGAAGTATAACACAAATTATGTTGGAAATGATTATCATTTCTCTTTATTATGATAATATTGGTATGATTCAATTATGTATGGAACAAAATATCGGCCAAATAGTTACCGCGACCTCGGCGGACCACTTCCATCGGATGGTTCAAATTGTCGATGACGCTGAGGCATAATTGAGGTTCT
Organism: Rhingia rostrata; assembly: GCA_949824845.1. NCBI lineage: Eukaryota > Metazoa > Arthropoda > Insecta > Diptera > Syrphidae > Rhingia > Rhingia rostrata. The sequence continues at coordinate 114,999,515 of OX463756.1, read as the reverse complement.
ATTCCGTTTATGTGCCGTATTATCTCATCATTTAGCTCTTGAATTATTGCTGGCTTATGGACGTACATCTTTTCTTTTAAATAACCCCAACGAAAACCAAGTTTTTCAAAGTTTTCTTGGTAAAAAAATGTTGTTACTTTTATATTTATATCTTAGATAATAGGCCGAAAGGCATTAGAATTAAGTTATCGAGTAATTTAGGGCGCCCGAATAGAGCAAGTAAGTTAGTTAAGTAGTTGATAAGTAGGCTAGTTTTTTCATGAATTTTTGTCTAGCATTTAAGTTAGTTTTAAAAAAAATAAAATAAAAATGAATTTAAAAAAAAAAAATAACCCCAAAGAAAGAAGTCCAACAGTGTCAAATCACATGATCTTGGCGGCTAGTTGACATCGCCACCAGGTGAGATAACACGGCCATTGAATTTGTCGCGTAAAAGAGCCATTGTTTCGTTAGCTGTATGGCAAGTGGCACCGTCCTGTTGAAACCACATATCGTCCACATCCATAACTTCCAATTCGGACCATAAAAAGTTCGTTATCATCTCACGTTAGCGAACACCATTCACATTAACTGCCTGACCAGCTCATGAATCGCACCAAACAGTCACTCTTTGTGGGTGCATTGGTTTTTCGACAATCACTCTTCGATTATCATTCTTCCAAATGCGGCAATTCTGCTTGTTGATGAATCCACTGAGGTGAAAATGTGCCTCATCACACATTGCTTCGAAAAATGATCATCCACTGTTGTCATTTCTTGCCACCATTCTGACCATTGACGACGCTTGAAATGGTCAAGAGGCTTTAGTTCTTGAGTCAATTGCACCGTGTTAGCGTGAAATGCAAGTCTTTATGCATAATGTTCATCAACGACGAGCGTGAGAGGTGCAGTTGTTGGGCACGTCAACGAGTTGAGGTGGACGGCTCTTCAGCCACACTATCGCGAACAGCAGCAATATTTTCTGCAGTACGAACTGTACGAGCATGCACAGGTGTTTTCACATCTTTGCTCAAATTCTTGCGCGATTTTTCCGATTGTATGCACATTTGGACGGTTAAATTGACCGAACAAATCACGAAGGGCACGATATGCATTTTGATTTAAACGCCCCTTTTCATAATAAGCCTGAATAACTTTAACGCGTTGCTCGATTGTGTATCTTTTCATGGTTTAAATTGACTCAGTCTGAAATTGAGAAATGTCAAATGAAACGCAGAAAAAAAATTGACGTTTAGGTGTGGTTGACATTCAACATCGGCCCTTAAAACCACCCGTTCGATTCGCTAATATATTGACACAAACAATTCATCATCTTTAATTACCAACGTGCACATTTAGCAATCATAACAGTCATGTCCTTCAAATCGAATGTGATGTACCCTTACCTATGTATTAGACCTATTACCGAACAACAAAAGGCGTATATTGACAAAATTTAACAGTTGGCTGAGTAAACATAAGTGCGGTTCCACATTCTATCTCGTTCATCAAATCATGATTGGATTCGACGTTAATTAACAATTTTGGTAAACAGACACATGCGACACATAATTGTGCAAATTACACATGAGCTCTGAACGTCAACTCCTAGAAACAATCTTCGTGACAGCAACGGCTGTACATTCTCGTCCTGCCCAACAAATTGTCATTTGAATTATCCATACACGAGGCATTGTAAACAGCATTGATTGAGCAGAATCTGACGAAACTGCTGGATTAGTAATTAAAATCCTTCGGACTTTACGATGTCGATGACAATGACTGTAACGACATCGTTCGTATACGGAAGGATGTACGCCAGGATTGTGCATTAACATATGCACACTAGTAAACAAGAGCTGCCATGCCAGCCACTAATTCTCGCGCTATGGCATCCATAATGGCTGCTTTAATGCGTGGCCAAATGAGTATGTATCTACGACAGTAATTATAAACAGGGTATACCTATAATATGTAATGCGGGGTGTGTTCGTCAACACATACACCATAAATTGCATAACGATTTGCGGTCAATAGCGTCCGTTTGAATGATTCATTGTAAATTTCACTAAATTGGTATTGCAGTGCGAATGTGATTATATTCAATTTGACCACGTTCAAGTGCTCAGGATAATAATTAGCTTTGACTGGTAGGCCGTAAGAACTTAATTTGAGGAGATCAAATATTCATAAGGCTTCGTGTGATCACTTTAAAGGTAAACCTGATGGTGGGGTTTGAGGAATTTTTGGTGGTTTTTGAAATGTTTAGCTGATGTTCGCTTTGGAAAAAAAAACTGTGACATATACTACGGACCATGTTGTAGTGATCAGAAACACTTAGATAAGAAGTCTTATGTTTCCAAGGCATTACCGAACGCATTGTAATGATTCGCCGGCGGAGATGACTTGGTAAGTAACATCCACCAACTCATAAGCCGAATCTGGTCGGATGAAAGTAAGCCTGAAGAATGGAACCTCAGCATCGTTTGCCCGCCACAAAAAAGGAGACCCTCTAAACTGCGCCAACTACAGAGACATACGTCTCCTCAACATCGCCTACAAGATACTATCTGCCTTTATATGTGAACGCCTGCAACCGTTTACCAACAACCTGATCGTCCCTTATCAGTGTAGTTTTACTACAGGAAAACCCACAAACGATTTCACACTTCGGCTGGAAAAAACCCAAGAAGTACAAATCGATACCCACCATCTAATCATCGATTTTAAAGCCGCATTTGACAGCATTTATAAAGACGAACAACACATAGCCATGTCTAGTTTTGGTATACCGCCCAAACTCGTCCGTTTGTGTAGGACGACGATGGAGAATTCTCGATAGGAAGACGAAGATTCAAATTCAACCAAGAACTATACGAGCTGTTCAGCGATTATTTGAGGTAATTTACCCCTTTAACTACGCCGTACTCGTAGTGAATCAGATAGACTACATGCTAGATTTGTTTCATTTACTACCTACATTTGTCCAAATTGCATGGGTATATCCATAACCATTGTGTTTGATTTTTATTCATCCAGAATCAAAAAGTGCGAACAGTAGACGTGGGAAATGGAATGAAGCAAGGCAACCAGTCTGTGTTGTAGAAATATTTTGATCTTGAACACAAATCGGTCACAAGCTATTTATGTCATGACAATTGACATGATAAATTAGTTTACACATTTCGTATTATTGTTTCAATTTGAAATTTAAAAATTTAACTGTGTGCCTAAGTCTGTATGCTGTATGTTGTGTTACTCTTAAAACCGGTAATTGATAGCGCATTCATCGCGTCCTATTCTTCCGTTTTCAACTTAACATAGAATAGGTAATAGACTTTCTTTAGCATACTAAGTAAGGCATGTTTTTTTTTGTCGTTTATTTTGATTTTGCTCACATGTCACAGACAATTTTAGATTGAGAATATTCACCGTATTTTATTGAATTATTTTGTGGCAAAATAAATCATTCTGTGAAACAGACAACTCAAAACTACATTTTGACAGATTCCACACTACCAGATATGACAGAGTGGTATTACGTGAGGTAATCTACTCGATATCTACGCGTAGTTAATCGGGTAAACTACACGCCTGATTTCGTTTACATTTGTTAGATTTCAAATTTCTATGGCAAAGAATCAAAAAACGTGCGAATAGTGTTTAGATATGGGACATGGACTACAGAAACAGACCAGGCTGTGTCATAGAAAAATTTGGATCTTGAATACAAATCTAAATAAGAAATACATAAACCTAATTTGAGAATTCAACTTTGTGCCCGAGACCTGGATGTTGTGCTGTTCTTAGGAACGATAGTTGATAGCGCATTAATAGCAGAGCGCTCCTATTCTTCCGTTTTTCGACTTTCCTACAGTTTTTCAACCGAACATTGCTCCATAAATTATTGAGTTCCCTTTCTCTCGCTAAGTAAGAAATTTGTTTATTATTTTTATCGTTTATTTTTATTTTGCTTACAAAATACACACAGAATTCATTAGTTCGCAATATTTACCCCCATTTAATTGAATTATTTCGGTGCAAAATAAATTTTTCTTTCAAACAAGAAACCAAGAATACGTTTTGACAGATACCACTACGTCTACTACATTTTCGTAAGTAAACTACATAACTACATTAGCTACCTCCGTTATAGAGCAGTCGTAACAAATGTAGATATTCAATAAAAATATCATTTCTGCCATCCCTGGTTACATCTTCACATCCTCGCATTTAAGTAAACCAACTCACGTCAACACCCGATTTGACAACCGTGTACTTTATTTTTATTTATTTATTTTTGTGCTACACGTGTGAATTGGGTTTTTGTTTACCGGTTTTCGTTGGAAAAAGTTGAAACTAAATTAAAACAGAAACTGAATTTAAACAGAAACTAAATTAATTTTATGAAACATGAATTCGTCATCTATTACCCACGAATTCGATGGCAATGTTTGTAAACTAATTATATCGGTACCCACGCGTGTGCAATGCATAGAAAATTGTGATATATTCGTTAATTATTATGAGTTTTTATTCATCGCTGATGTGGATATTACACGATTCAAATGTCCTCGACGATTCGATATTAAGGATATGAAAAATATCCCAATTGCATTTAACACATCTCGGCGAGAGTACATCTGCCGAATCCCTTGTTATCCAGATGAGTGCATGGTGGAGACAATTGAAAAGGGTGAACTAGATAAAGGGACGCGCAATACCGACACTGTCGAAACCGAACTGAGGACATTTTCCTGCATAACAGATTCATGTGTGCTTACTGTGGATGGAAATTCTCTGACTATTAAATCTGACTTTGTTTATGGATTTGCAGGACGATACAGGGGAAAGCACAAGTACAGTGAGGTGAGTAAACATCTAAGCATTCATCGGCAACTGTGAGTAAAAGTATTTTGTTTAAAGAGTGACCTCGCCCACATCTGTCGTATCACCAACCCGTCTATATTAAGCCCGATTCGAAGAACAATTCAAAGGGAGACTGATGAAACAAAAGACTTTTGTCCTGACCAATACAAGTTGAATTTTGTCGAACTGCAAATCCCAGACGGCCATGAGAACCCCATGAAGTTCGCAATATCATACAAGGGTATGTTAGTTTGATTTGCTTGCTGTCCAGCTACAACTTAATTCACCTTTAGATACCAAGCTTACAAAAGACGAAGAATACATTCTAAATAAGATCACAGCCAAAGACGTTTCCATCAAACTTGACGACGAACAGATAGACATCGATTGTGGCCTCATAAGTATATTGCTTGCAATTTGCTATGATGTTCGGTATGAATATACATCAGGACAGCATCCATTTCATTTTTTAAATCCTTTTTGCTTTATAGCTGTACATCTGACAATATAAACTGCGAAAGTCCATGGACACGGACAGTACTCTCTGCAACGCTTAGCTACTTTGAACGCTTTGAAAATCTCGTCTGTGTAGTTGACAGTTTTTTGCGACGTTCGTTAATCTATCCGCTTTACAGAAATTACGATCTTGGAAGACTCTGCGTCGAGGATACAGTCAACGCTTTGCAAAAAGATAAGTCATGGATTCTTAAGCAGCTTCTCGTCACATATACTTCTTTCATACAAAGTGAACGCGATCGCAAATGCCTGAATAAGTTTTTCGTCAGAGACTATATTCGGTATGTTGCGAATTTGGACACCGATCACCTACATACATTGGCAAGAAATTTAAAAAACGTGCTCCTCAATACAAGTAAGAAACAGCTGAGACTTGGCTTAGGCGATATTGAAATGGAACTTATCAAGGAGTTAATCGAGGACATACACCTGGAGGCTTCCAGTGAATCCGATGACAAAGAACAAAGTTCATCAACAGATACTGCCACTGAAAGTGAAACCGACAGTGACAGTGACAGCGGTAGTGTTGTCCAAAGGAACACTTAAGAATATAATCAGTTTACTAAAATAAAAATTTTATTTTAATGGAATTTTAATTATTATTTCGGAAGCTCTTTAGAGGTTGTTGCATGTAGTAATCCTGTACGCTGTACGCTGTGAATTGGCGATAACTAGCAGGTTATGTAAACAGATGCTGGATAGGGTGGCTGAGAATAAATTGCCTTTTATACAGTGTGTCGTGTAAATGTGATATTTATACCGAAAGCGTGGAAACCATGTCGCAAAATAACTAATGATTACAGACCACTATTCCGCAGAAAAAAAACATATTTTGTTTTTGATTTGCAAGATAATGCGGCAATCTAATGTCATCCCTGTTTCTCAAGTTATGGGGCTGGGAATCCCTTACATAATTTAGATTTTGTATTCAATACTTTGGCAAATAATTGTTTTTGATTTTAAAAATAAAACGCATAACGTTGTTGGACATTTAACCACTTGAGCACATTAAAAATTGATCTTATTGGAGTATAGCGATTGCATTTTATAATTATTCTCCTGGCTTTGTTTTGTAGTCGTTGGAGTTTAAGTAACATTAGGTCTGTTCCCGTACTTTTGCAGTACAAATTAGTAAATTCTCAAGTTTCTCTCAGAGAGAGAGCGAGAGAGTAAAAATAAGTAAAGTTTCCTTTGTACACAAATAAACGTCAGACAGAAGTCAAACTTTGAATCGTAAACTTGTGCATTTCCTCCAGTTCGCTGTTCATGAAGCTTGTAGCTATAGGGACTTAGCAGATCGTTATCTTCAGTATGTCGAATAATGGAAAGAGCTATTATGTTCATTACCAGCCTAAGTCTAGAAGTCATCAAATGGTCTTATGAAGAGCGAAGGCAGAAAAGTAATAAGTAAAAAATAGCGGGTTTTCTTAAGCTATTGGTAAGAAGAATCATTCAATTGTGATTAAAAACTCTTAACTCGTTTTTTCCCCGTAGGTTCCATAGATGGTACACACATTACCATTGACCCTCCATACAAATGCAAATATGACTATATTGATCGAAAAGGATGTAACAGCATTTGTTTGCAGGCAATCTGCAGTGAACATAAAAAGTTTATTAACATTTACGTTGGATTTCCTGGCTCTTCGAACGATAGTTGGATCTTCAAAAACTCTGCATTGCCCTGCATGACCAGCTTTTTCGCATTAACTCTGGTAATGTGAAAAATTCTCCTCATTGTCTTGAGAATCATTGCACTCCACATCTTCTTGGCTAAGGTGGCTTGGTTCTGCAGCTTGTTCTCCTTCCGCTTCAGATAAACCTACCTCAATTTCTTAAAATCCCCATGGGTTTCATATTTATTTTCTGAACAATATTTGTAGATACATATGTGCCTATATATTTCCAGATGCTAACTAACTTGCATTCGTTGGAATGGTTTTTGGGGAACACTGAACACTAATTTAAGCTTTGGTTTTTGTTTCCATTGTGGTATCCTTCACTAAAAACAAAACAAATCCAAACAAATTCAAATCAATTAACCAAAGTATATGACACTAAAGTTGATTAGTCAGTTGTCACTTGTCAAATCTCAACTGACAGTTTACTGATTTTTACCAACACAAATTTCTGCAGTAAATTTTTTTACAGATTTTTATGGATGGGTACGGGTAGTTTCCTGCTCTCTCGTGAGCTCTCTCTTTTACCTATTTTTGCGTACGGGAACGGCAATAAGTAAAAATCAGTAAATATTATTTTGTACGGGAGCAGACCTATTGAATCACGACATAAATACTGTACAGAAGAGCAATATTCAAAATGAGGTTTTATCGTAACATTAAAGATATTTACAGCTCATTTAGTTGTGATTTTACCGCGAATTCGATATAGGAAGCCTACTTTCTTTACTTTTACTTTTAATAACATAATTTATATGGGAGTCGAATGATAGTTTGTTGTCGATTCCTACGCCTAGGTATGGAATTTCGTTCACTTGCTCTAAGGGCTCGTTTTTCATGTTTAGGTTTAAGCTAAAGCTGTGCTTCAGAAACATGCACTTCAATTTCTTAACATTCAATTTAAGCTTATTTGACCTAAGCCGTAATCCTATTCTAAGTAAGTCCTCTTGCAACAGGCGCTCGCATTCTTGTGGGCTTACTCCTTCCAGGAACAATAGGGCTTCGTCGGCAAACAGTGCTAATCGAGCGTGCTTTAGTTCCCCTTCTATGTCGTTTATGTATATGATAAAAAGCAGGGCACTAGGTATAGATCCCTGGGGTTCCAAATTGATGTTCTGTTCCTACTAGAAATCTTCGCATTAACGTTGCTTTAACGATCTGCTTTTCTTAAACGACTTGAACCATTGCAGTTCACACCACCATACCCTTGAAGTTTGGACAGGAGAATGTCTCCGTCTATAGTCTCAAAGTTTTGAAGTCAAGGAAGACTGCGACCAAGCATTTTTCGGCAGCGGGGACTTCCTTACAGCTAATAATGATGTTGTTTCATTCTATCTCGCATGAATGTTTTTTTTCGAAAGCCTGACTGAGTTTCCATAAAAAGGTTGTTTGTATCGGAATACCTATCAAGTGGTTTGTGGATTATTTATTCGATTACCTTTACGTATACTGGTAGCGAATTAACTGGTCGAAATTCGTAACAGTTTACAGTTCCTTTGACTTTTTCAACTGGTGTCATAACTGATTCTTTCCATGTATCGGGAAACGTTCCTCTGGCCATTGACGTATTAATTAATTGCGCTAGAACTGGGCCTAACACCGAAAATGCATCAAGAAGCTTTCTTGCAATCAAAAGAATGGAAATTTGGCGTTATTTCGCTTTCATAAAGGGAAACAATGCCGAATTTCGGAAATCGGCTTTATTTCACGGCAACATACTGATTTTATGGTATTAGTCGAGATATTAAGGCATGTGCGTTTCGCAAAGGCCTGTCCCAGGCGGTAGCTTAAGTCCGTGGCCAAGGCTTGGTATCCTGTAGGCTATGTTTTCCGAGAATACTGCTGAAGATGTTCGCTTTTTCTGCCTTTGCGTTTGAACTCCTAGCTCAATTTAAACATTGAAATTACGTAGGTGCTCATAACTTTGTCGAGGAGGTCGCAGTAACAATCCTTCACAATGTCATGTTTTTCCTCCGTCAGGGTTTGAACGAAAATAAGCTTTATTTTGGAAAATATGTCATTGATGATTGACCTAGATTGTTACAAGCCTTCGTTAATATGCCTTTGCAGCTTTTCTTGCATGTCTGTTTCCGATCAATATAACACGGACTATCGGCCTCCACTAGACTAAGGTTTTGAGATAATCTGCCCTACCGATATACCCGACGGAGCTGACAATTTTCCGAAACGCATACTTAGTCGGAGGTTAAAATAAACGCAATTCGCCGTGACGCGTTACACAATATTGGAGTAATATTCCGAAAGGCTTTTCGGAACAATACCTCGAACCTAAAATCCTCCGAATCGTACAAAATCGAAGAATTTTTCGGTCCCACGGATACCTTGCTAGGGCTGAATACAAATAAAAATAAAGCTTTGGCGCAACAGGCTCGTTAGTACCTAGAGCCGAGCTGTCTCACAACCATTCATGTGTGCGTGTGTACTTCTTGCATGATGGTGGGACCTCCTGTTTTATGCCGACTCCGAACGGCGAATTTGAGATAAGCTTTTCTTGACAATTGATACTACTCGGATGATTTGTCAGATCATCACGAGAGGAGGGCCAGTGAAAAATCATTTAGTTGTTGCTACGGCTGGGAATCGAACCCAGACCTTCTGCGCGACAGTTCATTGCACTAACCACCGCGCCCCTGAGCACGCGCTTGGGCTGAATGTAAGTTATATATTCTACCTAACAGTTGCCACATTTAGTAATGTGCCTAAGTCTTGGATACGTCTTCCCAACCCCCAATTTAAGTAATGATCAACTTGCTTCCTCCAATTAAAAAGTACGTCACTTTGCATTTTGTTTGTTTGTTTTTATTAATTCCTATAAAATAAATTCATAAACATATATCTACATGTATATGTTAAAATGAGTAACAGCTCTTCACAAACTTGAACCTACCCATATGTAGCCTTATCCTTACCTTAACATTTTCTACGTCTACAGATTCAAAAGTACACCATCTATGTCGGACATAAATTTAAATTCAAAACTTCGAATATCTTCAGCACTTAAATCGCTTGGATTTGTTTGGTTTGTATTTAGATGAGCGTCCATTTGTAAGATTATTTTCATCATCAGACGTTGAGAACGATGACACATCCATGCTTCTATCGGAAGCCGCTAACATAGACCGCATTATCTTCTTCGAAAGTATTTGGTGAATTTCAGCCATTGCTGCAGTGGCTTCTAGTGGTGAAAGTTGGCTTAATTGAAGCGATATTGTCTTACCAAACGCTGAATATATTGAACCAACGCCACTCGACTTAGCACTGTCAAATGGATTAGTTGTTTCTTCAATATGGCTGGTTGACTTAGGTTCCAATTGTTTTGATTGTTTGGCAGTTTTATGTTTCCTATCATTATATTGAACGGGTGATTTTTTAGGTACAACAGTATCCAGCTCTTCGGTACAGTTTAAACTGTTATTCTCCTCATCGTCGCATTCTTCAACTTTAGTTATAGATATCTAAAAGGGATTTACAACACTATCATTGTAACAGATGTTTTCCTTTCTATCATACGTACCGATTCGAAAGTGTTAGTAGCTGTTGAAATTGCTTTCCTTAATACGATTACGGAATTTAAGAAATTAAAATCTGAGAAATAAAACAAACGTGGCCGATAACCATATCGTCCAGCTCTTATAGAGTTATCCACTCTTTTCTTCTCATGCAAATAAGCACTTCGCAGGTATTTGATTTTTCTCTTGATTACGGACACATTTTTGCTATAGTGCGTTGCCAACTCCTCCCAAGCATCTTGCTTTAAGTCACTCCTTTTATAATCTTCGGACCGACAGTTCCACAGACATTGGAATTCTGCATAGTATTTTATGAGTTCTATAACTTCATCGGGATTCATCTGCCACTCGGCCATAGTGGAAAAGTATTTTATTTCTCAACCTTTTTATTATTTTCAATTTAGAAGTCAAGTGACATCTCATGGTATGTTGTGCTTTATGTCTGACATAATGTTATGCGAGAAATTCACACCCAGATGTCGGTTTGACATGAGACAGGATTGTTAAAAATGCAGGGATATAATAATATTTTGACGGCCAGGTAGTTTCAGTATATGGAATTCATTTTTGTTCTACTCGTTCAGTTTTAGGCCGTGTGTCAATTGCGTTAAAATTTAGCCAGTGGATAAATTTTAACAGTAGTATGGTGACTAGAGACTTCAAAATTTTAACGTACTCAACAGCTCGCTGAAATGAATCTATTGCCTAATTTGCTACATTCGATATACCTACTGAGGGGTGACAACCGTAGAAATGTCAAAAAAATTAAGTTTAACTCCCATTTTAACGCAATTGACACACTGCTTTAAAAATAATGGAATTTAAATGCCCCCCTGCTCGTTGATGCATGTGCGGCATCTTTACAAAAAGCTGTTTATTACTGCTTGGAGAGTTGAAACTTTAGATCATTAAAATTTGTTGTTGTTGCTTTGTAGACCTGTTTGCAATAACTCCACTAGAAAAAGTCAGGTGCAGTAAGGTCAGGCGACACGGGGCCAACGGAATGTGGAGTTTCTAGATATCAGCTTATTGGGATATGTTCGTCGCAATTCTGTCATAACAGGCCGTGCTATGTGAGGAGTTGCACCGTCTTGCTGAAACCACACAGAGTTGAAAAATAATTCTAATGCGGCGTAATTCTATAAAGAAAAACTCTCTCAACATGCTCAAGTAACGTTCTCCAGTAACCGCAATGGTGTGACCGTTTTCTTCGAGGAAGTAGTGCCCGACAATGCAGTGTGATGAAACGGCACACCACACTGTGACACGAATTGGATGCAATTCCATCTGTGGGTTGGTAGCACTCTATATTCGACAATTTTGTTTGTTTATGTTGCCGTTTAGATCGGAATCGGGTTCCTCAGACATCAACATGTTTCCGTCCTCTTCCACCATTTTGTAGAATGAAGCCGGGCTTCGAATGATTAAACACTTTTCTGTTTTTATTATATTATTTACAAAACGGTTTCTCGTTTAACAATTCAATTACGCTTATTCGAAATCATATACCAACTTTCCGAAACTCACTTAGGTAATTCACTCAGTGAACACTATTCAAATCACGTTCAAGTCACAATTTAGACTACCCCGCTGGCTATCTCTTCATCTCTTTTTATACCATTCCATATACAGATGGCACATTCTCGGAGATTCCCGCATTATCTAGATGATTCGAGAAGTGGTTTTGACAGATACCACAATTCCAGTCATTAATTACAGTGGGCGCATCCAGAAACACAAATCGGCACTAAATGGATCTGTTCGATTTTCACACATCAGGGTAGGTTCGTACCGATTCAAGCGAATCGGCAAGTCTAGTGCGTTCAGTTTGTTGGACAATTCAATTTTTCACGGGACTCAGTCCAAATCATCGTGCACAATTGACCGCAATGACTTATACACATTTGAGCAGATAAGCTCCTTGTCGAAACTCTTGGATTGTGTTGTATGGCAGCAGCTACAGCAATTGTTTGCTCCGTCCGAAATGAAGGGTTTTGATGGTAAGGTCTTCGTTCGACTGTCCCATGATCGGCAAAAGTATTAACAAGTCTTATTCTGGTCCATCTGCTCGGAGGATTGCCCCCTATACTCTCTTTGAACCGAAATTACGGACCCCAATGCCTGCTAGCGGCGGACAATCAGAATTCTTGTTTCTGCAAAAAAAAACATATGAACTTTTTTGTTATAATGTTTTACTTTCAATTCTCATGCTCAAGAAGATGCGTTGCAATCACCTGTTAATATTGCCACGGATGCAATTCATGTAATAGTACCATCTAACCAATTCCAACAACAGTGGGGAGCATTGGAATTCAAGCATTTTTAAATAAAGGGTGATTTTTTTAAGAGTTAAGTTTTCAGGTTGGCAGCACTAATTAGTAATGGCGTCCAAACGTCATCTGTCAAAGTGAAAAGTTTTCAGTATACTCTGCCATTTAATCGTGGAAAAACTTACAAACGAACAACGATTGCAAATCATTGAAATTTATTATAAAAATTGGTGCTCTGTGAAAAATGTGCACCGTTTCTTACAACCTGTTTATGGTCGTCATAATCGAACTCATTTATGGCTCAACGGATATGTAAATAAGCAAAACTGTCGCATCTGGAGTGATGAACAGCCACATGGCACACAAGAATTTCCGATGCATCCCAAAAAAACGAGAGTTTCGTGTGGGTTATGGGGTGGTGGCATCATCAGTCAAGTTTTCTTCAAAGAAGACCGTGGAAGAAACGTTACCGTCAACGGCGAATGGTACTTTTTTGTTGCACCAGTTGAATGAGTAAAACTTGATTAAATTTTATGCAAATTTAAGTGTTTTCTTCGATTTAAAAAAAAAAGAAAAAATTAAAAACTTTGACTAGGCTGCCTAACATTTTAACTTTTAACACCTTAGTGAGAGCCTCTGAAAATATTCGAGGTGAAGATAGATTATTCATGTCAATGAGGGATAGAATTATTATGACTACATATAAGTTAAAGTTGAATGCATCCTTTGAGGAGCTGGCAATATCTTTTGAAACCAAAAACAAACTGTGAAACTGTATTTCGAAGATACAATTTGCTTGTGAGCAAAATCTTTTAAACCATTAATAATCTGTCAAACCATAGAGGAAAATAAAAAAAGTTTACCAGTATGTCTTAAGAGCTAACAATATGTGAGAACCCTACTTGATTGTACTGAAATGAGAACATCAACATTTCGATGCTTGTCACGACTCGTTACGTTACCTAGGTACTTATTACCTACTAATTAAATAAATAAAGACGTTTGACGGAATAAGTAAAGAGGATTTATTTCGAAAAGAAATTGGTTTTAAAAATGATTCCAACTACAAAATGAACTCTTGGCTGGTGACAAATGGCGAAATGTTCCAATTTAATTTAAGGAATCGCGCATGAGGCAAATAGCCACGAAAGAAAATTGCTAAACGTCAGAAGTGGCAAAGGAAGGAAGTAAGGCTGCGTTCACAAATATGTGAGCTTACACTAGTTGTTCTGCAACAATGACTAAAATGTCAAACATGCACTTACTCACATTACAAAGGCTCTCATACCCTCAAAGTTCGATATTCGTACGAAGTTCATCAATCGTCGCTGGCTTGTTGGCATAGACCATAGACTTGATGTAGCCCCACAGGAAATAGTCTAACGGCGTCAAATCGCACGACCGAGGCGGCCAATCGACTAGACCATTTCGTGAGATAACACGTTCTCCAAACTTGGTTTCCAATAAATTGATTGTGGCATTCGCTGTATGGCTTGTGGCGCCATCCTGTTGGAACCACATGTCCTCCAAGTCCATATCATCAATTGGGGCCAAATTATTCGGTTATCATTGAACGGTAGCGATTCCCATTCACAGTAACGTGCCGGTCTTGATCAACACGGAAGAAGTACGGCCCAATGACGCAATGACGCCGCAGGCCCATAAACCACACCAAACCCAATTTTTTTCGGGATGCAATGATGATTCATGGAGTACGAGTGGATTCCTGCCAGACCAATACCGCATATTTTGTTTATTGACGAAGCCATTCAGCCAGAAATTAGCCTCATCGCTGAAGATGATTTTTCGATGAAAATCCGAATCATTTTCAAGTTGTTGCTCAGCCCAATTCACGAACATACGACGCTTCTGGTGGTCAAGCGGCTTCAGTTTTTGCTTAATTTAATCTTTTAAGGTTGCAGGCCAAGATCTTTTTGCAAAATTCGCCACAACGACTTGTGAGAGAAACATTTGGGCTTTCTTCAACTAAAGCCTCAGCGGCAGCAATATTCTCGACACTATGGGCACTTCTTTAACTCACTGGTACGGGAACATTTTGAACTGTGCCTGTGGATTCAAATTTTTCCACTAGACGCTCAATTGTTGATCTGGTAGGACGATTATGACGACCATAAATTGGACGTAGCGCTCTTAACGTTGAGGCCACTGACTCCGAATTTCGGTTGTAAATTTTAATAATTTCGACTTGTTGTTGGATCGTATATCTTTCCATCATAAAATGGCAAACCTAACTGAAGAGAAATGTCAAAAGAGCGGCAGGAAATATGGCGTCGTTTGCTGTCCCTGTCGCTCAACTTTTGTAGCGTCCCTGTTGAAAAACCCGATATAGACAGTGGAAAGCCGCGGAAGTGATTATGGTTCTCACACCAGGAAAATCACCGAATGAAATAAAATCTTACAGACCTTTTACACTTCTTCCAATAATTTCAAAAGTTTTTGAAAGGATATTACTCGGTCGCTTACACCCCATTATTGATCAGAAACGCCTTCTACCTGACCATCATTTTGTGTTTAGACGTAAACATTCGACTGTTACCCACGTTCATCGAATTACTGATGTAATTTAAAAAGCTTTCGAAGAAAAGAAAACGAGGGTGATGAATGGACAAAATCCTGCCGGATTTTAACGAGAGTAAATCGATTCATGTAGATTTTTCGTATAAACGGACAAACAATTTGGCAATATTTCTCAATACGGTTCGAGTCCCTTTTGCAAATGAAGCGAAATATCACAGAATGACACTCGATGCAAAACTGAAATGGAAGCCGCATGTAAAAAAGAAATGCGAAGAACTTAAAAATAAATATAGAGAACTATACTGGTCCTCGGAAAACATTCGAAGCTTAACCTTGATAACAAGTGCTAAAGCCGGTCTGGACATATGATATGCAATTATTTGGTTGTACCAGTGAAACGAATCTAAACATTCAACAAACTTTTGAAAACAAAATGTTAAGCTCATTCGTCAAAGCGCCGTGGTATATATGGAATGAAGATCTACGCTGAGATCTGAGTATTCCCGCGGTGAAACGATGAAACGAAAAATTTTGCACGCAAACAAAGAAAACGTTTATTGGAACACGTTAACACAACGGTCCTCCAAATTCTTGACGAAACAAATTTATTGCGGCGTCTTCAAAGAATTAAGCCCTTTGATTTGGCCGATAAATACAAACCACGCTATAAATTGCGGAAAAGACATGAACTCTCAAAGGAAAGTTACCTTAGAGGGGTAAAACGAGGGTAGACTCTGATTGGCTTTAACTTGGCAGTGCCCAGTGGTTGTAATTCTCACTACACATCAAGTGCTTCTTTTTAACCTGCAAGTTGTAACCATCGGGTACTGGTCTCATCCAACCGGACTTGACTTGCTAGACGATAAGCGCGAGTGCTGATAACACGACGAAAAACAGCAACACTATAAACAGCTATGTCAGACTGGAATGGAATTAATATCCGGCCTGCTGTCTCAGGCGAACCTAGACACGCTGCTTTGACATATTCGGACAACAGGTTGTCTAGGAATTTCAAGGGTTAGTCAGGCCCCTTGAACAGAGATGGTGGCGGATGAACCTAAAGGCCAACGGCAGCACTCAATCCCGTAGCGAATACTGATGGTCCCATGTTCTAGGGGTATCTAATAAATGGTAACTGGCCCTCCAGGTTGGAGGCTGTGATTTGGGTTAACTAGTTGTTACGAAGCAACCGATAGCCTCGGAAAGGACTGATTTACGACGCTCGTATCTGCACCTGGAATGTGAGAACATTTAACAGGAAAGATGCAAGCGAACAACTAGCGGAAGCCCTAAACTGATACAAAGCAGACATTACTGCCATCCAGGAAATAAAATGGGATAGGCCGGGCAAAAAGGGAATTAAAACTGTGACATCTACTACGGACTTTGTTATAGTGAGCAGCGACAATTCGCATGCGGATTCGTTATAAGTGCCAGACTTAGGCAAGAAGACTTCTGTTTCCAATGCATTAGCGAACGGATTGTAACCATCCGCATGAAGGCCAAATTCGCCAACATAAGCCTTATATGCGCTCACGCCCCAACGGAGGAAAAAGATGATATAGCTAAGCATCTTACAGCATCTACGAGTTCCTTGGCAAAACGTAAGCGACTACCGAAGTACGATGTTAAAATTGTGCTGGGAAATTTTAACGCAAAAGTAGGAAGAGAAGACATCTTTAGCAATATGTCGGAAAACATAGCCAACGAAATGGCACTATAGCCAGCACACAGTTTCCTAACCTTGATATCCATTTAACCTAACATTGTTATCATTTAATTTAGGGCGCCCGCATAGGGCCAGTAAGTTAGTTAAGTAGTTGATAAGTAGGCTAGTTTTCTCATTAATTTTTGTCTAGCATGTAAGTTAGTTTAAAGATAAAGTAAAATAAAAATTAATTAAAAAAAAAAACAAAAAATTCAACGAACGGTCAACTAAATTGATCACACTGCGATAGACAAGAGGTACGCATCTAGTATTTTGGATGTCCGAAGATTCCGAGGGCAAGACCACCTCGGACCACTACCTTGTTGCAGCAAAGGTAGAAATGCGGAAATCCAACACGCCACAACAATCCAGAAATACTGGCAAAAATTTAGTGTCGAAAGACTGCAATCGCACGAGACCGCCAAGACCTTAGCGCAACGCGTATCCCTAAAACTCTCGATTGTCACCATACCAGCAGCATCGAATGTCGAAGAACAATGTCAACGATGCCAACCGCAGCTGATGTGCTAGGTTTCTCGCGCCCACCAGCAAGAAACCACTGGTTTGATGAGGAATGCCGACAGATGCAAGCACCCAAGAACGAGGCCTAAAAGGCTAAGCTGCAGGTGAAGACGAGAGCTGTCGCTGAGTTCTATAGGCAGAGAAGAAGGGAAAAACACCAGATTTTCAGAAAAAAAGGAGAGAGAAAAGCGCGCGATCGAAGATGTACAGAGGTGCCACTCCAGGAACGATGTTCGCAAGTTTTACCAAAGTGTAAAGCACCAAAGCCAAGGATACAAGGCTCGAACAGAATTCTGTCAAGATAAACAAGGAAATATCATAGGTCGATGCTGTGGATATGGAAGAACCACTTCTGCAGACTATTAAACGGCGATGACGAACAACATTCCGCTGTCAAGCAGAACGAACCATTCAATATTGGCAACTACATCGAAAACTGACCAACCCAACCTGAGTGAAGTGCGGATAGCAATATCTAAACTCAATCTTAATAAGGCTGCCGGAAATTACGGCCTTCCCGCCGAGCTTTATAATCTGGTCGGAAGAAAGTATGACTGAAGAATGGAACCTTAGCATCGTTTGCCCGATCCACAAAAAGGCGACCCTATAAACTGCGCCAACTACAGAGACATAAGTCTCCTAAACATCGTCTACAAGATCGTATCTGCCGTAATATGTGAACGCCTGAAACCGTGTACCAACAACCTGATCGGCCTCTATCGATCTGTTTTTAGGCCAGGAAAGGACCATGGAAAGAATCCAAGAAGTCCAAATAGATACTTACCATCTGTTCATCGATTTCAAAGCCGTATACGACAGCATTTATAGAGACGAACTATACAGCCCCATTTCTAATTTTAGTATACCGCCCAAACCCGTCCCTTTGTGTATGATCACGATGGAGAATTCTTGCTGCTCCATCAGGGTCGGAAGCGACCTCATCGACATATATATACGATAATAAAAATTGATTGAGGCAAGGCGCAGTCATGTGACTTTTTCAATTTGATTCTTGAGAGGATTATGCAAAACTCCCGAGCCAACACCAAAGGCACAATTTTCCAAAAATCGGTACAACTACTAGCATACGACGACGATATTGGCATCATTGGTAGCACTAAACGTGATGTCATACCAACGTTTGCAAGTAAAGAGAAGGATGCGGCAAAAATGGGTAAAACAGTAAATGAGGGTATGCTGTCAAAACGAATGGACACATACCATCGAAGAATTGGACCGAAAGTCACCATTGGCAGATACAACATTGAGGTAGTACGGGAGTTTGTCGATCTCGGCTCCGCTATTAACTCTGACAAAAACACCTCGTCAGAAATTAAACGAAGAATTACTCTTGCCAAACGCTGTTTCTTCGGGCTAAGAAGGCAATTCAGTAGTAAAGCCCTCACTTGAACTGCCAGTCCTGCTCTACGGCGCTGAAGTGTGGACCGTCTCAAAAGCGGATGAAGAAATCCTTGGTCGATTTTAGAGGAACATTCTTCGGACGGGCTATGGAGACGATGATTCCACCAAGAACTTAACGAGCTGTACAGTGACATGCCCCTGCCAGGGGCCCCGTGGTAAAAAAAAACTGCATTGGATGCTTAATATGGCTAGGACATGGACAGCAACAATCAGGCGCGCTGAATCTTCGATTCCCAGCCAGACGTCAGACGCAGTGGAGGAAGATCTCGCCTTAAGTGGCGCGCAAAAGCAGAAACCGACCTAAACCAACTTGGAGTGCGCAACTGGAGGCCGTTAGCTAAGGACCGGGCTAATTGAAGAGGCATGTTGGTTGAGGCCCAGGTTCATTCTGGACTGAAGCGCCATTTAAGTAAGTAAGTAAGATGTCACATTCTGACTTTTCCACTCATCAATTGAACCTTATAGCGCTGATCATTGACTTGTTATATATAAACTGCTAGTGAAATATCATTTTCATACGCTTCTGCGAAAAAGTATGTTCCAAAACAGCTCAGGCGTTGTTGTTTCTCTGCGGATTAGCAAAGAACCACTGCATGTCAACCTTAAATTTCCATAGTATCATGCTAACAAAAGAGGGACATCTTGTGCCAAGAGATTCATTTCCACAGCGACAAGAAGCGTCATCTATTCAGAAGTTGTAGAACTCCAAGGAGTGTTTTCAAATAAACTCTACAATAACAATACATCTCTTTGCTTATTGACCCATAAACTGGACAAGTTTGGAAATTTCTTTCTTTCTAATGTTTTATGAAATGAGCATATTTCAATTTTTATGAATTTGATGAAGCAAATGATTTTTTTGCTTACTTACATTTCCGCAGTGAAAAAGTGTAGTTTTGGAACATATACGTGAAGTTGGCTAATAACTAGATACAGCAGTCCGTACAGGCCTATGCGTTTAGGATATGAGCCTCTATTCAAAGTTGTATAAGTTTTTTGAATAAGGTTTTTGCATTCAGAGGCAGAGCACATTACACACTGCTTGTAATGAGCTTATGAATAAGGCTGAATATTTATTTTTTTAAATGTTTTGAATTAAATTTAGTTTAAGGAAAACATGCTAAGGAATACACAAATTCCTTTATTTAAGAATCAGCAAAGTCATTCAGTAATATGTACATTTATTTGAATTATTCAAAAATCGCAGCACAAAGTATTCCCTTGATCCGTCGGCTACAGTAAAGAACAATTTCATTAAAAAATCAGTCTAGACGAACTTTCTTGGCCTTTGCATAAGAACGATTCATCTCCATGTGAAAAGGGCAATGGCCTATAGAAGTCTACCGAATGCCAACCTGTCAATAGATAAGCAGAAAATAGATAATATTTGCACAGCTTTTGATTAAGCTACCATCGCAATAAAGTCTTTGAAGTAGGCACCTACAAAAGACACACGCGTGGAACTCCTAGATTAAGCACGAAATCACATCATTATTGGCCACTACAAGGAGTAGACGTTACTATAGATATACACACAATACAAAAACCTGTGTTAAGAGCTATACTCCATCATACTTGAACGATGCATGTATTCACAGCAACCGCTTGTATGGAATAAAGGTTTCAGCCTTTTTTGTATTTTTTCGTAGGCTAATTCAAGAGCTCATCTACAAGAACTCCACAATCAATTATTTCAAGGGAAACTTCAGAGTTATCACCAGCGTTCATATTGATCTATTAAAGGCAACTAAGAGGTCAAGGAGCCGCAAGAAATAAATTTTGTTTTGTTAAATTTAATTTGAAGCGGTCTTTAATAAACAAGGATGATCCGCCTCTCGTTTTTCCATGTAGGATTATAGGAATGAAAACCATTATATCCTTTATTTTTTGGAAGAGATCCTTTTTTTTAAGTGTGTTTCAGAAATCAAATAAATGCCGATATTTTATTCGTGCATAAATATTTGGAATTCCAATTGCATTTGAATTTTATAATATTTTTAGCAAGCGCTTTTCAGTCATAATTTAGTTGTAGTACCCGTGTTCTGTGAAATACTTTCGAACTTAATAAATTTATCGAGAGTAATTTTAGTTATATTGTTTCGTTTTTCAAATTTCTCTAGAAAAGGGTGATCCATTTCGAGGTTTCCTACTTTTTTAAAGAAAAAAACACAGAAAATTCAAATTTAATGGAGAACATTCTTTGGCATTTATTTTTTAAAGATTTTGTCTATCAAATGTTGGCCGTTGCTACGTCGCAGATGGTCTATCCGTTGAGTGCAATTTTCGATCACTCGTTTGAGCATTTCGACTGGTAACTGGCGAATGACACGCGTGATGTTTTCCTCCAATGCCTGAATCGAAGCGGGTTTGTCGGCATAAGCTTTCGACTTTACATATCCCCACAGGAAAAAGTCTAACGGTGTGATATCATACGATCTTGGTGGGCAATCGACCGGCCCAAAACGTGAAATTATGTGCTCACCGAAATGTTCTCTCAATAAGTCCATTGATTGATGCGATGCGTGGGAAGTGGCGCCGTATTGCTGAAACCAAATGTCGCCGAGATCACGAGCTTCAATTTCAGGCATCAAATAGTCGGTTATCATGGCACGATAACGGTCGCCATTGACGGTTACGTTCGCACCGGCATAATTTTTAAAGAAATATGGACCGATGATTCCACCGGCCCACAAACCACACCAAACCGTTGTTTTTTCTGGCAGTTCTTCAATCTCTTCAGGTTGCTCTTCGTCCCAAATGCGGCAATTTTGTTTGTTTACATACCCATTGAGCCAGAAATGGGCCTTCATCGCTAAAAAAAATTGCCTCGAAAACGTCGGATCTTCTTGGAAATTTTCAAGAGCCCATTGAGCGAAGCGATGTCGCTTGGGAAGGTCGAGCGGCTTCAGTTGTTGCACAAGCTGTATTTTGTACGCTTTTAATTTAAGATCTTGACGTAAAATGCGCCAAGTCGTTCCATACGTCAGTCCGAGTTGCTGCGAACGGCGCTGAATCGACTCTCTACGGTCTTCGTGTACACTCTCAGCTACGGCCGCTATATTTTCTTCACAGCGTGCTGGACGTGGTCTATTCGGTCGAATATTATCCAATAATGAATGCTGGGTCTCAAAATTTGTGATGGTGTTGCGAATAGTACGCTCAGTAGGCCGATTATGTTGATCATAAGTTGAGCGAAGTGCACGAAACAAATTCCTCACAGAACGTGCATTTCCATAATAAAGTTGAACAATTTGTAAACATTGTTCACGTGTAAGTCTTTCCATTATAAAATGCCAAATGCTAAACAAAAATAACATGACAGCATGACACGACTCACACGTGATCTGTCAAAAAAGGCTATTGAAAAAAGTATCTCTACTTGGATCACCCGTTATAACTGAGAAAACATGAGAAACAGGGTGCATCGAATTATCATAATTTTTTGGGGCTTTTAATGCCGCGCTCTTTTAATTCCGGCTTTAATTCCGAAAAACACTATTTGATGGCTTTCCTAATGGTCATTTTTCGATACCACTTCTTCTGAGAACAGACGTTTTTATTGGAACTCTTTGCCGTTCATTTTTAAGCTTTGCAGCCAGTGGCTTTAGATTGACTACTATCCACTGAGATGTCTTCCGCTTTGTATCAGATAGCGGCTTAGCTTTTGAGTTTCTATGCTTATGGAGCACATCTCTCCGTTTTTGCAGCTACTTAGCTACTTCTCATCCTTTGTAATTTGCAAGGCGTTTTCGATCACAATTAGAACAGTGGGGTTTGGTTCCGCACCGCTTCTTATTGCAATGCAATTGCGTATGAATGAAATTCTTTGCAACATTTGCACTGTGGAATTATTTTTAAATGTCTGTGCATGGGTTTGATTCACGATAGCTAGATATTTAAAATGATTTTAGTACGATAAATATCGTCGAATTTGTCAGCCTTACCGCAAAATCTTTCATAAAGTGGATGGACACATATCCGATTCCTGTGTACGATGGCGGATAGACTGATTCGGGGGTTCATCTTCGCTACGCTCTACAACAGCAATGACTTCTTCTGTACGCACTGTACGATGTCTCTGTGGATGCGTAAATGTGGTGCGAAAACGTTCCATACTTAATCGAGGTAATTGCTCTGATGGGCGTTTATGTTGACCGTACAATGAGCGTAGTGAGCGATACGTACCTCGAGCAGAACCATGATTTTACAAATAAATTTGCACAATTTGGAAGCGGAGTTCAGACGTCATTCTATTCATGTTGAAATGCCAAACCAAACCAAAATAAATCAATATGACCTCCAGTTAAAATTGTGTTGCCAACTTAAATTACTATACCTCTAAATACCCTTGGTGCAATAGGCTCGTTAGTACCTGTGGCCTAGCTTTTACTCTCAACCAACATTTTTTGCATGCAAATTTAACTCGATGTGATCAACAATGCAAAAATTTGCGCAAATTGTTGCTGCAATTGTTTGCTTGTGTTTACTCGTTTGAAATACGCGAGTTTACCGCTCTTAATTGCAGTCCATTTTTAACGAAAAAAGGTGGAAGTTATACTGTTACAGTGGTTTTTTTTTCTTTTTCAAATTCATTTTTTATTTACTTAAAATATTAACTTACTACTAGACAAAAATGACTGTTACAGTGGTTTACTTATGTCAATGTCAAAAATGGTGATATCGACTGGCGCCCATGATCCCCTACGTTACCATCAATTCAATTTTTTTTTGGGGAATTGAAGCAAAAGGTCTACATCAATAAACCAACCACAACTTCGATGCGTAAGGACGAAATTGCTGGAATAATAAAAAAAGTCTGCAAAATTTGTATGCAAAAGGAGCGTTAAGGGGCTTGCCTTTTTTAATATTTGGCTGGAATGCAAGACAATCGCTATATCGCTCAACATTTTTGGCCTGATATGCTATCAAATTCGTTTTTATAAAAAAAAAGACGAGACAAAAAAGTAGGCGTGGGTTAAAATGATCTACAGACGAAATGTTGGTGTCAATATCAATATTCTGCCCTATCTGTCGAAGCGGAAAATTCTACGATTTTGTACGATTCTGGTAATGTTTGCTTCGAGGTGTTATTCCGAATTTGTAACGCATCCCGGCGAATTGCGTTGAAGTGATTTCAGGTTAATTTTTCGTGCAATTTTTGACAGCTAAGTGCAGTTTCTTTCCGCTTTCGTCCCACACAAATTCCGTGGAATTTATTTACGAATTGAAGTGAAGTGACAGAAAATTGTATGTAATTAAATAAAACTATTTATTTAAATAACTTTCGTACTTCGTTGTAATTTGTCTACGAGAGTACGAGCTTTTGGTGAGCATGATGCAGGAAAAACCCGACTAAGCCCAATATTACACCAAAATATCATCAGAAGCTGTTGCCGCATTTTGGGATGATGCAACGGATCAACTTTGGAAAAGTTATCTATATGATCTTATTATTGTCTTAACATTAAATGAAACATGAACAAAATTAGCAGCAAATCAAAGATAATGTTCGGGCCAAGGAGGATTATAGAAGGTTTTTTTTTCGAATTTATGTATATAATTTGAAATGTTACTAAAAAACGTTTTTTACTGAAATTGACACAAAAAAGTTGTTCTGCAATTATCAAAAAAGGGTATGTAAACCAAATTTCTTCATTATAGCTAAAAATTTGTGGCCCACAATTTATGACGCACGGACGGACGGACAAACATGGCTAAATCGACATATCTATCTAACATATTTCTCTTGTATCAAGACTAATATAAACCTATGGGAGTAAGGAGTAAGCAAACGAACTATACAGAGCCATGTCTAGTTTAGGTTTACCGCCACAACTCGTCTGTTTGTATAGGATGACGATGGAGAATTCTCGCTGCTCCACCAGGGTCGGAAACGATTTCACCAGCAAGGCGACGCGCTGTCATGTAACTTCTTCAATTTGATTCTCGAGTGGATTGTGCAAAACTTCCAGGCCAACATTAAAGGCACGATTTTCCAAAAATCATTGGCAGGACTCAACGTGATCATCGCCAAGTTTGCTAGTATAGAGAAGGAAGTGGCAATGGTTTAGCAGTAAGTGAGGGCAAGACGAAGTATATGCTGTCAACACGAAAGGACACACAACATCGACGAATTGGACAGAACGTCATCATTGACAGATATAACTTTGAGATAGTACGGGACTTAGTCTATCTCTGCTCCACTATTAACTCTGACAACAATATCTCGTCAGAAATTAAATGAACAATTACTGTAGCCAACCGCTGTTTCTTCGGGCTAAGAAGGCAATTCAGTTGTAAAGCCCTCACTCGAGCTACTAAGGAGAGCCTACATAAGACCCTGATCATCCCAGTCCTGCTTTACGGCGCTGAAGCATGGACAATATCAAAAGCGGATGAAGATATTTTTGGTCGATTCGAGAGGAAAATTCTTCGAAAAATGTTCGGTCCCGTTTGCGTTGATGGGCTATGGGGACTAAGATTCAACCAAGAACTATACGAGCGGTACAGCGACATGCCACTGGTCAAAAAAACTCCGCATTGGACGTTTAAGATAGCTAGGGCATGTAGAATGAATGGACACCAATACTCAGGCTCGCAGAGTCTTCGAGTAGAAACCGACCGCAACCAACTTGAAGTGCGCAACTGAAAGCTGTTGGCTTAAGACCGGGCTAATCGCAGAGGTATTATGGTTGAGGTCTAGGTTTATTGCGGAATGTAGCGCCACTACAATGCGTTTGATAATGTCTTGGAAACATAAGACTTCTTGCCTAAGTCTGGCACTTTTAACAAATCTGCATCCTAATTGTCGCTGCGTCTCCTCACTAGTAGTTGATGTCACAGTTTTCCATCCTCTTTTTGCACGGTCCATCCCATTGTATTTTGTGGATGGCAGTAATGTCTGCTTTGTTGCAGTTAAGGGGTTCCGCTAATTGTTCGCTTGCACTTCTCCTGCTTAATGTTCTCACATTCCAGGTGCAGATACGAACTTCGTTGTCCCTTTTTTGTTTAGCAGGGTCGTCAACAATAAAATCAATCCTCTCCGAGGCTATTGGTTGCTTCGTAACCGTAAGTTTATTCCATGGTTGGGTAGTTAACCCAAAGCACAACCCCCAACCTGGAGGGCCAGTTCCAATTTATTAGATACCCTTCGGACACGGAGCTATCAGTATACACTACGGGATCGAGCGCTGCCGTTTGCATTTCGGTGCATCCGCCATCTTCTCTGTTCAAGGGGGCTGACTTACCCTTGAAATTCCTAGACAACCTATTGTCCGAATATTTCGAAGCAAGTTGCCTAGGTTAGACTGGCACAGAAGGCCGGGTTTTTATTCCGTGCCATTCTCACCAAGCTCTTTAGATACCCCTAGGATACGGAGCCTATTATCCACTACTGGATCAAGCGCTGCCGTTGGCATTTCGCTTCATCCGCCACTGTCTATGTTCAAGAGGCCTGACTTATCCTTGAAATTCTTAGACAGCCTGTTGACCGAATATGTGGAAGCAGCTTGTCTAGGTTCGCCTGGGACACCAGGCCGGGTATTAATTTCGTTCCATTCTGACCTAGCTGTTTATAGTGTTGCTGTTTTTCGTCGTGTTATCAATACTCGCGCTTATCGTCTAGCAAGTCAAATCCAATTGGATGAGAACAGTACCCGATGGTTGCAACTTGGAGGTTAAAAAGAAGCACTTGATATGTAGTGAGAGTTACAACCATGGATATTGCCAAGTTTAAGACGATCGGATTCTACCCTCGCTCTACAACACCCAACCATCCAGCCCTTGACAACATGAATTCACAATACATGACTTTAAAACAAGGTGATTTCTAAAGGCTACGCCAATGGTCATACATTAGTGTAATGACGTCACATGAAAAGCGAACACCGCGAATCTAAGACGTTTATACAGGATCTATCCTGTATTTCGTCAACCATCGTTTTCGCATAAGTAGTATCGTAGTTATAACCTATTGAAATCTGACGATAATTTGTCACACAATAATCTTCAACCGACTATCAGTGCAATGGGAGAATAGAGAGTAGTAGAGCCACAGAAATAGATCAGAAATCGTATACTTTCACACCCTCATCGAACGAATTGTGACAAAATAGAACATCTTCAGCAGTACTATCACATGAAACAGCCAACCCATCCAACTAAAGGACATCATATAAATAAATATACTTTTTTGTAAGTATATAACAGGATTCTTAAATCTGCTCAACATGTACGCAGCTCTATTTATCATTTCTTAGCCTTTCCTAAATTTTCAACATCACTCCAGCTTCGCCAAATGTCCTCTTGCTAGAAGCATCCTCATTCAAAAGCAATCTAATAAAATTGGATTGCATTGTCTTCAAAGACTACAACCAATGCCAGCAAGCAAAGCTAACTAAACAACATCATCCTCAGCACAACAATGTGGAGGTGACCAAGCCGAATGAATGGAACGACGATAACTAGGCATCGTCGTTCGTCACCGTTGCCCATAGACGCCATCATATACAAAGCCAACAGTATAGCAAAAAAGAAGCAAAAGTCCCCCAATAAGTCGTTCTTGTGTGACAACAAGACAAGCTGTGTTCATTGCATTTCGAGACAATTGAATAAAGTCTACCAAAAGCTATGCTGCTGTTGCTGGTGTCCTTCTCAATCGATTAATGGAAACAAACATGCAAAAGGATTTCCATCCAAGCCATTCTATGATATACAGTCTATAAAATCTGCATCTATATAGGATGGTTTTATACACAAAACTACACGTATTGACAACGCTATATACCACGAACGCCTTTGCAAAAAGGAAGGTCTGCTTTGTTACACTGGAAAAGTGGTTTTAACACAATGGAGGTTTCTGGTGGTTTTCACTGCGTTAGGTCAACTTTATACGTCGTTTTTGTAAGCGCTAATTATGTTTTCATTAAGTTGAAAAATGCTTGCATAATAGATATGATGGCTCATTATTTGAACAAACATTGACGAATTTCTTTATTTTATTTTCTTACTTTAATGGCACTACAGTCCGGAATGAAACTGGCCCTAAACCATCATACCTCTCCGATAAGCCCGGTCTCTAGCTAATTGCCTCCAGTTACGCGTTCCAATTTGGTTGAAGTCGTTTTCTACTTGTGTGTTCCACATAAGGGGAGATATTCCTCGACGTCTGACTGGGAATTTAAGACTCTGCGAGCCGGAATATTGGTGTCCATTCCTTATACATGTTCTAGCCATCTTAAACGTCTAATGCGGAGTTTTTTTGACTAGAGGCATGTCCCTCAGCGGAGACCTTGGAATTCTTGTTAAACACACACTTTCCCGGATGCAGTGATACTAGTACGGAACCCGGGAGATCTCGGCAAGTACAAACTGCACCACATAGTAAAATCAATTCAATAATTTCCGAAGAAAAGATTTCCGGGGCTTCTCTCCGTTTAAGTCTCCCGGACCTGACGGCATACTACCAGTATGCACCAGTACGCACAGACCTAACAGTGCGATGGCTGGCAACAATTTTTAGAAGCTGCTTAATATTTAATCTCGCACCTTACTCGTGGAGCTCGAATAATATTTATACCGAAGATAGCAAACGCAGCCACGAGTCCACGAAGGACTTCAGACCAATCAGTCTAACATCCTTTGTACTAAAACAGCGCGTTCTAGTCGAGTTTTCTAGAACAATCTTCGCTTTCCAAATCACAGCACGCCTACCTCAAGGACAGATCAACGGAAACAGCACTCCACGAGGTAGTGCGGACAATCTAAAAATCCGTACACTATAAGGACTACACTCTAGCCTCCCTTTTCGATATCGGGGGAGCTATTTTTGAATCTCTGATCGAGTTAGGTATAGAGGAATCTATTAGCAATGGATAGTCTCTATGCTCGGATCAAGAATTATCCAGCGAACACTGGGAAATACCACATAACCAAATTTGTCTATAGAGGAAAGCCACAGGGTGGCGTCATCTCTCCTCTACGAGGAACGGGTCAAAGTTGTTGCGTATGCGGATGACGTATAAGTAGTATTTACAAGTGTCGGGAACACTACGGAAGAGCAAAAGATTGCTATTCTCATAGATAGCCAAGCGGCCTTGAACGCCATAAACTCGGCTACGATATCCTCCAAACTAGTACAGGAATGCAAGAATGAACTTGCCCACCTTGGCGAACGCTTCAGGGTCACACTTCTTTGGGTTCCGGGGCACAGTGGCATTGAAGGAAACGAGCGTGCAGACGCTCACGGCTCACTTGCGGCAAGGGTCCGTATCCCGCTAGGTGCGTTTAAGAGACAAATACACTCATACTTCCAACAAAAGGCCGACTCCAAAATGAAGAAGGTATCAGAGTTAATAGCGAAGCCGAGGAAGACAAAGTCTTTTACTACCTTAAAGTTGAATCTGTCAATGGCGACGTTCTGTCCAATTCGTCGATGTTGTGTATCCTTTCGTGTTGACAGCATATACTTAGTCTTACCCGCATTTAATTCTAAACCCATTTTTACCGCTACCTTCTCTATTCTAGGTCCCTTGTCTGATGTCGTAGATGGCTATGACATCACGTTGAGTCAATGAGTCCAATTAAAGATTAAAAAGTCATACAGATGACGCACTGCATACAAGAAAAATTATTCAATGGCGGATCGTACCGGCATAGCCCGCCATATGTTTGCATCACCTTTCTTATGTGTCCACGTGCACACTGCCCGCCCGTACCCTGAAGCTGGTGAGCAAAAGTTTCTTTTTGTTTTCAATGTCATCTGTATGACTTTGGTCTAACCATGAAGTCAATATTGTCGGCATATGCTAGCAATTTCACCAATTTTTGAATGATTGTGCCTCTGGTGTCTGCTCGGGAGTTTTGCAAAATCCTAAATCTAAATTCGTTTTTGGTATTGCATGTGTCGGTGAGGTCGTTTCCGACCCTGATGGAGCAGCGAGAATTCACCATCGTCATATTGCACTGACGGACGAGTTTGGGTGGTATACCAAAACAAGACATGACTCTGTATAGTTCTTCTCTGTAAATGCTGTCGTATGCGGCTTTGATATTGATGAATAGGTGGTGGTATCGATTTGGACTTCATAGGTTTCTTCCAGGGTCTGCCGAAGAAGATTTGATTAGTTGTGGACTTTCCTGGCCTAAAATCACATTGGTCAGGGCTGTTCAGGTTGTTGGTAAATGGTTTCAGGTTTACACATATTGCGGCAGATGGGATCTTGGTTGTGATGTTGTTGGTTCAGTTCAGAGGTTCTTCTTTTTTGTGCATCTGGCAAACGATGCTGAGGTTCCATTCTTCAGGTATATTCCAGCAATCTTCACAGGCTTCATAACGATCGACAAGAAGGCCATCATTTGCAGCAGCTTTGTTAAGTTTGAGTTAAGATATTGCCATCCTCATTCATTTAGCTGATGGTTTTCGTTGCAAATATTTGATTTTTCATTCTGCCTGACAGCGAAGGATTTTTCGTAAGTACCGTTTAGACGTGGTTCTTCATATTTTCAGCATCTGCTGTGTCTCAACTACAATCTTCACTTATTCGTCTGGACAGGAGTTTGTTCGCGGCTTATATAACTTTCTTTGGCTTTTTACACTAGAAACGTTCAACATCTTTCATTGAGTGGTAGGAAAAGATGAACTGTCAAAAAAACAACACTTCCGCGAACTATGTTGGCGGTTTCGCCTTCAGATTTTGGGGTCAGGGATTTCCCTTCGGGTGCCATCTTCACATTAGTTTTGTTTTGGTTGGGCTCTAGGTCTTGATTTCGGTGTCGCTGGTGTTTGGACACGTTTCACTGCCCCTTCGACAGCCGTTTGCCATTTTGACAGCTGTCGGATAATGTGACAGCTGCCCATGGACACTTTGACAGTTGTCATTTAACTGTCTTTAGACATGATGCTCCATGTCATTGGTGTCCATGTGTGCTCGTTTAGTGTGTTGAGTGTGTTTGTTCTTTGCCGTCGGCCTAAACACCTCTGCTGTCCAGCTTTTGGGGAAAGAGATCGTCTTCTCTTTGCCATTATTGCGACTTTGTTGGAGGGGTGTCTCTTGTGCCGTCCACCCCACGCCTTAGCTGCTCCTCCGTTACTCCCTCGTTGGGTGAAATAGGAGAACGTCTACTCGCATTTTTTTACTTGCGTTCGCGCCAATAATGCGGTGGCGCAAACGATTTGTTGGGGTGTAGGTTTCTTAGACCGTCCCCGATCACCCGTCATCATCGTGGTGGTCCATCACCCATCGAACTTTTCGGACCGCGACTTGCGAGTCTCCCACGTTCCTCGGACTTCGACGACGGCGTTTCCTCCGGGACTCCTGTCCAACGTTTTGTGTGGCGTTGTTCTGTCGTGAGTTTCCCTAATCTCCGTAGGACTGCACCGAACAGAGTTGGGCAATATTTTCCTCCTAGGTGGCACTCATTATACCTGATAGTTGCATTACCAATTCTAAAGGTTGTGGACCAGTGGCTGATGGAACTCTGGCTACCCGCCACTTCCTTTAAAGTCTGGATTTGCAAAGAAAAGAGAGAACAAAGGGATTTAGGGGGAATTTGCGGTAAAATTTACCGTAACACTTTCTATGTCTTTGATGGCGCTCTTTTCTCGTCCATTTTTCTTTTCTGAAAATCCGGTGGTCTTCTCTCCTTGAGTTCCTACAAAAGTCAAAAAAGTCGTCTTCACCTGCAGTATTGCTTTGTAGGCCTCGTTTTCGGATACTAGCTTCTGCCGGCATGCTTCATCAAACCATGGGTTTCTTTCTGGTTGACATAGTCACCATTTTTCTACGACATTAGATGCTAGTGATGGTGCAAATTGAGAGGTTATGGCGGGCATTTCAACATTTCACATTTATTTGGATATCCGCATTTTTGCCTTGGCTGCAACAAAGACATCCAAATAATGGAGCATGATTAACCGTTTGTTGGTCTGGAGACCCCCATGTCTCCTTATGAGGAAACCACGAGCTGGCTATATTTGCATTTCATTCCGTTGAGAAGTAAATTAGCATAAGTGCGTTGTTCAGCGTATATAATCCGTGTCCTGACAGGACACTTTCCTATAGGCCTTCACGCAAAAAACTAGGCCTCTTCAGCAATGACTTCTGTAGAAGCTAAAAATAAATAAATTTATGGCACAACAGGCTCGTTAGTACCCAGGGCCTAGATTTTTTCTCACAAATTGAATTAAAATTTGGAGTCAATTTATTTGTTTTCTCCATAACCTTAACATATACTTTATCACCCTGATTAATATCAGAGTCAGCGGCTCTCCTTTTCCTATCTGCGTAATTTTTTGCCTTGTCTTTTTGTTCTTTAACACGATCTCTTACATCTACATCGGTTATTTGGCTATGGATATGATCTGATGATGGAATTTTATCTCTATTTTGTCGTTTAAAGAACAGTTCTGAAGGCGTTTTTCGAGTGGTTGTATGTGGTGTGCTATTATACATCATGAGATATTCCCACAAGCTATTTGTCATATCTTTTTTTTCAATTTGACAAATTTTTAACCTCTTAAGAATATCACGGTTTTGTCTTTCAACCTCGCCATTCTGTTGGGGCCAATATGGAATTGTGTTGTAGAGTTTGATATTGCATTCTTTACAAAATAGTTTGAATTCAACACTGACAAACTGTTTTCCATTATCAGCTGTTATGGAAACTGGATAACCCAAACGACTAAATATTTTTCTTAGGAGTTTGGTGATATGGGAACTGGTAATAGTTTTGCAAAATTTTATCTCTTTATATCGACTATAGTAGTCTACAACTACAAATAAATAGTCGCTACCAGGTAAAGGTCCTAACAAATCTATGGCAATATCCACCCATGATGTTGTTGGAAGTTCTCGTGTTTTTAAAGGAGCAGGGGGATAAGGCATACCAACTAAAGTGCACACTTTGCAGGCTTTAACTAGATTTTCAGCGTCTTTATCAATTCGTGGCCACCAGACTTTAGATCTTAGACGTCCTTTCATTGCTACCATTCCAGGATGACCCTCATGGGCGGCATCTAATACATTCTTTCTAAGTTTTGTAGGTATTACTATTTTACTTCCTCTAAGCAAAATATTTTCATTTAAACAAAGCTCATTTTCAAAAATTTTGTTTCCTTTAATAGATTCGTCCCAGTCATTGTTGTATATTCCTCTTTTTACATTCTGAATATCAGGATCATTACCGGAAAATGCAGTTATATCATCCAAAGAGATAGCGAGTGGTCTCGAATGTTCTATGACGTAATGTACATATGAGCCCTCTTCTGTTTGTGCTGCTTTGGAGTAAGCACATAAACGCGATAATGGATCTGCTATATTCTTTTTGCCAGGTATGTAAATGGTCTTAAATTTGTACGATTGAAGTCTCAATACCCATCTTTCAATTCGAGCACACGGTTTTGATTTGGGACCAAAGATTACCTCTAAGGGTTTATGTTCTGTAATTAGATCGAATTCTTTGCCAAAGAGGTATATATCGAAGTGCTCAACCGGCCATACTAAAGCAAGAGCCTCTTTTTCGGATTGACTATACCTGTGCTCACAACTTGTCAAAGTTCTGTTTCCAAATGCTATTATTCTAGGACCTTTTGAATTTATTTGCGTTAGAACAGCCCCTTGCCCTACAGGGCTAGCATCTGCAATGACCTGTGTTTTGTCGTTCACGTCGTAGTATCCCAGGGATTGTATTTTAGTTAATGATTTTGTTAGCTCTGTAAACGCTTGATCTTGCTCTTCTAATCAAAATTCGTGAATATTTGTATTTCTCCCTTGCTTATTCCTTAAAAGTTGTTTCAACGGTTCTGTTACTGTGGCTAAGTTAGGGATCCACTTGCCAATAAAATTTACTAATCCCAAAAAACTTTGCAGTTCTTCTAATGTTGTGGGAGCTCTGAATTTTTTAATACTGTCAACGTATTTTGTAGAAGGTTGTATACCTATAGGTGCTAGCTCATGTCCCAAAAATTGAATGGTGTTTACTTTATAAATACATTTTTCTTGGTTTATAAGACATTATTTTCTTTTAGTACCTTTAAAACCTTTTGAAGTCGTTTATTATGTTCTTCCTCATTGCACCCAAATATCAAAATATCATCTATGAAATTAATTACACCCTCACAACCTATTAGCATTCGTTCCAGCGTTTTTTGGAAAATTTCAGGTGCACAATTGATACCAAACATCAACCGTTTATATCGATAAAGTCCTTTCATAGTAATAAATTTCGTTATATGCCTGTAGTCGGGATGTAGCTCTACTTGGTGAAAAGCATTTTTTATATCCAATTTACTGAAAATAGTGGCCTTGCGAAATTTTGGCAAAAGTTGTGTCATTGTGGGCAATGGATGGTTTTCACGCATAATCGCAGCATTAGCACGTCTCATATCTATGCACAACCGTACCTCATCGTTTTTCTTCAAAATTGGAACGATCGGAGACACCCATCTTGAAGGACCACTAACTTCTTCTATTATGTCCAACTGGATTAGTTCTTCCAATTTGTTTTCTACAATCCTTTCTAAGGGTATTGGTATTCTCCTGCAGCGTTGTGAAATTGGTTTTATTGAGTCTTCAATAGGAATGTTTACCAAAATATTTTTAAACTTTGGAAAGGCTTTATTGGTTATATGACTTTCCGACACTAAGATTCCATATAAAGGTTATGTGGACGACTTTACTACGGATTGTTATAATGAGTTTTATAATGTCTTGGAAGGAAAAGGTCGGTCGGTTATAAGAATTCGACAACAGTTGCTGTTTCTTCTCACTATAACACTAGCTTAAGTAGATGTCCGTTTTTCATCCACAGTAAGCTTTGTATCAGCTTTTGACCTCGTTCTACAACATCCAACCATCATCTCTAAATGATTCACCCTTTGTGGAAAAAAAATTCATTAAATCTTCATGATTCAGATTAATAACTTGCAGTAGTTCAATAATCATGATGAATCTTTCGATAATACTAATTAAATTCATATAATAAAGCTTGGTGCCTTTTATAAGGCAAGTGTCATTACACCATTTGAGCGAACTAATCCACGCAAATCGGTTCCATTTTAAAAGGCTAGCTGTCAAATGTTAATTTTCAAAAGCCAATTTGATATTTTCAGAATTGTTGAATGCCTAAGGATACATGTAACACCCTCAATGGAAAAGCGAATATAATTTCCAGGAATAGGAAAACGTGTAAGGTAAGCACGACGACGAGTTTAATTTGCTTTACAAACTAAAAAAAAAAAAATGTTCTCACTTTGTACTCAGCCGTTTGCATGTACACATGTATACTCGTCCTTTAAGTTTTGGACAGACTCCAGTATTTGGAGGATTGTTAATTACCTGTATGAGTCGTCACGACAACTGCTATGGAAATGACTGTGTCGGCACTCGGCAGGCACCTGTGCGCGATGGTGTCTATTCGAGAATAATTTGACGGCATTGCTGTTAAGTGCTTAATTTCATTTTAAATGTGTGAGCAGTGATTTCGTTTTTTTTTTTAAGTTAACACAAGCCGAGCTGGAAGATACAATTTCTGAGGGTAATTAGCGGAAAGACTGCATCGTGACGCAAGTGTAATAGCGATTTCATTCAGATAGATGGGGGTGCCGCGTTCTAAGCTGAAACAGATCCACTTAAATCCATACGAGTATTTGCTTTGTAATTACAGACTGGTGGATCTACTGAAAAAAAACACACATTTTTGCAGTAACTGACAGTCGTCGTTGTTCTGAATATTTAGAAGTTTCGGAGGAAGTGTGAATTACATTATAAGATCTGCAGTTCTAATATGGCTGTAATATGGTTTTACAAATGTATAATATTTTAAACTGTCCAATTTAAAGTGCAATACTATAAAAATGGATTTCGTCTACAGACTATGCTTCTTTGAGTTCGAATCAACAAAATAATCTGGTGATCCGCAGATGGTTGAATTGCAAATCAAATCGACCATGTGCTCATTCGATGCGAGCCACACATCCAACATCCTGGGTGTGCATACATTCTTCGGACTATTTTATCGTCCAACGGAGTTCACCTTGGTGCCTTACTTACTTATTTCAGTGGCGCTACAGTCCGGAATGAACCCGGGCCACAGCCAACAAGCCTCTCCAAATAGGCCGGGCCTTAGGTAACTGCATCCAGTTGCGAATTTCAAGTTGGTTGAGGTCGGTTTCTACTCGTGAGCGCCACTTAAGGCGAGGTCTTCCTCTACTGCGTCTGTCTGGGAAACGAAGACTCTGCAAGCCAGAGTATTGGTGTCCATTTGTGCTTCATGTCGTAGCCTTCTTAAACGTCCAATGCGGAGTTTTTTGAACAGCGGCAAATCACTGTACAGCTCGTATACTTCTTGGCTGAAACCAGAGGTTTCTTGCTGTTGGGCACGAGAAACTTAGCACATCAGTTGAGGCTGATCTAATGGACTGTTGGCATCGTTGCCATTGTTCTTCGAGATTCGATGATCGTGGTATGGTGTTAATCGGGAGGTTAAGGAATACGCGTTTCGTGAAGGTCTTGGCGGTCTCTTGCAGTCTTTCGACATTAAATGTTTTCACAGTATTTCTGAATTGTTGTAGGGCGGTGGATATCCGCATTCTTACCTTGGCTGCAACAAGGTAGTGGTCCGAGTCAATGTTAGCTCCTCGGAATGTTCGGACATCCAAAATACTGGCTGCGTGCTTCTTTTATATTGCAATGTGATCAATTTGGTTGACCGTTCGTTTATCTGGAGACAGCTTAGCTTATGGATATCGAAGTGAGGAAACCGTGTGTTTTGTCAACTAGCTCGTGGAAGCAATCCATAGCTATTTCGCTGTTTCTGCTCACTGTAACACGTAGTAAATGTCACAGTTTTGTATCCTCTTTTTGTCTGCATTGTTTCAGTTTAGGGCTTCAGCTAGTTGTTCGCTTGCACCTCTCCTGCTTAATGTTCTCACATTCGAGTTGCAGATACGAAAGTGGTTGTCCTTTTTTCGTTTAGCAGGGTCGTCAACAATAAAATCCGTCCTTGTTAATTTTCCATGGGTGCGTAGTTATCCAAAGCAAAACCACTAACCTGGAGGGCCAATTCCAATTTTTTTTAGATACCCCTAGGACATGGGCCATCAGTACCCACTACGGGATTGAGCGCTGCCATTTGCCTTTCGGTTCATTCGCCACCATCTCTGTTCAAGGGGCCTGACTAACCGTTGAAATTCCTAGACAACCTGTTGTCCGAATATGTCGAAGCATCTTGTGTAGGTTCGTCTGGGACAGCAGGCCGTGTATTCGTTCCGTGCCATTCTGACCTGGCTGTTTATAGTGTTGCTGTTTTTCGTCGTGCTATCAAAACTCTCGCTTATCGTTTAGGAAGTCAAATCCGGTTGGATGAGAATAGTACCCGATGGTTACCACTTGGAGGTTAAAAATAAGCACTTGATGTCTAGTTAGAGTTACAACCACTGGGCATTGCCAAGTTAAATTCAACCAGAGTCTATCTTCGTTCTACAGCCTTCATACTCCCCGCTGTGTCCCCACAACGTCCAACAATATTAACACTCGGTGAATTACCGCAATACCGTGAGCGAAAAGTAGAAAAATTATAAAGACTTACTTACCTACCTTACTGAAGTGGTGCTACAGCCCAGAACATAGGCCTCAACCAACATGCCTCTCCAATTAGCCCGGTTCTTAGCTAACTGTGTCCAGCTACGCACTCCAAGTTAGTTGAAGTCTGTTTCTACGCACCAATTTAGGCGAGGTCTTCCTCTGGACAGGCTCAGTGGCGCGATGGTTAGTGCGATTGACTGCCGAGCGGAAGGTCTGGGTTCGATTCCCAGCAGTAGCAACACCTAAATTATTTTTCACTGGTCCTCCTCTCGTGAAGATCTGACAAATCATCTGAGGAGCATCAATTGTCAAGAAAAGCTAATCTCAAATTCCGGAGTCGGCATAAAACAGGATGTCCCGCCATCGTGCAAGAAGTACACACGCATAAATGAATGGTTGTGAGAAAGTTCGGCCCTGGGTACTAACGAGCCTGTTGTGCCAAATCTTTTTTTTTTTTTATTTCTTCCTCTACTGCGTCCGACGTCTGGCTGGGAACCGAAGACTCTGTGCGAACCGTAATTCGTTCTACATGTCCTCACCATCTTTTACGTCCTATGCGGAGTTTTTTGACCAGCGGCATGTTTCTGTACAGCTTGTTTAGTTCTTGGTTGAATCTTCGTCTCCATAGCCCATCAACGCAAACGGGACAGAAGATGTTTCGTAGAATTTGCCTCTCGAAACGACTAAGGATTTCTTCATCCGCTTTGGATACGGTCCATGCTTTAGCGCCGTAGAGCAGGACAGGACTGGGATAGGATCTCCTTAGTAGGATATCCTAAGTAGTTCCTCACTCTAACTACTTAGGATATCCTACTTTACTACTAAATTGCCTTCTTAGCACGAAGAAACAGCGGTTGGAAAGAGTTATTCTTCGCTTAATTTCTGACAAGATCTTGCTTTCAGAGTTAATAGCGGAGCCAAGGTAGACAAAGTCCCGTACAATCTTAAAGTTATATATGTCAATGGTGACGCTCCGTTCAATTCGTGGATGTTGTGTGTCCTTTCGTGTTGACAGCATATACTTGGGCTTACCCTCATTTACCTACTGCTTAACCCATTTTTTCCGCTTCCTTCTCTGTACTAGCAAACGTGGCTACGACATTACTTTGATTTTTTCAAATGATTTCAAATACTAGTAGTTGCACCGATTTTTGGAAGATTGAGTCACCCGACGGCTTTTTTGGTATCGAAATCCTGACTCAAGCTGTGTGGCTACTGGCTGTCCCAAAGACTGTCTTCGGCAGTCTCCAATCATGGCAGGATTGGATCTGACATTAAATACAGAAGAAGTGAATTATTTGTGACTAAGGACGACTTAAGGTGGAAGATGTTTTGTAAGGGAACAAGAATAAAAGGATGTAATCAAATGAGCTACAGTCTGTGCCTTTGGTTCCATTGCATGTTCAAAACTTCAATTCCAAAGAATTTTCAACTATCTAAATTGCCCTTAAAAAGTGCTCTACCGGGAAATGCAAAATGGAAAATCATGCTACCATCTCCCATTAACTGTGTAAAGTTCATTGACCGAAACCCCTTATTTATTCTTTTTTTAAATATAGGAATTTCGATATCCTTTATAGGTTCACATTTACTCCTGCCGCCACAAGTTTTTTTGTTAGAAAATATTTTAAAATTCCCGTTTAGCATTATACCGAAATCCATTATAATACCATCGTTAACCGGAGACAAAAAAAGAAGAAAAAAAAGGAACTTGGGGCACTATCCTTCCATTAAAAAAAATTTCGTGTAGGGATGGCATTATTACAGAAAAATTAAATTAACCGTCGATTCCTTTCTTCAACGAAATTTCACATTACAGCTCAATTATAAATTCATTGCATGTACCCTCGGCAAGTCGATCACTTTAAAGCTCCTAATCCTTCGAAACCTTTCACTAGGACAGCCTTCTATATTCAAAATGCGTCCCGCCACCACACGCAGAGCGCACTTTCTCATCATCCTGGGATACATATATGTGTACACCGTTTTCTTATTTCCTGAGTTTGTTGTTATCCAAAAATTGAGATTCATTTATCATACATTACCCGATATTCCACTTACTTTGTAGGAGATTATCCTTTCATATTTTAATATCCGCTCAAGTGTGCAAAGACGTCGGATGACTGGGTGATGTGCCAACGAAAATAGTGAGCTTCAGCCCCTTTGCGATGATGTGAAAGAAGTAGGCGCTTCAGTGTTTGCGAGAAATATCTCAACTTGCAGGAGGCTTCTTTCTGCTCGTTTCATTGTGAAAGGACTCTCCTCCAATTTTTATTTCTGATTGTCATGACGTGCTCGTTAGATACGTATTCTGCATTCATAAGGCTCGGTACAAAGGTATATATGGGTACATGTGTGCGCTTGGCGGTGGCAATCACTTTAACGAATGAAGACGACGCACGTGCTGTGCAAATGGATTTCCTTTTCTTGTTCCCCCCATTGTGTATCGCTTTATTTTTTTTTTGTTGTTGTCTGTGTCCCATACTCAAAAACAGGAGATTGGAAAATTTATTTTAAAATTATTCAATCCTTGGTGAGGGGGACCAAAATGCACTTTAATTTCAACGTCTACCAAGTGCAGAAGTGGTTAGGAGAAAACTCCGCATTCGCCGACATTGAGATTTATCTATGCACTGACATTGCAGATTGGAATGAATAAATTCAAAATATGTGAAATCCTTAGATGAAATGTTTTATTTTTTTTTTCTGCTGCACTTGAAATCGGTAAATCCTTGTGATTACTTGACCTTAATTTAAAGTTTCCTTCCTCCTTCCAACAGCGGATAACTGAATTCCTGAATAAACTTTTGGTTTCCGTTTTAAATTCAATTTTCCATCACTCACTGGTGTGCACTTGTCGTAGGACAACGCTGCCAGGATAAGGATCGAAAAGAAATGTCACTGAAAAAAAAAACACATAAATACTCGCAACTTGTCAGTAAAGTTTTATCAATGGAAGGAGAAATAGCATCTCGAAGTTTTTGGAGCACGAAGGCAAAAGCAACACAAATTAGCATTGATTTGCGATGAAAGAATCTCAACGAAGGGAATGGAAGAGCAAGCAAAAATGCAAAGAATCTGATAAAATAAACGAATTTAACTTTTCGAGAATAGTTTTCTTGTTTTTCGTTCATGTGTCATTTCATTGGAAATTTCTTACTGCATTTCAATATTAAGGACGTCGTTTATTGGTATGAAATCGGAGAGAGTAGTGGATTTTCAAAAACTTTACCTTTTACGAAGTTAATTTAGAAAAATATTTAACGCAGGGTCTGAATCCACGCACTGCCTTCACTGAAAACAAAAAGACCAAACGAAAGCTGTCGATCACCGTGCCCAAGGAGTGAAACAGATCTCGGTTGAAGAGAAATCGGGCACCAATTATCAGACCACTTATGAAACCCGAATGAAACAAAAGCCTAGCCTTTCACCATAATCCATAAAAAGCAACCGAACTGCATCGAGGGTGATGCTATTATGGTCTGGTGAGGAATGTCCTTCTCCAGAAACCATATAATACACAGACATTCCTTTTATATTATAATGATCACTCGTCAAAACCGAAAGTTGAAAGGTCATCGCTCATCACCTATAGCCTAAGGAAGCGACATCGGAACTGTCTCATCTAAGATTTAAATGTTGCATCGAACATAATGCTCGGGCGGGTAGGAGTAACAGAGATTCTGGATATAGGACTACTAGTTCCGCACTCTATAAATCCAAGAAACCATGGCAATGCGAGCAAGTTGTAACAGCAAAAAAAAAAGTTTACAAAATGGAGGACAGATGATTTATTTCCACCAGCGAAGAATGGCTACAACGAAAGAGTAACTAAAAAACTTATGGCATGTCCCGAAGGCTCAGGAACCTTTTTGTCAAGAGTACTACTTTCTTA
Organism: Rhingia rostrata; assembly: GCA_949824845.1. NCBI lineage: Eukaryota > Metazoa > Arthropoda > Insecta > Diptera > Syrphidae > Rhingia > Rhingia rostrata. The sequence goes on along the minus strand of OX463756.1, from coordinate 114,958,006 downwards.
AGTGGCGCTTCAGTCCGGAATGAACCTAGGCTCCAACCGCATGTGCCTCTTCAATTAGCCCCGTCCTTAGCTAACTGTCTCCAGTTGCGCACTCCAAGGTGGTTGAGATCGGTTTCTACTTGTGTGCGCCGCTTAAGGTGATGTCTTCCTCTACTGCGTCCGACGTTGGGCTAGGAATCGGAGTATTGGTGTCCATTCGTTCTACATGTCCTAGCCATCTTAAACGTCCAATGCGAAACTTATTTCGACCAGGGGCATATCGCTGTACGGCTTGAATAGCTCTTGGTTGAATCTCCGTCCCCATAGCCCGTCAACGCAAACGGAACCTAATTTTTTTTCGAAGAATTTTCCTCTCGAATCGACAAAAGATTTCTTCATCCACTTATGACACGGTCCATGATTCAGCGCCGCAGAACAGGACTGGGATCAGAGATTAACTAATTCCCTTATCTCTGACTGGGATAGTCAAGGTCTTTTAAAGGATCTCCTTAGTAGTTCGAGTGAGAAATTTACAACAAAATTGTCTTGTTAGCCAGAAGAAACAGCAGTTGGAAAGAGTATTTCTTTCATTTTATTGCTGACGAGATATGGTTGTCAGAGTTGATAGCCGAGGTAGATAAAGTTCCGTACCACCTCAAAGTTATATCTGTCAATGGTGACGTTCTACCTTCAACGTCGATGTTGTGTGTCCTTACGTGTTGACAGCATATAATTAGTCTTATCCTCATTTACTGCTAAACCCATGCTAAACCGCTTCCTTCTCCATACTAGAAAACATGGCTATGACACACGATGAGTCCTGTCAATGATTTCAATATCTTCGGCGCGGTTTATCCAAACTAGACATGGCTCTGTATAGTTCGTCTCTATAAATGCAGTCGTATGCAGCTTTGAAATCGATGAATAGGTGGTGGGTATCGATTTGGACTTCTTAGTTTTTTTCCAGGATATGCCGAAGTGTGAACATTTGATCGGTTGTGGATTTTCCTGTCCTAAAACTACACTGATATCGGTTGATGATATTTTGTGAATCGGGCAAACGATGTTCAGGTACCATCCTTTGGGCATGCTTTCACCCGACCAGATTTGGCTTATAAGTTTGTGAATGTTACTTACCAAGTCATCTCCGCCGGCTTTATAAAGCGCAGCGGGATGGCCGTCATTTCCGGCAGCCTTATTAAGCTTGAATTTGATATTGGTTGGCAGTTTTCGCTGTCGTTGCCAATATTGTTCGCCATCGCCGTCTAACAGCAAAAGTTTTCTTTCCATATCCTCAGCATCTAATGTGTCTCAACTACAATATTTCCTTGTTCATCTGCTCAAATGGCTGACCTTCGCCATTCGATGCTGGTGGTATGGTGTGAATCGAGAGGTTAAGGGATACGCGTTGCGCGAAGGTCTTGGCGGTCCCCTGCGATTGCAATCTTTCGACTTTAACCTTTTTCACTGTATTTTTGGATTGGTTGATATCCGCATTATTATTACTTTGGCTACAACAAGGTAGTGGTCCGAGTCAATGTTAGCACCTAGCAATGTTCGGACATCTAAAATACTGGATGCGTGCGTCTTGTCATTCGCAATGTGATCAATTTAATTGACCGTTCATTGATATGGTGATCGCCATGTCGCCTTATGCACATCGAGGTGAGGAAACCGTGTGCTGGCTATATTGCCATTTTGTTCCGTAGCGAACGTGTAGGCTGTGATTTTCGATAAATCTTCTAAAGATGTCTTCTCTTCCTGCGTTTGCGTTAAAATCTCCCAGCACGATTTTAACATCATACTTCGGTAGTCGCTCAAAGGTTTTGTCAAGGAGCTATTAGAAGCAATCCTTAGCTATATCATCTTTCTATTTCCGTCGGGGCGAAAGCGCATAGAAGGCTTATGTTGGCGAATTTGGCCTTGATGTGAATTGTTACAATTCGTTCGCTTATGTCTTGGAAACATAAGACTTCTTGGCTGAGACTGGCACTTATAACAAATCCTATACCGAATAGTCCCCATTTTTGCTCATTATAATACAGTCCCTAGTGGATGTCACAGTTTTTCATCCCCTTTTTGTCCGTCCCATCACATCGTATTTCCTGTATGGCAGTAATGTCTGCTTTGTAGCGGTTAAGGGCTTCCGCTAGTTATTCGCTTGCACCTCTCCTGTTAAATTGAGTTCATTCCAGGCGCAGATAAGAACATCGTTGCCGTTTTTTCGTTAAGCAGGGTAGTCAACGATAAAAACCGTCCTTTCCGATGCTATTGGGTGGGTAGTTAACGCAAAGCACACGGTGCCATCAGTACCCACTACGGGATTGAGCACTGCCGTTGTCCTTTCGGTTCATCTGCAATCATTTCTGTTCAAGAGGCCTGGCTTTTCCTTGACAGAATGACGGGTATTCATTCCGTGCCATTCTGACCTGGCTGTTTATAGTGTTGCTGTTTTTCGTCTTGTTATAAAACACTCGCCCTAACCGTTTAGTGTAGGTTGGATGAGACCAGTACCCGATGGTTACCACTGGGAGGTAAAAAATAAGCACTTGATACAGAGTTACAACTACTGGGCATTGCGAGTTAAAGCCAATCAGAGTCTACCCTCTATCTACAACACCCAACCCATAATTGTTTATGTACCAGAGCAAGAAATGAAACGCTCTGTACGCCGTTTGCGGATTTGACAGCTCTCAGGCAATATGACAGCTTTCACATGACAGCTGCTTTTAGAAACATTGACAGTTATCTTTGGAGATGATGTCCCATGTCTTTGGTGTGTTCGTTTTTGTTTTTTTGAGTGTTTTTACATGGCCGTCCGCCTAAGAACAGCTGTTGCTCGTCCGTTGCTCAGGCGTTGGTGGAAAGAGACCGTACTCTCTTCGCCACCCTTACTAACCTCAACTCTCGGTTATTCCCCTTCCCCAGACAGCCACACCAAATACAACTTTTTGAAATATTAGCATTTGGAAACATAAATCCGCAACCGGACACCATGCACTTAAACAACTCCTTGCATGCCATCTATAACACCGTTATTGAATGCAAATATCAATAAGTCCAAAACTACCTAAACATGTGGCTATTTGCCCAATTGTCCAAGTGGGATACAATCTTGGACATCATGTCCATTTATGAAGCATATTTTCAGAGTTCACACCTTTACCTTTGATCCGTTATAACTAACAACACACATATACACTTAACCTTCGAAAGACCAGGAAAACATTCTGTATAAATACTTCAGTAACCATTGTGTACAAGTAACACAATACGCCATATTTGTTCGTTATGCCCCCCATCCTAGCACTACACGGCTGACTAATCTAATTGTGACACTCGCCCTTAACTTTGCCAATCATAAATACTTCAAAGCCAGCCCTGACATCCGTTTTATGCTCGGCTGGACACTATTTTAATGTTAAAGCATGTTATGCGGTATTCTATTGTACTACACTAAGTGTGACGTGACGTGGCCTGAGGTTTTCGCCACCGAGTCCACCAGGAACAACAAAGTCATAAAGTTCACCTCAACAACGTCAGGGTGGCCGATCCCCCGAAAAATTTCACACCGCATTCTCTAGCGTTTGAATAGACTTTATGGTGAGAGCGCGATGTCGCTCCTTCGTTATGCTTAGATTATGCAATGGACAAACCGTGTTCGTGGGACCAACCACCCTGCCATAGCTCGGCCTCCTTGGTTAAATGGCGCAATAAGGGCATCCATCTATTTAGCTAACATCCTGCCACTATGATAAATAGTATCAGTCATAATGCCTGCAATCTTCGCCAGAGCGGAACGCGAAGCACACGCACGCCTCAGAGAGTGCAAAAGCCTGTTTTCCAGTTCCAGATTCACGCGGCGCATTCATGCATCTTTTATGTGGTTTCTGGTCACGGAGTGTGTACGATACTGCTGGACAGAACAACATTGTCTGCGACCAGGCTCATTAGTATCATCATCATCATCATCGTCGTTCGTGGAGGCGACGGTGGAGGCGGCTGCATCGTCACCAGTACGAATGGAGCACTCTACCTATACTCATCAAATTTGTTGTTTTAAGGATCTCCCGTTCGTTGGTTTTCAAAGTTTACTAAACGCGAGTAGAAGGAATAGCTCCATGCCATGCAGCGACATGCTATGGGATAGGATGATTGGAACCAGGTTCCGATAAGCAAGGCACACCTCGGAAAATTTGGCGCATTGTTCTCGGGATTCAGCCTCACCGGGAACATCATTGAATTGCAAATTTTCTGTATCTTTAGAGGAAATTTCATACATATTATCAGAAGAGGATATCTGTGTGGTGTGTGTATGGTGTGTGCTGTGCTACACATTATAGTGCCGTCAACATTAGAATTATTTTGGCAAAGCTTGGAAGCTCGTTTCTGGATTCTGGGCTTATTATGGTAGTTAGCGTGATGAGATTCTGAAAGAGTGGTTTGAATGAGACTAATCAGAGCTGTTAACAATACAGCAGCACTGCTTGGTGCCTCATCTAACACAAAGGATATCAGTGTTATTGGTGCAAGTATTTGCTTGCCTATTGTGTTTCTAATGGTAATTTGTATTTCAATGTTGATGGCCAAATATATTTGGTTAATAATATTAACACAAAGGATATAATTTAAGGCAAGGTAGATATAGATGGATTTTATTTTTGAGCTTATATTTGGGTGGAGCTGACGATTAATCTATAGACTTCAATAAATATGGTACTACTCTAGTTGATTAGTTTTTGAAAATGTCCTGATCGCAGTGCAGCACGCAACGTTCGTCGTTGGATCTTTGCTTAAGATGGACGACTTTTTTTAAGATTTTTCTTCATTGACCATGGGTTCTGGATTTAACATACCCTTTGACAACAGACGAATCATTCGAATAGTATTGATTTTCACGTAAAGCCTATCTTAGCTCAGTCGTTCTGATTAGGCATACAATTGAAGGTCCCAAATCTGTGCAAGTAATACACTCGTACACATGTATGGTTGTAAGAAAACATCTTGGTGCTAACTACCCTTTTGGCACTAACTAATTTGGTGCTAACTAATTTTTAGGCACGTCTTCTTGGACGAGTCACAGGTTGGAGGGATTAGTACCTGATTTTTGTGATTTGCAGTTACTTAATGGCGTTTAATAGGCTGGTATGCTTATTCGATACTGGTGGCTATTTTTTTAATATTATAGAAGAATCCATAACAATTATGGGGACAACAAAATATTGCCCAAATACTCGTGACGGCTTCGGTGGCATACCTCTAACCGATGGTACATATTTTCAATGACTCTGAGATATAATTGAGGTTCAATGACGTAAATGTACCGAATCATCTTATCCTTTTGCTCTTGAATTCTTCTTGGCTCATTGACATCCACTTTTTCTTTCCAATATCGCCAAAGAAAGAAGTCCAACGGTGTCAAATCACATAATCGTGGCGACGTGTTTACATCGCCGTGAAGTTAGATGACGCACGGCCATTGAATTTATCGCGCAAAGGAGCCATTGTTTCGTTGGCTGAGTGGCAAGTGGTACCATTCTTTTAGAAGCACATATCATCCAGGTCAATATCCTCAATTTCTGGCCACAATAACTTGGCCGACCTCAATTTCAAATAAGAACGGCCTGGTGATGCTAACTAACTTACTTACTTAGTAGCGCTACAGTTCGGAATGAACCTGACCTAAACCAGAATGCGTCTCCAATTAGCCTGGTCCTTAGCTAGGTGCTTCCAGTTGCGTATTCCATGTTGATTGAGATCGGTTTCTATTGTCAAAGAACAACGGCAACGATGCCAACAAAAACCCCTTGTTTGATGAGGAATGAAGACAGATGCTCGCAGCCAAGAACTAGGCCTACAAGGCTAAGCCCTGGGTGAAGACGAGAGCTGCCTTTGACAGGCAAAGACGAAGGAAAGAACACCGGCTTTTCAGAAAGAAGAAAAAAGAGCAAGAAAAATGCGCGATCGAGGATAGAGGTAGGTGTCACTCCAGGAACGATGTTCGCAAGTTTTACCAAAGTGTAAAACGTCAAAGCCAAAGAACAAATAGTCGAACAGAATCCTGTCGAGATGAACAAGGAAATATAGTAGTTGATGTAATCGATGCTTTGCATATGGAAGAACCACTTCCGCAGTCTGTTAAACGGCGACGACAGCGAGAACTACAAACCAACCGACCTAAGTGAAGTGAGGATCGCAATTTCTAAACTCAAGCTTAATAAGTCTGCCGAAAATGGCGGCCTTCTCGGTGAGCGATATATATCCGGTGGAGATGAATTGGTAAGTAACATCCACCAACTCATAAGCCAAATCTGGTCGTTTGCCCGATAGACAAAAAAAAGAGACCCACTAAACTGCGACAACTCCTCAACATCTCCTATAAGATCCTATCTGCCGCAATATGTGAACGCCTGGAACTGTTTACCAATAACCTGATCGGCCCTTATCAGTGTGCTCTCAGTCCAGGAAAGTCTAAACCGATCAAATGTTCACACTTCGGCAAATCCTGGAAAAAACCCAAGAAGTCCAAATCGTTACTCACCACCTATTCATTGATTTTCAAGCCGCATACGACAGCATTTATAGAGACGAACTATACATAGCCATGTCTTGTTTTGGTATACCGATCAAAATTATCGCTGCTTCATCAGGGTCGGAATCGACCTCACCGACACATTCGATAACAAGAAAAGGATTTAAACAAGGCGATGCGCTGTCATGTGACTTCTTCAATTCGATTCTTGAGAGGATTGTGCAAAACGCACGAGCCAACGCCAGAGGCACAATTTTCCAAAAATCTACTAGCAATCGCATGCGATATTGACATCATTGTTAGGAAGGCAATTTAGTAGTAAAGCCCGCACTCCAACTACTAAGGAGATCCTATATAAGACCCTGATCATACCATTCCTGCTGCTGTTGATGAAATGCTTGGCCAATTCGAGAGGAAAATTCTTCGAAAATCGTCGGTCCCGTTTGCGTTGACGGGCTATGGGGACGAAGATTCAACCAAGAACTATACGAGTTGTACAGCGACATGCTCCTGGTAAAAAAAACTCCGCATTGGACGTTTAAGATGGCTAGGAAATGTAGAACGTATGGACACCAATACTCCGGCTGGCAGAGTCTTCGATTCCAAGCTAGACGTCGGACGCAGGAGAGGAAGACCTCGTCTTAAGTGGCGCGCACAAGTGGAAACCGACCTCAACTAACTTAGAGTGCGCAACTGACTAATTGAAGAGGCATGTTGGTTGAGGCCCAGGTTCATTCCGGACTGTAGCGCCACTTAAGAATAAGAAGAAGAAACAAGCTCCTGGTAATCCTTTTATTTTTTGTGAGTAGGTGATATTGAATTTTGATTAATGGTTTGTAGCTTTGCGTATATTTTCTTTTTAAGTCCATAAGTCACATAAGAGTCAAATACTGGCTTTACCCTATAAACTCTTTCCAAGGAACAAAGGAGCTATGGATAAGCATACGACCTTGGTTGTAATATCGCTTCATCAAACCTAAGTAATTGCTACGAGTAATCATATCCATGTCCTTGTCATATTTATGATGTATTCAGCCAGAGTCTAATGCCAACATTATTGCTTGGTATATCTAATCTGACCATATGACCATTCGATCCACCGCCCCCAAACGAAATGAGCTCATTCGCCCGTAATTATACTGCAACTAGAGTCTCTCCCAAGGTCCCCTTGGATTGCATCAATTTGAATGGAAAAATCCCGCCAGCAGCAACTGGCAAACCAACTCAAAGCCTTTGCATATAGTTTAATGGAAATTGGCAATCCCCTTCTGTATCTAATCTTCTTTCAATTAAGTAGTACCCAAAGCATTCATATTTCAAATTCTGTAAACGTAATTCAATTTGACTCTTGCAACATGGATATCCAATCCTCAATCTGTTTGTTCGGCGTCCGCATTCTGCTGCGGCTTGTAACATGTGTGGTACGAGTATCTATGGAAAGTATCCCAATGCCAATCGGCAATAATAGCATTGAGTTCTCATCGTCCCAGCTCTAACCAGCTAACTAACTAACCGACAAACAAAATTACGTCTCTAAGCCCTGGCATGCTCAATAAAAGTTTATAATGCAGCTACAGAGTTGTATCTAAAATTGGCACTCCACCAAACTCTCATGGGTGCCGTTGGTGAACGAGGGGTTGGGGGAAGCAGTGTACCATTATCATGCTTGATTAAGGTAGACATCGTAACAACGAATCAACCAGTAATTGACATGAAATTATTTTATTTCCTCCCTCCATCTTTCCATTTGTCTGGAGTTGGCTTGGTCCTGCCCTTTCGATTAACTGGGTGAGTGTGTTTACCTAAGCGTTGATTCAGGTCGGTATGTTTGAAACACTGAATAAGCAGTTGGTGATGGGATGCCGCACTAATTCTAGTTACAAGGCGGTTACATTCTACTCATAATCCAATCTAATTTATGTTCCAAGCGATGACTGCCGATGGTGATGTATTTATAGTCCAATCGGATATTCCAAATCGAGAACTCGTCCTTCATGTCGAGAGGGGTTATACTGTAGTAGCGTGTCTTTTGTTACTCTAATGTGAGCTGATTCTAATAGGATTCCAACAAATTAACCAGTATCGTGTGAAGCAGACAAATAATGGTCTCCTAGAATCTCTACACTGGCTTTTTGATGTAAACGAGATCAAAAGCTTATAGAAGCTCGAGATGAGATTGGTGGTCGGATTAAAAGTATTCAAACTTTCCTAAATGGTTTCAAAAGAGTTTTAGACAATTTTAAAGGTAGATTTTTCCATTTTAGCGTACAAGTAAACTACCATCATACTTTTGAAAGGAAAACTTGGAATGCGGTTTCATCTGAAATACTGTAGGTACAGTATCTGAAATTTATTTATGAGTGGTAAAGTTTCAATTTTGAAGAATGATAGAATGTACTTGTGAACATCTTTTCTTAAAAATGAATTGTGATTGATTTACATGTCAGTGATAACCATCGGTGACTGGTCTTGCGGAACGAAAAAGTTCGAATGAAAATAGTAGAAATATAAATAAAGTCCTGTCTGGGGGACTGGCGCGAACAAATTGAACTTGTGTTCTTTAGATCAATACCTTAAACAGACTTTCTCTAATCTGGCAGTTATGATTTGGGCTAACTATTTAAGCCCGTGGAACAATAATTATGTCAAAGCAGCCCAGAGCTTCGGAAAGGAAGGACCCAATTTTCCGCAACAATTAATTTTTAAAATTCTTATTCCCGAGGAGATGTCATCGTCATGCGGAGCCTACGTTGACAATGTCCATTATTAACTAACTACCCAACTATAAATGGGGACGTTCTGGCTGATGGTCTAACCCTCGTTTACTGTTAAACCCATTTTTGCCGCTTCATTCTCTAGCTTACTTTGATTGACATCACATTGACCCCAAACAATGATAAGAAAATCGTCGGTGCTTGGTAGTAGTTGCACAGATTTATGTAAGATTGTGGCTACTGTGGGATTATGTTAAAGAAGTCACACGAAAACTCGTCACATTGACTAAGTCTCTTTTTGTATCGAAGGTTTTAGTAAGGGCGTTGCCAATCCTGATGGAGCATCGAGAATTCTCCATCGTTATCCTAAACGGACAGACGCGTTTGGGCGGTATACCAAAACTATATATGGCTGTGTATAGTTCGTCTTTATAAAAACTGTCGTATGGAGCTTTAAAATCGCTGAAACGATTTAGAGGATTCTGCAAAACTCCCGAGCCATCATCAGAGCATACGCCGACGATACCGACATCATTGGTAGGACTCAACGTGATGTTAAAAGTGGATGAAAAAATCCTTGGTCGATTCGAGAAAAAAAATCTTTGAAAAATCTTCGGTCCCGTTTACGTTGACGGGCTATGAAGACGCAGATTCAACCAAGAACTGCACGAGCTGAACAGCAACATGCTCTGGGCAAAAAACTTCGTTTTGGACGTTTAAGATGGCTAGGAAATGTAGAACGAGTGGACACCAATACTCCGGCTAGCAGAGTCTTTGAATCACAGCCAGACGCCGAACGCAGTAGAGGAAGACTTCTTCTTAAATATCGCGGACAAGTAGAAACCGACCTCAACCAACTTGGAATGCGCAACTGTAATGCTGTAAGGGTTTTCAAAAATATCGTTGAAGTTGACATTGCTGGGTAGGTTGTTTAATTCAACGAAGTCGGGCTTAACCAATGACCTTGGAGACATGCGAGTTTAAACATCTTCGGGATGCTTTCCGATCAGTTAACAATTTTAGCTCAACACTTCCGTGAGTATAGTGATCTAGTAGTTAGTTCGTTGACTTTTATGGATTGACAAAATAAAAAAAGTTTTTTTTTTTTTTTTGCATATTATGCATAATTTTTTTTGTTAACAAAAGGCCCCCAAAAAGTGTGCGTGGGCGTAAATGATGTAGAGAAGAAATGCTCCTGTTAATATTGCAAAAGTTTTACATCGACATTTGTTTCGAAAATTTCTAAAATTGTACCAAAATCGTTTTTGAATAAAAACGCTCAAAAAGTGGGCGTGACAAAAGAAATGTATCACTTTTTCTTCTCAGACTCCATATTTGCGTACAGGCCCTTATATATGCTGGACACTGCGGGGAAGCTAATGGCAAAGTTGCTGAAATCACGACTCACAGATGCAGTACAAATAGCAGATGACTTGGCAGCAAAGGGTGCTCTACGGTCGGAGCTATTGAAGAAGTGGTAAAGGCTGCCCAAACCACCGCTCTAAATAGATCGTTTTGCTAGCAACCCTGGACGTAAGAAAAGCTTTCAGTTCAGACAGGTGGAGCGATATACTGGGTGGCTGTTGAATATTGCTACATTAAGAAACTCAAATAACTTTTTTTTCAGTGTATGAAATTAATTTTTCTTTTATTCATGTTAAAGCTCATTCAATTTTATTAAAGATAGTTTAATTAGTTTTAAAAATAATGAAATTTAAATGCCCCCCCTGAATGGATTGCTTTGGTTCATTAAAATTTGTTGGTTTTGCTTTGTAGGCTGTTGTTTGCAATAACCCCACAAAAAAAATCAGGTGCAGTAAGGTAAGGCGACCTGGGGGGCCAACGGAATGTGGAGTTTCTGGACATCAGCTTATTGGGAAATTTTCGTCGCAATTCTGGCACCATCTTGCTGAAACCACACAGAGTTGAAAGAAATTCTCATTCGGCGTATTTCTTGATACAAAAACTCTGTCAACGTGCTCAAGTTACGGTCTCCCGTAACCGTAAAGGTGCAACCATTTTCTTGGAACAAGTAGGGCCGGACAATGCAGCGTGATGAAACTGTATACCCCACTGTGACGCGAAGTGTATGCAATTCCGTCTCATGGAGTATCTGTGGGTTGGAAGCACTCCTGCACTTTTGTTGCCGTTGTCAGACATAAAAGGACAGTTCAGCATGTTTCCGTCCACTTCCACCATTTGAAGCACCTTCTGGCAAAATTCCAAGGGAATCAGCAAGTCTGCTGCGTTCAGTTTGTCGACCTTTTGAATTTTATATGGGAATAAGTCCAAATCATTGTGCATAATTGACTGCAATGACTGAATTGTTTCGATGGTAAGAGGTTTTTTAGGCTGTCCCATGATCGGAATAATTGTTAACAAGTCTCATTATGTTCCATCTGCTCAGAGGTTTGTCGCCAAACGTGCGCCTATACTCTCTTGAACCGAAACTACGGACTCTAGTGCGTGATAGCGGCGGACAATCCAAATTCTTGTTTTAGTGGCCCAGTTATCCATTTTTGGTAAATCTAAAAATCATTCAGCAAAATAAAAAAAAGTTAACCAGAAATAAATAGTAAAGTTATGAATTTTTTTTTGGTAGCGGCTTTCATAAGCCACTCTGTACTAAATGCGCTAGAATATAAATTCAATAACCCAGGTTATCTTTTAAATATGCTGAAGGACTATCTAAAGGATCGGGAGTTGATCTACGAGACCACAGAAGACCCACGAAGGATGGAAATAATATCTGGAGCAGCGCAGGGATCAATTTTGGGACCAGACCTCTGGAATATCTTCTAAGACGACATACTACGGATGTAGCTGACCGCTTTCCTCGTTGGGTACGCATACTACTTCGCGGCAGTGATAACGGCAAGAGACTCAGAAAACGCGCAAAAAAAGTTGAACCAAGTCATGCGACAAACTTCTGGATGGATGAGCACGGACTTAATTTGGCAACAGAAAAAAGCTGAGTCCTTCTGACGTAGAAGAGGACCCCCACGCAAATCGACTTCCAAATTGGCTCTGAAGTCATTACGAGCAAGGAGGCGGTGAAGTATCTGGGATTGAGGTTCGACACAAAACTAACTTTCTGGCAACAGATAAAGTCCGCAGCGGAACGATCCTCTAGACTCACAACATCACTCAGCAGATTCATGTCGAACATAGGTCCAACGCCAAGCAAGCGCAGGCTATTAATTTCGACAACGAATGCTGTTCTCCTATATAGAAGTGAGATTTTGGTAGACGCGCTTCGACAAGAAAAGTACTGGAAGCAGATGGCAGCAGTGCAAAGACGAGGAGCTCTACGCGGGGCTAGCTTTCCAGTAGTCCTTGTAGTCGCAGGAGTGATTCCCATAGATCTCATAGCGGCACAAAGAAGCACGACCACGACAATAAGGCGGAAATTGCAATGGAAGCGGCAATCGACCTAGCAGAGCAGCAAATGATAGGGAAGTGACAAGAGCGCCGCAGCTCGGAAAGCAGCGAAGCTGATAAGAAATGTGGCTGAATGGAACGATGGGAAACACGGTGAGTTCAACTATTTCGACACCCAGTTCCTCACCGGACGCCTTCTTCCTTGGCCAAACGGATAGCCCAACCTGCCAGTACGGCGACTCACTAACAGACTACGCACACCACACGTTTTTTGCTCGGGAAGCCCAACGGACAGTATTGGAAAGCAGCATTGGCCTTCAACCTAGAAAACATAGTCGACAAAATGCTTTGTGGAAAATATTCTCAGAAGAAGAACAATACCGGGAACCATTACTTACTTACTTAAGTGGCGCTACAGTCCGGAATAAACCTGGGCCTCAACCAACATGCCTCTCCAATTAGCCTGGTCCTTACCTAACTGCCTCCAGTTGCGCAATCCAAGTTGGTTGAGTTCGGTTTCTACTTGTGCGCGCCACTTAAGGTTAGGCCTTCCTCTACTGCGTTCGACGTCTGGCTGGGAATCAAAGACTCTGCGAGCCGAAGTATTGGTGTCCATTCGTTCTACATGTCCTAGCCATCTTAAACGTCCAATGCGGAGTTTTTTGACCAGGGCATGTCGCTGTACAGCTCGTATAGTTCTTGGTTGAATCTTTGTCTCCATAGCCCGTTAACGCAAACATGACTGAAGATTATTCGAAGAATTTTCCTCTTAACTCGACCAAGGATTTCTTCATCCACTTTTGATACGGTCATCGCCTTAGATCAGGACTGGGTCTTATATAAGATCTCCTTAGTAGTTCGAGTGATTGCTTTACTACTGAATTGCCTTCTTAGCCCGAAGAAACAGCGGTTGGCAAGAGTAATTCTTCGTTTAATTTCTGACGAGATGTTGTTGTCAGAGTTAATAGCGGAGCCGAGATAGATAAAGTCCCGTACTACCTCAAAGTTATATCTGTCAATGGTGACGTTCTGTCCAATTCGTCGAGGTTGTGTGTCCTTTAGTGTTGACAGCATATACTTCGTATTGCCCTCATTTAGTGCTAAGCCCATTTTTGCCGCTTCCTTCTCTATACTAGCAAACGTGGCTATGACATCACGTTGGGTCCGGGAACCCACGTGTGCATAAAAGGGTGTATGATTACAGCCCCCTTGAAGTAATGTGAAGAATGGTCAGAAACCACAGGGTTGGGAGAAGTGTTAGTCCTTATGCCCCGAAAGCATGCGGAGGAAGAGGGATACACGGAGATTGTCAACGGAAATAGGACTCCTTATGGTGTGTTAAGCAGCATTTCTAGTCCACCCAATAGGAAAAACAATTTTTTTCCGTTTCTTCTTGAAGCTTGTATAAAATACATAGGAGGAATCTACATAATACATCCACTTACAAATACAAAAGCACATTTACACATTTACAATAACTGAAGACGTCTATTGTCCAATATTTTTGGATTACTGTATTCTCCAAATCTCTATATATGTTCCTACGTTTCATTATATCTAAATCTAACTTCAGTCCAATTATGCCAACCTCTAATCCACAACAACTAGGCGTCTCTAACAATACCCACATACGACTTGTGCTTGCACCTAATCACTATAAATTCCGTACCAAGATTACACAAAAAAAAACGACTTCATCTCTGCGGATCTGCGTAATAGATGAGTTCACCACATCTGACTGATCGAAAATATCCAATGCCAACATGGTAAATGACAACTACCAAAAAGAAAAAAAAAAGAAAAGTCCAGAAAATAGGGTCGCTCTGGTATTTAGCTTTAGCCGGGTCACAACTCGTCGCTTATCCATTGCCTTCCGAAAATCCAATTTATCGCAGACCATTCGACAGACCAAAAGTCATATGGCTTCCAAATCCCGACGAAACTACTACCACATCACCCATCGTCCACCAATAGAACCCACAAAAAAGGAGAAACTCCCAAAGACCAATGTCCGTCTCTCGACATTCGACATCGTACTTAAAAAAAAAAAACAAGGACTATCTACAATAGATGTTCACAAAAACAAAAAGGACGAAGAACAACAGCGATTAAGGGATATATTTTTATATGAAGTGTTTGTATAGATTGTATATCGTTACCATTGCTTGGGCGGCTGGGAGTAATAAAAAAAGGGCAACTCGAGTGTTAAGGTTTGTCTATTCATGCATCCGGAGAGAGTTTACTGATAGAGCTAAGGGATTTCATCTGTTCTTCTCACTGCTTCATATCTATGCCCTGGAATGTATCCTATAGGTCGGATGTAATCCCAGAATGCTATGGCATTCATCGGTGTTCATCACAATTGATTTGACACAGACCAAGTATGTAGTTCTGTTATTAAAATTCCCACAGCAGATTTTGCATTATTCTGGCGCCAAAAATCCAACGTCCAAAAAAAGCAAACGGAATACCCCAAACGGGGTGGGAGAGAGTGCTAAACTATTTCAATTTACCCACACTACGCATATATAGCGAAAGCTCGTGTGAGGATTAATTTTGCTATCAGGATAAGGAAAACCTATTGCCGACATTAAAACAGAAGATTGGAAGAATTGTTTTCATTTTTTAGCGATTACCGCTAAGTGTGCTGTGCCGAATAGAATTCCAAGAGGATGTCGAATCAGTTGCGTAGGGTAAATTTTTTGTTAAGGGAAGCTGTAGGCCAGATGCAGAATAAAGTTTAAAGTGTGCGTTGTATGCGAGCAGTAAAGGCCCTCGATGAAAAAGTTTAGGCAGCGGATGACCTAAAAAGTGCTGCTATTTCGGCATGTGGACATTACGCCTTTGAGGAAAAAATTATCACACTAGGTATATTGTTCGTACGAGCAAAGGTCAAAGGGGTTCATATCTACAGCTCGTACGCATCTCCAAAGAGCACACTTGTAGAATTCCAGGGCATGCTGGATAGGCTTGTTGATGATGCTAGGGGTCGTTGCCCAACAGTTATAGCTGGAGACTTTTACTCACGGGCCACTGACTGGGGCAGCACACATACAAAGAGACGAGGCGAGGCTCTGCTAGAAGCCGTATCGTCACTTAACATAATACTGCTTATCACGGGAAACGATCACACCTTTAGTAGACATAGCGTAGTTGACATAGCATTAACTAGTAACTAGTTCCCTAGCAAGAGGAGCAAGATGGAGAGTCATCACTGAATACACCCACAGTGACCACATGGTAATCCTGCTTGAAGTAACGGGTGTTTTTTTAGAATTTGGTTTTTCGAACAGAGATAAAACTGTCATTTTGTGGTCAACTTTAATGTCATTTACGTTCAGTTTGGTTTGCCTTTTCATCATGAACAGGGGGTTAATTCCCGTTCTGTGATACTGTGAAATAAAAATAGTTTTCACAAGTTCACTCTGAATTCGATTCTCGATCAATGAAAAATGAAAACAAATGTCAAAATCTTTTCATATGATAAGTTTTTTTATCACAGCAATTTCATTTTTGTTGAAAACAAAACAACAAATTAATAAATCACCTCTGTTCAATACGACGCCTATTGTTTATAATAACTCTTATAAATATTTCCGACATTTTAGGTAATAATAAAATATATAAAATGCAAACTCAACAAACCGAATGAAAACAACAAGCACAGAAATGAAATATAGGTGACAGCATTTATCATTTAGCACATTTTAGTACACATTTAGACCACTGTTTATCATGATGGGTTCGAGAATCGCATTAGGTGTGTTCGTGGAGTGATAAAATGAAAAACTGCTGTGAAAACTGAAATGATAAATTATTTATCAATTCACAATATCACAGAACGGGAAATGACCCCCAGGATGACAAATGAACATCGCTTGCAAATCGTGCAAATTTATTTTGAAAATAATGGTTCAGTTCGCGAAGTTTACCGCAAGCTCCGTCCATTTTATGGTTGGCATAGTCGTCCATCGGTGCAATTAATTCGGATAATTCGTTTGCGTACTACGTTTGCTTTATGTGACAATACGCATCCGCAGAAACGTCGAATAGTTCACACCGAAGAAACAATTGCCGCTGTGGAGTAAAGTGTTGAAGAGGCCACGAATGAATCGATTTGCCACAGTGCACAGCAAATGGAGCTTTATCCATCAACTTTAAGGAAGATTTTGCGCAAAGATCTTTTCTTACGACCTTACAAGATCTAGCTTGTGCAAGAATTAAAGCCGCGAGACCACGCAATGCGTCGTGATTTTGGTGTATGGGCCGAAAATGAGATTGATATCGATGCTGATTTTCATCGCAAAATTTTGTTCAGTGATGAGGCTCATTTTTGGTTGAATGGCTACGTCAACAAGCGAAATTGCCACATTTGGAGTGAAGAGAATCCACATGAGACCCTTGAGACGCCATTACATCCACAAAAACTGACTGTTTGGTGTGCTCTATAGGCTGGATGAGTCATTGGGCCATACTTAATCCGAAATGATGCTGGAGAGTCAGTAACCGGTAACTGACTGGTATAGAGATATTTTAACCGACTATTTTATTTTCGAATTGAATGGCTTGAATGTGGATGAGATGTGGTTCCAACAAGATGGCGCTACACGCCATACAGCGCACGTCACAATCGATTTATTGAAAGAAACATTCGAGGAGTGCATAGTTTCGCAGAATGGACCTGTCAATTGGCCACCAATTGTGATTTGACACAATCCAGAAACGTTAGGGGACTTGGAAGCCAACATTCGACATACGGGCCCAAATGTTCGAAAAAGTGGTTGAAAATTGAACCTCTGGCTTTATTCGAACCAGCCGCGGCGGCCACACGCCCGAAATCATATTTAAACATTAATGGCATCAAATTATCCTTCCAACAGAGCCAGATTGATTTTCTTGTGTTTTACTTCAATTTGAAGTTCTATACCTTAGAAATAAACACCCGACACAAGCGAGGAGGGCAACACATGAACGCCCTTAAAAAAAAGGCACAACGAATGGGTGGAAAATAAACACACTGAACGAAGAGACTTTTTGCACTAATATTTTGGAGAATCTTCAATAAACTCAGGAACAACAAATATGCTATCCGCTGAGGACACTAAACAATTATCTAGGGCCTACCACTCGGCACTCATCCATGGCCCAAAGAACGTCAATTAATCGCCGGCCACCTTGGTGGAACCAAAAGATAGCAGAGGTACGCAGTAAGTGCCATAAAGAAGATTATTGCAGCGATCCAGAGGTTTGCCGTCCCATCAGGGTGTACAGAGGCAATATAAAGACAGGCGCATGGACCTGAAACTAGCCATACCGAGAAGCAAAAGCAACCGTTTTAAAGAACTCTGCTTTTAATGCAAAAGTAGGAAGAGAAGACGTGTTTTGCAGTATTGTCAGAAAACACAGCCTACACGTCTGGTAACGGACTTAGGCTAATTGACTTCGCTAAGGAACGAAATGACACTATAGCCAGCACGGTTCCCTCACCAAGATATCCATACGTGGACATGGTGGTCTCCAGATCAACGAACGGTCAACCAAATTTATCACATTGCGATAGACAAGAGACGGAAATCCTTGGGGTACCGCCTACAGGATAGTCATGACAAAACCTAAAGGCACAAGG
Source organism: Rhingia rostrata (assembly GCA_949824845.1). Taxonomy (NCBI): domain Eukaryota; kingdom Metazoa; phylum Arthropoda; class Insecta; order Diptera; family Syrphidae; genus Rhingia; species Rhingia rostrata. The sequence continues at coordinate 114,939,774 of OX463756.1, read as the reverse complement.
GCCCCTCACCCTCATGTCTTTTACTTATGCAAAAAATAGAGTCGGGATTGTTTCCACCGCGAGCACCAATAGAGTGTATAGAACCTATTCAGGAAATACATGAGATCCAATTTGTCACGCAAACGGGATGTATGCAACCAATTCAGCAATGATAAGTCACCTGGATTGGATGGCACACCAAACAAGGCCCTTAAGCGGAAGGCGTTTTTCCAGACCAATCGAAAAAACAACGTCTTTTGTTGCTGAATAAAGGAAAGAAACCAACAGAGGAGCGCTCGTCATACCGTCCCATATGCCTGCTGGACACAATTGGTAAAATGCTATAGCGAATCATATACAACCGACTAGATGTGGAAATCGACAACGCCGGAGGACTCTTAAACCAACAGTATGGATTTAGAAAGGCTCGTTCTACAGTAGATGCTATACGAACGGTAACTACAACCTTGGAAGAAGCTATTCAGGGCACGAGATGAAGAGGAGGTGCAAGGAGATACGATGCCGTAGTGACGTTGGATGTCAAAAATGCTTTCAACTCTGCAAACTGAAAAATTATAGTGCATTCGCTTTGGTCAATGATAATGCCATGGTTCATAATGAAAATATTGCTGAGCTATTTCGAGAAGCGGTTCCTTTTCTTCGATGGAGTAAGGCAGTACCACATAGCTGGTGGAGTTCCACAAGGATCGATATTAGGACCTATCCTATTTAACATTATGTACGATAGGGTTCCAAGGCTCGAAATGCCAATTGAGGTAAAATCCACAGGCTTTGCCGATTATATCACAATTGTTGTTGCCGCAAAACACCTAGAAGAAATAGAGGAAACTGGCAAAAAATGTATCCGAAAAGTGAGTCGATGGCTGTCAGCAGTTGGGTTAGAAATCGCAGAACAAAAAACAGAAGCAGTACTAGTAAGCGGTCGCAAAAAAAAGAAACAATTACCACCAGCATAGGCGATCATGACATAACATCAAAACCGGCTATCAAATACCTAGGTGTGACGTTTGGTGCTAGACTCGCTTACAAGGAACACCTTGACGTGCGACAAAGCTGCAAGGTTGAGCGCTGCCCTAGCTAGAATAATGACGAACGTTGGAGGACCAAGACAAAAAAGGAGACCAGTTCAGTCAATGGTGGTGAAGCCACATTGCCAAAGCAATGACAGTTAAGTCGAATGGGATTAACGCCGTCAACTGACTGTGTGCGCTAAGAGTTTGCTGTGCATCGCGGGAATGCTATCAGCAGACATTGGTTATGGCCAGCAAGCTACAAAGGACCTACAATGCTAAAATCCAGGAACCCAGAGCCTCAACCATAGATATCAAGCAAGAAGAAAGATAGCGAAACATGAGAGCATGGCAAGAGAAATGGAATTAATCTACAAAGGGATGGGGGACCCATCGACTTATACCGGATATGCATTATTCCGTTTTGATAGATTTTCAGCTGTTCGTTGACACGTGTGGAACATATGTGCGAAATGTATCAAAAGGTGTATTTGCTCTAACAATCTTCAAGCGTGTTCATATGCGAAAAGCATTCACGACAGTTTCCGTTACAAGTTTTCGAAAGCCAAAAATGTATTGGAAAACTTCAAATTTTCGATAAAGGTTTCGGGATTGAGTTTTCTTTTCAGTGTGAAAATCGTATAAGCGTATATACATAAATTTGACAGCTATCTGTCATCATTCACTACACCTTTATTCAAAGACCAGAAGAAAAATCAATAGGAAACCACTTCAAAACCAAATTCATGTAAGGCAATTGCTAGCTATTCATCGACCGTCAGATTATGTTTTCTTCTTTTCAGATCAACCACCTCCTTTTTAGTATATTTCTGTCAAAAGAAGTAGACTCGTGCTCGTCGTATTTCTCCTTTCAAAATTTATTGCAGCTACATCCGCATACAAATATGGGGTCGTGTGTGCAGCATTATGAGCCATTAGTGCAACAGCCATCGACCAAGGGCAACGATGCTACAACGATGGAGCATCGAGAAGAGAACACCTGAAGATGATGAAATTTTTCATTCCATGCATTCGTGAGGGAGCATCTGGGCATGAAATGTAAGCAAGCAGAAGCAGGCGGAAGCAACCGGATATGTTTTATTCAAATACCCAACTGCCGGTTTGATGTATTGTTATTTTCTAGTTTTCTATGGTTCCAAATGCTTGACTGAACACCGAGATAAATACGAAAAACGAAACGTCGTCGCCACGCCATAAAGAAGGAAAGTCCTTCTTTGAATATTTTGCCATTAGGTGAGCGTGATTGCAGCAAAAGGACAACAAATATTTAAACCCGTTCTCGCGAATGATCCACAATACAGGTTGGGATCTGCATATACTCCGGAACGTCATAGGATAGGTCAAACACATATGCATGGCTGTGAGTGCAAGTGCTTGACATCTAAGAAGATGAAAGGATGTAAGGACTCCTTTTCTGTACCAATTTGCACTTCTGAGATTGCCAAATGGATTTGTAAATATTTTTGTTTAATATGACACACGGCGAACGGATGTTGTGTGTTTTTACCCGTCCACCTTCTAATGGTTAGTATTGGAGATTGGTCTTTCAATGTAGGTATGAGATACAATTAGATATGGTACAACCGTCTTTCTGGTAATTTTAAGAATTGAACGATATGGTATTCCAAAATGCAAATTGTTGGCGCAACTGGCTCGTAAGTATTACCCAACTAACAATTTTGCTTCGATAAAGCACTAGCGAAGCTATTTCTTTTCACCTTTTCCCGGTCTTTTCACCTTTCACCCGATCTTTTCACCCGATCTTTTCACCCTTTCCCAATCTTTGAATCTTAGCTTTTTTAAACCTTAATTCGTAAGCTCTATACATGATATGCTTCGGATTAACCTAGTGGGAAATTCTATCGTAACAACTTAACGTATGGTAAATGCGGATACACACATCTATGGAAGCTTAAAAACAACCAAACAGATGTTAAAGAATTTAACATAACTTCGGTTATGCTTGTAAATTTTCCCAAACAATACACTGCAACAAAGATGAACCTCCGCGCACAAGCACTATATAAGGCCTACAGAAAGAATTGATTTTATTGAATTATACAGGAATAATTCGCCGAACGGTCAATCAGATTGATCACTTTTCGATAGACAAAGGGCGCATCCAGTATTTTGGATTTCCGAAAATTTCGAGGAGCTAACATCGACTCGGACCGCTACCTTGTTGCAGCCAAGGTAAGAATGCGGATATCCTCCACATCACAATAATACAGAAATACTGTGAAAACATTTTATGTCGAAAGACTGCAATCGCAAGAGACAGCCGTGACTTTCGGGCAACGCGTATCCTTTAACCTCTCGATTAACACCATACCACCAGCATCGAATTTTGAAGAACAATGACAACGATGCCAATAAGCCATTAATTCCGCTACAATTCCTACAAGGCTAAGCTGCAGGTGAAGACGATAGCTACCAATGAGCTCTATAGGCAGAGAAGAAGGGAAGAGCACCAGCTTTTCAGAAAGAAGAAAAGCGCTCGATCGAGGATATAACGAGGTGCCACTCCAGGAACGATGTTCGCAAGTTTTACCAAAGTGTAAACCGTCAAAACCAAGGATAAAAGGCGCGAACAGAATCCTGTCGAGAAATAAGGAAATATCGTAATTGAGACATAGTCGATGCTAAGGATCCACATCCTCTTCTGCAGACTGTTCAAAGGCGCGGCGATGACAAACAACATCCTCTGTTAGGCAGAACGAACCATTCAAAATTTTCAACGACAGCGAAAATTGCCAACCACAAGACCTGAGTGAAGTGAAGATAGCAATATCTAAACTCAAGCTGAATAAGGCTGCCGGAAATGAAGGCCCTCACGGTTCCCGCAGAGCTTTATTAAGCCGGCAGAGATGACTTGGTAAGTAATATCGACCAACTCATAAGCCAAATCTGGTCGGATGAAAGTATGCCTGAAGAATGGAACCTCAGCATCGTTTGCCCGATCCACAAAAAAGGAAACTCTCTAAACTGCGCCAACTACGGAGGCTTAAGTTTCCTCAACATCGCCTACAAGATCCTATCTGCCGTAATATGTGAACTCCTGAAACCGTTTACAAACAAACTGTTCGGCTCTATCAGTGTGACCTTAGGCCAGGAAAGTTCACAACTGAACAAATCTTCACACTTCGGCAGATTCTGGAAAAAACCCAAGAAGTCCAAATCGATACCCACCACCTATTCATCAATTTCAAACCCGCAAACGACAGCATTTATAGAAACGAACCATACAGAGCCATATCTAGTTTTGGTATACCGCCCAAACTCACCCGTTTGTATAGGATGACGTTGGAAAAGTCTCGCTGCTCCATCAGGGTCGGAATCGACCTCACCGACACATTCGATACTAAAAAAGGATTTAGACAAAATTCGGGCCATACATTCTAACGACCTGAGGATGTTTCCACAAATTAATAACGTCTTTAGGAGGAATGGTCATAACGACCTTCCGTGTATTAAGCTCCAACGAACAACTGACAATACAAACATACTTTTGACAGCTGGAATTGATTCGGGGGAAGCCGTCTTCGATGACGATTTCTATGTAATTGCAGATCCCCAGGAGAAAGTGGAGGCAGTGGGGCTGGTTTTCAGGAAGGGTATAAAGTGAATGAAAGCATTCTCGCGAACCGAGTCCTGGAAAACAATGCCCTGCTCCATCATTTCTATCTCCGAAACGACATAACGCAATGGCAAACTTGGTAAACGCCATAGTCGCCGAGTAAAGTGGGTCTATTCGCCTGTTAATCTCGAAGATGGAAAGCCAGATCATCTTCGACTCCATAAAGAAAAAGAAGTCAGCGGGAGTCGATGGTATATCCAATATTGTACATTGACACTTACCCCCAGAAGCTGTAGACATTTACGCCACGCTGTTCAACAACGCGCGGTGGAAGACGGCTGTGGTTCATCCTCTCCCGAAAAAGGGGAAAGGACAACTCCAATCCGGCGAATTTAATGTCGATAAGTCTCCTTCCGAGGTTTTCGATAAGATTCTCAGTCGAGCTCTGTTCAAATGGTCTGACGACTATAATATTATACCAGAAAACGAGTTTGGTGTCAAGGGCACGACTGTATTCATGCTGCCTCTAAGCTCGTCTCTGGAACAAAGCCAAAAAACAGTGTTCCGGAACATGTCTGGTTGATTTAGAGAAGGCTTTTGACACCGTATGGTTAGATGGCCTCTATCTAAAGCTGAACAGACTTGGCATAAGTAAACCACTACTACATGACACGCTTACTGGAAGAACGTTTGTTGTCAAAAGTGCCAATGTAACTTCTACCACCCAACTTTTCATTAAAAATGGCCTGCATCAGGGAGCGGTAAACTCGCCGATTCTCTCCAGCATTTACACCAGTGACATAATCAGGCATTTGCGTATGCGGACGATCTTACCGCATACAGAGCAGAACCTAAGGTCTAGGTCATTCGAACTCTTTTGCCGCGGGACATCGAAAAGATCCAGAGATATTGTAATGACTGGAAGTTGAAAATCAACTTTCAGAAATCGGAAACTATTTTTTTTAGGACACCGTTGTCTAGGGCCTCTAGGGATGCGAAAAATAACTGGCGCAAGCTGGTGATCGTTAAACCAAACGGACAGCTACTGGCGAGTAACAGTGAAGTAAAGTACCTTGGCATCTGGCTGGATCAGTATCTATTTTCCGGAAAACCATCTAGGGCTAGGGGAGAGTTAGCCCGGAGAAAACGATTGTTTTATAGTAGTCGTCTTGATAGCAGGGTGAAGGCTACAGGGCCTTACCAGGCCGATGATTGGTTATTGGTGCCCGGTGTGGTTCAACGTTGCCGCACCTCAAACGGAAAAGGCACGGGTGTTTGAGAGGCAGTGTTTGAGAAGCTGCCTTGGACTTCACAGAAAACCAGTATGAGACTACACAAAATATTAATCCAACCAGGTCCTATACAACGAGGCCAACAGAATGGACAATTTTCTGTTGAAATCCATTCGGTTTCACGCTGCAAGAGCAATGGCTTCGACCAATAGTCTCATCTTTGGGGAATTGTACCCCAATGATGAATATTTTGAGAGTGCGCTTTTAAGCGGCTTTTTTCCGCCTGAAGCTTTCCTATATGTGGATAGCCGAGGGCTGATATAGGATAGATCGGCGGTTGCGCTTATCTACTAACATACACCGACGGTGTTGACATCTAAAATAGAAGAAAGTGGTAAAAATGGGCTTAGCAGTAAATCAAGGGGCAAATCACCGCATCCGTGAACGGATTCCTAATCTTACGAACGATAATTACGTGATACATCTTTCGAACTACCGGATTGAGATCACGGCATTCGTAATAAATGTCGTACTAGATTGGAAGGGTTAAATGTAATAATTCAAACGTCAAAAAGTTGTCATTCGGAAAATTTATCAAAACAAATTTATATCAAGACAAAATGGATAGTGCTTTATTTTTTTATCTGAGTACTTCTGAGGAGAGTGAAAGTGATGAGAAAGTGGTTCGAAGACAACTGAGGGATAAAAGTAATCCACTTTCTTTGCCGAAAAGAGCGTAAGAATATTTTAAAACATCCTTTAAATGAATACATAAATGTATTACCATCTGATTCACAGATTTATAAAAAGATTTCGAAAAGGTTTCGAAATTCACTTCCATCGTACTCCAGCAAATGGAAGAGAAGCTGTGCCAAGACTTCATAAAATTCGATACACAGGACTCACGTAGGTGCAAGGAATGGTTTCTAGAAAAGTATGGAATACCTGGAGGTAATAAATTATTTATTTTTTGTAATGTAGGTACATATAACGAAAACATATTTTTTCTAAGTAATCGGCTGTATAGACGGAACGCACATTGGGTTTCAGAAACCATCTCTGAATGAGCATATGTTCCTTAATTGGAAAGGGTTTCATAGTTTAAATGCCATGATAGTAAGCCAAATCTTACTTTACTAGTACAAAGATGTGAAATTCATTATCAATTTTTCAGATATGCGATCATAAGTACAAAATAAATGCAATTAACTCGCAATACGGAGGTGCAGCCCACGATTCCTTTGTATAGAAACATTCCGATCAACGGAAATACCTCGAAGATCAATTCAATATCAATCGAAATCAAAATTCGTGGCTCTAAGGTAAGAATGCGACAGAGCATTAACTTTCCAATGCATTATCCTTTTTATTCTTCCATATAGGTGACTCCGGGTATCCCCTCGAACCGTGGTGTATAACACCATATCGTAATCCGTTGGATGGCTCAAGCGAATCACTTTTTAACGAAGTTCATTCAAAGGCACGTTGCATCGTTGAAAGGACAATTGGCATCCTCAAGGGCCGATGGAGGATTTTGGGAAACGAGAAAAAATGTAGATACAAACCTGAAAAAGTGGCCAAGTTCGTTAATGTGTGTTCTGCTTTGCATAACGTTTGCATTAAGCTTAAATTACCCTTTAATACACCGAACACGATTCCCGAAGGTGAACCAATGCCAATTAAAGTTGAACAGTCAACACAATTAACAAGAATCGGAGAGAAAATAAGAAATCATATCAGATGTTCCCTTATTACCAATTAAACTTTTATTAACTTAATATTAAACTCTGTATTAAAAACAAAATAACAAAAAATCACATTTCATATTCAGACTTATAAAATAAAAAAAACATAATAAAATAAAGAAAAAGAAAACACTTTTGATTTAGTTTGAAGTTTTTAAAATATCCAATTGTAGTGCTTTGATTTGCAGTTCAATTTGATTCAGTGCCAGAAAACTTTTATGTCTCTCTTCTTGAATTTCGAGAAACCTTTCCTGAATATCAAGCAGCCTATCAATCTTCGATTCTAGTTTTTTGTTAAATTCTGCTCCTGATTTTATATTTTCTTTAAGCAGCAACATTTTGGGATCAAGATTTGTCTTATTCATTCGCGGTTTGGTTTTATTTTCCTCAAAGCGTTCCTCGTTCTCCTCATTGCTGTTTTCATCATTTTCAGAAGCCACGACCCTTTCAACCAACGAACAAAAGGAGTCGTCGGAATTTTCCGGAAGCGGTGTTGAGCTTCTTTGTTTGTTTTGAGCGATTCCAAAAGTCTTAACGCTCACAAGACCATCCACAGCTGCTTCTAGTCCGCTTGCTTCTATAATGTGCTCGTCAGCTTGCGTAAGGAATTTTTCCTCATAAGGTCCTCCGCCAGTTCTATTTTTAGATGCTTTGTTGAAAGATAATTTTTTCTTTGCTTGGTGTTTTTGGTCAGCAAATACCTAAAAGTGATACGATATTATTGGACGCTTTCATGTGAAAAAAAAGTTATAGTCACATTTTTCCACAATTTAACGTCCTTAACTGGTGGACCAGCAACATTCAATTTGTTTGAGAGTTCTTCCCACAGCCGCTTGCTAGTAGCTCTACCTTGAGCACAATTTGGCAACAAATTTTTCGCCAGATTGGGGTGCTCCCTCATGTATTCCGCCAATACATTTTTTGTGTGCCGTTCAATTTAGTGCCACTTGTCCTGAAAATTGTGTTATCCATGTTATTAAAGTGTTTTTAATTGTTTTTTTTTTCATTTCAAATCACTTTACTTGTAAATAAAAACAACTTACATTTTGTTTATCTTTGGTGTACGTGCCAAAATCAAATTACGAATGCTTTTGACTGACCGAATGACTTGTCGAATGAACGCATCCGTTTACGTATTCGTTCACGGATGGTATAATACCACATTACGTTACGAGTTATTCGATAACGTATCACATAATACCAAGTACACACCTTTACGTGACGAGTCATCCGTTCACGGATGCGGTGATTTGCCCCCAGGTTAAGACTAACTATATGCTGCCAACACGAAAGGACACACAACATAGACGATTTGGGCAGAACGTCACCATTGACAGATATAACTTCGAGGCAGTAAGGAACTTTGTCTGTCTCGGCTCCGATATTAACTCTGTCAACAACATCTCGTCAGAAATTAAATGAAGAATTACTCTTGCCAACCGCTGTTTCTTCGGAATAAGAAGGCAAGTCAGTAGTAAAGCCCTCGCTCGAACTACTAAGGAGATCATATAAAAGACCCTGATCATCCCAGTCCTGCTCTACGGCGCTGAAGCATGGACCGACCGTACCCAAAGTGTATGAAAAAATGTTTGATCGTTTTGAGATTAAAATTCTTCGAAAAAACTTCGGTCTCGTTTGCATGGGTCCCTTTTGGCATGGGCAGCAACATGCTCCTATTCAAAAAAAACTCCGAATTGGACGTTTGGAAAAACTATGGCTGAAGCTCGTATGGCCCGGTAGTGCCAGGTACAGAAATGTCTTTGTACGATGTTTTAGAAAAATTCAGAATTTCGCTATGCCTACGTATTTTATATGTTTTCTTCGCCTGCATTTGAATCTTGTTTTTGGAATATTGAAGGATTTTGCCGATTTTAATCTGACAAAAGTGTATAAAAAAGTTACTCAGCTCGATTTTAAGGGAAAAAGAAACCAAACGATGGGAAATGCTCCTTTACACTTTTCGGTACTAATTGTTCGTCCTCCTCTTCACTGTTTGCATTTATTATCCATTCCGTTTATATTTCATTTTTATTACGCTGTGCCTTAATCCTGCTGTCTGTTGTATGTACTTTTAACTACATCGTCCTTTAGTCCTGCGAGACCACTTTGTCAATGCGAAATAAAGTCATTACTGATAAATAAACATGAACACATGAAACAAGGTATAGAAAGTCGACCAAGATATACAAAACCGGTTAAAAAAAAGGACCAACGAAAGATAACACGGACCAGAAATAAAAAAAAAAATATTTTTCCACCACACAGGACATCGTTCGTTGGGTGGTGGCTTCCGAGTACCAAGCACCTTCCCTGGTACATCGGTGCTCAGGTTTCCATCTCGGTGTCACCATCTCGCCCACAATTTGCTTCGCCATAATGATGGATAGCCGTTTTGGTGGTTTCACTTTGGGATTAAGGAAGGTAAATACCACAAGGCTATGATTCATGATGAATGTAACAATCAGCGTCAATGTTTGATGTACTGGGTTTGATGCAATCGTTGATGGCGGGTGCATCACGCTACATTAGGAATGTAACAAATTTAACGGAATGCACTGCTGCTGTCCGGGTGATACGTTTAAGACTGGGCGTGACAAATTGCTGCTCTGTGATTGGAATGAATGTTTATCTTTGATGTCCTAGAACATGAAGCGGAGCAAAAAAAGGAATAAAAGGATAATAACAGAAGGGTAAACATTCGTCATGAAGTAATTTCAATTCGGTTTTTAATTTGATTTTCACAGCGAATTGGGATTTTTTTGTGCTGTCGAATTATTTACATATATTCCGATTAAGTTTGAAATGGAATTTATCCACTTTTTTGTAGGGAATTTGATTTTCAACCAAACAGCAGAAATTTTATCTATTGATGGTTTATACCGTCGGACAGATTCTTTGGTAGAAGAACCCTAAAGCTGCAAAACTTGATGCATATGCGAAACAGATAGAGAGGACATGACTACCAAAGTTATTCGTGTCACAAATAGTCTTCTGCTAGGCACGGTAATAGCACCCACCCTTTTCAACATCTAAACTTCTGAAGTACTTACAGAACTTGTTGAGTCACTAGCATTCGTCGACGATGCTACTATGTATTCAAGTGGCTCAATCAAAGACAACCAAACTCAACCTAACCCAAGTAGCACTTATGTGCCTTTTGTTACCATGACTCGTGTAACCTACCTATGTTATAATTGTTATTCTGGATGTGATACAGGCGGTCTCTAGATCCAGCCTGTGAGGTTTAGAAAGTCTAACGCATCGTGGTAGACACTTGCAGATGAAATTGGAGAGGGTTTCTCTCTCATTTGTGCTCCCGCAACGTGTCAAGTACCCTTCCTTATTCGACGAGCTAGCACGCGCGGGAGCTAGCATGCCAGTATAGTTTGGCTTCGGATACCCAACTCTTGTTGCTGCCCGGACTGGCTTACGGAGTCCTGTGGCCGTGAGTCATAAGAGTGACGATTTCCAGGGAAGGTTTTGGGACAATGAGGGAAAAGACAACTATATTTTCGGTTGGTGGGGCCCGATTTCTCAAGTTTCAGCATCCCTAAATGTAGTTTTTGTTGTAATACTTATATTGTGAAAGCAACTGTATCTTATGTTCACCTTTTAATGCACTTCGATCATAGTAAACGCCGATGTCATAAAGACAACAACGTTTGAAAAGAACCGTTATATGCAAAGTAACGCTTGTTTTAGTGCTAGAATTCCAAATTCAAAAAAAACTTATCTGTAGAACCACCAACAACACCAGCGGAAGTCATGGCAATCAAAGAAGCCTTGCCCTGGCTGAAGTTAAGTGTATTATCCCAGAAGTATATTAATATCTTCAGCCACAACAAAGCGGCAATCAAATCTCTGGTAGCCACATCGTTCAAATCGAAATCAGCCCACGTATGACGACCTACTCGTAATGATTCACTATTTCGTAATCATGCACCTCTTCTGGCTGCAGGGCAACTGAGACGTAACAGGAAACTGCAAGGCGGATGAGCTTCAGTAGATATGTTGGGTACCCTTAAATTACAGATCAAACTGGATGCAATCAAGAAAACAATCGTAGACGGATAAACGTCACAACGTGTCAAATATTTAGGCAACGCTGGCCTTACTAAAATCAGAAGCGATCCATCTGCTGGACAATGCTGAAGAGATAAAATATTACAGGACACTCTTTTTTAAGCCTACTTCCAAAAAGACTTGGCCTCTTTAGCAACGACTTCTGTAGAACCTGATTCAACGAAGAAGTTGAGGAAAGTATTACCCACCTTCTCTGCTCTTGTCCTGCTTTCTCAGGCAAAAGAATACTCTATCTGGGAAACTACTTCTTTGACAATCTAGGTGAGCTGGCTAACATTAATGTCAGAAACCTCAAACGCTTTATAGTTTGCTCTAAATGGTACGATTGGGCGAACGAGTATAGAGAAAGTCGACAGACAGCCACTGCAACCTAACCTAACCTAACCTCGGGCTCCAGTGCCAAAAACAGACTCCAGACTCCGGACGGCAGTAATATATTTTTTAGGTATACCGTATACTACATTGTTTGTTTATAATTTTTAATTAAATGAAAGAGAATGGATCTTATGTTGATAAATATTTTATTTAATGTCGGCAATTATGTATGGAATATCAGGTAAATTGCCGCCTCTATTAGTCTCACAAATGCGAGCCTTTTTAGGACATTTTTCATTACATTCTCACACACTTCACGTGGTATTTCATTAATTTCATCACGAAAATATTGTTTGAGTTGCTCAAGCGTTTCTGGTTTGTTTGCATAAACCTTGCTTTTCAGGTATCCCCACAAAAAGAAGTCCGGAGCAGTCAAATCAGGCGACCGTGGAGGCCAATCAACATCACCATTTCTTGAAATAACTTGTTGTGGAAGGAGTTCTCGCAGTAATTCCATTGTAATCCTGGCTGTATGCAATGTGGAAACGTCTTGTTGATACTACATGTCAATCAAGCCCAAAGCATAAAGTTGTGGAGTTAAAAAGTGAATCATATCACAATATCACTCCCTATTCACAGTTACCGTTATGCCGTTTTCATTTTCAAAGAAATAAGGTTGAATGATTCCTCCTGACCAAATTGCACACCAGACTGTAACTTTTAATTGATGCAAAGGTGACTGATGAATAGTTTGAGGGTTTTCCATTGCCCAGACCCGACTCATCCTCATTATTGTTTTTTCATGAAAATCGGGGTTGTCATGGGCTAGCTGTAACATCCTATTGCCATATGTACAGCGACGTAAATGGTCTTGTGGAAGAAGCTCTTGTGTCAACTGAATCTTTAATGAAAACAAATGCAAATCCTTGTGCAAAATTGTGGCCAAAGTTCATCTTTGAAGACCAAACTCATTAGCACTGCGTCGAATTGAGGTTGATGGATTGTTTTGAGCACTTCCTTGAGCAGCAGTAATGTTTTCAGCCGATCTTGCAGTACGTAGTGTACCTTGCTTGGGCTTATCACCTACAGACCCTCTTTCCTCGAAATCATTCACTAAACTATAAATAGTGCGTTTCGTTGGCACGTTGTTTCTCCCAAAAATTTCACGTTACTCTCTCATCGTCACAGTTATCGATGATTGATTTTCAAAAAAAATTTAACGATTTGAACACGTTGGTTTATCGAATATTTTTCCATAATAAATTTGCCACGTGTCTACTTCACGACTGCCAAATATGAACTGTCAAGACTAATGTTTACCAAAATGGTATTGCGAAGCTTAAAGCTACAAACTGACTCCATAAATCGCTTCGGACGTCTGAAAATTCTCAAAATGTACACACTCAACAAAAAACTTTTCCAGCTCTATCAGTTGAAGACCCTTATCGTTCAAAATGTGAGATGAAATCCTTCTACATCGCCCAAAGCCCTACCCTCTACTCTCTCACCAAAACAAATTTCCCTCATCATAAAAAGACCAGGCTTCAACCTTTCTAAAGTCTATAGCTCCCTCATAAATATAACCTAATAGGAACAAATCCGCTTAATTAAGATCACAATCCAGTGTGGTAGTAAACCTCTTCAATTGGCATCGAATCCTTGGAGAGAGCGCGTCACCCACATTACACTTTTGCAGTTGACTTCATCGAGGAAATAAATTTCCTGATCCTGCCTGTCACACATTAACAAACTCGTAAATTGAAAAACAAAAAAATTGTCGACATAAAATCTCATGAGATGATACCTACCCTAGAAGAGGGTTGAGGTTCGGAGAAAACAAATGCAACATTGGGCCATAAGAATAATACACAGGCTTGTACTTTGTATCTCCTTGCCAAGTTGAGTGTGTTTTGGCAGAGCCTACACGAGTAAGGGGTTATGACTGTCATGTATGTTTGTAGCTTGAAATTAATTAGGCATCGCTTAAGTACGTTATGTCCTCGCGAAATCACGATTTCCCATTAAAAGTTATATGGCGCGGCCCTAAAGTGTGATATCTTCTTATCAGCGATGGTGCTAAGCAAGATTGATGACTTGACTTTATGAAGATTTTTTGTTTGTCCGTTCCGTCATATCATTTTTATCCTTCTTATGGCAGCAATAAAAAGAGGGATACTGACGGAGAATATTTGCTAAGTTTGTTATGTGAAAAGGTAGTGTCGACATAGGGATGCAATGAAGTAGTTAAAAGGTGGTCTGAGATAGTGGCTATACCAACTGAAAAGGTCGTTTATATGATAAATTACAAAAACGGGGTATTCACATAATTATCCCGAGCATAAATGATTTGAATTCATCAACTGACAGGACTAAAGAATTTTTTTATAGATATAAACTGGATGTCGTTGGGATATCATATACGCACAAACGCAATGTGATGTAAGTAATAGAAATGAATTTATGATGGCGATGTTTTATCAGCGCAATTTTATGGTATTCAACAATCAAGTCATTATATGCTTCAATTAGGCGGTGCATAAGTGTTGGGTTGTAAGTTGTATGGGTTTTTAGAAAAATAATTTGGGGGACCAATCTCACTTTTATACATTTTCTTGAAGACGTACTTAATTTTTAAGACAGAAATATTTTTTATTCGACTGCTGAAACAATCAATCACTGTTACGACCGTATTGCCAAAGCAGCGCTTTAGACTCACTTAAGGGCCTCAAATTAAATGTTAGTGCCAAGGAGATAATACGGAGGAGTTCCCTTTGACGAAACCTTTTCGAAAGAATCCCTGAAAAGGATTTTTATATGGATAATTGTTGAAAACTGAATGCATAGTCCAAGCCGCTAACCCTAGAGTCAGCAAATTTGCGGTTGGCTCTTTTATTCATTTTTTAATAGGTCCTTTAAAAAAAATTTCGCTTTCCTGTGGCCCAAACATGACCTGATCCCCCATTTAGGGTCACCTACTCAATGACGTAAAAGAGTTGCAACAAAGGCAGTACAAATTAACTGATTTTATGAAAGACTGTGCACGTAAAATGTTGGAAGCCTTTACAACAATAGTGTAGCAGAATAACTAGCAGAAGTTTCATGCTGCTTTTAAGCAGACATTATAGCTATCCAGGAAATGTGATGGAATTAATAGGTTAAAATGAAAATCAACTACTGCGACGTCTGTTACTAGTTCGCAATAAACGACAGGCTTACAAATGAAGTTTTAAAAGTCTTACAGTGACGAATTCACTAAAATAAGCTTTTTATGACAAATAAGGCATAATATTCTCAGTACTATTTCTATGGGCTTCTTGACAAAACGTATGAGTGACTGCTAAAGATCGGGGAGAGTGATTTTAACGAAAAAAGGAATGGACGAAGCAGCCACTGTTGCAACACAATATCCGAGATGATAGATTTACACTTACTTCAATGCAGAACAACGTACCACTATAGCCAAGAACATCCATTATCAGACCAACAAACTGTCAAATTGATCACATAACGTTAGACAAAACTTTGAATGTATGACGAGGTATGCAGACCCAATCGAGAATGAGACTATTAAGGCAATATTGAAACTGAAGTCAGGAGCTGGGAAAACAGATTTTGCGAGCTTTATAGAACAAAGAGAAAATAAAAACGTCGGCTTCGATGGTTGGGTGTTTTAGAACAAGGGTAGACTCTGATTGTCCTTTAGTTGGCCATGTCCGGTTGTTGGAACTCTGACTACACATCAAGTGCTTATTTTTAACTCCCAAGTGGTAACCATCAGGTTCTGGTCCCATCCAACCGGATTTGACTTGATAAACGATAAGCGCGAATGTTGATACACGACGAAAAATAGCAACACTATAAACAGTCAAAATGGTGCGGAATGAATACCCGGCCTGCAATAACGCCACGAATGTTGGCTTCCAAGTCCCCTAACGTTTCTGGTTTGTTGGTGTAGACGAGCGACTTCACATATCCCCAAAGAAAATAATGCAATGGTGTCAAATCACACGATCTTGGTGGATAAATGACAGGTCCATTCCGCGAAATTATATGCTCATCGAATATTTCCTTCAATAAATCGATTGTGACGTGCGCTGTTTGGCATGTAGTGCCGTCTTGTTGGAACCACATCTAATCCACATTCATGCCATTCAATACCGGTCTCCATTAACGGTAACTGACTCTTGGTAAGTTTGGTAATTTTGGCCTTAATATGTATTTTCTCTATGCTAGAGGTTGGCTTTTCGAATAGAAATACATCAGACATTTTGTGGTCAAATCGGGCAACTCTAATGCTATATATGTTTAGTTTGGTTTGCCATTTCATCAGGAACAGGTTGACAAATGAACAACGCTTGCAAATCGTGCAGATTTATTTCGAAAATAATGGTTCAATTCGCGAAGTTTACCGCAAGCTCCGTTTATTTTATGGTTGACATAATCGTCCATTCGGTTAACCATGAATCGTTTTCGCACTACGTTTACTCTACCGCGCCACCGTGCACAGCAATTGGAGCATTGTACATCAACTTAATGGAAGATCTTAATGTCCTGATGGAGCAGCGAGAATTCTCCATCGTATACCAAAACTAGACATGGCTCTGTATTGTTCGTCTCTATAAATGCTGTCGTATGCGGCTTTGAAATCGATGAGTGGTGGTGGGTATCGATCTGGACTTCTTGGGATTTTTTTCCAGGATCTGCCGAAGTGTAAAAATTTGAACAGTTGTGGAATTTCCTGGCCTAAAAACACACCGATGAGAGCCGATCAGGTTGTTCGTAAACGGTTTCAGGCATTCACATATTATGACAGATAGGATCTTGTAGGCGATGTTGAGGAGACTTATGCCTCCGTAGTTGGCGCAGTTAAGAGGGTCTATTTTTTGTGGATCGGTCAAACGATGCTGATGTTCCATTCTTCAGGCATACTTTCATCCGACAATATTTGGCTTATAAGTTTGGCTAAGCTAAACGCTGCGGGTTCAAGCCCCAGCTTCGGCAGCATTCTTTTTCTACAAAAATCGCCAGCTTATCTGAGGCCACCTTTGTCTCCTTCACTGTGCAAAGTGGGTTTATGTTGGATGGCTTTCCTTCTATGTGTCTATATGTCTCTCTCTGTTGTGTTAATGTCTTGTCTGTCCCAGCCGATGGCCACAGTCGCCAGTGCTGTTATGTGTCTGTATTTCGTTGCATTCGTGTGCGAAATACTGTAATGTCAATGTCAGTGTCACATTTTACACTTTGGTAAAACTTGCGAACATCATTACTGGGCATTCCTGGTACTTCTCTTTATCCACGATCGAGTACTTTTATTGCTCTTAGGCTCAGTTCACAGGCATGTTTTTTCCTCGCGAAATATATAATACCAGTAATTTTTGAAAGAGCTTCCTATTTCATTTTTAATTCCACCAAAAGCTGTCATAATCATCCGATCCATTTGCCCCAAAAAGAATTCTCTAATGAAGATGACTCAAAACGATAGTTATTGTTTTAAAGTTTTTTTTTATTTCCCTAATCTGTATCCTTTCTTAGGAAACAACAACAAAAAGACGGTCTCATCAAACAAATTATCTCTTTCGAAAACATCAGATCATATTACCATGCTAAAGGAACTCACAGAGAACTGTCCCATCACCCGTTTACTCGCTGCTCCCAGAATGAAAAATGATTTGCAATCCTTTTCCGCTGTCAGGCTTAAAAAAAATGCCAACAATTACTCATGGTGCTGCTGCTGCCATTATATTCATCGCCCAAGAGTTTCAAATGACCAATTATACGTTTAAACGAAAAGAAATCTCCTCTAAGACGAAATTTATACCCCTAGAGCTAGCGTAAGCCGAAGACTCTGCGGCACACAGGGAAAAGCATTCAAATTAAAAGAAAAATGTAAATTAATTATGGCATTCTATTTTTTTTTTGGCTTCAACCCCATCCGCATTCACTGTGCGCGCCGAGAATCTCTCAATTATCCCTATTCCTTAATCTTGTACAGAATGACATTTGTATCCTGATCTAGCTGCTACTTCGTCAACCTACCCACCCCCATCGTGAGGAGTTTATCTTCTTTTTTTCAGCGGAAATCCTTTTTTCGCTTTGCGCGCCTTTCATTGTCAACCCCATCCATGAAGGGTGGATATTTAAATGCAACAATTTTTCATTTTATCCTGCTTCTTGGTCCTCATACACCAGATATCATGACGTTGAATCATCACTCTTCTCATCATCATCAGTTGCTTTTCTGTTGGCAGGACACCGCGCGCTAAGTACCACACCAAATCACATGGTCTCCACGGTACCCAGTAGCAAAAACTATCTCAGTTGTTACTTCCGTCGACGCGGTCGATTTACTAGTCAAGGCGACTGACATTTCCTTTCCTGAATTTCTAATGAAATCATTTGACACGTGAAGCTGCCATCTTAGAAGTGCAATGTTCTATCCCAGGGGTTGTAGATCTTACTCGCAACCTATTGTGTTTAACTGAACTAGGCTAAGCTTGCGAAAGAAAGGAGTGTCTAAAAAAAGAAGCAACGACAAAAAAAATACCTCTTCTCCAACGTGTATATAGCAAAGGACTACAAAGACATTTCATCCTTGACAAAACCTTGCCTTCTGCCTGTCGTCACTTTAGAATGTAGAAATCCTTATATTAGTCAAAATCCAAGTGGACACTAGGGAAATAATTAATAGCACACACTTCCTTTTATGTTCTGCTTGTCCGTCTGAGGAGAAATCCTTTCAAAATACACTTGTAGGGAGTGGGGGGAGGCAGTACAACTACTAGTTAGGATGGAGATTTCCCCGAGGGAATCGTCGTACTCGTTTCTGAGTTTGTGTGAATGAATGGCATGAAAGAGAGTTAGTGAGAAAAACAGGACATTTCCATCGTATCCTGTGTTAATTAAATAATTAAATTCGTAATTTTAGTTTTGCAACCTCAATGAGACACTAAATTACTTAACGTCGTGTATTATACGTTCATTTGCTGTATTATTACATCCGAACACACTCACACACCTGTCGGTCCGATGTTGTACACATCCTTTTCGCAAGGGATGTAAGGTTGACTGTCATATGCACTACGTGTACTTGGTATATTTTCTTGGGTAAATCCTTTATTTTGTGTTCTACATTCGGACAGGGACAGAAATGCAGGGACGTGTTTATTATACCGTAAGGAGTATATTATGACGGATGGTGCACACCTTGTGTTATTAGTCGAGTTGGAGTTAATAAGCTCCAGCATGTGGTGCTATTCATAGCTATACACCCGACCTTTGACCGGGGTGTTAAAGAGTTTAACCTCATTCGGTGTATCTTGGATCTCTGGGTATGTATTCGCTTAGTGTTTTGAGCTGGAATCGCGAGCGTTAGTAACACTTGGAAAAAACCTCCAAGGACATGGTGTAATAAAACATTTAGCCAAGAAATAAGTGATGTACTGCGTTGCAGTTTTCAGTTATACGGGGGTTATATGTGTGAGTATGCTTAGAAAATAAATTAGTAGGGGATTCATGCAAGGGCTTGGGTATGAAGATGCGTTATTTAGGTGTGACGTTCTTAAATTGCAGTATACATACTCTATGCGTGTTTATTTATTTTGATTGATAAATGGAGAATTTAAGAAAAAAAAAAGTAGAAACCTATAAGAAAATCATATATCATGTATAAAGGGTGGTCCAATAGGACCTTCCTGACATTTTTTTTTTAAATAAAACCCAAAAAAACAATGTGTTGAGGTTGATCTTTAATTGAGGTGTTAGCTTACTTCATGACTTTTTTTTTAGATATAATTTCCTTCAAATTTTATCCATGACTAACTCTTAAATGGTCCAATCTGTGGGCTAAGTTTTCGAACGCTCTGCTATTTAGATGTATGTCCAATAGTGTAAAATTGGTTCGAAATTTCGTGATGTTTTCATGAATAGCGCGTTCAGTCGCACAATTATAACGACCAAAATGTGGTCAAAGAACTCTTTTAAAAAAAAAACTTAACTGAACAGTAGAACTGATTTTGAAATACGTTTTCACAATAAGTAAGTCTTGTTCCGGCGTAAGTTTATTCATCAGAGTTTATCTACTTAGGGACACTCTCGAAGACTTATTAATTTGAAGAACCGCTATGTCTCACATACACGAGACATAGACGGCAATAAGAAAGTCTTGCAGTGAAAGAGATATCGAAGAGGAATAGAACTTTTTCGAAAACAATATACAAGGTGGCGCAAAAATAAACTTCCGATGTTTTTTGGCTGTAATTTAAAAAAAAAAATTAAAAACTTTGATTCTTCTTGTGGATTATTTTTATTTGGTCTTTTAATTTTATTTACATCAAGTCGAGAATATGATGTCATGTAAATGGCCGCCGCCACAGTTGCTTGTCATTTGAGCCCTTTTTATGGCATTGTCCATCACTTTGGCCAAAACTTCCGGCGATAGGTCCTCATATTCTTGACGGATATTGTATTTAAGAGCTGCAAGAATCTGAGGCTTGTTGACATAAACCCGCGACTTCAAAAAGCCCCACAAAAAGAAGTCTGGAGCGGTCAAATCAGGCGATCTTGCTGGCCAGTGCAAATCGCCAAAACGGGAGATTAGGCGCCCTGGAAATGCATCCTTCAGCATATCGGTTGTGGCACGTCTAGTGTGTGCCGTTGCACCGTCCTGTTGGAACCACATGTTTTCCAATCCCAATTCATCAAGTTGCGGCAAAAATAACTCGTTGATCATTGCTCTGTAGCGCTCACCATTCACAGTAACCGTTTGGCCCGCGACGTCTTCGAAGAAAAAAGGTCCGATGACTCCTCCAGTGAAAACAGCACGGCACGTCTTCTGGTCGATGTCGACGGTGCTTCCATGACATCTTCGGCTACAGCAGCAATATTCTGTGCAGAACGGCTACTCCGGGGTCTGCCACGCCTGGCAGCATCTCGTGTTGTGCCAGTCTCTTCGAGGCGAGCGGCTAAACGTCGCAGTGTTTCACCAGTAGGCGTTGGACGGCTAGGAAATCTGCGACGAAATTCACATTGTGCCAAAGTCACCAACCGATTATTGCTCAAATAAATAGTCACCAATATTCCGCGTTCTGGAACAGTGTAGCGTAACATTGTTTAACGTGTATTTCGCATGTGTTAACTACACAAATGTCAAAACAGAACTGACATTAGGGGCCAATCGCAAAATTTATAGCATTTTCTGATAGGAGGATTACTTTTGCACCACCTTGTATATTTTGATATTTTTGATTGTTGCTGTTTTTGTTTGTTATCCACATAATTACTTCCTTAAGTGGCGCAACAGTCCGGAATGAACCTGGGCCTCAACCAACATGCTTCTCCAATTAGCCCGGTACTTCGGCAACTGCCTTCAGTTGACTCCAATCCAAGCTAGTTGAGGTCGGTTTCTATTGGTGCGCGACTTATGGCGAGGTCTTCCTCTACTGCGTCCGAAGTCTGGCTGGGAATCGAAGACTTTGCGAGCCGGAGTATAGGTGTCCATTCGTTCTACATGTCCGAGCCACCTAAAACGTCCAATGCGGAGTTTTTTTTGACAAGGGGCATGTCGCCATATAACTCGTATAGTTTTCGTCTCCATAGAATTTCTTCGGTCCCGAGATTTTTCGAAGAATTTCCCGCTCGGAGCGACAAAGGATTTCTTCATCCGTTTTTGATACGATCCACGCTTCAGTGCCTTGGAGCATGACTGGGATTAACAGAGAACAGCGAAACAGAGGTTGGCAAGAGTAATTCTTCGTTTCATTTCTGACGAGATGTTATTGTCAACGTTAATTGCGAAGCAGAATTATATCTGTCAATGGTGACGTTCTGTCCAATTCGTCGATGCTGTGTGTCTTTTCGTGTTGACAGCATAAACTTAGTTTTGCACTCATTTACTGCTAGACCCATTTTTGCCGCTTCCTTCTCTATACTAGCAAACTTGGCTATGAAAACACGTTGAGTCCTACCAATGATGTCAATGTCGTCGGAGGATGCTAGTAGTTGCACTGATTTGTTGAAATCCGCGCCTCTGTTGTTGGCTCGGGAGTTTTGCACTATCCCCTCAAAAATTAAATTAAAGAATTTATATGACAGCGCTTCGCGTTGGCTAAGTTCTTTTTTGGTATCGAATGTGTCGGTGAGGTCGTTTCCGACCCTGGTGGAACCGCGAGAATTCTCCATCGTAATTCTTCTCAAACGGATGAGACGGATGAGTTTGGGCGGTATACCAAAACTAGACATGGCTCTGCCTGACAGCGGAATGTTGTTCGTCATCGCCGTTTAACAGCCTGCAGAAGTGGTTCCTCCATATCCACAGCATCGACTGTGTCTCAATATATTTCCGATATTTCCTTGTCCATCTCGACAGCAGCCTTCTATCGAGCAACAAGGTGGTGGTCCTTGTCGATTTTTTCTCCTCGGAATGTTCGAACATCCAAAATACTGGATGTTTGTCTCTTGTCTA
Source organism: Rhingia rostrata (assembly GCA_949824845.1). Lineage (NCBI taxonomy): Eukaryota > Metazoa > Arthropoda > Insecta > Diptera > Syrphidae > Rhingia > Rhingia rostrata. The sequence continues at coordinate 114,917,332 of OX463756.1, read as the reverse complement.
TCGCAATGTGATCAATTTGGTTGACGGTTCGTTGATCTTGACACCGCCATGTCCCCTTATATATATCGAGATCAAGAAACCGTGTGCTGGCTAATGTGGCATTGCCTACCTTTGCGTTAAAATCTCCCAGCACGATTTTAACACCTTACTTCGGTAGTCGCTCATAGGTTTTGTCAAGGAGCTCATAGAAGCAGTCCTTAGCTATATCATCTTTTTCCTCCGTTGGGGCATGAGCGCATATAAATCTTATGTTGGCGAATTTGGCCTTGATAAGGATTGTTACAATGCGTTCGCTAATGTCTAGGAAAGGCAAGTCTTAACTTTTTGCCTAAGTCTGGCACTTATAACAAATCCGCATCCGAATAGTCGCTGTTTCTGCTCACTATAACACGGTTCGTAGTAGATGTCACAGTTTTTCATCGTCTTTTTGCCCGACCCATCCCATCGTATATCTTGTATGGCAGTAATGTCTGCTATGTAGCAGTTTGGTGCTTCCTCTAGTTGTTCGTTTGCATCTCTCTTGCTTAATGTTCTCACATTCCAGGTGCAGATACGAACGTCGTTGTCCTTTTTTGTTTAGCACGGTCGTAAACAATAAAATCCGTCCATTCTGAGGCTAATGGCAATGGTTATTTAAATGGATAGTTAGTTAACCCTAAGCATAAACCCTAACCTGAAGGGCCAGTTCCAAGTTATTAGATGCCCCTAGAACACGGGCCATCAGTCGGAACGCTATTGAACGCTGCCGTCGGTATTTCGGTTCATCCGCCACCATCTATGTTCAAGGGGCCCGACTTACCCTTGAAATTCGTAGACAACCTGTTGTCCGAATATAAAACTAAAAATAAAACAAAAAAATTAATGTATTGAGGTAAATATTTATTTGAGGTCTTAGTTTGGCTCATGAGTTAATGATTTTTAATTTGTAAAGACAATTTCCTTCAAATGTTATCCACGACTAACCCTTAAATGGTCCATTCTGTCGGCTCAGTTTTCGAGCACTCTTTCAAGCATATCAGCCGGTATTCCATGAACAATACGAGTTATGTTGGCTTTCAAGGATATAATCGTTTTGGGTTTATTTAAACAAGAGGTTTCACATATCCCTATAAAATATGTCAAATCTCAAGATCTTGATGGGCAATTGACAGTTTGATGTTTTCCTTCATCATTTCCCTCATCAAAGCGATTGATTCGTTAGCGCAATGCATGTATTGCCATACAGACAGCTGAAAACCAGCATTTAATTGGCAGTAGCAGACTTGAAACCGTTCGAAAGAAAACTGGACGTTTCATCGATTCCAAAAGCCCGCATTTTCGACAAAAGGGCTTGCTGCCAAGCCCTGTCATATGCTTTAGAAATATCAGGTGCAACAATCTTGCTTCGTCACCGAGGTGAATAGATTGGTTTCACTTTTCGGTGAGATATGTCATCAAATCACCGGTGGACCGTTGCTACGGAAAACCTATTGTCGCCAGTCGGCCATATAGGAGTTTTTGTGAATCAAGATATTTCATAAGCTGACGGTTTATCACCGTTTTTCGTGACCTTAGAAAGAAGGGAGGTAAGTGCAATTGGTTAATAGATAATTGGGGTGAGAAGAAGATTCGCCTTTTTAGTGACGGTCTGGACAAATGCTGTTTTCCATTTACAAGGAACAGTCGTGATGAATAGGACAGATAAAAAAGCTAGCGCAGTGGTTTTTCGCTATGGAGGAAGAACACCTCTTCATAATTATGTGGAGATACCGTCTGGACTAGACAATTTGTGAATGTTCAGATCTAATAATATCCTTGCGACAGTACGGAAGTAGATTGGTTCTTGATGTTTTTGACGAACGAACAAACATTTTGTAGTAACTTTTGGACATAATAGAGTTTTCAGCCTCAGCTTTTGGTGGTGGGAGAATTTGACACCCTTGATGTTGGCATTACAGCCTCTTGTCTTGGTTTATGGATTTTGCACAATCCTATCAGGAATGAGATTAAAGAAGTCACATGACGTTGCTTCGCCATGCCTTATTCCTTTTTTAGTATCGAATTCTAAGTTGAGGTCGTTTCCGACCATGATGGAGTACACATCTTACACAGACGGACGAATTTGGGCGGTATACCAATATCCCATGTATACTAGACATGTTGCTGTTTAGATCGTCTCTATAATTTCTATCGTACACAGCTATGAGTTGATGGGTAGCAATTTGGACTTCTTGGGTTTTTGATTGGTGATTTGATCAGTTGTGGTCTTTACTGGCCTAAAACCACACTCACAGGGCTGATCAGGTTTTTAGTAAACGGTATCAGGCGTTCACATATTGCGGCAGATAGGTTTTTGTAGGTTATGTTGAAATTAGCGCAGTTCAGAGGGTCTCCTTTTTTGTGGATCAGGCAAATTATGCCTGATCTTCAGGCATACTTTCATCCGACCAAAATAAGGTTATGAGTTCGTGAAGGTTACTTACAAAATCATCCTAGACGGCTTTATAAAGCTCAGAGAAAAGGCATTTCCCACGGGTATCACAAAAACGAAATGCGAAGAACTTAAAAATAAATACAGACAGCAATACTGGTTACTCGGAAAATATTCGGAGCTTAACCTTGATAACAAGCTGCTATTATACAAGCAAATGCTTAAGCCAGTCTGGACATATGGTGTACAACTATGGGGTTGTACGTGTAAATTGAGGAAAAAGCATGAACTCTCACAGGAAAATTACCTGCCAAACATTCATTACTCGTGATAAAAACATATCAGTAAGCTACAATCCACTGTGTGGATCGTTTTATACCCTATCCCATCCCATCTTTGAAATTGATTTCCCTTAAATGTAGAGTTAATGGCAATGAACATTTAAAATTGAAATTTTCGCAACATTTTGTTCAGATAGTTTTTTAAAATCTTGTCTGGTTCGAACAAAAACAACGTTTTTCTCCTGCATATGGCATGGCGCAGGGTATACAATGGAGTTTGTATGAAAACGCCTCCAAAAATTGGGCGTGGGTAAAAATGATGCATGGAAGAAATGTTTATATAAAACAAATTATTTTCCATCAAAATATTTTTTCGAAATGTTTAAAATTTTACCAAAAAAGGTTTTTTTTACTGAAAACGCCTTCAAAAATTGGGCGTATAGACGAAATATAGACATTAGGATTATCTAGATGTGTTGTTCAGACACTTCCTTAAAATTTCAAACGGTTTGGCCTAGAACTACGCTTTTCTAAAAAGGGGGCGTGGCAGTCGGCGGATTTCAAAATTTCTTCCAATCTTCCAAACAATTTTTTACAATTATTCTGCTGAGAGCAAAAGCAAACGCGTGTACCAAATTTAATCACTCTAGCTCAAAATTTAAGGCCCAAAAACTGGTGACGTACGGACTGACGGACGGACGGACGGACGGACGGACGGACGGACAGACATGGCTTAATCGACTCAGTTATCGATTCTGAGTCGATCCATATACTTTAAAGTATACCTAGCTAAATTATTTCATTATATTACAAACTATGTATCAAACCTAAAATACCCCTATGGGATAGGGTATACAAATTGCCAAATAAGTCGCATACTTAGTTACAATACAAATACAAAAAGGGTGGTGGTTTTAGTGGGTTAAAGTCTCACACTACTTTGGGGCGCGTGCTCATCGTGTCTATGAAGATTTCCACCAACCCACGAAAAAAAAATCTCTGACAGGCTCAGTGGCGCGATGGTTAGTGCGACGAACTGCCGCGCAGAAGGTCCGGGTTCGATTCCCACCCGTAGCAACATCTAAATAATTTTTCATTGGCCCTCCTCAAGTGATGAGTTGACAAATCATCCGAGTAGTATTAATTGTTAAGAAAAGCTTATTTCAAATCCGCCTTTCGGAGTCGCCATTAAACAGGAGTTCCCACCATCTTGCGAAGTACACATGCACACATAAATGGTTGTGATAAAGCTCGGCTCTGGGTACTAACGAGCCTGTTGCGCCATAAATTTGTATTTTTTTGAAAGGTCAGTTTTTTGGTACTTTTCACCGTCGTTACCAATATTGAATGGTTGGGTCTTCGTCTTCGGTTTTTCGTCTTTAGTCATATTATCAGGATCGACTGTGTCTCAACTACGATATTTCCTTTATTTTCATAATTTGCGCGGTGTTATGAATACCCTGTAAAAGTTTTACTACAGTATGAGCGTTAAAGGAGGGGAAGGAAGAGGGTGATAGGAAAGATATTGGATGTAGTATAGACTTACTCCATGGGTGTTGTCCGAAATTGCTTCGAAGATTCACTGTTTCTTGTGTTCGTCAAATTCGAAGAATTTTTAAGATGGTTTATACTTTAAGGAGTAACTACCGACATTTTTATAAAAAAAAAAAAGTTATATGAATTTTGGCTGAGAAACTTAGTTTCTGGAGTGGCACTTTTCTATATCCTCGATGGTGAACTTTTTCTGTCTTCTCTCTACCTGTAAGCCTGATTATTGGAACGTTGTCGGAATTCTTCGTCAAAGTAAGGGTTTCTAGATTGTTTGCAAGAGAAACCAAACCAAACTTAAGCTTGTTGAAATCGTCGCCATTGGTCTTTTACATTAGATGCTGGCCGTATAGTATTCAAGAGATTACAATACTGCCAGGATACAACTGCAGTTTGATGATGTATTTTCCAACAATATTTCGCCGTTGTTATGGCGAAATACTTACAACTACTGGAGTTCAATGTAACGCCGAGCCTTCTTTACCTAATTTTGCACTACCCTCCCTTCAACCCATGGACCTGCTGGCAAAAATACGCTCAGTTAACATAATGAGAAACAGAATCAAAGAGAAAGAAAATGAATTCAAATGACAATTGGAATCAACATCTTCAAATGCTGATTCGACTAGCAGGTATATAAGGAAATACAGCACTTCCTTTGTTATGTTATGTGTCCCTGTAAGTTAAGATTTAAGATCCTAGTTGAATAAATCTTCCAAGGCTAGAAAAACTTCCCTTGTCAATTCAATCGTTGACTGCATTAAATCTTATCTGCGGTCCAGAGTGCCACTAAATAAACATGTCATGCATTACAAAAGATGAACATTTTTCCAAGTGCGGGTTGGCTTGTCAACCAATCATACAGGATACCAACAAAAATGTCACTGAATGACGGTCCAATAATTTGATATCTCCAACTTGGAAGAATCGGATTATATAAAACGAATAAAAATTTGGAACAAAGTTAACGTCAAAATGTAGAGGGTGGTAATGGGCCTCATCAGCCATTCAGTCAGTTATACCGCCACTCGCTCTTCCCTGCTTACATCTTTATATTTACCTTTGTTAATGTACTTTGCGTACATACATTAATCGTGCGGAAAAAACGGAACTTCCCTTCCGTATTCTACAGGTACATGTACACAAAGGTATTTTAATGGAATTTCCATGTTTATAAAATTTCCTCACTCAGAAACAGGATACCTGAGATTTTTCGTTCACAGGTGTATAAGGGTAGTGGGTAGAGTTACTCTCATCACATGCGTTTTAGGATTTCCTTCCTTTTTTTTTTCCTAAACACAACAATTTATGTCGCACTCATGGAATGAAATTATCATTCTTCATAATCCTTATTATACGACTAGACTAATGTGGGTTGCGAACATCCTTTGGAATATCCTCTTTGGGCAATTTAATGTTTGCCACATGATTGATCATATCTAGAGAGAGGGGGACGGGAGGAATTTAAACATTTACCAACCCCAAACGCGACCCCATCTGTCGTCTTTATACACAGAGTTCTAGCTCTCAAGGATGTTCCTCTTAATTATTATCGAATTATGTATTTTTTTGTGTCCTGTTGTTCGTTGGTACATTCAGTAGTATCTTAATGTGTGTAATAAATATCCACCGATTCGGTATTAACTTAAATTTGGAAATGAATAAGATACTTTCGCTTACACCTAGTCCTAATGGGGAGATAGGAAATATGAAGCCATTAATTAGGTTCACCGTTTTATGGGGCCAAATTGCTTTAAGGGAATGTATGATGCTTATATATCATCGTATGTTATTTGTATTGTACTGCAGGATGTACGGGCAGAGGAAGGTAAGTGAATCATGTAAATTAAGGACTTTAATATTAGCACAGGTAAAGAACTTTACCACGTTAGCTCTTGTATGCTAAATAATGATGAACTGAGCACCTTTAGGGATTTAGGTAAGCTTTTATAATAGGAATGTCACTACGATTATGAGGAATATGGATGATCACAGGTGCCAGGCTGCTAGAGAAAGTATTGAGTCAAATGTGCTGATAATTGAATTCAATAGTAAGTGGCATAGGGAAGAGTTGTTTTTTTCGTGGGCTTGTAGAAATCTCAAAAGACCTGATGAACACGTGCCCACAGTAGTGTGGGACTTTAACCCTAACTAAAACCACCACCCGTTTTGTATTTGTATTGCAACGTAATGTAATGAATGTTTGGCAGGTAACTTTCCTGTGAGAGTTCCTCATTTGTCCGCAATTTATAGAGCGGTTTGTTATTATCAGGCCAAATCTAAGGGCTTAGTTCTTTGAAAACGCCGCAATAAATTTGTTTCGTCAAGAATTTGGAGGACCGTTATGTTAACGTGTCCCAATAAACTTTTTTATGTTTGCGTGCAAAATTTTTCGTTTCATCTTTAATCGCGGGAATGCCCAGATCTCTGAGTAGATCTTTGTTCCTTATATACCACGGCGCATTGACAAATGTCTTAACATTTTGTTTTCAAAAGTTTGTAAATATTTAGATTCGTTTCAGTGGTAAAGTCCCATAGTTTTATACGATATGTCAAGACCGGCTTTAGCACTTGCTTGTATAATAGCAGCTAGTTATCAAGGTTAAGCTTCGAATATTTTCCGAGTAACCAATTCAGTTCTCTGTATATATTTTTAAGTTCTTCGCATATCTTTTTTACATGCGAATTCCATTTGAATTCTACATCGAGTGTCATTCCGAGATATTTCGCTTCATTTGCAAAAGGGACTCGAACCGTATTGAGAAATATTGGCAATTTTTTTTTTGCCAATTTGCTCTCGTTAAGTGCAATCCGCCAGGATTTTGTCCATAACCAGCATAAGTATAGATGTATCGTCAGAAAACTTGGCAACTATTGTTTCGTTTGTTTGTGGGATATCACGTGTAAATAGGAAATACAAAAGTTGTCCAAGGACGCTTCCTTGGGGTGCTCCTATCAATATTTCTTTCCAAGTTCCACATTGAAGAGCCTATGAACAAGATATGAGACAAGGATTTTATATAATTTTTCAGGCAAAACTTGTCCTTATTTGTATTGAAGGCCTGTTTGCCAGACCTTGTCAAAAGCTTGCGACACGTCAAAAAATATGGCTGAGCAAATTCTCTTTTCTTCGAAAGCTTTCTCAATTAAATCAGTAACTCGATGAACTTGGTCCACAGTCGAATGATTACTTCTAAGCCCAAATTGATGGTCAGGTAAAAGGCGTTTCTGATCAATAATATGGTGTAGGCGACCGAGTAATATCCTTTCAAAAACTTTTGAAATTATTGGAAGTAGTGAATTATGTCTGTAAGATTTTATTTCATTCGGTGATTTTCCTGGTTTGAGAACCATAATCACTTCTGCGACTTTCCACAGTCTTGGTATGTATTCTAATCTAATTGCTGCATTTACAATGTAGAGTACAGTGGAAGAAGTCTTATGCTTCAAAGACATCAACGAAAACATAGAAAAAATATATATCAAGGCAAAAATACCTTACCTTATGCACTCACGCTCTGACGAATGAAAAGTGCTGATTGAAAAGTAATGTTTACTCGAGCGCCTAGAAAACTTATGAGCGACTAACGAAGTACGCGTTACTTACTTATTTACTTAAGTGGCGCTACAGTCCGAAATGAACCTGGGCCTCAGCTAACTGCCTTGTACCTACCCTAAAACAGATTTAAAATCCTTTGATCCCGCGAAGATAGCCACCCAGAGTACTGTTAAGAGAAAACTGTTGAATTAGGACGACTTTACTAACCATGAGCTGAGCAACGAAGTAGCGTGAGCTTGGACTGTCCCCAGAAAGACAGTTAAAATCCTTTGTTCCTGCGAAGCGGTACACTGAGAGTACTGTTAACGTTGACGTTGACTAAAAATGATTAATTAGAGCAACAAATCTATATAATTTGTAAATCGTCACTATTGCCATCACATTGTATAAAAAAGGTTGGAAATTTCGGCAAGCGTTATTCGGGTAAACGTGTTTCGGGATATCGTTTGTCGGTAAATCGTTTTGTAACATATCGACCCCAACCCTCCTAGGACAATTGTATTGTTTCTTTTTTTCTTCAAAGGGATACATGCACCGATATATAAACAGCTTTTTTTTGTGAGGGGGAGAAAGATCTGCTTAAATACTTAAGTGGCCCGGTCCTTAGGTAACTTCAGCCTTCAGTTGCGAACTCCAAGTTGGCTAAGATCGGTTTCTACCGGTGTTGTAGGCCAATATCCCGAAAACCCAGAATTCCAAAAGTACAAAATCCCGGAAATTTTGTTGTTCGAACTAAAATATAAGAAACAAAAATTTTAAATGTTAATAAAAGTAACAAAACAAAACATTACAAAAGAAGGTCAAGTCTAATAAAAAAATTGTATGAAACAATGTATGACTAATTTTAATTTTTACTGATGTCAACACAACTGAACGCACATTGCTACTAGAAATAGTTTAGAACACTTACGCTAACGAAAATAGACCAACAGTGGTCCATTTTACATTCAAAATAAAATAACTAATCCCGAATTCCCGAAAACGAAATCTCAAAAAAATTATATAAAATTAAAAAGTGCACAAATTTTTCTGGTGCCTCAATCCTCTCAAGAATCAGATTGAAGCAGTCACATGACAGCGCATCGCCTTGCCTAAACCCTTTTTTTGGTATTGAGGTCGTTTCCGACACTGATGGAGCAGCGAGAATTCTCCATCGTCATACTGGTGCTACCTTCTTCACTGCCTATAGAGCTCAATGGCATCTCGCGTCTTCAACTGCAGCTTAGCCTTGTAGGCCTCGTTCTTGGCTGCGAGCACCTGTCGGCACTCCTCATCAAACTAGGGGTTTCTTGCTGGTTCGCGCGAGAAATCTAGCTCATCAGTTGCGGCTGATCTAATGGCATGTTGGCATCGTTGTCATTGATCTTCGACATTCGATGCTGTTGGTACGATGTGAATCGAGAGGTTAAGGGACACGCGTTTCGCGAAGGTCTTAGCGGTCTATTGCGATTGCAGACTTTCCATAATAAAATATATTTTCACAGTGTTTCTGGGTTATTGTGACGTGGTGGCGTTCTTGCCGAGTCGATGTTAGCTCCCCGGAATCTTTGGACGTCCAAAATACTGGATAGGTGCCTCTTGCCAATCGTAATGTGATCAATTTGATTCACCGTTCGTTGATCTGGAGACCGGATACTGGATATCGAGTGACAGTGGATATCCAGCGATGTCAATTAGCCTTAGTCCGTTACCAGACGTGTTGTCATGTAGACTATGTTTTCCGACAATACTGCTAAAGATGTCTTCTCTTACTTCCTTTGCAATAAAAACTCCCAGTACGATTTTAACTTCCTACTTCAGTAGTCGCTCATAGGTTTTATCAAGGAGCTCGTAGAAGCAATCCTTAGCTGTATCATAATTTTCCTCCGTAGTGGCGTGAGCGCATGTAAGGCTTATATTGATGTGGATTGTTACAATGCGTTCGCTAATGTCTTGGAAACATAAGACTTTTTGCCTAGATCTGGCACTTATAATAAATCCGCATCCAAATTGTCGCTGTTTCTGCTTTCTATGACACGTTCCGTAGTAGATGTCACAGTTTTTCATCCTCTTTTTGCTCGGTGCATCCCATCGTATTTCCTGGATGGCAGTAATGTCTGCTTTGTTGCAGTTTAGGGCTTCTTCTAGTTCTTCGCTTGCACATCTCCTATTAAGTGTTCACACATTCCAGGTGCAGATACGAACGACGTTGTCCATTTTTTGTTTAGCAGGGTCTTCAACAATAAAACCGATCTTCTTCGAGGGTATTGGTTGCTTCGTAACATATATTTTTTGCATGGTCGGGTAGTAAACTCAAAGCACAACCCCCAACCTGGTGGGCCAGTTCCAATTTATTAGATACCCCTAGGGCATGGGGCCATTAGTATCCACTACGGGATTGAGAGCTGCCGTTGGCCTTTCGGTTCATCCGCCACTATCTCTGCTAAACGGGCCTCACTAACCCTTGAAATTCCTAGAAAACCTGATGTCCGTACAATGTCGAAGCAGCTTGTCTAGGTTCGCCTGAGACAGTAGGCCGGGTATTCATTCCGTGCCATTCTGACGTGGCTGTTCATAGTGTTGCTGTTTTTCGTCTTGTTATGAACACTCGCGCTTATCGTTTAGCAAGTCAGATCCGTTTGGATGAGACCAGTACCCGATGGATACCACTTGGAGGTTAAAAATAAGCACTTGATGTGAATCAGAGTCAATCAGAGTCTACCATCGTTCTACTACACCCAACCACCAATTTTTTAACAACAGCTTGAAAAAAATTCTCAACTTTCAATTTTAAGAAATTGATTTATGAACGGTTTTTCGACGCAAATACCTCATAAAGGGGCGGTATGCAGTGGCAAAAATATAATTTCGCACATTCATTTAGAATGTAGAAGCTAGGTTTAAAGGTATGTATGTGTCATTCAAAGTAGCGGGACCCACATTTTTTGACTCAGTTTGGATAACAATTAATACTACTTAAACGATTGTGCTGTTTGGTCTCCTGGCGACAGGCGGTTATATGTGGTGAGCTTAAGAAATCAAAGACAGTCTCTATATAACATCCGGATATGTTTTGTAAACCTGACATCTTAGAAATTAACTAAAAGCGGTTGGTGTAGGTGTCCTTACTTGAGTCAGCAGTCATATTACCTCCGAGAAAATACAATTTCCATTCCCTATTAATATTGATTTAATCTGTGTTAAGATAGCTGTTGGAAATAAATATCTTTATGTTGCGAATGCGTACATCCTCTCATATCGTCTTTAAGCTCTGTATTCGGAGCTATCAAAGGCCTTATAATAAATCTTTGACTTATCTTGTTGTAACAGTACTATTTTGTTGCTGGGTAAGTTGAAATCACCACACATAAAATGGTTGCCTTCGGAGGGTGAACCTCATTTTATACCATCAGAAGTCTCTGCACAACAAGAGCTATCCTTGCTTGATAACATTTCATCATTTGACTTACAGGTTTATAAAAAATCATAAAAATCGAATTTTCGATTTAGTCTTCTCTTCTGACTCTGTTAGTACTGCAGTATTAGAATCTTGTACCAGCATTACTAACTTAGACAAAAATCATCCTCCACTGGATATTTTTAATGACATAGACGGACATCTGTACGAAAGTGCTGACTTGTATGATTGTTCGTACTCCTTTGACTTTCGGAAAGCAAACTTTCAAAGGCTATCCGAAGAAATTATTCGATGGGTTCCCCAATTAAGAAGAAGCTGTTTACAATTTGTATACTCTAATAAAGGGTTGCATGAATAGAACTTTCCCAGTCAAGCATTCGAAAAATGCTCAAATCTTCGTAACAGAAATAACCGGGCTTTTGTAAAAAGCCAGAATCATTACGATAAGTACCTGAGATATTTTAATGAATTCTCTGCGATATAGAACAGTTTATATACTGACTACACAGTAAATGGGGGATTTGTGAATTCGAATAAAAAAACGGACTGATATCCAGCCAACTTCTCTACCAATAATTCAAAAATATCGAGTTCTCAAATTTTATCGAACTTATTCGCAGACAATTTCAGCAAATTATTTATTGATACACCTCTAGTCTTAGACGAACATTATTTCAATTATCTTAACGACTGTCCTCAAGTAAGTTTTAGCAACGTTAAATTTGACGATGAGACACTACTTTAATATATTTCTTTGTTAAATAAAGACAATTCTGCGGGGCCTGATGGAATCCCACCAATAGTCGTAAAGCACTGCATAGATGCTCTTTTGCCATACCTTGAGTAAATGTTTAAAAGCTCTATTGCCACAGGAGTATTCCCAGCTCAATGAAAAAATGCATTCATTACACCAGTTTTTAAGAAAGTTAAGCGAGGAGATATTTCTAATTATAGACCTATCTCAAAACTATCTCGTATCCCTAAGCCATTCGAACATAATATTTTTGATAAATTGGTCTTCCTTTGTCGAAACATTATCTGTAAAAAACAGCATGGTTTTGTAAAAAATCGATCCACTGTCACAAATCTCTTAATAGTTTGGAAAATAATATAAGGTCGATTGTATACGTTTCCCACGAAAACGCAGTGTCGAGTCCATCCAGACATAGCATCATGTTTCCACACACGCGAAGCTAATTTTGTTGATGCGGCAAACTGATTCATGGGCAACCTCATTTCTCATTTACATATAACAATTTTAGTCTAAGTTTACTCTTAAAAGAATAGAGTTCAATTCCTCATAGAGGAAAAAATATAATATTTACCAATAGTGTTTTATTTTAATTTATATTCACTGACTTTTCCAAAGATTTTGACCAGTTATCACATGACATCATAATCTTTAAACTAAAGGCGTATGGATTCCCTCTAGGTTTCATAAACTGGGTTCAATCATATCTGTCATTGAGAACTTATTAGGTAAAATTAAGAGGTTCTAAGCCTTACCTTTTTGTTGCCCAATCTGGATTACCCCAAGGTAGTCATGTAGGCCCTATCTTATTTATACATGTTATTACGATCCACAAAAAAGGAGACCCTCTAAACTGCGACAACTACAGAGGCATAAGTCTCCCCAACATCACCTACGAGATCCTATCTGCCGTAATATGTGAACGCCTAAAACCGTTTACCAACAACCTGATCGGCCATTATCAGTGTGGTTTTACGCCAGGAAAGTCCACAACCGATCAAATTTTTCACACTTCGGCAGATCCTGGAAAAAACCCAAAATGCCCAAATCGATAACGACCACCCATTCATCGATTTCAAAGCCCCATACGACAGCATTTATAGAGACGAACTATATAGAGCCATGTCTAGTTTCGGTATACCGTACAAACTTTCCGATTCTAGCTGCTCCATCAGGGTAGGAAACGACCTAACCGACACATTCGATACCAAAAAAGGATTTAAGCAAGGCGATGCGCTGTCATGTGACTTCTTCAATTTGATTCTGGGGAGGATTGAGCAAAACTCACGAGCCAACACCAGAGGCAGAATTTTCCAAAAATCATTACCAACTACTAGCATACGCCGATGATATTGACATCATTGGTAGGACCCAACGTGATGTCATAGCCACGTTTGCTAGTATAGAGAAGGAAGCGGCAAAAATGGGTTTAGCAGTAAATGAGGGCAATACGAAGTATATGCTGTCAACACGAAAGGACACACAACATCGACGAATTGTACAGATATAACTTGGAGGTAGTACGGGACTTTATCTATCTCTGTTCCGCTATTAACTCTGACGACAACATCTCGCCAGAAATTAAACGAAGAATTACTCTTGCCAACCGCTGTTTCTACGGGCTAAGAAGGCAATTCAGTAGTAAGGCCCTCACTCGAACTACTAAGGAGATCTTATATAAGACCCTGATCATCCCAGTCCTGCTCTACGGCGCTGAAGCATGGACCGTCTCAAAAGCGGATGAAGACATTTTTGGTCGATTTGAGAGGAAAATTCTTCGAAAAATCTTAGGTCCCGTTTGAGTTGACGGGCTATGGAGACGAAGATTCAACCAAGAACTATACGTGCTGTACAGCGACATATCCCTGGTCAAAAAACTCCGCATTGGACGTTTAATATGGCTAGGACATGTAGAACGAATGGACACCAATACTCCAGCTCGCAGAGTCTTCGATTCCCAGCCAGACGTCGGACGCAGTAGAAGAAGACCTCGCCCAAGTGGTCTCAACCAACTTGGAGTGCGCAACTGGAGGCAGTTAGCTAAGGACCGGGCTAATTGTAGAGGCATGTTGGTTGAGGCACAGGTTCATTCCGGACTTTAGCGCCACTTAAGTAAGTAAGTATTAACGATGCAAGAGCTTGCAGTCGAGAGAGCAAAATCTTGATTTATGCTCATGACAGGAAAATCTTCAAATGTGTAGGAGATCTAAGCGACTTGCTTTCACTGCAAACTGATTTAAATAGTTTAACCATATAGTGTCTTAAAAACGGTTTGAATATGAACCCTTATAAGTGCCAGCACATGTCATTTTCACAAAAACTTACGCCACCCAATTTTAATTATACTCTGTCCGGGCACACTCTCTGTCATGTAGACAGTTTTAAAGATTTTGGTGTTAATTTTGATCAATAAATATATTTACATATTCGTCAATAAATCCTCCATGTTGGGATTTTTAAGAAGGTGGTCAAAAGAGTTTTTTTTTTTTTTATTTTTTTTTTTTTTTTTTTAAATTAATTTTTATTTTATTTTTCTTAAAACTAACTTAAATGCTAGACAAAAATTCATGAAAAAACTAGCCTACTTATCAACTACTTAACTAACTTACTTGCTCTATGCGGGCGCCCTAAATTACTCGATAACTTAATTCTAATGCCTTTCGGCCTATTATCTAAGATATAAATATAAAAGTAACAAAATTTTTTTACCAAGAAAACTTTGAAAAACTTGGTTTCTTGTCTTTTTTTTATTTTATTTAAACTTACATGCTAATTAAAACTACTTATCGACTAACTTAAACTACCTAAAATAACTTAAAAACTAGAACAGCCACAGCAAGCGTTTTTTTTTTTTTTTTTTTTTTTTTTTTTTTGTACCACCATGACTGCTTTGCACCTAAACCTAAGACTAAAACTATGTAAGTCGGCCATAAAATAACAATTTTTAGTCAACTATCTTTAATACTAATTCAACCACCACAACAGGTTCTCCTGTTGTGACCTACTCCGACGGTCCCAATCGGACACACTCCTGCTGAACCGCAGGCGCTCTCCTCCGCCCAGAGCGACGACGTCTCGGTCGTATAGGAGCCGCCTATCCACAGTTCGTCGGAAGACGTGGTAGATTAGCGGAACCGCCGATCTCTCCTGTATTAGCCCTCGACTATCCAAATATAGGAAAGCTTCGGGCGGAATAAAGCCACTTAAACGCGCACTCTCAAAATATTCATCATTGGGATAGAAGGCCCCAAAGATGAGACTATTGTTCGAAGCCATCGCTCTTGCCGCGTGAAACCGAATGAGTTTCACCAGAAAATTGTCTATTCGGTTTATGTTGGCCCCGTTGTATAGGACCTGGTTGGAATAGTATTTTGTGTAGTCAGATACTGGTGTTCTGTGAAGTCCAAGGCAGCTCCTCAGACACTGCCTCTCAAACACCCGTAGTGGTCAAAAGAGTTTAATGACCGTTATGCCACCATTTCCCCATATAATTGTCTAGTTTGCCCTCACTTGAAGTATGCCTCACAAGTGTCGACACCCTTCAAATATGAAGTTCTATGAAGTTCATTCAAATAGAATTGAGGCAGTGAAACGTAAATTTATAAGATTTGCTTTAAGAGGACTTCCATGGGATGATGTACACAATTTGCCTCCGTATAGGTGTCGAATTAAACTACTGCAGTTGTTGCCTTTGTCGCAACGTAGACTTTACAATGACATGGTTTTCTTACACCAATTATTATCAGGACAAAGTTCAAAGTTTTAATTTTTTCTTTGAAAAATCAATTAAATGTCTTTATATTAATAATAAGAAACAAATGACAAATTTAGGCTGAAAAGCAAAAGAAAAATGTTAGTTATAAGCTTACAGCGCCCGCTATGGGCCGATAAGTTAGATTAAGTAGATATGTTATTGATAAGTTAGATTTAAGCATTTTTGTCTAGTATTAAGTTAATATTTTAAGTAAATAAAAAATGAATTAAAAAGTAAAAAAAAAAAAAAATTATCAGGACAAATAGATTCTCCTAATCTTTTAAGAGCTATTGGATGGGAGGTTTCTATTTATAACGTGCGTAGATTAAATATTTTACATATACCTAATCATAAACACAACTATGGTTTGCATGAGGCTATTAGTAGCATGAGTAGAGTTTATAATCAAAAAACCGATGTAGTTGAACTACATGTTAATAAAATTATAGTAAAAGTACAAGTGTATGTAAAATTTTGTTTTGTAATAATATACAAAACTTAATTGTAACTTCTTCGTTTATTGATTTTGTTAGTAATGCCAAACTTTATAACTCCTATGTTCTGTTATGTCCCACAAACAAACGCACTAAATGATTAGCCTGTGGATGCATATTATATCCTGTGGCAAATCTCTGCTCGTAGATTACTTTTAAACTCATTTTTTATTTACTTAAAATATTAACTTACTACTAGACAAAAATGCTTAAATCTAACTTATCAATAACTGGTTTACTTAATCTAACTTATCGGCCCTTAGTGGGCGCTGTAAGCTTATATTTAGCTGTTTTATTTTGCCTTTAGGCTTAGATTTGTCGGTTTTTTGGTTTTATATTTAATTTTAATTTACAAAGAAAAAATTTAAAACTTTGTTTAGTGACTTATTCTAGATTATATATAACTTAAGACTACTTAAACTACTTAAGCCTAACTTAAGGCTACTTAAACCTAACTTAAGACTACTTAACTACTTAAACCTAACTTAATTATAATCGGGGTGGCGAGCCCTCGTTGTGCATGCCCCGAGGGGTCGCCATCCTGATTGCGTCTTTCGGTCCCACGGCAGCCTGCGTTCAACCATATTGTACGCCAATATGGTGCACAAGCCCCGCCCCAGACCTTATTCCTAATTTAAAATCTTACCTATGGAGTTGGACTTAAAGTCCGAAAAGTCCTGAGGAAGTGCAGAATCACCTTCCTCATATAGCCACCAGAATTCAGTGCGCTGTTTTGCAGCATCGATCCTATCGCGATCCGATACCGCCGTGCAAAACGGAGGAGCTCCGGAGCATTATCGACGTACCCGTCGCGGATTAGCCGTTTGTCCCGCGCGTCACGATAGCGGTGGTATAAAACCGGGATACCGTTCCTGTCTTGTACTAACCCTAACGAATCGATGTAAATGAATGCCTCTGATGGAATAAAGCCCGATATGAGCGTGCTCTCCATGTATAAATCATTGGGATAATAAGCCCCAAAGATCAGGCTGTTGTCGCTAGCCATCGCCCTTGCAGCGTGCCTTCGAGTCACCTTAATTAGGAAATTGTCAATTCTATTCAACTGAGCCCCATTGTATAGAACCTCGTTGCGATAATATTTTATGTACTCGGAGTCCGGCGTTCGGTACAATCCTAAGCAGGATCGGAGACAACGTCTCTCAAACAGCCGTATCCTTTCCATGTAGGATGGTGATACATTGAACCACACGGGACAACCGTAAGCGATGATCGGCCTTATGAGGGCCATGTAGCAAATGACTTTCACCCTTGAATCAAGTTGACTGCTATGAAACAATCTTCTTCCCCCTAGCCCTGGCCAGACAAGCATCCACATTTTAATTAAAATATAGAAACTTGTCAAGCCAGATGCCAAGGTGTTTGACTTCACTTCTCACCGCCAACGGTCGTTCATGCTGTCCCATGATACAAAATTTTTTCCAGTTTTTTCTGGTATCGTAAGAAGCCCTCTGCACTGGGGTCCTGAACAGAATTGTTTCGTTTTTTTGGAAATTGATAATCAATTTCCAATCATCGCAATATCCCTCAATGTGATCGAAGTCACGTTGCAAAAGTGTGTTGATGACCTCGATTTTCGGACCTGATCTGTACGCCACTAGATCATCTGCGTACGCTAAAGCGTGTCTGAGAGAACCTACAAGATCACTTGTATAAATGTTAAACAATATCGGGGAGTTCACCGCCCCCTGTTGTAAACCGTTTTTAATTTCAAAGACTTTACTCGAAGTTACGTTGCCACATTTGACAACGAACTTCTTTCCCATAAGCATTTCATAAATCATATATAGCATGGGTTTACGCATGCCCAGTCTGGTCATCTTGTAGAAAAGCCCCTCTAACCATACGGTGACGAAGGCCTTCTCAAAGTCAACCAGACAGGCCCCTGTGCATTGTTTTTTGGACTTATTCCATTGGATGTCGGACACTAGTTTCGACGCGGCATGAATGGTATCATGCCTCGCTCGAAAACCAAACTGATTATCCGGATTAATTTTGTTTTCCTCAACCCACTTAAGCAGAGCTCTATTGACTATCTTCTCGAATACCTTGCTTACATTCGGCAGAAGGCTTATTGACCGAAGATTTGCAGGGTTTGTTTTGTCCTTGTCCTTTTTGGGGATAGGATGTACCACCGCCGTTTTCCAGTGCACCGGATAATGTGCATTATTCAGTGCATTGTTAAACAGGGTGGTGAAGATATCGACTGCTTCTATTGGCAGGTGTCTCAATACGACGTTTGGGACACCGTCCTCTCCTGCCGACTTTTTATTTTTCAATGATACCAAGATGTCCAGGAGTTCATCTTTTTGCACGAACAGCATCAGGCTCTCTGCTCGTAGATGCTGCTTGTATTAAGCTCGCTATGACACAGATCTGATAGTGATGAAAAAAATCTCCATTGTAGGAGTGAATAAAAAGTTTGTCTATCAACATCAAATTTAAATTTTACTTATAGTGTTTCGGTTAATATGCCTATAACACTATTTAATTTAATAGAATTGTGAATTATACTAGGAACAAATTGAAGTTTTTTTTTTAAGTTTCTGCAATTAACCTGACACAACTTTTATAAATGACTGCACTACCTAAAAATTATGACTTCAAGTCTCATATATTAGTATTTAATAAAAGTCAGTTTCAGTTTACATTTCCCCAATGTGCAAAACTTCTTCTGTCTGGATTAATTAGAACGGCAAGAACTACAACATTCTACACATAAAAAGGAACATATTTATGTTTCAACTTTTTGCAGCAAACAGAGTTGCGACGCCTTATGCTCTCTCGCACACATTTAATTAACAATCTTCCTTGCATCTGTTTGTTGTGTCAATTCTTAGCTTTTAGCCATCTAATAAAAGCCATTCCTCGCAAAAACTTGTGTGACGAAAGGAAAATCACCACCAATGATACCCAAGGGATGGTCAAGTCATTACGACAAGACTTGCAAGAGCTTGCATTTCAATTGGGTTTTTGTGTCGCTAAATAGTTATCGCAGAGGACCAAACATTAAATGGCCTCCCACGAGCCTGGGCAGCAGAGCAAACATCCGAAGCAATATTGGGCGATATAATGTGTCTTTATGTCGCAACCAGATGTTCCTGGGACTTTCGTTGCCAAAAGTGAACCCGAAACATGGCTTCATGGTGTGCAAACCCTTGTTGTAGTACAACACAATAAATTCACACATTCGTTCTTTTTTTTTAGGGGTTATGTGATGTCATTAGGGTTAATCGGTTTTCTTGTTCTGGGCCAGGCACCGAGGGCATTATTAAGACATCATTTGCCGGGGCAATGAAGCTTTTTATGCATATTTCTTTATGGCCATTTTAATTGCAGTGTTTTATTGACTGCCATAACAATTCGCAGCCAAGTAATCATCGGTCGAAACGGCTCTTTCAGTTGCAGTTAATGTGATGGAATGGCACACAATTAGGGATCGGTAAGGATGGTTCATATTTCTGTTGTCTGATGGTGGCGGTGGAATTTGGAATTCAATTTCTTTGATATGATGTTTGCTTCAATATGAAATGGTGATATATTGGATGGGACAGAAAGGTAGTTGACTTGAAGAAGGATGGAAAGTACGTAAGGAGGAAGACAGTATAGATCTACACTCTGGGGGCAACCCGAGACAGAAAAAAATAAAATAAAACCATAACTGGCACTTACGCGAACATAGCCATCAAACTTGGGATTAGTTGCGACTTGCTATCAGCATCATTTGAGGTGTGAGGTCAACGTGAACCGTTTGAAGTCTGATCAGAACAAGTTTAACGTCAAATGCTTGCACTAAAATCAACAAAAAAAGCACACTTCTTAACTATAACGCAAAACAACTAAACGACAGATCTGACTATGAAGGATAACTAAGCTGCTCCCTTCACATCGAAACATTACTTGCTTACTTACTTTCTTAAGTGCAGCTCAGTCCGGAATGAACCTGGACCTCATGGAACATGCGTTTCCAATTGGTTGAGGTCGGTCCGATGTCTCGCTGGTAATCGAAGACTCTGCGAACCGGAATATTGGTGCCCATTCATTCTACACTTCCTAGATAACTTAAACTTCCAATGCGGAGTTTTTTGACCAGGGGCACGTCGCTGTAGAGCTCGTATAGTTCTTGGTTGAATCTTCACCTCTATAGCCCGTCAACGCAAACGGGACCGAAGAGTTTTCGAAGAATTTTCCTCTCAAATCGACCGAGAATTTCTTCATCTGCTTTTGAGACGGTCCATGGTTCAGCGCCGTAGAGCAGGACTGGGATGATCATGGCCTTATATAGGATCTCCTTAGTAGTTCGAATAAGGGCTTTACTACTAAATTGCCTTCATAGCACGAAGAAGCAACGGTTGGCATGAGTAATTCTTCGTTTAATTTTTGACGAGATGGTGTAGTCAGAGTTAATAGCGGAGCCGAGAAAGACCCATACTACCTCAAACTTACATTGATTTTGTGTCCTTTCGTGTTGACAGCATAAACTTTGTCTGTCGGTCATTTACTGCTAAACTCATTTTTGCCGCTTCCTTCTCTATACTAGCAAACGTGGCTATGATATCACGTTGAGTCCTACCAATGATGTCAATATCGTCGGCGTATGGTAGTAGTTGCACAGATTTTTACCTCTTATGTTGACTCGAGAGTTTTGCACAATCCTCTCAAGAATCAAATTGAAGAAGTCACCTGACAGCCCATCGCCTTGCCTAATTCCTTTTTTGGTATCGAATGTTTCGGTGAGGACGTTTCCTACCCTGATGGAGCAGCGAGAGTTCTCCATCGCCATCCTACACAAACGGACGAGTTTGGGCGGCATACCAAAACTAGACATGGCTCTGCTTTGAAATCGATGAATAGATTATGAGTACCAATTTGGACTTCTTGGGTTTTTTTTTTCAGGATCTGCCGAAGTGTTAAAATTTGATCGGTTGCGGACTTTCCTGGCCTAAGACCACACTAATAAAGCTCGAACGGGTTGTTGGTAAACGGGTTTATGCGTTCATAAATTACGGCAGATAGGATATTGTAGGCGATGTGGATGTTGATTTGATTTGCGCAGTTTGTGGGTTGGGCTAACGATGCTTATTTGGCTTATGAGTTGGTGGATGTTACTCACCAAGCCATCTCCGCCGGCAGCCTTATTAGTATGAGTTTAGATATTGCTATCCCAACTTCATTCAGGTCGGGTGGTCGGCAGTTTTCGGTGTAGTTGTCAATATGGAATTGTTCGTTCTGCTTGACAGCGGAATGTTGTTCGTCATCGCCGTTTAAAAGTCTGCAGAAGTGTTTCTTCCATATCCTCTACATGGACTGTGCCTCAACTACGACATTTCCTTGTTAATCTCGACAGGATTGTTTTCGAGTCTTGTATCCTTGGCTTTGACGTTTTACACTTTGGTAAAACTTGTGAACATCGTTAATGGAGTGGCACCTATATTCTCGATTGCGCGTTTTCTTGCTCTTTTTTCTTCTTTCAGAAAAGCCGGTGTTCTTTCCTTCTTCTTTGCCTATAAAGCTCACTGGTAGCTCTCGTCGTCAACTGCAGCTTAGCCTTGTATTCCTCGTTCTTTGCTGCGAGTATATTTCGGCATTCCTCACCAAACCAGGGATTTCTTTCTGGTGGGCGAAGGAAACCAAAGGCATCAGTTGCGGCTGATTTAATGGTTTGTTGGCATCGTTGTCATTGTTCTTCGACATTCGATGCTAGTTGCATGGTGGTAATGGAGAGGTTAAGAGAAGCGCAACGTTCAGAGGTCTTGGCAGTCTTTCGACATTAAATTTGTTCACAGTATTTCTGGATTGTTGTGGAGTGTTGTAAAGGGTGATCCATTTCGAGGTTCCCTACTTTTTTAAAGAAAAAAAACACAGAAAATTCAAATTTAATGGAGAATGTTTATTATCATTTGAAAGAACATTCTTTGGCATTTATTTTTTGAAGATTATGTCTATCAAATGTTGGCCGTTGCTACGTCGCAGATGGTCCATCCGTTGAGTCCAATTTTCGATCACTCGTTCGAGCATTTCGACTGGTAACTGGCGAATGACACGCGTGATGTTTTCCTCCAAGACCTGAATCGAAGCGGGTTTTTTCGGCATAAGCTTTTGACTTTACATATCCCCACAGGAAAAAGTCTAACGGTCTTGGTGGCCACGATCTTGGTGGCCAGTCGACCGGCCCAAAACATGAAATTATGTGCTCACCGAAATGTTCTCTCAATAAGTCCATTGATTGATGCGATGTGTGGGAAGTGGCGCCGTCTTGCTGAAACCAAATGTCGCCGAGATCACGAGCTTCAATTTCAGCCATCAAATAGTCGGTTATCATGGCACGATAACGGTCGCCATTGACGGTTACGTTCGCACCGGCATAATTTTTAAAGAAATATGGACCGATGATTCCACCGGCCCACAAACCACACCAAACCGTTGTTTTTTCTGGCAGTTCTTCAATCTCTTCAGGTTGCTCTTCGTCCCAAATGCGGCAATTTTCTTTGTTTACATACCCATTGAGCCAGAAATGGGCCTCATCGTTAAACAAAATTTGCCTCGAAAACGTCGGATCTTCTTGGAACTTTTCAAGAGCCCATAGAGCGAAGCGATGTCGCTTGGGAAGGTCGAGCGGCTTCAGTTGTTCACAAGCTGTATTTTGTACGCTTTCAATTTAAGATCTTGACGTAAAATGCGCCAAGTCGTTCCATACGTCAGTCCGAGTTGCTGCGAACGGCGCCGAATCGACTTTCTACGGTCTTCGTGTACACTCTCAGCTACGGCCGCTATATTTTCTTCACAGCGTGCTGGACGTGGTCTATTCGGTCGAATATTATCCAATAATGAATGCTGGGTCTCAAAACGGGTGATGGTGTTGCGAATAGTATGCTCAGTAGGCCGATTATGTTGACCATAAGTTGAGCGAAGTGCACGAAACACATTCCTCACAGAACGTGAATTTTCATAACAAAGTTGAACAATTTGTAAACGTTGTTCACGCGTAAGTCTTTCCATTATGAAATGCCAGACAATACTAAACAAAAATAACATGACAGCATGACACGACTCACACGTGATCTGTCAAAAAAGGCTATTGAAAAAAATGTCTCTACTTGGATCACCCGTTATATCCGCATTCTTGCCTTGGCTGCAACAAGGTAGTAGTCCGAGTCAATGTTAGCTCCTCAGACATTTAAAAGACTGGATGCATGGCTCTTGTCTATCGAAATATTCGGTTGACCGTTAGTTGATCTGGAGACCGCTATGTCCCCTTATGGATATCGAGGTGAGGAGCTCATCTGCTGGATATAGTGGAATTTCGTTCCGAAGCGAAGTCAATTAGCCTAAGTTCGTTATCAGACGTGTAGTCGTGTAGGCTATGTTTTCCGATAATACTGCTAAAGATGTCTTTTCTTCATACCTTTTTCTTAAAATCTCCCAGCACGATTTTAACATCGTTCTTCGAAAGTCGGTCACAGATTTTGTAAGGAGCTCGAAGAAGCAATCCTTAGCTATATCATCTTTTTCTTTATTTGTGGCGTGAGCACATTAGAGGCTTGTGTTGGAGAATTTAGCCTTGATGCGGATTGTTAAAATGCATTCGCTATTGTCTTGGAAACATAAGATTTCTCGCCTAAGTCTGGCACTTATAACAAATCCGCATCCGAATAGCCGCTGTTTCTGGTCACTATAACACGGTCCGTAGTAGATGTCACAGTTTTTCATCCTCTTTTTTGCCCGGCACATCCCATCAAATTTCTTGGATGGCAATAATGTCTGCTTTGTAGCAATTCAGGGCTTCTGCCAGTTGTTCGCTTGCACCTCGTTAAAAAATCCGTCCTTTCCCAGGCAATTTGTAGCGTCGTAACATTAGGTTTTTTTCATCTTTGGGTAGTTAACCCAAAGCACAACCCTCAACCTGGATGGGCAATTCCAATTTATTAGATACCCCTAGGACACGGGGCCATCGGTATCCACTACGGGATTGAGCGCTGCCGTTGGCCTTTCGGTTCATCCGCCACCATCTTTGTTCAAGGGGCCTGACTTACCCTTGAAATTCCTATCACAACCTGTTGTCTTATTATGTCGAACAGCTTGTCTAGGCTCGCCTGGGCCAGTAGGCCCGGTGGACATTTTGTGCCATTCTTACCTGACTGTTTATAGTGGCTATGGCTCAGAGGAATGCGTAGTTGACTGCTAAGCCAAACGCTGCGGGTTCAAGCCCCAGCTTCGGCAGCATTCCTTTTCGACAAAAATCACCAGCTTATCTGAGGCCACCTATGTCACCTCCTCTGTGCCAAGTAGGTTTATGTTGTATGGCTTTCCTTCTATGTGTCTATCTGTCTCTCTCTGTTGTATTAATGTCTTGATCTGTCCCAGCCGATGGCCTCAGTCGCCAGTGCTGTTATGTGTCTGTAGTTCGATGCATTCATGTGCGAATTACTGTGATGTCAATGTCAATGTTTATAGTGTTGCTGTTTTTCTTCGTGTTATCAACACTCGCGCTTATCATTTAGCAAGTCAAATCCGATTTTATGAGACCAGTACCCGATGGTTACCACTTGGAGGTTTAAAAAAAGCACTTGTTGTGTAGTCAGAGTTACAACCACTGGGCATTTTCGAGTTAAAGCCAAACAGAGTCTACCGTCGTTCTACAACACCCAACTATCTTAATTGTCACAAATAGTCATTTGATAAGTTTGATTGAATTTTATAGAATAACTATTGCCATAGTTGCGAAGGTTTTTTTTTTTCTGAGTATAGCTTTAAATTTTGCGGAATGTCTTGCAACTGGTGGCGTCTTAAATTTATCCAAGTAATCAGGAATGTTGTGGGAATCATTCGGATTCAATTAAATATATGCCAACTAAACGGTTGAGTGTCAGGTTGAGTGTCTTTCTCAAAGGTCCAAAATTGCTCAGTATGTCTTTCTTCTAAATCCATATAAAAAAAATGCTTACAATAATAGTTTCATTTAATTTGGATCTTTTCAGCCCTAATATTAGCATTACCAACCATATAAACTCTATAAATATATGGAGTGTGTAATAAATAAATCCTACGGTGAAGCACAACGGTATACCCTATCTTAGGTCACTTTTTGCATTTAAGCACATTGAGAAAATCAACAAATATTCACATACATAGTATTTCAACTTTTGCTTCGATTGCAGTGAAACATTTACGTACGACCCAGTCGTGGATTTTTTAAATTCAATGCTTTTTTAGAAGTATCCAACGCGCTTTAAAAAAAAGCCTAAGACTATAAACACCCAAATAGTTATATGCAGTTATATATTAACATTACAATTACCATTCTAAAAATATGTCCCTAATGGCCCCTCATCATCTATGATTAAAAGATTCTTTACAGCAGTAACTTGCATGGACTCCGTCATTCCCAGCTCGCCCTACTCAATGAAATTCCGGGATTTCGCTAGTGTTTTTTTTTTCTTGGCACGTCTGTTTAAGTATTCCATTCAAGCACTCCTACCATTTTAGAAAATAACAATACGTCTCCAGAAGAGCGCATCGGATACGAACGGAGCGAAGCAAGGCAAAACATTTCTGCACGTCGCCGGACGATGATCGCCAGCATTCATCCTTTCCAACTATGCACATACAAATATTTGGAATCGGAGGATAACAGAAAAAGAGGATTTTTTTATAACTGAACTTAAACTCCGTTAATTAATGTAAAATTTTATAAATTTAAGTGGCGATTTTAATAAAACTCCACTACGACCACGACAGCATCATAGGTATGGCTTTCTCTCTCACTCACTCTTCACGAATGGGGCATAACAGTCAATGGCCACGCACCATGTTATCGAAATAATTGATTTAGTTGAATTGCGGCTTTTCGAAACTCAACACAATTTGCATAATGGGAATTTACTGCAGCGAATTCGATACCGATGGAAAAAAAATCGCACAACTGACAACCGCACAGCCCAGCTTAAACATAGGCCTGTAAATAGATGCCTACATTGGTTCCCCGCTTATACTCCTAACTATCTAGTCCCTAAGTGAATTTAGTTCTCATAATTGATTCTGCGTCTAAAATTGCACAGCCTGCTGAGGGGTGGGTCTAGAAACAACAACAACAGTGTTACACAATGTTTACAGGGCAGTGCTTAAAAACACTTTGCTCGCACACTGCACAAACACCAAATAATGGCCTTTAATTACGCCGATAATTATATTTTCTAAAATTAAACCATTAAATGTAGATTTAATTAGACCATAACTTTGTGGAATTGATTTACTTTGGGATAAGCGGGAATCTGTGTTTGATTAATTTTCAAAAAATATTACATGTTGTTTTACTAGATTGGGCTTGAGGGTATAAAGAGCGCTTAACAGTGCAGTTGCGGTGATATTAAATAATTGTGATGTAGGCCAAAACACTTGTTAGGGGTTTTCAATTAAAACACGCACACTAAATGACCCATGAGCGTTTTCTTTTTGTGTTTAACATTAAACTTTAGTGGTGTTTTTTTTTCCAGCAGCAATAGTTAAATGAGTATGTGGAAAATAAAATACCACTCACGGATCAAAATGAGCTAGGGTTGAGGTCCTAAAATTAAAAACCCTCCCCAGACGGCAGGCATAGATTTTCAAAGAAGGAACAAGGTACCATCTCCAACGTAAGAAATACTCGACTTTTGAAATATTCGGGCAACAGGATATTCCATATTAAGTTTGGTCAGACCAATCCCATAGTGGTAACTAATGGCCCCTGTTCTAGGTCATGTTAGGCTAGGTTAGAGTGGCTGCCAGCGATTCGCCGTCACACTTAGACTAGGTTTTTGTTCCGTTGTGGTATACACGTGGACCTTGTGCTTTCTCCTAGTTACTAGTAGTACAACCAATCTGTACTTTAAATGAAGCGGAGGACACTTTTCACTTCTTTCATTGAAAATTCGTAGAGATTATGAAAGAAGTAAGCTCCAAGACGAAGCTTCCTTTTGTTCGAAAGAGCTATGTTGTTCAAAGAAACGGTGGTTGGCAAGAGTAATTCTGCGTTTATTTTCTGACAAGATGTTGTTGTCAAAGTAAACTGCGGATCCGAGGTAGAAAAAGTCACGTACTACCCCAATGTTATAATGTGTCGATGTTGTGTGTCCTTTCGCGTTTACAGCATATACCCTCACTTACTGTTGAACCCATTTTTGCCGCTTCCTTTTCTATACTAGCAACCATGACTATGACATCACGTTGAGTCCTGACAATGATGACAATACGGCTAGTAGTATGCTTGTATGCTAGTAGTTGCACCGATTTTTGGAAAATTGTGCGTCTGGTTTTGGCTCAGGAGTTATGTAAAACCCTATCAAGAATCAAATTGAAAGAAGTCACATGACAGTGCATCGGCTTGCCTAAATCCTTTTTTGGTATCGAATGTGTCGGTGAGGTCGTTTCCGACCCTGATGGAGCAGCAAGAATTCTCCATTGTCATCCTACATAAACGAAGCTAGACACGGCTCTATATAGATCGTCTCTATAAATGCTGTCGCATGCGGCTTTGAAATCGATGAATCGGCAGTGGGTATCGATATGGACTTCTTGGGGTTTTCCCAGGGTTTGACGAAGTGTGGAGATTTGATCAGTCGTGGTACTAAGGTGTTACTCTTCAGGCATACTTTCATCCGACCAGATTTGACTAATGAGTTGGTAGATGGTACTTACCAAATTACCGTCGCCGACTGCATAAAGCTCAGCGGGAAGGCCGTGATTTCCGCCAGCCCTGTTAAGCTTAAATTTGGATATTGCTATCCTCACTTCACTTTGGTCGGATGGTTCAACGTTTTCGCTGTCGTCGCAATTTTGAACTGTTCCTTCTGCCTGACAGAGTGAGATTGTTCGTCATCGCCGTTCGATAGTCTGCAGAAGCGGTATTTCCATATCCTCAGCATCGACTAAGCTTAAGTTTATTCAGGTCGGGTGGTTGGTAGTTTTGGCTGTCGTTGCCAATATTGAATGGTTCGTTCTGCTTGACAGCGGAATGTTCTTCGTTATCGCCGATTAAAAGTCTGCAAAAATAGTTCTTCCATATCCTCAGCATCGACTATGTCTCAACTACGATACTTCCTTGTTGATCTCGACAAGATTCTGTTCGAGCCTTTTATCCTTGTATCCACTTTGGTAAAACTTGCAAACATCGTTCCGGGAGTGGCACCTCTCTATATCTGGAGGTGAGGAGACCGTGTGCTGGCTATAGTGGCATTTCATTATGTAGAGTCAATTTGCCCAAGTACGTTACCAGACGTGTTGTCGTATATTCAATGTTTTCCGACAATACGGCTAAAGATGTCTTCTCTTCCTACCTTTGCGTTAAAATCTCCCAGCACGGTTTTTTACATCATACTTCGGTAGTCGCTAATGAGTTTTATCAAGGAGTTCGTAGAAGCAATCCTTAGCTATATCATCTCTTTCATCCGTTGGGGCGTGAGCGGATGTAGGGCTTATGTTTTCGAATTTGTCCTTAATGCGGATTTATACCATGCGTTCGCTAATATCTTGGAATAATAAGTCTTCTTGCCTAAGTTTGGCCATTTTAACAAATCCGCATCCGAATAATCGCTATTCCTGCTCACTATAGCATGGTCCGTAGTAGATGTCACAGTTTATCATACTCATCCAGCATATTTCCTGGATGGCCGTAATGTCTGCTTCGTAGCAGTTTAGGGCTTCCGGTTATTCTGCGCTTGCACCTGTCCTATTTAATATTCTCACATGCCAGGTGCAGATACAAACTTCGTTTAGCAGGGTCGTCAACAATAAAATCTGGCCTTTCCGAGGCTATTGGTTGATTCGTAACAAATATTTTTTGCAAGGTTGGGTAGTTAACCCAAAGCACAACCCACAACTTGGAGGGCCAGTTCCAATTTATTTGATACCCCTAGGACATGTTGGCCTCTCGGTTCATTCGCCACCATCTCTGTTCAAGGGGCCTGACCAACCCTTGAAATTCCTAGACAACCTCTGGTCCGATTATGTCGAAGCAGCTGGTCTAGGTTCGCCTGGGACTGCAGACATGTTGGCCTCTCGGTTCATTCGCCACCATCTCTGTTCAAGGGGCCTGACCAACCCTTGAAATTCCTAGACAACCTCTGGTCCGATTATGTCGAAGCACCTGGTCTAGGTTCGCCTGGAACTGCAGGCCATTTAGTGCCATTCTGACCTTGCTGTTTGTAGTGTTGCTGTTTTTCGTCGTGTTATCAACGCTAGCCCTTATCATTTAGCAAGTCAAATCAGGTTTGATGAGACCAGTACCCGGTGGTTATTACTTGGAGGTTAAAAACAAAAACTTCATGCGTCGTCAGAATTAGAACCATTGGACATTGCCAAGTTAAAGCCAATAAGAGTCTACCCTCGTTCTACAACACCCAACCAGTTTGGGTGACATATATTTTTTTTTTATAATGTCATCAACTTTGCACCTTCATATTAAGGTTTCCTGAAAAAAGTAGAACTATTTTTGTGTACTTCATTTAATCGGGACATTGCTTCTGTCCCACCCTGTGTTTTTACACTCATTAGATTATATTATCGTACCTATGGCTTTAACCGTGATATCAATTTTTTTTAGATAAATAAGTCCCTCTAAGTGCAACTCAAATGGTGGCATTTTTACTAAAAACTTGAACTTTAAATGGTGAGAAGTCCACTTCAAAAACGGAAAACCGACTGCATTATATATGATATTATGCTTCTCTTATTCTAAGTGCTTAAATGTCAGGTCTCACAAATTGATATGACATGCCTACAAAGACGAAAATAATTATGCAACGCGGCTGGCGTTAGTGAACCTCGACGCGGCTCATTTCATATTCAACGATATCATTCTGATATTACATTAAACACTTTACAGATAAAAGGATTCATTGATATGGGCATGAAAAATAGGTCAACTGAATTACGCTTCTGCGAGCTGCCATAATCGGAACTTTTAATTAATTTATGGATAAACCTCTTTTGACTTTTATGTAAGCTAAACGAAAGCAATAATTTAAAAGTCCCTCTGAATGTCTTTTCGAAAGCCAGTATAACTCTCACAATCAATCAACATATGGCATAGCAATCCTTTACTGCAAGGGTACTATATTCCTACCTTAACAACAAAAATGGGGCAAGCTTATTGTTTATTGCGTTTTCGTGCCGATGAACACACACACACACATCCACAGCAATAGACCATTTCCATTCGCATCTCAGTAATTTAATTACAGCGAATATTTCCATCCTATAGGATATTTAAACCCTTTAGCTAGGCTAGGTCAACCGAAACGTAAAATTCCTTGCCCCCGGACGTGAATAAAAATAACATGCACCGTGTAGACTGTAGGTTGTTGTGGTCTTATTGCTGCTATTTTTCGTTCTGGCCCTCATGAGGCCTTTAAAACAACGGCATTCGTTACGCTCGTTTTGACGTTGTGAAAAATTCGCAGGCCGTTCCTCATGGGCAAAGGCAATTGTTGTATTCGATTCCCATTGAGGTTTCATTATAGCCAATGGACCAAAGGCATTTCCTGAATACCACCCCCGATGAGCAATTTGATAATCCAACGGATATATCTCGTCAAAACCCCATTGGTTAGTCTAATTTGTAATCGGTTATCGGCACTCGGTGCTATTTGACGCGTATTCGTCTCTGTATCAGAGTTTGAAAGAACCTGGACGGAATCATGTGAACCGCGGGCGGCGGCAGCGGCATGAGCAAATGTTTTTCTGTGTGTGTGGATATATTTCGAAATAGTATTCCTGGAACTGTTAGTGGCATCTCCTTACTTGTACGACTGTAGCCTACCGACCTTTGCAGGATATTAACGAACCCTTGTTGTTGGTCTTTTCTCTGTCAAGGTCGTGTCAATCTATGTATGTGCGTATGGCGGCGCCTATATTTAATGTCTGTTATTGGGAGATAAAGGTCCTTTGGGGTTGATTCACTATAAGTGAATAGATATGTGGAACTTCTTCTAACCCTAGACTCGATTGTAAAGAATGAACCGATATCACACATCGTAAAGAGCGCCAATTAGGCAGGGGGGCAGAG
This sequence comes from Rhingia rostrata, assembly GCA_949824845.1. Taxonomy (NCBI): domain Eukaryota; kingdom Metazoa; phylum Arthropoda; class Insecta; order Diptera; family Syrphidae; genus Rhingia; species Rhingia rostrata. The sequence goes on along the minus strand of OX463756.1, from coordinate 114,886,077 downwards.
TGGGCTATTAAATATTAAAGTGGCTTACTGATTCAAAATGGGAAGCACTTAAGTTCTCGTCTGTCAGAAGGTGTCGAAGCTATCAAGAATTTACCTTTCCAAGCTAATTTTATGAAGTATGCTGTTTAGAAATTCAGGCACATTCTAAGTATTGAAGCTTAGAGCGTTTGTTCATTTTTAAGGATAATTGTAAATCGTAATTTTAAGGTTAAGTCTAGGATGCTATATTGTAAATTTAGAGGGATAAACAAAACAAGAACTTCAGACTGTATATTTGGAATTATAACCCTAAAAACGCTACTTTCAGGTTCAACCTAATATTAGGTTCAGGTGAATCGACAAAACAAGTTCTCCTGGTAAAATTTTTATTACTTCACAGAACGGAGCATATAGTAAGTACATAAGCTTACAGCGATTGATATTTTAGAGAATAATCTTAATACGCAATTTTCAGGTTAAACCTATTATGACATATGACATCCAGGATTTATATGCCATGCAGTCCACGAAAGCTGTTTACAACTCAGTTATATCAAATAAGAAATATTCTGGGTATTTGAAATAAAACCCATAATACGATAGTTTGAGGTCAATTTTATTTTGGGCCTTAGTGGATTTGTTAATCCACTAATCCAAAACGATATTGCTGAGCTGAGTAGCGATTGAGTAACTGCAGGATACAGGAGTTTAAATGTTGGTGAAATGGAAAAGGGTTTTCCAATTATGTACATATATGAGAACACAAGCGTTTTTACTACCAAATCCGACTTTATCACGAGTAATGAATGTTTGGGAGGCAACTTTCCTGTGAGAGTTCTTGCTCTCTCCGCAATTTACAACGCGGTTTGTTATTATCGGGCCAAATCTAAGGGTTTAGTTCTTTGAAGACGCCGCAATAAATTTGTTTCGTCAAAAATTCGAAGGACCGTTGTGTTAACGTGTCCCAATAAACGTTTTTTATGTTTGCGTGCAAAATTTTTCGTTTCATCTTCATCTTCAACCCAGATCTCTGCGTAGATCTTCATTCCTTATATACCACGGCGCATTGACGAATGATCTTAACATTTTCTTTTCAAAAGTTTGTAAAATATTTAGATTCGTTTCACTGGTACAACCCCATAGTTGTATACCATTTGTCAAGACCGGCTGTAGCACTTGCTAACTCTAATTTTGCATCGAGTGTCATTCCGAGATATTTCGCTTCATTTGCAAAAGGGACTCGAACAGTATTGAGAAGTTCAGGCAAATTGTTTGTCCGCTTATACGAAAAATCTATGGTGGATTCAACTATGTCCTCCATAGCCACAGATAAGTTGGAAATAGTGCGCATCTAATATGAGCTTCTCTGACATGTTTGGACAGCAGGGCATGGAGGTGCAGGGTGGCGTAATAAAGTTGTGAAAAGGTCAATAACAGCACCATATCCAGTAACGAACACCTATCCCTCGTCCTACGGGTAACATTTTCTCTCAAGGTTTTGGCTTGCGACATCAGTATAGATAGCGTATGACATACAAATAGGTACTAACTTCCTTACTTAAGTGGCGCTACAGGCCGAAATGAACCTGGGCCTCAACCAACGTGCCTTTACAATTAGCCCGGTCTTTAGCTAACTGCCTCCAGTTGCGCAATCCAAGTTGGTTGAGATCGGTTTCTACTTGTGCGCGACACTTAAGGCGAGGTTTTCCTCTAATGCGTTCCACGCCTGGATAGGAATCTAACCGGAGTATTGGTGTCCATACGATCTACATGTCCTAGCAATCTTAAACGTCAAATGCGGAGTTTTTATAACGGGAAACGGGACCGAAGAATTTTCCTCTCGAATTGACCAAGGATTTCTTCATCAGCTTTTGATGCGGTCCTTGCTTCAGCGACGCCCGTAGAGCAGGACTATGCTGTTCAGGGTCTTATATGGGATCTCCTTAGTAGTTCGAGTGAGGGCTTTACAACTGAATTGCCTTCTTAAACAGCGGTAGGCAAGAGCAATTCTTTGTTTAATTTCCGACGAGATGTTGTTGTCAGAGTTAATAGTGGAGCTAAGGTAGACAAAGTCCCGTACTATATCTGTTATATCTGTGAAAGGTGAAGTTCTGTCCGATTCGTCGATGTTGTGTGTCCTTTCGTTTTGGCAGCATATACTTAGTCTTGCCTTAGTTTGCTATACTAGCAAACGTGGCTATGACATCACGTAGAGTCCTACCAATGATATCAATATCGTCGGCGTATGTATTAGTTGCACCAATTTTTGGAAAATTGTGCCTCTTGTGTCGGCTCGGGAGTTTTGCACAATCATCTCAAGAATTAGAGAATTCAACTGACATCATCGCATCGCATCGCCTTGTCTAAACCCATTTTTGGTATCGAATTTGTCGGTGAGGTCGTTTCCGACCCTGATGGAGCAGCGAGACTTCTCCATGGTCATCCTACACAATCGGACGAGTGTGGGTGGAATACCAAAACTAGACATGGCTCTGTATAGTTCATCTCTATAAATGAATGCCGCTTTGAAATCGATGAATAGGTATAGATTTGGACCTCTTTTTTTTTCAAAAATCTGCTGAAGTGTGAAAATTAGATCGGTTTTGGATTTTCTTGGCACAACACCACACTGATAAGGGCCGATCAGGTTGTTGACAAACTGTTTTAGGCGTTCGCATATAACTACAGATAGAATTTTGTAGGCGATGTTAGGGAGACTTATGCCTCTATAGTTGGAGCAGTTCAGAGGGTCTACTTTTTTTGGACGGGCAAACGATGCTGAGGTTCCATTCGTTGTTCGCCATCGCCGTTTAGCAGTCTGTAGAAGCATCGACTGTGTCTCAACTACGATATTTCCTTGTTCATCTCGACAGGATTCTGTTCGAGCCTTGTATCCTTGGCTTTGACGTTTTACACTTTGGTAAAACTTGCGAACATCTTTCCTGGAGTGGGACCTCTCAATATCCTCGATCGCAGGCTTTTCTTTTTTTTCTTTTTTTCTTCTTTCTAAAAAGCCGGTGTTCTTCCCTTCTTCTCTGTCTATAGAGCTCAACGGCAGCTCTCGTCTTCAGCTGCAGCTTAGCCTTGTAGGCCTCGTTCTTGGCTGCGAGAAACGTAGCACATCAGTTGCGGCTGATCTAATGGCCTGTTTGCATTGTTGCCATTGTTCTTCGACATTCGCTGCTGGAGGCATGGTGTTAATCGAGAGGTTAACGAATACGGGTTGCGCGAAGATCTTGGCGGTATTTCTGGATTGTTCTGGAGTGGTTGATATCCCTATTCTTACCTTGGCTGCAACAAGGAAGTGGCTCGAGTCGTAGGGAGGTCAATTAGCCTAATTCCGTTACCAGACATGTTGTCGTGACAACTATAACTCGTCAGAAATAAAACTAAGCTTCTCATGGTTGTTTTGCAAAAAATGTGGTTGTTTTTTTCGGGATCTGGACTAGGACCTGAACTATCCGCTACCTGCTACTACTAGACCTTTACATGTAAGAACTTGAAGCCAAAAGTGGACTAAGAATCAGCCAGCTCAACTGCTGATAAACAAACTCACGAGAACACGATCACATTTTAAACAGATGCCTGGGCTCAAGTGTATACCTTCTGACTACATGCTGTATAACCCTGGCTTTCAAAAACCATTCTCGTGCGTCTTACCTAGTATAGCGGAGTGGGAGAGGAACGAACTGGACAGTGAAACCATATGCATATATTCTGATAGTTCAAGAACGTGCTTAGGCGTTGGAGCGGAAGTTTTTTTCGAAGCACTAAAAGCTGAACAGCACTTTTCGTCTGCCTGAGCACAGCTGTGTCTCACAGGCTAAGATATCAGCAACAGAAGAGGCAGCTAAAGTAAACTCAATGGTGGCGATACCACCAGAAAAAAAACTTCAGGAAAATATTTTTTCCATGACCTATCCGAAATTCCCTCTCTAATCTTTTCTGGCATACAATAATATCTGGAAGACAGTAATGCGACTAACAATATTTTGATTTGAATCCACTCTTGGAGAATTTCAAAGTAATACCGATTAATGCCATTCTCGCTTAGACCTTCATTAGCGCCTAACGATAACCTCTATACTTATACGTAAAGGTTATCGCGAAAATTGCATGCATCAATCCGAACTTGATCAAACCATCAAACCATTCATCAAACCTATTTTAAATGACTCCCTCCCTCACTTTTCCGCTTGCTTGTAAGGCTTCCTCATTTCAAATCACGAAAATCTTGTCAATTTACAGTCTTGTCAATACCAACCACCCAAGCGACATAATTGTAAATAAAATCCTAAAAAATATATGAAAAGTCAATAAATTTAAACACCAATTTTAAAGGAATAAACAACTCAACAGAAAACACCCACTCACATCACCAACCACACACTTCATAATGCGCAAAAACCATGAAACTGTTGCGTCTAAAATAAAGCAATTAATAGAATATTCAATGTCCTTAAATAGCATTCGCTTGAATTTCCCCAGGAGTGGGTACAAAATGAGTTAAATTTCTAAGCTCCATCTGCCTACCTTACTCACATACCTCTATACTGCGATAGGGGTGATTTAAAGCGTTTACATCCTCCGATGTACCCTCTTGAACATTCATAGGCAAACAAAAAAAAAAGTTCAAGATATTTCATGCGAAATCATTTCAGGCACATTTTTTGTTTTTTGTTTGCGATTTTCAATGATGCCTTCCCAAAGGTTTGGTAACGCTTTTATAATTTCAAAAGGCTCAGTCTGAACTTTATTTGAGATTTCAGCAACATGTAAGCAACGAATTAGAAAGATGAATATATAGCACATCCAAAATCGCAGATACAACGCATTTTTTCCAAAGAAAAAAAAAGCATTGCTCCATCAGCTGTTGTTGTCCTATCTGTTGAAAGTTCCATTCGGCTAATGAAAGCCGTTTTTAACCTACGGCACTCTTTGGGTGCGACAAAATTTAACGAAACTCCACCATGGCGCATGAGTCTCTCGCACGATTTTCGAAGAGTGTATTCAGCGCGAATTTTCGTGCACTTAGTTGGGGAAATGAGGACTACCCCAGAAGGACCGCTGCAAAGTAATACATCTCGATCTCACAGAGGGTTAGACTTCTCTTATACCACTGAAAGTGAGTATCGTCCTTTATCATTTTGTCACCTCTCCCATAGTCAACTCCGTTCTCACTCTCTGTCGCTCTTTCGTCAATTACCATGTATTTCGAATGAGTAATGTTAAGGTTGCTTTTGAACGAAAATTTATTATGTCGCAACAATTGCGATAAAGTAATCAAGGTGTTTGCATGATAGATACGCAGGTTTGTATGAATACTGTTAGGTTGGACATTCGGCACTTGTCCCGTCGGTCCAATTATGCTGTATAGGACGATATCTATTGTTACTGAGGAGGGAGAAACGCTATGTCTAAATATTTTTCAGATTTCCACAACATGTAGATACGCAATAAATTAGAAAGATGAATAAATAGGTTAGAGGCCCGATCTGTAAAGTATGAAGAAAAAAGCAAGCATACAATGGGCCGTATGCATAAAAACTAGTAAATGCTATTACTAGACGATTTTTCAGTAAATACTTGATTTTCATATGCATAAAACTTGGGGAAGTTTTTTTTTATAATTTGCGCGTACTCAAGGGGTTATGAATGACCTTATATGCATTAGCACAGTGCGGGCGTTAAGGAAATTCGGGATAAGATGAAAGGAGATACAGATGCACATTAGTTTTAAATTCTGTAAGTTATAATGAAAAGTAAATACAGAGTTTGATAGAGCATTTCACATTCGTGTTGTTCGGTTATGTACGAATTTCTATATTTCAGCGTTAGTCCGAAGATAGGCTTGAAGGTAAACTGATTTGCATTCATAGCGTAATGAGTATTGCGGCTGAATTGTTGAGCGGAAGGAATGCAGCTGGCTATTTCATTTGAGCATTAGGTGTTGAAATAGCGATAAAACAATGTAAGGCAGAAGCTATTTCGACGATGTTCGAGCGAAACTTGAGAATTCGCTATTCTAGTGTTTCCTACAAGTTTTTTTTTCACACGCAATTGAATCTTTTCTGAAATGTGCAATGTTGTTTTTGGTGCACCCGACCAGACGTGGACGTTGAACTCAACTTTAGGGCGTATAAACGCCCTAGACAAGAGGCACGCACGCAGTACTTTGGATGTCCGAACATTCCGAGGAGCTAACACCGACTCAGACCAATACCTTGTTGCAGTCAAGGTATGATTGCGGATATCCTTCACATTACAAAAATCCAGAAATACTGTGAAAAAATGTAAAGTCGAAAGATTGCAATCACAATGGACCGCCAAGACCATGTTAAGGGATACTTGTTGCGCATCCCTTAACATCTTTTAACCTACGTTTCTCGCGCTTTAAATTGCTAGATAAGTTGCATACTTAGTTGCAATACAAATACAAAAAGGGTGGTGGTTTTAGTGGGTTAAATTCTCTCACAACTTTTGCCACGTGCTCATCGTGTCTATTGAGATTTTCACCAGCCCACGGAAAAAAAAGGTTTCTCGGGCCCAGCATTAAGAAACTCCTAGTTTGATAAGGAATACCGACACATGCTTGATTCCACGAAAGAGACCTACAAGGCTTAGCTGCAGGTGAGAGAGCTGCCATTCAGCTCTATAGGCAAATAAAAAGGAAGGAGAACCGGCTTTTCAGAAAAAAGAAAAAAGAGCAAGAAAAGCGCGCGATCGAGTACATAAAGAGGTGCCACTCTAGGAACCATCTTCGCAAGTTTTACCAAAGTGTAAAACGTCAACGCCAAGGATACAAGACTCGAAGAGACTCCTGTCGAGATGAACAAGAAAATATCGTAGTTAAGACACAGTTGATGCGGCGATGACAGGCTGAACAAACCATACAAACCATAGATATTGGCAGCAAAAACTACCAACCACCCGACCTGAGTAAAGTGATGGTAGCAATTTCTAAAGAGAAAGCTGGTAAGTAACATCCACCAACTCATAAGCCAAATATGGTCGGATTAAAGTATGCCCGAAGAATGGAACCTCTCGATCAACAAAAAAGGGGACCCTCTGAACTGCGCCAACTAAAGAAGCATAAGTCTCGTCAACATCGCCTACAAGATCTTATCTGCCGTAATATGTGAACGCCTGGAACTGTTTACCAACAACCTGTTTGGCCCTTACCAGTGTGGTCTTAGGCCAGGAAAGTCCACAACCGATCAAGTCTTCACACTTCGGCAGATCCTGGAAAAAAACCCAAAAAGTCCAAATCGATACCTATTCATCGATTTCAAAGCCGCATACGATACCATTTATAGAGACGAACTATACAGTACCATGTCTAGTTTTGGTATACCGCCCGAACTCGTCAGTTTGTTCAGGATGACGATGAAATTCTCGCTGCTCCATCAGGGTCGGAAACGACCTCACCGACAAATTCGATACCAAAAATGGGTTTAGGCAAGGCGATGCGTTGTCATGTGATAACGGGAGCCAACACTAGAGGAATAATCTTCCAAAAATCGGGGCAACAACTAGAACACGCCGATGATATTGACATCATTGGTAGGACTCAACGTGGTGTCATAGCCACCTTTGCTAGTATAGAGAAGGTAGCGGCAGAAATAGGTTTAGTAGTAAATTATGGCAATACTAAGTATTATGCTTTCGAACCGAAAGGACACACAATATCGAGGAGTTGGATAGAACGTCACCATTGACTGATATAACTTTGAGGTAGTGCGTTGCTTTGCCTTCCTCTGCTCCACTATTAACTCTGCGACAACAACATCTCGGCAGTAATTAAACGAAGAATTACTCTTGCCAACCGCTGTTTCTTCGGGCTAAGAAGGCACTTTTGCACAATCCTTTCAAGAATCAAATTGAAGAAGTCACATGGTAGAGCATTGCCTTGCCTAAATCCTTTTTTGGTATCGAATGTATTGATGAAGTCGTTTCCTACCTTTATGGAGCAGCGAGAATTCTCCACCGTCATCCAGCACCGACCCACGGACGAGTTCGGTCAGTATAACAAAATTAGACATGGCTCTGTATAGTTCGTCTCTATAAATGCTGTCGTATGCGGCTTTGAAACTGATGATAGGTATCGATTGGGACTTCTTGGGTTTTTTCTAGGATCTATCGAGGTGGGAAGATTTGATCAGGTGTGTACTTTCCTGATGGCCTAAAAACACACAGGATATTTCTGGAGTTCGCATATTACGCAGATATTATCTTGTAGATGATGTTGAGCGGTTCAGTGGGTCTACTTTTTTTGTGGATCGGACGAACGACGCTGAGTTTCCATTCTTCAGGCATACTTTCATCCGACCAGATTTTGCTTATAAGTTGGTAGATGTTACTTATCAAGTTATATCCGGCCTAACAAAGCTCGGCGAAAGGCCGTCATTTCACGCAGCCTGGATAGGGTTGAGTTTAGACATTGGTATCCTCACTCCACTGAGGACGAGTGGTTGATAGTTTTCGCTACCACCGCCAATATTAAATGGCTCGTTCGTCCTGAGAGCGTTATGTTTTTCGCCACCGCCGTTTGACAGACTGCAAAAGTGGTTCTTATTTCACCTTGACATGATTCTGTTCGAGCCTTGTCAACAGGCTTTGGTAAAACTTGCTTTGGTAAAACATGAAAACATCTTTCACGGAGTTGAACATTCCTATATCCTAGATCACGCAGTTTTCTAAGCCTTTTTCTTCTTCATGAAAAGTCGGTGCACTTCCCTTCTTTGTTTTTTGTAGAGCTCAATGACAGCTCTCGTCTTTACCTGCAGCTTAGCCTTGTAGGCCTCGTTCTTGGCAGCAACCATCTCTCGCATTCCTCACATCTTCACATCAATTGCGGCTGGTCTAATGGCTTGTTGGCATTGTTGCGATTGTTTTTCGACATTCGTGGCTGGTGGTACAATACAACCTTAATACTCGCCATGAATGTTTGTTTTTCCTTGCTTGAATTCTTAAACCCAACGAATATCAATTACTATCCTCAACTTTCCTAATGTAACCTTAAAGAGCATTCAAAAGCCTTTTAGTGTGTGACGATTACAACACAAAATTTACTGGGATGGTGCATTATCCTTTGCAAATATGGCAATTAATGGAAGAATGATGTCGTGTGGCTGACATTCCCTGTCACCTTAAAACCTTCAATGTTCCATACACATTCAAAGTAATCATCATCAAAGAATCTTACAGATTAAATGTGTGGGTTGAGTTCTGTGATAAAACCAATTTCCAGTAAAAGGCCCGGTCCAATGAATAATGTAATCCCCTTCTTGTAACATATACATCACACTTACCTTCGCAGATACTTTAACTTTACACATTCAAGGGCGGTCGATCTACATACACACAAATCAAAATCCACCCGAAATAAAAAAAAACAATCTCAATACTGCACATTACAATCAGGAGTCTACATTCCATCCTTTACTTTTACAACCTTGCGTGGTATAAAAGTACCCTTGCGTCCGCTCCCAATCAATTCGCAGCAATATAATCGGAACGACGACGAAGAAAAAAGGACAAGGACATGAACTTCTTGATTACACAGACAGTCACTCAAAAGACATGCCAGAGCACATAAAGAATCTTTAATAACTCCATTTCCGGTGAATGATACCCACAAAGGAGAATGAAGACTTAAAGTGTCGTCGTCTGGTGGTGCCGCCGCACAAGTTGTTTTGTGTCTAGCTAAAGGAGCCCAAGAACTAAGAACGGAGAACTGAGATCATGTAAAATTGTCCCCAATATAAAATTACACCCAAACGAGGACACTAACTTCAATATTATGATTATTGTTAACATCTCCATTTAACCCCTTCGCAGCGGGTGGTCTGGGTGTGCTCCTGCTTAGACCCCGACAGAGGGAATAAATTTGTAATCAAATTCTTCTTGGCAATCACAAAAGAATATGGCGCTAGAAAAAAATTAGGGTTTCCGCTTTTCTTTTCATTTTTGCAGCTCCTCTGCAAGAGGATCAACAAATTCACAGGGATGTGGACCCTTTTTCTTAGACTGCGTTATATTACTTTAAAAAAAGTTTACCTCGGCAACCGGATATTAATTGGGGGTAAGTACAATAAAGCATTTATTTGCGGAGGATGGTTCGTCCTCGATTGGCAGGGCAGAAGAGTTTAAAAAATAATTTCAAAATTTTAGCATAAAGGACTTCTGTGTGTGGGAAGACTATCTTCATATTTTCGCTAGAGGGTTATTGAGAGCAAAAAGGATTTTTAGCTGCCGCAGAACGTGATGGTGGGTAACTCTTTTTTTGTTGTGTGCAAAACTTTTGTAAAAGCTTTTAAACAATTAACAACGCTTTGCTAATACACCTACCACTGCATTGGAGTGGGATAATGAAGGATGCATAAGGCAGTGAAGGTTTTTTTTTTTTATCACGGATTGGTATTTAATACATAATGTTATTTCAACTTGAATGTTCCCTTAACGAAGGACTAAAGGGCTGAAAACCTTTAAACATATCAAAGCCAACCGTCATGAATTGTTTTTGTCAACACATTGCAACGTTGGCAAAGTTTTCAATGCTCTTGTCTTACCTGCGAAACTCCTAAAGCACTTCGATGTTTTACCACCTTCGCTAATAGCTTTTACGACTACTTGTCGTTCCTAAGGTTGGAGAGTTAATTCTGAGTTAAAACACCTCATTAAATCATATAATCACCAAAGGTTCTAGGCTAAATCTGAGTTTAGTAACATTTCTCGAGGGAACTCGAGGTTAAACGTGAAACTAGGATGATCGCACACTGACGTGATTTTCATCCTTAAAACAGGTAAAGGCAATCATTTTTTACGTTTTTTATTCAGAAATACCTAAAAAAATGTTAAGCCTAAATAAACTTTAAAACTATATATATGAACTTTTGACAGAGTAAATGACAATTATGGAACGCAATACATCGTTTATTTAATTTTTTTATGTTTATGCATATATTTATATATTTTGTAATATTTGTATTTTTAATTTTTAAATAGGAAAATGTGAATAAAAACCTATTAGAAGTCAGTCGCAAGAAGACAAACAACGAAATCGACGAATACTTACAACAAATGGACGAAGCGATTCAACGAACAATGAACAGGACGATACCAAAATACAAAGAACATGACATAACGTCTACGTACAGAAACGCGACCATTGACGCACTACACAGACAAAAAAGCGGACTTCTGACAAGACTTAATCTCTTGTACAGACGACTGACAAACCCACGCGACCCGGAGAATAGAACACTGAAGGCGTCGATCAAAAACATCAACCAATTGTTCAAGGAGAACTATCGGTTGTCCATTAATATTTGTTTTGGAATAACAGAATTCGGGCCGTAAATTCCAGCGACCCGAGTATGTTTCCACAAATTAATAAGATCTTTAGGAGGAAAGGTCAAAACGACCTTCCGTGTATTAAGCTCCAACGAACAACTGACAATACAAACATACTTTTGACAGCAGGAATTGATCCGGGGGAAGCTGTCTTCGACGACGATTTCTATGTTATTGAAGATCCTCAGGAGAAAATGGAGGCAGTGGGGGCTGTCTTTCAGGAAGTGTATAAGGTAAAAGATAGCATTCGCCCGAACCGCGTCCTGGAAATCAATGCCCTGCTCCATCATTTCTATCTACGAAACGACATAACGCAATGGCAATCTGAGAACTGTGGTTTCACCCGGTTTGATGACGAAAACTTGGCAAACGCCATAGTCGCCGAGCGAAGTGGGTCTAGTCCCCTGTTAATCTCGATCATCTTCGATTCCATAAAGAAAAAGAAGTCAGCAGGAGTCGATGGTGTATATCCAACATTGTACTGCGACACTTACCCCCAGAAGCTGTGGACATTTACGCCACGCTGTTCAACAACGCGCTGAATAATGCATATTATCCAGTACGTTGGAAGACGGCGGTGGTTCATCCTCTCCCGAAAAAGGGAAAGGACAACTCCAATCCGGCGAATTTCCGGTCGATAAGTCTCCTTCCGAGTATCAGCAAGGTTTTTGAAAAGATTCTCAATCGAGCACTGTTCAAGTGGTCTGAGGACAATAATATTATACCAGAGAACCAGTTTGGTTTCAAGGCTGGACATGACTGTATTCATGCCGCTTCCAAACTCGTCTCTGATATACAATGGAACAAAGCCAAAAAACAGCGCACGGGTGCATGTCTGGTTGACTTAGAGAAGGCTTTTGACACCGTATGGTTAGAGGGCCTCTATCTAAAGCTGACCAGACTTGGCATAAGTAAACCACTGCTATATATGCTTCATGACATGCTGACTGGTAGAACGTTTGTTGTCAAAAGTGGTAATGTAACTTCTAACACAGAATTTTTCATTAAGAATGGTCTGCAACAGGGAGCGGTAAACTCGCCGATTCTCTTCAGCATTTACACCAGTGATATGATAAGTAGTCTTACTCAGGCAATTGCGTATGCGGACGATCTTATCGCGTACAGAACAGCCTCTACTGTCGAAGTCATTCGAACTCTTTTGCAGCGGGACTTTGACAAGATCCAGAGATATTGTGATGTCTGGAAGTTGAAAATTAACTTTCAGAAATCAAAAACTATCCTGTTTGGGACACCGTTGTCTAGGGCCTCTAGGGATACGAGAAAGAACTGGCGAGAGCTGGTGATCGTGGGACCAAACGGACAGCCACTGGCGAGTAAAAGTGTAGTAAAGTACCTTGGCATCTGGTTAGATCAGTATCTATATTTCGGAAGACATGTAGATGCAAGACGATTATTTTATAGCAGTCGTCTTGACAGCAGGGTGAAGGTGATTTGCTACATGGCCCTCATTAAGCCGATGATTGCCTATGGGTGCCCGGTTTGGTTCAACGTTGCCCCATCTCAAATGGAAAAGATACGGGTGTTTGAGAGGCAGTGTCTGAGGAGCTGCCTTGGACTTCACAGAACACCAGTATCTGACTACAAAAATACTATTCCAACCAGGTCCTATACAACGTGGAAAACATAAACCGAATAGACAATTTTCTGGTGAAACTCATTCGGTTTCACGCTGCAAGAGCGATGGCTTCGAACAATAGTCTCATCTTTGGGGCCTTCTATCCCAATGATGAATAATTTGAGAGTGCGCGTTTAAGCGGCTTTATTCCGCCCGAAGCTTTCCTATATTTGGATAGTCGAGGGCTGATACAGGATAGATCGGCGGTTCCGCTAATCTTCCACGTCTTCCGACGAACTGTGGACAGGCGGCTCCTATACGACCGAGACGTCGTCGCTCAGGGCGGAGGAGAGCGCCTGCGGTTCAGCAGGAGTGTGTCCGATCGGGACGGTCGGAGTAGGTCACAACAGGAGAACCTGTTGTGGTGGTTGAATGAGTATTATTATTTTTTTTTTTATTTTATTATTCATGGTGGCAAAAAAAAAAATAATAATTAAAAAAAAAAAAAAGTTTGCTGTTGCTGTTCTAGTTTTTAAGTTATTTTTAGGTAGTTTTAATTAATCTTAAGTAGTTTAAGTTAGTCGATAAGTAGTTTTAATTAGTATGTAAGTTTAAATAAAATAAAAAAAAAAGACGAGGAACCAAGTTTTTCAAAGTTTTGTTGGTAAACATTTTTATACTTTTATATTTATATATTAGATAATAGGCCGAAAGGCATTAGAATTAAGTTATCGTATAAGTTATCGTGAGTTAGTTAAGTAGTTGATAAGTAAGCTAGTTTTTTTCATGAATTTTTGTCTAGTTTTAAGAAAAAATAAAATAAAAATGAATTTAAAAAAAAAGACAGTCGCAATTTTTATAAATTATATAACACTAAAACTTACAAGGCTTACTTAACCTATCTAAACATATCTAGGTCCTGCCATGTGATCTTATTTCCATCGGCTAACAAGCAGAACGTAAGCACAACGCTTACTTCTCCCAGATATTGTTAGATCAAATATCACATGTCAGGGGCTGTGAAGTGTAATAACCTTCGCGGAAACAAGGCCCGAGTTAATATAAAATATATTAACATTTGAAATTGGAATTGTATTCAAGTTTGGTGTATGCAAAGCGGCGTAGCGAGGGCGTGGCAAGGGGGGCACATTCCCCGGGCGGCACTTTGCTAGGGGAGGCAATTCGGAGCGGTAAAGATATATAAATTTACCAGCATTAACTCTGCTTCACAGTTAGTAAGAAAGTAAAAAACAACAAGATCCAATGAACTCTGCTCAATAGCTTGCAACTGCATTTTATCAGAAATGACAACCCTGGGTATTTATCCCGTAAAATAATTATCGTTGACCATAGTGCAGGAGACTTGCTATGTACGTAGAGTGTAGTTTTTATATTGCGTGTGCACGAGTCTATAAATCACAAGGTAGGTACCCAGAAAGTTCTCCTTCTCTACCGTCAACGAATATAATTTTAAAAGTTACGAATATAAAATTTCATTCTATGTACCTAGCAAGTCTTCTACGTTTTAGCAAAGATTATAAGGCCATACAGATGACGCACTGCATACAAGCAAAATTGTTCTATGGCGGGTCGTACTGACACAGCCCGCCATATATTCGGATCCCGTTTCTCATATGTTCGCGTGCACACCGCCCGCCCGTGCCTTGAAGCTGGTGAGCCAAATTTTCTGTTTTTTGTTCTCAACTATCATCTGTATGGCTTTTTAATCTCTGGTTATGGTCATCATTTCATTATAAAATATATTTGCATACTAAAGGGCATCGTTCATCATGGATCATGGATCGTATCAAAAGCGGATGAAGGTTGCGCATTTTTTTCGTTTACATTTGCGTTGACGGTCTATGAATTGAACATTCAACCAAGCACTTTACAAGCTTTAAAGTGACATATGACAAGCTCACAATTCTGTGTTTTCGAATTTTCTCTATAAAATGAACTTTAAGTAAATAACTCGGTTCGCCCCTGAACCACACGATTGTAAATTCGTTGTAGATTCATTTTATGTGTCATACGACCCCGCGCGCATAGCCATTTTCATTTTAATTTTCATTTTAACAATAAAATTTTTAAAGTGAGGTCAATTTCTTGTTGTAAAATTGACACCGCATTGTCAATTTTTGATTGTTAAATGTACAGTTATGAATATGTAAAACCTTCATCGAAAAATCTGCAACTTATTTTTGTATTAATTACATAAGACTGTAGAAACTAAAATAAGTTCTACAGATAAGACAAACGCCAATGCAGTCAACCTACGCTTTAATTAAGCTTTAATTTAAGTCAACCACAGCAATAATGTAAAAAGTACAAAAAGCTGCAGAAACGACGAAAACATTTGTAAAATACACAACAGATGGATACAAATCTGCAACAATTTTCTGTTAAAACTATTACCCACTCACAAGGCTAAAAAATTTGAATGTTTTATTCACAGTTCTTTGTTTGTAGAACGTCGTATCTATAATTACTGCCTAAGTGCAAAATCGGTATCTATAATCGATTTTCTCAATTAGGCAACGTTGCCTAAAGGCCGCCAAACTTAAGCGCGAACGAAACCTGCCTAGAGGTTGCCTAGGGGCTGCCTAAGGAATTTTCATTGCATTTTCATTTTGACATATAAGTTAACGAGGCGGACCTATCCGCTGATGAAGCAGATTTTACTGACAAGTAATCGTCGTCAGATATCCCAGACGGGAGCTCGCAACATGAAATCTTGAACAAGCTGCAAGATCTACACATCGGTAGAGTGTCACGATGCCTGCATATATTTTTATTAGGATTTAAGTTAGTCTTAAGCCAGATTCGAACCGAGCAAGTTTCGTATTATAAAATTAAAGTTAATAAAATTTATTATTGTTCAAACGAACAAATAAACTTATACAAGAACTTCCATCAGGGAATTTATTGCAAGTTTTTGTGCGGTGTTATTAAATAAAGACGGGCTATGGCGCGATGGTTAGTGCGATGAACTGCCGTTCATATGGCTGGGTTCGATTCCCAGCCTGAGCAACATCTAAATGATTTTTCACTGGCCCACTTCTCGTGACGGTCTGACAAATCATCCGAGTAGTATCAATTGTCAAGAAAAGCTTATCTCAAATTCGCCGTTCGGAGTCGGCATAAAACAGGAGGTCCCACCGACGTGCAAGAAGTACACACGCACACATGAATGGTTGTGAGAATGCTCGGACCTGGGTACTGACGAGCCTGTTGCAACAAAAATGTTTATGTATATGTTATTCAATAAAGTGAATCTAAATAAATACAAAATGGACTCAAGATAAATTTCGTTTGTAAATGATTTATGTATAGTGAATGTAAAAAATTCATATATGTCAACAAGTGCGAGATTTCTGCTGATCTCCAAATGGTGGCTGCTTTGAGATATTGGGGGCGAAATGAGGTATATAATATTCCCATCATGTTACAATATATTTATTTAAATATAACATTATAACCTTTTTAGATGCAATGCGATGCAGCTGACATTCATGGATTTAGGCGATCTACGCTGTGTTTTATTTGTCAGAGAGTTGCAAAGGCATTTGCCTAAGAAGCCGCAATTTGTACATATGCCAACAACAATGTCTGAGGAAACAAGGAATAAAGGAAATAAACAAGCTCTGAGAAATATGTACGATGCAATTGGAACAATAGACTGCACCAGTATAATAATCCCAAAAGAAGGAGGTCCAGCCGGCGTTTGCTCGGGGATGAGGGCTATTTATACCCCATCCCATAGGGGTATATTAGTTTTGATACATAGTTTGTAACATAGTGCAATAAATTAGCTAGGTATACCTCAAAGTATATTGATCGCCTTGGAAAAGCTAGATTTAACCATGTCTATCTGTCCGTCCGTCTGTAGATAACCGGTTTTTGGGCCTTAAACTTTGAGCTAGGATAATGAAATTTTGTACATGTGATTCTTGTACGTGCTATTCGAACGAGTGTAAAAGTTAACTTTTTTAAAATTTATTTTTTATTGACTTAAAATATTAACATAAAACTTGACAAAAACGATTAAATCTAGCTATAAATAACATGTATTCTTGAAATAACTTATCGGCCCTTAGCGGGCGCTCTAAGCTTATATCTTATACTGTGTCTTTAGGCTTAAATTTGCCGGTTCTTATTTTATTATGTAGTAGATATTTTATATTATTTTTCAAAGAAAAATTCAAAAAAACTTTGAGAAGTATCATTTTGTTTTTATATAAAAATCTTACTCTAGATTAAAACTAACTAACTTGTCACGCTCGTCACGGTAGCGGTGGTACAAAACCGGGATACCGTTTCTGTCCTGTACCAACCCTAACGAATCGATATAAATAAATGCCTCTGGTGGAATAAAGCCCGACACAAGTGTACTCTCCATGAATGTTTCATTGGGGTAAAAAGCCCCGAAGATCAGGCTGTTGTCGCTAGCCATCGCCCTTGCAGTGTGCCTTCGATTCACCTTAATAAGGAAATTGTCGATTCTGTTCAGCTGGGCCCCATTGTAAAGGACCTCGTTGCGATAGTATTTTATGTACTCGGAGTCCGGCGTTCGGTACAATCCTAAGCAGGATCGGAGACAACGCCTCTCAAACAGCCGTATCCTTTCCATGGAGGCAGGTGAAACATTGAACCACACAGGACAACCGTAGGCGATGATCGGCCTTATGAGGGCCATGTAGCAAATGACTTTCACCCTTGAATCAAGTTGACTGCTATGAAACAATCTTCTTGTCAGAGCATAAGCCCCCTATCCCTGGCCACACAAGCATACACATTTTTATTAAAATACAGAAACTTGTCAAGCTAGATGCCAAGGTATTTGACTTAACTTTTCACCGCCAACGGCCGTCCGTGCTGTCCAATGATACACAATTTTTTCCAGTTTTTTCTGGTATCGTAAGAAGCCCTCTGCACTGGGGTCCTGAACAGAATTATTTCGGTTTTTTTTGGAAATTGATCCTCAATTTCCAATCCTCGCAATATCCCTTAATGTGATCGAAGTCACGCTGCAAAAGTATGTTGATGACTCCGATTTTCGGACCTAATCTGTACGCCACCAGATCATCTGCGTGCGCTATAGAGTGTCTGAGAGAACCTACAAGATCAATTGTAGAAATGTTAAACAATATCGGGGAGTTCACCGCACCCTGTTGTAAACCGTTTTTAATTTCAAAGACTTTTCTCGAAGTTACGTCGCCATATTTGACAACGAACTTCTTTCCCATAAGCATTTCATATATCATATATAGTATGGGTTTCCGCATGCGCATTCTGGTCAGCTTGTAGAAAAGCCCCTCTAACCATACGGTGTCGAAGGAATTCTCAAAGTCAACCAGACAGGCCCTATGCATTGTCCTTCAGATTTATTCCATTGGATGTCGGACACTAGTTTCGACGCGGCATGAATGGTGTCATGCCTCGCTCGAAAACCAAACTGATTGTCCGGAATAATTTTGTTTTCCTCGACCCACTTAAGCAGAGCTCTATTGACTATCTTCTCGAATACCTTGCTTACATTCGGCAGAAGGCTTATGGACCGATGAGTATCGAGTGTAAAAGTTTTTGAAATCCGCCAACTGTCACGTCCCAATTTTAGAGAAACCTAATTTTAGGCCAAACCGTTAAAAAATAATGAAAAAATGTCTGAACAAGATATCTAGACAATTCTAATGTCTATATTTCGTCCATACAAAGTTTTCTGATACGCCCACTTTTTGGGGGCGTTTTCAGTAAAAAACGTATTTCGGTTAAATTTTAAACATTTCGAAAAAAAATTTGATGCTAAATAATTGGTTTTGGTAATATAAAAATTTCGTATTTTTATCATTTTTACCCACGCCCACTTTTTGGAGGCGTTTTTGGACAAAAACCATTTGTAAGCAATGTTTTCTCCTATATATGGTATGGCGTAGGATACCATATGCAGGGGAAAAACGTTGTTTTTGGTCAAACCTTACAAGATTTTTTAGGTTTTCAAAATGATGTTTACTCTGCTCAGACCGGAGCACATTTCTCAAATATTACCTGCAGTGAACTTGGGTTGCATTTTGAGTTTGAAGTGTGCAGCGAGTTGAGCACTGCATATTGGGTTGAAAATATCTGCAGTTAAGCACCAAGGTCATCATGTTTCCCTTTTTATTAATATTACGTAAAATAGACAGTAAGGGATATTTTGTTATTGCTGTTATTTTTAAAACTCTTCTTTTATTAGAAACAAGCGTATTTATAACATATTAGGAAGTCATTAATACTAATTATTTAAATAAAAAGGAAAAACCCATTATTTAGTGTTTATTTTTTAATATGAAGTGGAGCAATGTCTCAAACGGTTTTAACGGGTGATTTTTTAAGCGTAGTTGTTTTCAAAATCGAATAAAACACTCAAATTTGCATCAAATATTCAAAAAATTTATTGTAATCAATAAATAGGCCTTTGTGATCTACGTTTTAAAGGCAACTTCATGTAAATGTTATCCGCGGCTTCGTTTGAAATGGTCCATTCGGAAGGTCCAGTTTTGCGTCACTTTTTCGAGAATTTCGGCCACGAATTACGCTGCTATGTTATCCTATAAGGCTTCAATCGTGTTCGGCTTGTCAGCATACAATAACGACTTTACATAACTCCACAAGAAATAATCAAGAAGCATTAAATCGCATGCATGACCTTGACGCCAACTCACAGGGCCATTTCGAGAGAAAAGCTGGTAATCAAATTCATTCTTCAACATTTCCATTGTTTCACGAGCTGTGTGGCATGTGGCATCGCCCTAATGAAACCACATGTCAATCAAGTTCAACTCAGCCAACTGGGGCAAATAAAAGTCGCGTATCAATGCTCGATATCGGTCGCCGTTGACGGAAACGTTTTTTCCACGGTCGAAAATGATGATGCCACCAGCCCATAAATCACACCAAACTGTCGTTTTTCGGGATGCATCGGTAATTCTTGTATGTCATGTGGCTGTTATTTATTTACGTATCCGTTGAGCCAGAAATGAGCCTCATCACTGAACGTAATTTTTTAATAAAACAGCGGATTTTCATGGAGCTGTTCTAAGGGCCAAACCCACCGAGCAACCGAAACCGAAACTTCGTTTTATTTTTTCATTTTTCTGTTCAATTATGACATTTCATTCCCACCGAACATAGCACAGAAACTGAAAAAAAAATTAAACGTCACATTTGACATTCAGTGAATTCAGAATGCGGATCTATAAAAAAAACAAAATTTTGTTATATGATGCGTTATATTTTGCAATGCTGAAAAGAACAAAACGTTAAAAATATTGGATTCATCCCCTAAATCGAGACCGAAAAATTAATGGAGAATTCTACCGAATCTCAACAAAATTGGAGGAGTATCCGGCCCGGTATTTCCGATTTCAGATGCTTTTATGTTCCTGTTTTTATATTCTTTGCAAGTTTTATCATAAATAGATTTATGAGATTCTAAAGAATTAGTTTCGACTCGAAACTGTATAATTCCTGTTTTCTTTGAATGCTAGCATCTTTAGCTTTTTTTTTTGCTTCAGCATTTTCTTTTCTATTTTTTTTAATTAATTCCATTTCCATTTTTATTTCACGTTAGCTTTTCATCACACAAAAAAGAAGAATAAATAAAAAAAAAACAATTCACTTTGACATAAAAAACGTCAGAAAAGTGACGTCTGCGAACTTCGGCAAACAGAAATTACAACGATGAAAAAAAAAGTTGCAAGTTTCGGTACGATGAATTGCAAAACTGCAAAATGAAAAAGTAGAATTTCGGTACGGAAAAAAAATAAAATCGTTTTATATCAAAACTTTAAGAAATAAAAATAGATGAGATTAGTGTGGTTTATTAAAATCTTTTATTTGAGAAGTATTTTTAACTGAAAAACACAGCAAATTTTAAGTAATTAGCAGTTTAAAAAAAAATTAAGAACAAAGTTTCGGTTTCGGTTGCTCGGTGGGTTTGGCCCTTAAGGCCCATTCAGCAAAAATTATACGTTGTGATAGGTCATTTGGCTTCAATTCTTGCACAAGTTGAATTTTATAGGCTTCCAAACCCAAATCGACACGTAAAATTTTCCATGTGGTTGAGTAACACATGCCCAAATGCTGAGAACGGCGACGAATTGACATTTCACGATCTTCATCAACATTGGACGCTACGACTGCAATATTCTCTTCGGTACGCACTGTACGTATGCGAGTCGATGTTTTAATGCCCATAACAGTAAATTTGGTGACACCAGCAAGAATTGTTGATTCACCGATCGAATATGAGGAGCATAATATGGCCGTAACAAACCGTGCACATTTTTCACAAAGCACGAATTTTGGTAACATATCTCAATAATTTTTAATCGTTGCTCGTTTGTAAGTCATTTCATGATTAAATGGCAGAGTATACTGAAAACTTTTCACTTTGACAGATGACGTTTGGACGCCATTACTAACCAGTGTTGCCAGCCTGAAAAACTCAACTCTTAAAAAATTATTTTAAATTTTAACTACAAAGCGAGCTATAGACTTGATTTGCATTTTGTGTTGCAAAGAGTTTTTTATATAATACAACAAAAATCTGAATTTTTGACACATGAATGTTGTGTATGTTACAAGTTGTGCTGTACATTCAACAACGAACGATGTATAGAAATGTATACTGCTGACTTGATAGAATACATACTTCGCAATATTATCTGGCCACAACTGGTCGTGCACTTAAAACTTCATTCGAAGAGATGTAAGTTTTTTTTGGAATGCACGTTGTCTTAGGGTGCGTTAAGTTTCCACGCATCCACATGTATTGTATAATGTTCCGATTTGACTTAATTGCTCAGGCGTGATAGGTTTTATACGCTTCGAGTCGTTATTCGTTTTGTAGATGAGAACGCTGTACCTAAAGATGAAAAGAAGGCAAATCTACTATGGAAGGAACAGCCAGTAATTGACTGTGTCCAGTAATTGACTGCAAGATGCTTGAAAATCAATAGAAATATGTTCCAATAATATTCTATAGATGAACAAATGATAAATTTTTTGGGCAAATGTGCTGTTCGTCAACATGTCGCTTGGTAGGACCAAAGAACTATGTGGTAACATCGTCCTGCGGAATGGTACTCGATTTTGAGATATGCCGAGTAGTACAACGCCTCTCAAGGACAGAAGTATCAGCTTAGGACCCGCAATCATCGTTTCGCGGCTAACTGAAACTTTGCGAAAGAAATCATGTGTCTATTTCGACAGATATTTCACCACTACACTTTCCCTCGTTCAAAAACAGAAAGAAAACGAAATATTTGCCACAGGAACTCTAATGAACAACCGCCACAACGGTTACACATTCATAAAGGACTCGAAAATTAAAAGGACAGAGTTCGAAGAAAATTGCGTAAATGGCAATTTGTTGTGTTTAGTTAAATGGAAAGATAACAAAAGTTAAAACCAGTTAAAACAATCAAATGCTGGGATAAAGCTGCGAAAGTACTAGTTGATGTTCCTTGTCCCGCATGCGTATCATCGGATGGGTTGGAAATAGGAGAGTATTTACTATTTATGGTGTAGTGTAGGCAATTTAAAAAGAACAAGAGAAGGACAAGACAAACGCTTGATGGTTTTAATCACTGGCCAATCGTTGAAAAACTAAAAACAAGTCGGTCGCGAACCAAGTGTGAAAAGTGTAACGTATATCTTTGCTTCACTAAGGATTCAAATTGTTTCAAGTAAGTCCACTAAAGGAACACTTAATCAAATAGACATTCTGACTTTCTAAAAGCATTTTTAACTTAATGCACAACATTTACTTTTAAAAAGTGTTTTAAACTTTTTTTTAAATAAAAACACTTAACTAAATGCTTTTACTTACGTTACTTATGTAAAACTGAGGTTTATTTTTAGATTTTACTAAAAATAAAAATGTTCCCTTTCATAAAATATCTAACAAGGTTTTTTTTGGTATTTTAAATGTTTTTCGTTCTGACTTTATTGCCTCTAGTGCACTCCCGAAGCTCGCAATTGTGAGTGTCCTGTTTCAAGGACATCCTAACCTTTTTTTTATATATATTTTATTTCATATTTCTTCTTGAACGTTTAAAATTTTAAAAAAATTTGCTTCCAGTAAAATATTATTTTGGGATAGCTCAGGAGAGAAAGGGTTAACTCCGCTATGAATTCCTAACCTCTTTCTAGAAAAACTAAATATGACAGCAATATCTTTTTAATATGGCGAATTTGGCAATGTTCTATGATAACTTCTGTAAGACGGTTTCCTTGATGATAGATCTATCTAATGTATTTACGTTATGAGCTCCATACTTCTGTTGCTGGGTTTCGTATGTCGATGATGGGAAGTTATTTTGCAAATGTCTGTTTTGGCATCTTATAGCTCTTAGTATTTAAGCACTAGCGAGTAACAACCTAAGCCATCCCAAAGCGTCGCCAAAGCTAACGTAACGGGGAGTTTGATAGATTTCATTTGGCACATAAAACGCCAAAAGTTCCTTTTCAACGTCCCTTTTTCAACGTTTCACGTATAAAACCCTCATTTCATCCTCGGGATAGAAACTAAAATGCTGTCTTCAGATTCTCGAATGACCGGTAGCAAGTGTCTACAGAAATTTTATATGTAAGAGATCCTCAAGTGGTTAGCTGAACAAAATAGTTCCATGTCCCCTCAACCCCAAATGCTCGTTTTAAAAATAAAACACCAATACCCAAACGATTTCCATAGATCGTGTGACAGCAGCAGTCGCATCTGACAGTTTTCCCATGATTAATTAAATTCCTCAAAAAACAACGACATCTATGACGATGATGATTCATCAGCTAACAGCCATAAGCAGTCTCTCCCGTCCTAGTCAATGTGCGCCAACTAATAATGGAGAACGGCAAGCTTCCTGTCACGACAATCTATATGCGAAGACAGACGATACTATTCAGGAATCTGCGCCAAATAGCACATCCATAAGGAGGGAAGAGCTCACCGTACATACCCGCACAATTGAACGTCCCCATCCGTTGCTATATTGGACCCCTGCGGCTCCTAGCGAACGGAATTCCCTGTCGAATTTGTCTTGTGCGGTTTTTACGATGTAATAACCATTACTCTCATTACTACCCGTCATTGTGTTTCGTTTGGCAGAACGCCCACCAACCAGCTACTGTCATCGTTCTCGTCGCAGCCGTCATCAGAGTCCTTGCTGATACGGTCGTCACCATTCTTGAACCGCCCGCCGTCATTAACGCCAAACATTTGTCGTCGTAGATTCTAGCGCGACAACACTGCCAAAGGAAACATCTAAAACAAAAATCGTCATCTGTTCACCACCGACTCGAGCTGGAAGGGACGGGAAAAAAGGGAGTCGCTCCTGCGATGGCTGTGGAAGTGGAGTTATCGTTTGGCATCATCAATTATTATTGCAAATAAATACCATCATATCGGAAATGATGAATCCTTAAAATGAATAGGGACGAGAGTGTAATATCTCCGGTCGTCGTTGTTGTCAGCATTCATAACTCTTGAGATGCCATTGTGCCAAAACGGGCGAGAGTGGAGAGCGAGGACATTTTTTTTAAATGTTGTTGGTGTTGGCGCGACATATACCGTCATTATCTGCAGCTTTCAGGATAGTAAATGTAATTTGTGACGCCTTCGTCTGGTTATTTTATTTTGGGGATACTTTTTCGATTTTATTTTGAAATGAATTTTTGTGTAGTCAGTAACATATTTTCATTGGCTTCGTTTGTATAGGATTCGCAAGGACTTATACGTTAAGATAAGGGTCGATGCTATAAACTATAAAAATGTATTCAAATAGAGAATTATGTTGGCTCGGCCCATCACCTATTGGTCTAACATCTATAAAAAGAAGGGCATATCCTTAATTTTTCATAACCAATTTACGATGAAGGTTTGTTAGTATGTTCAAGCTCTCAAGATAGGTTGTCGTAACCATAGTAAATTTGTATTCTTAGAAAAGTAATTAAGTCGTCTAGAGAACCGGCGAAAACGTCATAAACTTGAAATAGGTTGTGACGAAATGTAGTTTGAAACTCCGTATAACTTTTTCTAAAGCATCGCGCATAATTTTGGCTTTTACTTGGCAATGATTGTTGGTTGTAACTCTGACTACACATCCGGTGCTTATTTTTAACGTCCAAGTGGTAACCATCGAATACTGTTCTCATTCAACCGGCTTTGACTTGATAAACGAATAGCGCGAGTGTTGATAACACGACGAAAAACAGCAACACTATTAACAGCCTGGACAGAAGAGCACGTAATGAATACCCGAACTGGTATCTCAGACGAACCTAGATGAGCTGCTTCGGCATACTCAGAAAACAGGTTGTCTAGGAATTTTAAGGTTAAAGCAGGCTCCTTGAACAGAGATGGTGGCGGATTAAACGAAAGGCCAACAGCAGCGCTCAATCCCTAAGTGGATACTGATGGCTTCGTATCCTAGGGGTATGTAATAAATTGGAACTGGCCCTCCAGGTTGGGGACCATTTAAAAAAAAAAACTGTTACTATAACTGGCACTATAGCCAGCACGCAGTTTTCTTACCTCGATATCTAAAGGGGACATGGCGGTCTCCAAATCAACGAACGGTCAACCAAATTGATCACTCAATTTGCATATCACAAGCATCGAATGGCAAAGAGCAATGCCAACGATGCCAACAAGCCATTATGTCTTTGATAAGGAATGCCGACAGATGCTCGCAGACAAGAACGAGGCCTACAAGGCTAAGCTGCAGGTGAAGACGAGACCAGCCGTTGAGCGCTATAGGCAGAGAAGAATGGAAGAACACCGGATTTTCAGAAAGAAGAAAAAAGAGCAAGAAAAGTGCGCGATCGAGGATATAGAGAGGTGCCAATTCAGGAACGATGTTCGCAAGTTTTAGGAAAGTGTAAAACGTCAAAGCCAAGGATACAAGGCTCGAAGAGAATCCTATCGAGATGAACATGGAAAAATCGTAGTTGAGACACGATCGCTGCTGAGGAAGAAACACTTCTGCCGCATACGACAGCATTTATAGAAAAAAACTATACAGAGCTAGTTTTGGTACACCGCCCAAATTCGTTCATCGGTGCACGGTGACGATGGACGATTTCCGCTGCTCCATTAGGGTCGAAAACGACTTCACCGACACATTCGATACGAAGAAGGATTTAGGCAAGGCGGTGCGCTGTCCTGTGACTTCTTTAATCTGATTCTTGAGAGGATTGTGCAAATTCCTAAGCCAACACCAGAGGCAAAAATTCCAAAAATCGGTGCAACTACTAGCAAACGCCGACGTTGACATCATTGGTAGGACTCAACTCATAGCCACGGTTGCTAGTATAGAGAAAGAAGCGGCAACATGGGTTTAGTAGTAAATGAGGGTAAGACTTACTATGTGCTAGCACGAAAGGACACACAATATCGACGAAGCGGAAAGAGCGTCACCATTGACAGATATAACTTTGAGGTAGTACGGGACTTTGTCTCCGCAATTATCTCTTTTTTTATAATTTACACGTACTCAAGGGGTTATGAATACCCTTTATATGTTACCATAGTACGAGCATTAGAGAAGGGGAAGAAAGAGAGGATAGGAAAGATTTTTGGATGTAGTGGAGACTTAAACTCCATGGGTGGTGTCCGAACTAGCTTCGGGGAGTCAACTTTTTCTTGTGTTCGTTAAATTTGAAGAAATTCAAGATGGTGTGCATACTTTTAGGTATTACACCGACCTTTTTATTTCTTTTAAATAAAAGTGAAATGGATTTTGGTTGGGATTGAACGCGCAACCTTCCATCAACAGACGAACGCATTACCACTACACCGCGGCCTTTGTCTATCTCGGCTCCGCTATTAACTCTGATAACAACATCTCGTCAGAAATTAAACGAAGAATTACTTTTGCCAACCGCTGTTTCTTCGGACTAAGAAGGAAATTCAGTAGTAAAGCACTCACTCGATTTACTAAGGAGATCCTAAATAACACCCTGAACATCCTAGTCCTGCTCTACAGCGCTGAAATATGGACCGTATCAAAAATGGATGAAGAAATCCTGGTCGATTCGAGAGGAAAATTCTTTGAAAAATCTATCTAAAAAAAGGCTATGGAGACGAAGATTCAACCAAGAACTATACGAGATGTACAGGGACAGGGGCATCCCTGGTCAAAAAATTCCGCAATGGACGTTTAAGTGTAGTGTAGTGTAGTGTAGTGAGAATGGACACTAACACTCGGGCTCGCAGATTCTTCGATTCCCAGCCAGTACTGCAAGACCTCGCCTTAAATGGCGCGCACAAGTAGAAACTGACCGCAGCCAACTCGGAGTGTGCACATGGAGGCAGTTAGCTAATGACCGGGCTAATTGGAGAGGCATGTTGGTTGAGGCCCAGTTTCATTCCGGACTGTAGCGCCACTTAAGTAAGTAAATACGACATGTAGAACGAACGGGTACCAATACTCTGGCTCGCAGAGTCTTCGATTCCCAGCCATACGTAGGACACAGTAGACGAAAACCTCGCCTTAAGTGGCGCGCACATGTAGACACCGAATTCAACCAACTTGGAGTGTGCAACTGGAGGCAGTTAGCTAAGGTTGGTTGAGGCCTAGGTTCATTCCGGACTGTAGCGCTACTTAAGAAAGTAATGCCACTCTTACAACCCCACATCACCATATATATGACTGACTGAGCACTTACTTTTCGGAACAACACCCGATTTGGATCCCAAGATGGTTAGATGCATTGCCAAAATACAAATTTTTGGAGCATCATGCTCGTTAGTACCCAGGGCCGAGCTTTCTCACAACCATTCATGTGTGCGTGTGTACTTCTGCACGAAGGCGGGACCTCCTGTTTTATGCCGACTCCGAACGGCGAATTTAAGACAAGATTTTCTTGACAATTGATACTACTCGGATGTTTTTATCAGATCATCACGAGAGGAGGGCCAGTGAAAAATCATTTAGGTGTTGCTACGCACCAACCATCGCGCCACTGATGCCGTACATGGTCAACGTCAAGAAATTCGGTCATGAAGTTCAGAACTACATGGGTCAACAAAATAGTATCTAGCTATGACTTAAAACTATACGTTCATCATTTACAGGTTGGAAGCTTTGTGTCCACAACCCCAGTAGAAAAGTTTGAGTCTGCTCAGTCTTAAGCACACGTGAATGCCCACCAAAAATTTGATAAGCCCAATAAAATTCCACTTAAAAACCATAATTTCCCTTAGCGGCTTAGAATCCACGAATTCGGAACAGCAAGTAAAATATTTCTCGAAGCGCTTAGGGTTTGGCTTACAATTCCTGGATGACTTTAGTGTAGCCATTCTACAAATCAAAGACTCCTGTCTTCAACTGCATGTTTCATACATTTTACGAGCAGGTCCTTAACAGTAGACTCATCCATCGCTTTCATCTTCGACAAAAGTCAAGCCATCCATATTCCCATTGTTAATAAAAGTAAATAGGAAACTGACATAACAAACTTTAATGTAGACAAAGGCAGACAAGGGATTCCAAAACAAACACTCATTTCAAAAATAAACGAAACCATCCCTACATCTTATGCAAAGCGCACCTAAAATAAACTCAAGTTACGCAAAAAAAAAGTTTTCCCATTAAAATATGACTTGGCCCCTGGATTTTCTACGAATTCTATATAAAGCAAGTTTTCCAAGTTTTCCCCTAGCTGATTTCTAGGGTGAAGGCTAAGTACAGTTGGATATCGATTAAATTCATTTAACCTCAACAAATGAGATGAGGGGGGGATACAACCCATCAGTGAAATTAAATTCCCGTAAAAAGTCCATCTCGGAGTACGTGAAACGTAGAAATTTACAATGCAATCACTAATCAATCGGACACTGCCCTCCTATTTTCGCCGCTTAATATATTTTCAAAAGCAACATAACGAGTACTCTAAGTCCAAAACGTGCTTCCTCCTGGAATTTCATCCCACACTTCCTGTCGCCCGTCCTATCCCATCTATTTTAAAATAAGCTTCATTCCAATCGACAGCTCATCGATTTACAACGCACTGACCTCACGAACACACACGTGTACACAAGGATGTGTCAAAATACGTCCCAAAATTGATACAAATAAAACCCAAAGGTACACCTTTGGGTGCTACTACATGTGGTAGCACCTGAAAAGTGAAAATTCAAAAGGATTCGATAGAAGAACGTTCCTTAAATTAAATTCAATGAAAATCGATAAAGAACGTGAACACGTCGAGGAACCACACATATATACTTGTAGCCTGATCCTGAAAAGGAAGGGTTACCAGTAGTGGATGTGAAGGAGGATAGCCTTAAGGAGTATAGCGACCATCCTGGAAAGGATTTGTCATGTCTTGCAAGTAAGATAACGAGTTGCCTTCGGTGTAATCAAAAGTCACAAGGACACAGTGTATTTGGAGAATTAAGCATTGAGTTTGTGTAGTGAAAGCTGAAAGAGAGGAAGTATTCCTATCCCCCCTCTACCACACACTGACCCTTGTCCTTGTATGCGATGGAGTACTTTGCAATCTGATCGATGCGATGTTACATCTCTTCTCATTCTCCTTGTGAAATAAAAAATTGGGCGGGGGTTCCCGATGATTTTTACGACACCGACAACAACGAAGACGATGATGTCCTTCGGTTGCAAAAAGGTGATGTAACCAGTGAAGCGAAATGTATAACCAACCAACAAGAAGTCACTCCTTTCTAGCTCCTGGTTATTGTAAGAAATATAATTTAGGGTCATCTTTGCCATTTTGTAAATTGATGTTATTTCTGGAGGTCGATGAGATTTGCCCGAGCAGAGAGGATTGACTAAAGGATATCGAAACAAAAAAAAAAAAGGATAGCGCCCCGGTTACTGATGCGCCTTCCGAATTTGTATCGTAAACGAAGAGTATCCAACGGAAGGTATTACACTGAATGGGTTTAGTGAATGAATTTTGTATTTACACTCAGTGTTGGGGGGTGATTGGAAAAGGACACTGAATTTGAATTTTATCATGCAAATTTTTGCTGGGATCTTTTCTTTTTAAATCGCATAAATACGCAATAACTTTGCAACTCAGGGTGATGGAATTTGCGAATTTTGGTTTTATTGGGAATTGTTTATCAGGATCTTTGAGGAGATGATTTATGAATTGAGTTTGGGATGATAAATGCAACGGAATGCTATGGGATTATCATAAGCCTTAAGATAAGTTGACAAGTATTGGGCAAAAAAGGCGATTTTCTATTTCTATCGATGGAGAACAATAAACATTTTATGCAAATTGTTTCGATTTGTAATTTTTTTCCATTCATTCAGTGATTTTTTCAACTCATTCATTTATTGAATTATTTATGCATTAATTCATCCATTCAGCTATGCATTAACTTATTAATTTAGTTATTCATTCATGCATTCAGTCATTAACTCATTATTTCAACCATTCATTGACTCATTTATTTATTTATACATGCAATCAATTCGTTAATTTATTCATTCATTCATTCATTTGTTCATTCAATGAATATCGTAAGTCGGGACTTAGTCATCCATAAGAATGGGTCGTGGATCACCGGAGAAGTGCGCGCTGTAGTCCTATTCATAAATTGCAATCATCCGTCATTGACACTTACACATTTACTGAAGTGGTGCGACGGTTTGGAGCAAATCAACCAATATGTCTTTTCAATAAGCCCGCTCCCTAGCTCAGTACATTCAATTGCAGTGAACCATTTTTTATTGAACTTATATGTCTTTACAAACACAATATCGCTATTGGTGTAATCCCAAACGCGTTGAGTCAGTACAATCTGTACAGTTCGAAATGTGTTTCGTTGAATCTTCGACCCCATGTTACCGCAAATAAAACCTCTCAAAACGATTGTCATGAATGCATGAATGGTTGAATGTTAGACTTGCAGAAGAAGTTTGATGACGAGATCATGTTATACACTTACTTACTTAAGTGCCGCTGCAGTCCGGAAGGAACCTGGACCTTAACCAGCATGCCTCTCCAATTAGCCTGGAACTTAGATAACTGCCTCCAGTTGGACACTCCAAGTTTGTTGACGTCGGTTTCTCCTTGTGCGCATCACTTAACGCGATGTCTTCCTTTACTGCGTCCGACGTCTGGCTGCGAATCGACAACTCTTCGAGCCGGAGTATTAAAGTTGATTCGGTTTCTAGCTATCTTAAGCATCCAATGTGGAGTTTTTTGACCAGGGGCATGCCGCCGTACAGCTCGTATGGTTTTTGGTTGAATCATCGTTTCAACGCAAACGAGGGCTAAGATTTTTCAAAGAATTTTCGAAGAATTTTCGAAGAATTCTCCTTTAGAAACGGTCCATGCTTCAGCACCATAGAGCAGGCTTGGAATGATGAGTGTCTTATATAGGATCTCCTTAGTAGTTTGAGTGAGGGCTTTACTACAGAATTACCTTTGTAGCTCGAAGAAACAGCGGTTGGCGAGAGTAATTCTTCGTTTAATTTCTGACGAAATGTTGCTGTCAGAGTTAAAAGCGGAGCCGAAGTAGACAAAGTCCCGTCCAATTCGTCGACGTTGTGTGCCCTTTCGTTTCGAAAGCATATACTTAGTCTTGCCCTAATTTAGTACCAAACCCATTTTTGCCGCTACCTTTTCTATACTAGCAAACGTGACTATGACATCACGTTGAATCCTACCAATGATGTCAATATCGTCGGCGTATGCTAGTAGTTGCACCGATTTTTGGAAGATTGTGCCTCTAGTGATGGCTCGGGAGTTTTGCATTATCCTCTCAAGAATCAAATTGAAAAAATCACATGACCGCGCATCGCGAGGTCGTTTCCGACCCTAGTGGAGCAGTGAGATATCTCCATCGTCTACCTCCACAAACGGACAAGTTTGGGCGGTATACCAAAACTAGGCATGGCTCTGCATAGTTCGTCTCTATAAATGCTGTCTCGATGAATAGATGGTGGGTATTGATTTGGACTTCTTTTGCTTTTTTAAGCATCTGCCGATGTGTGAAAATTTGATCGGTTGTGGACTTTCCAGACCTAAGACCACACTGATAGGGCCGATCAGGTTGTCGGTAAACGGTTTTAGAAATTCACATAGTGCGGCAGATAGGATCTTGTAGGCGATGTTTAAGAGACTTATGCCTCTGTAGTTAGTTCAGTTAAGAGGGTCTCCTCTTCCATTCTTCAGGCATACTTTCTTCCGACCAGATTAGGCTTATGAGTTGGTGGATGTTACTTATCAAGTCATCTCCGCCGGCTTTATAAAGCTTTGCGGGAAGGCCGTCATTCACGGCAGTCTTATAAGGCTCATTCAGGTCAGGTGGTTGGCAGTTTTCGCTGTTGTTGCCAATATTGACAGGTTCGTTCTGCCTGACAGCGGAATGTTGTTCGTTATCGCCGTTGACCAGTCTGCAGAAATGGTTCTTACATATGCCCAGCATCGACTGTGTCTCAACTACGATATTTCCGTGTTCATCTCGACAGTATTCTATTCGAGCGTTGTATACTGGGCTTTGACGTTTAACCATTTGGTAGAACTTGCGAACATCATTCCTGGAGTGGCAACTCCCTACATCCTCGATCGAGCGCTTTTTTGCTCTTTTTTCTTCTTTCTAAAAAGCCGGTGTTCGTTCCCTCTTCTTTCCCAATAGAGATCAATGGCAGCTCTCGTCTTCACTTGCAGCTAAGTATTGTTGGTCACGTTCTTGACTGCAAGTATCCGTTGGCATTCCTCATCAAACCAGGGGTTTCTTGCTGGTCGTCGCGAGAAACTTAGCACATTAGTTGCGGCTAATATATTGGCTTGTTGGCATCGTTGCCATTGATCTTCGATATCGATGCAAGCGTATCCCTTATACTTCGAAGCATAGAATCGAGGAGTTTAAGGAATTCGCGTTGCGCGAAGCTCTTGGCTGTCTCTGCAGTGGTCCGAGTCGATGTTCGGAAATCCAAAATACTGGATGCGTGCCTCTTCTCTATCGCAATGTGATCAATTTGGTTGACTGTTCGTTGATCTGGAGACCGCCATGTCTCCTTATGGATATTTTATGCCAGAGGTGAGGAAACCATTTACTGACAATAGTTGCATTTCGTTCCGTCGGGAAGTCAATTAGCCTAAGCCTTGTTGTCGTTTAGGCAATGTTTTCCGACAATACTGCTAAAGATGTCTTCTCTTCCTCAATTCGCGTTAAAATCTCCCATTACGATTTTAACATCGTACTTCGCCAGTCGCTCATAGGTGTTGTGAAGGAGCTCGTAGAAGCAATCCTTAGCTATCGTATCTTTCCTCTTTCGGGGCGTGAGCGCATATATGGCTTATGTTGGCAAATTTGGCCTTGATGCGGATTATCTTAGCGTTCGCTAATGTCTTGGAAGCATAAGTCTGGATCCGAATAGTCGCTTTTTCTGCTGACTATAACATGGTCCTTAGTAGATGTCACAATTTTACATCCTCTTTTTGCCCGCCCCATACCATCGTATTTCTTGGATGGCAGTAATGTCTGCTTTGTAGCAGTTTATGGCTTCCGCTAGTTGTTTGCTTGCATCTCTCCTGCTTATGTTCTCACATTCTAGGTGCAGATACGAGCGTCGTTGTCCTTTTTTCGTTTAGCAGGGTCGTCAACAATGGAATCCGTCCTTTCCGAAGCTGTTGGTTGCTTCGTAACAATGGTTTTTTTTTAAAGGGGTGGGTAGTAAACCCAAAGCCCAACCCCCAACCTGGAGGCCAGTTCCAACTTTTTAGATGCCCCTATGACACGGGGCCATCAGTATCCACTACGGGATTGAGCGCTTGGCCTTTCGGTTCATCCGGCACTATTTCTTTTCTCTTTTACTTACCCTTGAAATTCCTAGACAACCTGTTGTCTGAATATGTCGAAGCTGCTTGTCTAGGTTCGCCTGTGAGAGTAGGCCGGTTATTCATTCCATGCCGTTCTGAAGTGGCTGTTCATAGTGTTGGTGTTTTTTTTCGTTTTATCAACACTCGCAAATATCGTTTAGCAAGTAAAATCCGGTTTTATGAGACCAGTACACGATAGTTACCACTTGTAGTTAAAAAAAGCCACAACCACTGGACATTGCCAAGTTAAAGTGAATCAGAGTCTTCCCTCCTTAAACAGTGGCGCATTAATAAAAGCTGCAATAGTCAGAAACCATGACATCAGATCGATGGAAGCATCAAAATACCTTGGAGAAACGGTCGACCACAGGCTGCAATTTAAAATGTACGTGGAGTACTTGAACAGAAATACGTCACTAATGATGACAGTATATCCTCTAATACTGTCAAGGTTAGGTAAGGTAAGGTTGGTCGGTTGATAAGGTAGGTTGTGCAATGTACGTCTTCCATCAACACACTCAGGTCAATATTGTGATGGCCTTTGGGGGCCCACTTCATTTGTCCCGTTGTTGTCAAGTAAGACAAGTCATCCATATGTTAACATTGGTCTGACAATAACCGTTTACAGAAAATAATCCTGGATTTGGACTCCAGATTTTTTTCCGAACATTTGGTTACACATATAGAAATCCATTGAGGCTTTTTTATGCGTTCGCACTCAAATGAGCTTCTAGTACGGCACATTTGAGAAGCTCCTCTTGGATGTTTGAAATAGGGCTTTTTATGTTTTGAACCAGAGACCCAGTGCCAGTGGATAAATTGACATCACCTGACTACAAATATCATTTTACGTAGTTCCTATTGACCGCAATCGGTATAAGAAATGACCAGGCTCTTCACAGAATGGGGAACAAATCTTACAACTGCAAGGTACATTATTGAGCAAATTTTAAGCTCAGAGGAATTCAAGACAGAAATCTTCGGGTCCGGACAAAAGGTGCAAATCGTTATCAGGAGAATCTTAAAAATAGATATTTTTAGGTAAGATCGTGTATTGACCTTTATTGACCTAAATGCGATGAAGAGGGAACATCGCAATCAGGACAACGTAAGGGGACCTTCATTGGTGTCTGCTTCTAGACATTCGGATAGTATTGCTAACCTGAAAAGGTATGGCAGTTTCAAAACCCTGTATACCTCGGTAAACAGTGATTCCACAGAATCAAGAATATTCAGCACCTCGTGATAGCCTTTCAAAATCAAAAATTTTCTTTCGGGGGAGTTTGTGATATTCTGATATAGTTTCCCTTTTTCGTCCTAATGACTTGAAGTCCTTTCTTCTATCATGTCGGTGATTATTGTGATTCAATTCAAAGCACTGGCTTTTTCATTGCTTCTGACTATAATTTTACACTTCAGTCCTGCAGCTGCATCTGTTTCAAATATTCAGCCCTAGCGAGGTATCCGTCGGAGCGGAAAATTCTCCGATTTTGTAAGATTCGGAGGATTTTAGCTTCGAGGTATTTTACGAAAAGCTTTTCGGAATATTTGTCCGACATTTTAGAATGTATCCAGGCAAATTGCGTTGAAATGCGTTCAAGTGCATTTTTCGTGCAATTTTTGACAGCTAAGTGCAATTCTTCTTCCGATTTCCTCAGACACAAATTCTTAGCGGAACTTATCTACGAACTGTAGCGGAGTGATTTTCGTTCCGATGGCACATATCACAAATGGAATTTTAACCTCCGACGAAGTATGCGTTGGGGAAAATTGTCCGCTCCGACGGATACCTCGATAGGGCAGATTAACCATGGGTACTGATGATGAGATGCGGACAACTAAATCGGGATTGGATTTTGTAACTGATTGCGTGTCGATTGTTCTACGTTCGCAATCAATCTTCAGGGTACTTCTCGAGTACATATATTGATAGAGTTAATGACAGTTCCTTGTTTTCCCTTAATTCGTTTCCCAGAGTCGTCACATTAGACCTGATCATTGTGATTGTTTCCAATAATACTAGGGATATTCAATATCATTATTCCCTTCGCACACTGACCCAGATATCCCCCAATCTAAGAAGCGATGACTCAATGTTTCAATCTCAAAACTTACATTCAACATCCATCATCAAATAATTGGAACAAGTTATTCCCAGTTCACGGGAGGAAATCGCATAGCCATCAACGCAAAAGATATTCCCTACATAAGACACACCTAGTCGTACTCATATCTAACCAGAAGCTTCCTCCTCTTTAAACCAAGAAAGCCAAGAATAATATTCCACTAAGTACACATCCTTAATTTGGATTGAATTGATTAAAATAAAGGGATACCACAGCTCTCATTCGGTATGCGGCATAAAAAAAAAAACTCCCCAACCGAGTTGTAAAACCTCCAACTCCGAATGCAATAGTTTTTGCCTAAATTGCTGGAACGTTTTTAACATCTCCTATGTCAATAGTGAGGATTAAGCATTTCAAGTAACGGAAATGATAATATCCGCTTGGGTTTCCCATTACCATATCCCATTACCAACAAAAACTGACAGGAGAAAGGATATTTGCACTCAATTCTGGAGACACAGACGTAGCTCAGGCACCGCCACTAGCTCTGTAAAACATATGCATATACGGGTAAATGCCAGGATCGTTGTTGAGGGGAGTCATGTGTTTTTCCATATCCTTGAGAACATTGGTCTCTCTCTGCATGTGTAATCTATGAGGGGCGCATTTCACTGCGACAGTATCACAGTCAACTAAAAAGCAAAACAGAAAAAAATGTACAATAGTCTTCTACTGAAATAGGGGCAGGATGGGGGTTTTCCTTTCTTTTTTTTTTAGAAAAAAGTTTCTGGAAAAGTTTGCTAAAACTTTCTCATGGAATTCGTAATGCGTTGACAAATTGTGATTCATATGCGTATGTACTTTTAATTACTCATCTGAGTTAAGTGCCTCCAGGATGGAAAGAAGTGAAACTTTTTAAAAGCGCATTCAATAGAAAACAATCTCACAAGATAAATTTATTTCACGCAATGTAATCTTGGAAGATATTCATGACATGTAGGGTTCAATGTATTCGCCGACATGGAAGAATGGTTTTGATCGAGGTTAAAATTCAACGCTTGTTTCTCAAATTAAGGTTCAACTTTTGCGCTTTCCGTTTCGAATGGATGTTCTGAGATGGGAACCGAGTGCGTCCTCGGAAATCGCTGAAATGTACAAGGTAGACCAAAAGAAGAGTGTGTCGTTGCTCTGTCCTGTTGAAACCACATTTCCTCCAGTCCTAATTCGCCCAATTGCGGCAAAAAAAAACTCGGTTAACATGCACTGCGCGCACCATGCAGTAACTTTGAGCGGGTTCCTCGTGCCATACTCGTGGATTTTCGGTGTCCCAGAAGCGATAGTTTTGCTTGTTCACGTACCCGCTGAGGTGGAAATAATCCTCATCGCTCGTTATGACTTTGGTCGAAAAATCGTCCACTACGATTATTCCGCGTTTTTCGGGAGTTTATCGCTCCATTCACTTGTATTCTAAATCTGCCTAGTCCACAAATTTGACATTGGCGGCCATTTGCATTTTGGCCCACCTTGTAGCTTGGTTGAACCCTTTTCTGGACAGGAAATCGCTTTAATGCAATTTGGTTTGGCCCTTTCACTACGTTAAACCAAGCCGCGAGTATTACAAGATGAATAACTGAAGCCCATCGACCCATCAGATCACCTGGGGATAGTTAGGGACAGCGCTCTTTGCGCCTGCGATAAACTTCACTACTACCCGTGCAAGTTTGGCGATTGTGCAGGAACTCCACAAACGCGACCTAATTTATCGGAGGAGGCATGTTGGTCCCTGTTATTTTTTAAAAGATAATGCATTGAAGCTTAGGTGACATTCGGTTTCAAATGGATTAACATATAGCTTAGCAATCAATTGCTGTTTTAAGAGAACCCACCCTTCATATCAACAATCAATATATCCGCTGCAATGTTGGGTCATGGCAAACGCCAGAAACCAGGTGTAAAGACAAGGGGCGTCACCAACGTGATATGATTTTCAAAACTGCATAAAATAAAACTTTTGATGAGTGCCAATATTATTAGAAAAAAATCGTTTTTTTATAAAAAGGAAGTTACGCTGCAGCCTAGACCAAACGAGAGTAATGTCAAAATGATCAGACGTTGAGATGGCCGCAAACTTTCAATGTGAATCCAACGTATCTACGACAAATGCGCTGACAGAAGAAACATTCTAAAACCAAAAACTCATCAGCCCTCAATGCAGTTTGTAAGGAACGCATTTATACATTCAAGGAGTAGAACTGCTTCTTTCTCACGTTGAGTCCTACCAATGATGACAATATCGTCGGCGAATGATAGTAGTTGCACAGATTTTTAGAAATTTGGATTTCTTGGTGTTGAGTTTTGCACAATCTCAACAATCAAATTGAAGAAGTCACATGACAGCGCATCGAGTTGCCTAAATCCTTTTTTGATATCGATTCAGTCGGTGAGGTCGTTTCCGAACCTTATGGAGCAGCGATAATTCTCCATCGTCTTCCTACACAAACGGACGAGTATAGGCGGCATACCAAAACTCGACATGTCTCTGTATAGTTCGTCTCTATAAATGCTGTCGTATGCGGCTTTGAAATCGATAAATAGGTGGTGGGTATCGATTTGGACATCTTTGGTTTTTTTCCAGGATCTACCGAAGTGTGAAAATTTGATCAGTTGTGGACTTACCTGGCCTAAAACAACACTGATAGGGGCCGATCAGGTTGGTAAACTGTTTTAGGCGTTCACATATTACGGCAAATAGAATCTTGTCGACGATGTTGAGGAGACTTATGCCTCTGTAGTTGGCGCAGTTTAGAGGATCTTCTTTTTTGTGGATCGGGCTTTCTGTCTTCCAGACAGCGGAATGTTGTTCGACATCGCCGTTTAACAGTCTGCAGCAGTGGTTTTTCCATATCCTCTAATCGACTGTGTCATAACTACGATATTTCCTTGTTCATCTCGAAAGGCTTGTATCCTCGGTTTTAACATTTTCCACGTAAAAATTACGAACATTGTTCTTGGAGTGGCACCTCTCTGTATCCTCGATCGCGCGATCTTCTTGGCCTTATTTTCTTCTTTCTGAATAGCCGGTGTTCTTCCCTTCTCCTCTGCCTATAGAGCTCAATAACAGCTCTCGTCTTCACCTTTAGCTTAGCCTTGTAGGCCTCGTTCTTGCCTGCGAGCATCTGTCGGCATTCCTCATCAAACCAGTGGTTTCTTGCTGGTTGCCGCGAGAAACCTAGCCTGTTGCCATTGTTCATCTCCATTTGATGCTGGTAGTATGGTGTTGATCGAGAGGTGAAGGGATGAGCGTTGCGCGAAGGTCTTGGCGGTCTCTTGTGATTGCAGTCTTTCGACAATAAATATTTTAAATGGATGTAAGCTTTTTTAACTTGGCTGCAACAAGGTAGCGGTCCGAGTCGATGTTCGAGGTAAGGAAACCGTGTGCTGGCTATAGTGGCATTTTGTTCCGTAGCGAAGTCAATTAGCCTAAGTCCATTACCAGATGTGTAGTCGTGTATGCTATGTTTTCCGACAGTGTTTTCTGTTCCTACCTTTGAAAAAGCCCCAAGCGACTACCGAAGTGCTAAAATCGTACTGGGAGATCTAAATCCCAGTACGATTTTAGCACTTCGGTAGTCGCTTGGGGCTTTTTCAAGAAGCTTGTAGAAGCAATACTCACATATATCATATTTTTCCCTTAATTGGGGCGTGAACACATATAAGGCCAATGCTGACGAATTTGGCCTTGTTGCGGATTGTTACAATGCGTTCGCTAATGTCTTGGAAACATAAAACTTCTTGCCGGAGTCTTTCACTCATAACAAATCCGCATCCGAATAGTCGCTGTTTCTGATCATTATAACACGGTCCGTAGTATATGTCACAGTTTGGCCCATCCCATTGTATTTCCTTGCTGGCAGTAATGTCTGTTTTGTAGCATCTTAAGGCTTCCGCTAGTTGTTCGCTTGTTCTAGATGCAGACACGAACCTCGTTGATCTTTTTTCAGGGTCGTCAACAATAAAATCAGTCCTTTCCGAGACTATTGGTTGCTTCGTAACAATCAAAAATGCCACCGCGTAAACGAGACCAAAGGGTCTCTCATGAAGTTAGGCGTTTCGATTTCGTCGAAAATTACAATTTTCTAAGGCGATACTACACTTTCTCCTAACTGATCTGGGTTTTTTCTCGAGTTAAACTGACGAATTTCTAGGACTGATAAAAACCCTGACCTCTTCATATCTTAAGCAAAACTAAATGGAAGAATCTTTCAGTGGTACCATAGTCCAGACTTTAAACCATCCTTCCGATGGAATCCTCTAGCAATCCTTTTAAACAGTGACAATGAAATCAAACACTACCATTGCAGACTTCCCTTTGCCCAATGTGCACTTAAGAATGACCACACATGTGGCACTGACATAATAATATATTCCCCGGGAATTTCAGTCCCCTAGGTTTCACTTTTTTTTGCATTTCAGCAAAACTTCCCACATATATGGTCGAGTAAAAGTTGTCTTGCATTAAAATGATTTTTTTTCCCTCAACCCACAATACTCGGAAAAAGCTATTAGGACGTGAATATATGTATACACCTTCTTTGTTGAAATGTATTTAATGCTTATGTGCTGTTGTTATCCTTTAACATTTTTTTACCTAAAGGGTGACACTGCATCTTCATGAACTCTAACGTCCAACTTTCAGTAACGGTGAACGCAGTACCATAACGGAAATGAGAACAATGACAGAAAAAAAAAACCAAAACACAATTTAAGGCAGCGGGTACGGATGGCGTGCCATTTTTCCCTGTCTAAGAAACTTTTACAGATACCTACCAACGTACACCTGTGGTATCAACAAATTGTTGAACTGTTTAGTGATTGTAATTGTATACAGATAAATCAGAGTGGGTGACCAAATAGTTTTTTTAGGGATATGGAAAAAGTAACGCAAAGCTGAACACATGTCTGCACAAGACACTGCCGCCTTATTGGATTAATATGTACATGAAAGCTAGGCTTTAAAAGATAAAATACTTCTGTTAAGATTGGCTAGAAAGTCATTTGTTCAGTTTTTTGCTCATTTTTGTAAAGAACGAAGACATAGACACATAGACATAGAGACCTACTTGAAGTCCATACATTAAGGTAATTAAAACTTGGTTTAGAATGTTAAAACGGTGAAAAGTATGATTGATAGTATTTTCTGCAGTACAGAAGTAAGATGAATTAGGTGTTCCTGAAGTTATGTAGAAAACTGACAAGTACTGGTGTTTTGGGCTGTGAAGCAAATTATGGAATTTTGGTAATCTACGATAACTAACTTTTTAACTTTCTCTTACAGGAGTAACAATGAACTCACCCACTACCATAAGGTAATAATTGTACCGCTTTGCACGGAAACTTCGTTCAAATAATATACTCCCTTCAACATGAAAAATTCGGGAAATAAAATCCCACCATACTGAAGACATAGAAAAAAAAAGTAACTATGGACAGAAAAAACAACAACAAAATGTGTGTATAAACACCAAAAATAGTGTTGTTTTCAAACCAAGACCTATGTGGCGAAA
The DNA here is from genome assembly GCA_949824845.1 of Rhingia rostrata. Classification (NCBI taxonomy): domain Eukaryota; kingdom Metazoa; phylum Arthropoda; class Insecta; order Diptera; family Syrphidae; genus Rhingia; species Rhingia rostrata. The sequence continues at coordinate 114,844,693 of OX463756.1, read as the reverse complement.
GTGGTAGGCACTTGGCTCACTAGGCACGGGATTACAAGATCAATCCCCGGTTAGGGAATACAAATTGTTTCAATGATCATATAGAAAACAGAACAATGGCATACGCGGGAAATTTTTAGACACAAAACATTTGTCGAAGAAAATAAAAAAAAATGTGAAGGCTACAATCCACTGTGTGGATCTTTTTATACCCTATCCCATCCCATCCTTCAAAATTATATCCCTTAAATGTGGGTTTTATGGCAAAGAAATATTAAAATTGAAATTGTCGCAACATGTTGTTCAAATAGTTTAGCAAAATCTTGTATGGTCCGACCAAAAACATCGTTTTTCTCCTGCATATGGCGTAGGGTATACAAATGATTTTTGTATGAAAATGCATCATCGGTCCATTTTTCTTCAAAGATAACCGTGGAAGAAACATTACCGTCTACCGTCAACGGCGAACAATATCGAGGCATGGTACTCGACATTTTTTTGCCCCAGTTGGCTGAGTTGAACTTGGTTGACATGTGGTTTCATCAAGACGGTGCCACATACCAGCTTGTGAAACAATAGAAATGTTGAAGCATGAATTTTGTAAGCAGCTTATCTCTCGAAATGGCCCTGTGATTTGGCCGCCAGATCATGCGGTTTACCGCCTCTTGATTATTTCTTGTTGGGTTATGTAAAGTCGTTAGTCTATGTGGACAAGCCGAACACGATTGAAGCCTTACAGGATAACATAACACGCGTAGTTCGTGGAATACAGGCCGAAATGCTCGAAAGAGTGACGCAAAATTGGATTTTCCGAATGGACTATATGAAACGGAGCCGCGGACAACATGGTCTTGAAAACGTAAATGTCAAAGTCCTACTATAAGTTTAATAATAAACATTTTCAACATTTCGTGCAAATTTGAGTGTTTCAGTCAATTTAAAAAAAAAACTACGCTTTCAAAATCACCCGTTATATGGCAGGTACCGGTAATAACATGGCTAAAAGTAAACAATAAAAAATGGATTTGAATTATGACCAAAAAACGCTGAATACGAAGTTTGAAGATAATCGATCAGGTCGTTAAGGCTGGAGCTAACAGTACGGACAGTCGGACCGACGAACCAACGAACCGCCGAACCGACGACGATGGACGGAATTCCAAAAACCACTTTTCGGATTCAAAATTTGTACGAAAACAATATTTTTCTCTTTGTAAGAGAAAGTTAAAAACTAATAATCTGCCCTAGCGCGGTATCCGTCGGAGCGGACAATTTTCCGCAACACATATTTCGTCGGAGGTTAAAATTACATTCGAGGTATGTGTCATTTGAACAAAAATCACTTCACTACAATTCGTAAATAATTTCGGCGAAGAATTTGTGTGGGAGGAAATCGGAAAGGGAACTGCACTTAGCTGTCAAAATTGCACGAAAACGGCACCTGAACGCACTTCAACGCAATTCGTAGGGATGCGTTATAAAATGTCGGAGAAATATTCCGAAAATCTTTTCGGCAAATTACTTCGAAGCTAAAATTTTTCGAATCGTACAAAATCGGAGAATTTTCCGCTCCGACAGATACCTCGCTAAGGCTGAATATATCCCTTTGAAGGAAAAAAAAACATGGAGCCGTCGTGGGACGGCCGAAAGAAGCGAAGCATTTATGTATTGGGCCGTGTCACGTGGCGGCCCATTTTAAATTCATTTTAATTTGCAATAGTGCACTGCCTTTCTATTAATCTCTCTGTTTCTCTCTCGCTCTCTACACATATATATATGTATAAACATATTAACACTTGGGTCTAATGGAGGGGGAGTTAACAGTACGGTGACGGTCACGATTTCACTTTGTCTTGGTTAATTCCCCATCTTTTTGAATAAATTTTATACTTGACCCACCGACCGTCCGTAAAAAAGCTGCTTTCGCTTCAATAAGTAACACAACATTAGTCCTGGGAGGGTTGAAGTTAATAGGTTACAAAACCGTTCACCGAAAAAAGTTTGGACGTGCAACATTTGCCGGAATCAGAGTATACCGAAACACCGTTTTCCGAATAACGTTTGCCAGAAATTGCCCTCCTATTTCATAAAAAGTGATGGCAACAGTCAGTGGTGACCTACAAGTTATTTGGATTTGTTGTTCCTCTTGATGAGAATCACAGACAGATATTGATCATATGCTCCAATTGATGAGAATCAAGGAGGACGAAGCTTCGTACTATTTTTGCGTTTTGTTAAGTACGCAATAGGTTTTTCTTCATACTATTAATATAAACATTATATTTAGTCGCTTAAAGAAATTAAATTATTTTTTTATGCGATTAGTTTCATCTTCAATTTCATTAACACTTATACAGGGTGTCCATCGATAAGGTATACTGCGTACTTTGTTTGTTTATAATTTTTGATTAAATGCAAGAGAATGGACCAATTGTGAATTGATAAATGCTTTATTTAATGTTGGCAATTATGCATGGAATATCAGGTTAATGTCCGCCTCTGTTAGTCTCATAAATGCGTACCCTTTTGAGCACATTTTTCATTATATTCTCACACATTTCACGCGGTACTTCATTAATTTTATCACGAATATTTGGTTTCAGTTTCTGAAGAGTTTCTGGTTTGTTTGCATAAACCTTGCTTTTCAGATATCCCCACAAAAGTCCGAAGCAGTCAAATCAGGCGACCGCTTAGGCTAATCAACATCACCATTTATTGAAATAACTTGTTGTAGAAAGAGGTCTCGCAGTAATTCCATTGTAATCCTGGCTGTATGCGATGTGGCACCGTCTCGTTGATACCACATGTTAATCAAGCCCAAAGCCATGGGCTAGCTGTAACATCCTATTGGCATATGTACGGCGGCGTAAATGTCTTGTGTCAACTGAATCTTAAACAAACGCAAGTACTTGTGCAAAATTGTGGCTAAAGTTGTTCTTTGAAAATTAAGCTCCTGAGCACGGCCGGCGTCGAGTTGAGGTTGATGGATTGTTTTGAACACTTCCCCTAGCAGCAGTAATGTTTTCAGCCGATTTTGAGCCTTCTTTCTTTCAAATCATTCACTACACGATAAATAGTCTGTTTTGCTGGCACGTTGTTTCTCCCAAAAATTTCACGTAACTTTCTCTTCGTCACAGTAATCGTTGATTGATTTTGATAAAATATTTTAACGATTAGAACACGTTGGTTTATCGAATATTCTCCCATAATAAATTTGCCACGTGTCTACTTCACGACTGTCAAATATGAATTGTCAAGGCTAATGTTTACAAAAACGGCGGCAAAACAAAGTGGTTTACCTTGCCGGGGGACCGGACACCCTGTATTAAATAGATAATCGAAATATTTATCAATAGATCTGAAAACATTTTTAGTGAAAGTTAATTGCCAGGTACGTGCCCGCGTCAATAGTTCTCCAAGTGGACAGCTTTGCAGGAACAAAGAAGTTTAACTGCCTACTGCCTGGGTACAGTCCAAGCTCACGCAACTTTGTTGCTCAGCTCAGGGTAATTAAAGACGTCCAAATTCAAGAGTATTCTTTATATTTTACTCTGGGTGGCCCTCTTCGCGGGATCAAAGGATTTAAACTCTCTTTCTGAGGACGGTCCACGCAACTTCGTTACTCCTATCAAGGTATATAAAGTCTTAAGGCAGGCGCCTATTTCAGCAGTTTTCTAAGTACAATTACAATTCATATTGCAAATTTGTCTTTTAAAAATACTTTGTTTCCATGAAATTTAACATAAAGATCCAAATATTTTCATTTGTATCTTATCTAAGAGAATCACAATTCATATTGCAAATTTGTCTTTTAAAAATACTTTGTTTCCATAAAATTTAACATAAAGATCCAAATATTTTCATTTGTATCTTATCTATGAGAATCCCAGAGAACGAACAATAAAATTCTCCGTCGGATAAAAGTACTTCAGCAGGAACTTTGAATATCAATGAAATATTCAAACAGAAATATTTAAATAAGCCATCAAACAAAAACTTCACATTTCATAAACAGAGAACTGTGTTCATTGCTTGAAAAATATTCGAAGGTTAACATTGATAACAATCGGCTCTTATACAAGCAAGTGCTAAAGCCGGTCTGCACATATGGTATACAACTGTGGGGTTGTACCAGTGAAACGAACCTAAATATGTTACAAACTTTTGAAAACCGACGTCACTGAACGAAGATCTACGCAGAGATCTCGGTATTCCCGCTGTTAAAGATGAAATGAAAAATTTTCCCACGAAAACGTAAAAAAAAAGTTTATTAAGATATATTAACAAAACGGTCCTCCATTTACGTTTTAAGGACAACTTCATGTGAATGTTGTCCGCGGCTATGTTTTAAATGGTCCATTCGGGAGGTCCAATTTGGCGTCAGTTTTTCTGTTTTCTCTGTATTCCACGAATTACGCGTGTTATGTTATACTGTCAGGCTTCAAACGTGTTCGGCTTGTCGATATGGACCAACGACTTTGCATAACCCCACACAAAATAATCAAGAGGCGTTAATTGCATGGCCAAAAAGGCCAAAGGCCATTTCGAGAGATAAGCTGCTCTTCAAATTCATGCTTCAAAATTTCCATTGTTGCACGAGCTGTGTGGCATTTGGCACCATCTTGATGAAACCACATGTCAACCAAGTTCAACTCAGCCAACTGGGGCAAAAAAAAGTCGCGTATCATGCATCGATATTGTTCGCCTAAGACGGTAACGTTTCTTCCACGGTCGTCTTTGAGGAAAAATGGACCGATGATGCCACCAGCCCATGAACCATGTTTTGCTTATTTACGTATCCGTTGAGCCAGAAATGAGCCTCATCGCTATACACAATTTTTCGATAAAACAGCGGATTTTCATAAAGCTTTTCTAAGGTCCATTCACCAACAATAAGACATTGTGGTAGGTCATTCGGCTTCAATTCTCTTACAAATTGAATTTTATAGGGTTCCAAGCCCAAATCGACACCTAAATTTTCCATGTGGTTGAGTAACACATGCCCAATTGCTGAGAATGGCGACGAATTGACATTTCACGATCTTCATTACTATTGGAGGCTACGACTGCAATATTCTCTTCGGTAGGCGCCACTTTACACATGCAAGTCGATGGTTTATTGACCAAAAAAGTAAATTTCTTGCGAAATTGCGAAATTTGGCGATAACAGCACGAATTGTTGATTCACCTGGTCGATTATGACGACCGTAATATGCTCGTCATAAACGGTGCACATTTTTTACAGAGCACCAATTTTGATAATAAATTTCAATAATTTGCAATCCTTGCTCGTTTGTAAGTCTTTCCATGACTAGGCAGAGAAAACTTTCACTTTGACAGACGATGTTTGGACGCCATTTCCAACCAGCGCTGCAAACCTGAAATATTTAACTCTTAAAAAATCACCCGCTATGTACACGTGATAAAAAAAATTGCTAGATAAGTCACAAACTTAGTTGCAATACAAATACAAAAAGGGTGGTGGTTTAAGTGATAAAAAATCTCACACTACTTTGGGCACTTGCTCATGGTGTCTATGAAAATATCCCCCGGAAAAGAGAAATATTTCATAAAATATTCTTTCATAGTTTATGAAATATGTTTTATTATTTGTTGAAAATCGGTCTCTCGAAACTCAAGTTTCTCACTTTTCAAAATAATTTATACGAAACGCTATTTTTTAAGAAATTATTGTCAATCCCGAAAATAGGAGTAGGTTGACATTTCGTGTTTCCCGAAATTTTAAAAGTCGGACAAAAACTTTGGGAAAAAGTTTTTCGGTAAAACGACACATGGCCAAACGCTACTCTCCCTCTTGTTACTTCGTTACTTACGTTAGCAGCTCTTAGATCATTGTGAATCGCACTATTCTTATATACCATGGAGCATTCACTATTGCACTTAACGTTTTTTTTTTCAATGTTTGCAGTAAAGCGATATTGCTTGGTTTGGTATAATCCCAAATTTGTATACCTTACGCCCAGTTTCCAAGAAAGTTTTAGCAAATGCTTATGCAGAAGCAATTTGTTGTATACGCATAGCTTGGAGTATCTTCCGAGTACCCAATACATTTCCTCGAAGTGTTGCTTCCATTTTCCAGAAAAAAGGAGACCCTTTAAACTGCGCCAACTATAGAGGCATAAGTCTCCTCAGAATCGCCTACAAGAATCTATCTGGCGTAATATCAGTGTGGTTTTAGGCCAGGAAAGTCCACAACCGTTCAAATTTTCACACTTTGGCAGATCCGGGGAAAAACCCAAGAAGTCCAAACCGATACTAACCACCTATTCACGGATTTCAAAGCCGCATACGAAAGCATCTATAGAGACGAACTATACAGAACCATGTCTAGTTTTGGAATACCGTCCAAACTCGTCCGTTTGTGTAGGATGACGATGGAGAATTCTCGCTGCTCCAACAGGTGCGGAAACGACATCACCGACAAATTCGATACCAAAGGTACAATTTTCAAAAAATCGGTACAACTACTAGCATACGCCGACGATATTGCCATCATTGGTAGGACTCAACGAAATGTCATAGCCACGTTTGCAAGGATGGAGAAGGAAGCGGAAAAATTTAAATGTTTAGCAGTAAATTAGGGCACGACGAAGTATATGCTGTCAACACGAAAGGACACACAACATCGACGAATAGGACAGAGCGTCACCATTGACAGATATAACTTTGAAGTAGTACGAGACTTTGTCTATCTCGGCTCCGCTATTAACTCTGACAACAACATCTCGTCAGAAATTAAACGAAGAATTACTCTTGCCAACCGCTGTTTCTTCGGGCTCTCGAACTACTGAGGAGATCCTAAAAAAGACCGTGATCATCCCAGTCCTACTCTACGGCCCAAAAGCATGGATCGTCTCAAGAGCGGATGAAGAACTTCAGTAGTTAAGCACTCTCTCGAACTACTAAGGAGATCCTATATAAGACCCTGATCATCCCAGTCCTACCCTACGGCGCTGAAGCATGGACCGTCTCAAGAGCAGATGAAGAAATCCTTGGTCGATGCGAGGGAAAAACTCTTCGAAAAATCTTCGGTACCGTTTGCGGTGACGGGCTATGGAGACGAAGATTCAACCAAGAACTATACGAACTTTACAGCGACATGCCCTTGGTCAAAAAATTCCGTTTAAGATTGCTAGGACATGTAGAACGAATGGACACCAAAAATCTAGCTCGCAGAGTCTTTGATTCCCATCCAGACGTCGGACGCAGTAGAGGAAGACCTCGCCTTCGCACAAGTAGAAACCGACCTTAACCAACTTGGAGTGCGCAACCGGAGGCAGTTAGCTATGGAGCGTGCTAATTGGAGAGGCATGTTGGTTGGGGCCAAATTTTATTCCGGACTGTAGCGCCACTTAAATAAGTAAGTAAGTTGCTTCCATTTAAGTTTTTACTTTTGTTGTCAATGATAAGCACAGTCAAAGCATTTTGGCCCAACCACTGGTGTCCACCGTTCCTAAGTGAACATAACTGTTAACGTTGTTAAAGCCGGTAAAACATCTTCGTCCACGAGTAATGGACTTTTTTCAGAGCTACATCTGGCCAGTTTTAACTTCTTTTTCGTTCTCTTCCACTTCAAAGTTCCAGGGAACTAAGGGAGTAGCAACGACCGGCTCAATTTTCATTTGCAGTGACGACAAAAGTTAATTGTATACACATTTTTGTCATTTGGCCATGTGTTCTGTAATAGAGTGCCGGTAATATCCCAACAAGCACCTAGACATAGCTTAGACCCCAAGAAAGCTTTGATGTTTTCTTGTTAATTTTTCGCTTAGTCTACGATTTCTAGTGGAATCTTATCGTGACAACGTCAATAAAGATCTAAGAGTAGTTAAGTGCTGGTATCACATCATGCAATTTAGCCGTTTATTTGTGCCCTTTCATTCTGACGTGTCTGGGAACCACTAAAGTAGAACCGTGTGATGACGAGATGCCAGAAGGTATTCTGTAAAACACTTCACATTTACAAGTTTGGAGCTGATCAGGTTTAGACCAGATTTCTTAACTCTCGATTAACTAAATGGCTATCAACATTTGGAAAAATCTAGACAAGTATTGGCTAAGTGCAGCCTGACTGTCCACGCAGATTTTTATTTGCATCTTGGCACTGCAGTTTTCTGTCAGACTCTAAGAATACGCATTCAACTGCTGCAATCTCAACGAACTTTCTCTGAATATAAGTATACCTTTAACGACACCCTTGGTCACATTCAATGCAAGTCTGTCAGATATAAGGACTCAAAAGCTCCTGGCAAAGTCAGACAACTGGTTTCTTGTAATCAGTGATATAAGATTAGATCACCGAAAATACGGACAGAAGAATGTTTCTCTCTCTTGGTCTGAGAACCGTTTTTGCCGGCACATTCTTTGTAGTGTACACTTTTTATGAATGACTTCACAGATAAACTTTTTTTGAGCTTAACGATAGATTAAACAAATTGTGTTTAATGGTAATGGTTTCAACCTATTTCACCGCGCCTGAAAGATATGGACTTTTCGTTGATGTTCGGTCGCCTGGCTAATTACCTCTCCCTCTAATGATAAATATTAATTCAAAATAAACTTCTATCTCGTTGTTTAATGGCTACATACTCTCAAAATTTGCCACTATGCTTCTCTACTTCGCACACCTCCTTCAAATGTCTGTTATCCTCGTTCGTGTGATAAACTTTTCTTCGCCATACCTAAGTCCATGGTAAGTTTTCCTTTTCCTTTGGCACTGCGGTAGCACTGGGATAAAATACTTCATGGCTGGCCACTAGTCGACAGTAATTGTTGTCGGTTTGGTTGACTCGTGGCAAGGGTAAATGGTCTTGACTAGTGATGTGATGATCCTGCCATTATCCAAAAATGTAGCTCAAAACAGAGCGGCGTACAATGGTGGTTGTTTAAAGTTGTTTCAAGTTCCCAGTAGGTACCCATACCAAGAGTTGGTCCTTTATACGGTTGGAATAATGCAAGGCCAGCCAAAGGAAGGGATTAAGGTTTTACCAGACTATAACACTGCATCGTACAGTTGTAAGCAAAAATTTATTTTCGGAAAAATTGTTTTCAATTTAAAAAGTTTATATCTGCGACAACACGTCTGGCAATGGACTTAGGCTAAATGACTTCGCTACGGAATGAAAAGCCACTATAGGCAGCGCCTCGATATCTATAAGGATAACGGCGGTCTTTAGATCAATCAACACTCATCCAAATTGATCACATTGCGAACTTTCCGAGGATCTAACATCGACTATAAGATTACTACTAAGGTAAGAATGGTCATATCCAACACGCCACAACAAATCATGTCGAAAGAACGCGTAGCCATGCGTATCCCTTTATCTTTCGGTTATCACCATACCACCGCATCGAATGTCGAAGAACAATGGCAACGATGCCAACAAGCCATTAGATAAGCAGCAAATGATGTGCTAGGGTTCTCGCGACCACCAGCAAGAAACCCCTGGTTTGATGAAAAATGCCGAAAAAAGCTCGCAGCCGAGAACAAGGTCCAGGCTTCAAATGAAGACGAGAGCTGCCATTGAGCTATAGGCAGAGTAGAAGGGAAGAACACCGGCTTTTCAGAAAGAAGAAAAACTAGCAAGAAAAGCTTGCGATCGAGTATATGGAGAGGTGCCACTCTAAAAACCACTCTGCCACTCTGTCGATACGAACAAGATAGATACTGATGGTATGGAAGAACCACTTCTGCAGAGTGTTAAACGGTGATGAGGAACAACATTCCGCTGTCATAAATAAATAAATAAATTTATAGCGCAACAGGCTCGTTAGTACCCAGGGCCTAGCTTTCTTCTCACAACCATTCATGTGTGCGTGTGTACTTCTTAGCACGATGGCTGTCATGATGATTTGTCAGATCATCACGAAAAGAGGGCCAGTGAAAAATCATTTAGATGTTGCTCAGGCTGGGAATCGAACCCAGACCTTCTGCGTGGCAGTTCATCGCACTAACCATCGCGCCACTGAGCCCTCTGTCAGGCAGAAAAAAGCCATTCAATATTGGCAACGATAGCTAAAACTGCCAGCCGCCAGACCTGAGTGTACTGACGATAGCAATATCTAAACTTAAGCTTAACAATACTACCGGAAATGACGTCAATGATTTGGTAAGTTACATCCACTAACTGACAAATCAAATCTGGTCTGATAAAAGTATGCCCTATCCACAAAAAAGGAGACCCTGGGAACTACGCGAACTACAGAGCCAAAAGTCTACACAACATCGCCTACAAGATTCTATCTGCCGTAATATGTGAACGCCCGGAACCGTTTACCAACAACCTGATCGGCTCTAATCAGTGTGTTTTTAGACCAGGAAATTTTACAACCAATCAAATGTTCACACTTCGGCAGCTCATGGAAAAAACCCAAGAAGTTCAAATCGATACCCACTGCCGATTTCAAAGCCACATAAGACAGCATTTATAGATACGAACTATACAGAGTCAAGTCTAGTTTTGTATCCTTGGCTTTGACGTTTTACACTTTCGTAAGACTTGCGAACATTGTTCCTGGAGTGGCACCTCTCCATATCCTCGATCGCGCGCTTTTCTTGCCGGTGTTCTTCCTTTCTTCTCTGCCTATAGAGCTCAATAACAGCTCTCGTCTTCACCTGGCGGGAGAAACCGAGCACATCAGTTGCTGCTGATCTAAGCTTGTTGGCATCGTTGCCGCTTGTCTTCGACATTCGATGCTGGTGGTATGGTGAGAGGTTAAGGGATACGCGGTGTGCGAAGGTAATGGCAGTCTCTTTCTTTTGCAGTCTTTAGACATCAATAGTTTTCGTTGTATATCTGGATTGTTGTGATGGATATCCGCATTCTTACCTTGGCTACAACAAGGAAGTAGTCCGAGTCAATTTTAGCTCCTCGGAACGTTCAGACATACAAAATACTCGCGTTCAATTTGGTTGACTGTTGACGTTGATCTGGAGACCTCAATGTCCACTTATGGATATCTAGGTGACGAAACCGTTTGCTGGCTATAGTGGCATTTCATTATGTAGAGTCAATTTGCCTAAGTCCATTACCAGACGTGTTGTCGTGTAGGCAATGTTTTCCGAAAATAATGCTTAAGGTGTCTTCTCTTCCTACCTTAGCGTTAAAATCTCCCAGCACAATTTTAACATCGTACTGCGGTAGTCGATCATAGGTTTTGTCAAGGAGCTCGTAGAAGCAATCCTTAGCTATATCATATTTTTGCTCCGTCGGAGCTTGAGCGTATAAAAGGCTTTTGTTGGCGAAGTTGGCCTTGGTGCGGATTGTTACAAAGCGTTCGCGAATGTCTTGGAAACATAAGACTTCTTGATTAAGTCTGCCGCTTATAACAAATCCGCATCCAAATAGTCGATGTTTCTGTTCAATATAACATGGTCCGTAGTAGATGTCACAATTTTTCATCCTCTTTTTGCCCTCCCCATCCCATCGTATTTCCTGGATGGCAGTAATGTCTGCTTTATAGCAGTTTAGGGCTTCCTCTAGTTGTTCGCTGGCACCTCTCCTGTTAAATGTTCTCACATTGCAGGTGCAGATACGAATGTCCTTGTCCGTTTCCGATTAGCAGGGTCGTCAACAATAAAATCAGTCCTTTCCGAGGCTATTAGTTGCTTCGTTACAATTACTTTTTTCATGGGTGAGTAGTTAACCCAAAGCACAACCCCCGTCTTGGAGGGCCATTTCCAATTTATTAGATACCCCTGGGACAAGGGGCCATCAGTATCCACTATTATGCTTTTGGCCTTTTGGTTCATCCGACACCATCTCTGTTCAAGGGGCCTGACTAACCCTTGAAATTCCTAGACAACCTGTTGTCCGAATATCTCGAAGCAGTTTGTCTAGGTTCGCCTGGGACAGCAGGCCGGGTATTCATTCCGTGCCATTCTGAGCTTGCTGTTTATAGTGTTGCTGTTTTTCATCGTGCAACACTCGCGCTTATCGTTTAGCAAGCTAAATCCGGTTGAATGGGACCAGTACCCGATGGTGACCCTTGGAGGTTAAAAACTAGCACTTGATGTGTAGTCAGAGTTACAACCACTGGGCATTGCCAAGTCAAAGCCAGAGTCTGCCCTCGTTTTACAACACACAACCACGTCGTAATGTAAGGTTTTTTAAAAATTGCGAGTTCGATTTTGTTCACGAATAAAAAATCTCAGTTGAGGTAGTATGATGATTTTAAAGAGATCTGTAAGTTTAACATACAGCTCCCTCCTTAACCTCCCGAAAATGTGTAATTGCATCGTGATTAGTCACCTGGCGAGACATCGTTATTACTCATCTGAAGGGCCTTATGTTTATTAGCTCCATCTCCTCATCCTTTCTGACAAATGGTACATACAGCTATTAAGAAAATTGGTATTTGACAGATAAAGTTCGATTCTGCTGAGAATGTTATACTTAATATTAAAAGTTCAGCTAAGACAGGTAACTGAGACATCATAAGTAAAACTAAGCTATATGAAGATATCTCCGAAAGACTCAATTTTTTGTATGGATTTGTCCCATCACTTTTTTTGATGAATGGGTGAATTCTGAAGCTGAAGAGCAAAATCTCTGAGTGATACGCGCCTACTATTTCAGTTGCTTTCGACATAAGATCATCTGTGACCAAAAAGTAAGTAAAGTAATTAGATGGAAGTCTTAAGACTTTTATAATGAACATGTCCCCTTTAACAGCAACCCAATTTACCTGATTAAAATCCGAAAAATAATAAAAATTAACTTTTTTCCTCCAAAGAACCATTGTTATCCCAATTTCTGCAACAAGGGCACAGTTAAATGTTCTGCTAAGGGTTTGGGCGAATGTCGGCGGCTACTGTGCTGGTTGCAAAATTTACATCTAGTACATTACAGGTACACGACATGACAGTAAGATGTGTTCATTGACCCGTTGTCATTGTATTGTCTGTCCGCCCTTCAAGTATTTTTCTCATGCCTGTTTTTTTTTCGACAGCGAGGTGTAACAGAGGCACTCTGTCGGGAGCTGGAAGTGGTATATGAAATGATGACGATATAGGACATACTATACACACAATTTCCAGGACACACCAGTTTGGTACACCTAGAGTGGCAGTTTCCAAAAAAATATTTTTTGTTCGTTTCAGTACCGCACCACCCCCGCCAACGCTGCACTTACCTGGTGTAAGTTTATCCCACCCCAACCCCCAGTGCCTATTTTTTTTTTTTGATTTTATTTGCGCTTTGTTTTTGACTTTTGGAAAATGTTGTTTTTCCTGTTCGGTGCTTTGTTGTCCGTCGACTTGTAAGTGCTCCGGGAGAAGGGCGGTTCGCTGGCTGTAACTAACCCCACAAACATGCATACACCATCCGTCCGGACGGTGACGGTGTGGAATCCTTATGGTGGAAGGAATTTCGGTTGAGTACACCTTCAGGTTTTTGCGCCCAACTTTCGGGGATATTAAGTTGGTTTTGTGAAATCACAGAGGAAATTTAATTTAAATATTTCAAATTTCTCCTGAGAAATGGTTGGCAGGGAAAAGCAACTCGAGTGGAGAGTAAATTTCGTCTGATGAGTGGTTGGATGACGACGAAACTGACGACGACTAGGATACCAGCGAAAGAGGGGTATTTTACGCTGGCATTGGTAGTCGGTAGTTGCTCTAAGTTTTTGCATGTCCTTCGGGGTGTGAATTTTGCTAGTTGTGGATGTCAGGCTACTTGGAGTACTTTTTGCTACCGCCGCCGCCGCCATCCAACTTGTATAGGTAGTTACGACACTCCTCTTAAGCAACAATGTTAAATGTTTAATTAATTTTTTTTTGTTGTTTTCAACAATTACATGGCAACAAATTAATAACTTTACCATACAGCACCGAGCTTCGAAGTGAAATTGAATTGGGACTACGGGGTTAGGGGATGCTATAGCCTTACGCTAGATGGTATTGGAAAAAAAATCGAACGCAAAGGATCGATTTCGTTGTATGTGAGGGAGGAGGTTTTTGATTTGTCGATGATTCTGTGCGAAGTATCCGAAAGTTTTTTTTTTTTTTAGTTTGTTGTCGATTAATTTGTCGACGAGTGAATATGGTGTGCGGCTGCCTTAACAAAGTGCAAATTCATCGACGTGTAATTATAATCAGAGAACAGTGGTTTCAGAAAATGTAATTAAAAGTTGGAAGAACATTCAATTATATGGATGAAGGGGTTTGCTTTTCCCTTGGAATATAGCGAACTTCTATTGATGAATCATTAATCTATTGTGTGAAGAACTGTATTGAAGGTTCATTTGAATGAGGTTGAATTATTTGCTACAATCTGGATGAAGGGAATGGCGAATGGCATGTCGTGTCTTCTTTGGAAATTACGTATTTAAAAACAAGTAACCTTACTAAAGGTGAGCTAAATCACTACTTGCGGAGCTTAAGACCACAGCATACAGCTCAATGGTGGACGAATTACCAAAAACTGATGTTATTGCGGCAAAATTGACCGTTCGGTACCTGTTTTATTTATGGAGGAAGTTTTACATATCATCGTTAATCAGCTAATGGACCACTATAATCAGATACTCGGAATATAACCTAGAGTACAGCGAGTGTGACTTGGCACAGAGGTGCGCCATTGGTTATAAGCACTGCCCCAGGGCCAGCGCCAAGACTTTCGAAGAAACAACGCTATCTATATATAAAGAGTGATGAAACTAAGGATAATTGGTGCAAATTTTTTTTAACCGATTTTGACAAGTTGTCGTCGTAAATACACAGTCGTCAAAGTCCATCGGATTTAAAGAGACTCACGCAGGCAACATCATACGGGATGGTGCCGTGATGCAGTTGCGCACTCTAAGTTGGTGGAGGTCGGTTTCTACTTGTGTGTGCCACTTAAGAGGCGTTCTTGCTCTACAGCATCCGACGTCTGGCTGGGACTCTGCAAGTCGAAGTATTGGTGTCCATTCGTTCTACGTCCTAGCCATCTTTAACGTACTAGCCATCCTTAAAGTACACTGCCGCGTTTTTTGACTAGGGCACGTCGCTGTACAGCTCGTATAGTTCTTGGTCGAATCTTTGTCTCCATAGCACGTCAAAGCAAACAGGACCGAATAGTTTTCCTCTTGAATCGAATTAGGATTTCCTCATCCGCTTTTGAGACGGTCAATGCTTCAGCGCCGTAGAGCAGGACTGGGATGATCGGTCTGATATAGGATTTCCTTAGCAGTTCGAATGAGGGCTTTACTACTGAATTGCCTTCTTAGCCCGAAGAAATAGCGGTTGGCAAGAGTAATTCTTCGTTTAATTTCTAACGAGATGTTTTCGTCAGAGTTAATAGTGGAGCTGAGGTTGACAAAGTCCCGTACTAGCTCAAAGTTATATCTGTCAATGGTGACGTTCTGTCCAATTCGTCGATGTTGTGAGTTCTTTCGTGTTGACAGCATGAACTTTGTCTTGCCCTCATTTACTGCTAAACCCAAACATCACGTTGAGTCCAACCAATGATTTCAATGTCATCGGCGTATGCAAGTAGTACCGATTTTTGGAAAATTGTGCCTCTAGTGTTGGCTCGGGAGTTTTGTACAATCTTCTCAAGAATCAAAATAAAGAAGTCATATGACATCGCATCGCATTGCATTAATCCTTTTTTGGTATCGAATGTGTCGGTGAGGTAGTTTCCGACCTGATGGAGCAGCGAGAATCTCGACAGGATTCTGTTCGAGCCTTGTATCGTTGGCTTTGACGTTTTACACTTTGGTAAAACTTGCGAACATTTTTCCTGGAGTGGCACCTCTCTATATCCTCGATCGCGAGCGTTTCTTTCTCTTTTTTCTTCTTTCTGAAAAGCCGGTGTTCTTCCCTTCTATTGTGCCTATAGAGCTCAATCGCAACTCTCTTCTTCACCTGCATATTAGCCTTGTAGTCCTTGTTCTTGGCTGCGAGCATCTATTATCATCAAACCCTCATCAAACCAGGGGTTTCACGCTGGTGGGCGTGAAAAATCTAGCACATCAGTTGCGGATGATCTAATGGCTTGTTGGTATCGTTGCCATTGTTCTTCGGCATTCGATACTGGTGGTATAGTTTTAATCGAGAGGTTACGGGATACGCGTTGCGCGAAGGCTTGGCGGTCTCTTGCGATTGCAGTCTTTCGATATTAATTTTTTTCACAGTATTTCTGGATTGTTGTAGCGTGGTGGATATCGGCATTCTTACCTTGCCTGCAGGGAGGTATTGGTCCGCGTCGATATTAGCTCCTCGGAATGTTCGGACATCCAAAATACTGAATGCGTGCCTCTTATCTATCGTGTATCTTCGTAAAATATTGCCTAGCAAAATAACGAACTATAAAATTCGGCGTTAATTGCACACCCAAGTGCCGGATGTGAAAAAGGCTGGCTCGGCTTTATTCCACTTTATAACAAAGTGCAATAGGACAGAAAATGGAAATTTTGTTAAATAACGCTAAATTTTGGAAGTCTGCATTTTTTTCTCGGATCAATATGTGAAAGAGGATAATACACCGCCGACTTTATCACTTTGATGTCGTCCCAACTAACAATTCCGCTTAGATGAAGCACTTTCGATACCATTTCCCCTACAACACATTTGGCGCACTCTACGGGACACTATAAGAATTCCTTACCGAAGCCTTAACAAACCACACAAATAACGAAAATAAAAACAAAAATTCAATTGCTGTATTTATTTTGACTTAAGATTCGTTGGTCTATAGTCGATCTGCCAGGCCAGAAGCCACACTGGTATGTGCCGATTAGTGTGTTGCAGAACGGTTTTAGACGATCACATAGTCCGTTGGATAGGATATTGTATGCGACATTAAGCTGGACATGCCTCGATAGTTCTTGCAAGACATAGGATCGCCTTTTTTGTATATGGGGCATATGTAGGTGATAGTCCAGTCATCGGGTATGTTTTGTTCCACCCATACTTGGTGAATCGGCCGATTACGGGCTATTGGCATATTTTTGCGACTTCATACAAACCCCAGAAGAAAATTGAGCCTCGTCGATGAAGATGATTTTTGACCAAAATTAGGAACTCCTTCGTAATCTTCAATCGTTATGAGTACAGTTCGGTCCATTCCTTATGGCAAAAATATAACTTCACACACACAAATGAATGCAGTAGTTATGTTTGACGCCCTGTTAATGCCATAGACTAAGATCGTGAAACTCGGAGTTGATAGGCTTGAGTTTGTTACATTTGAAAAAGTTTTCTGCAATTCAATTCAATATGCACACAGCATTGCCACTTTACACAGAGACATTGTTGGGAGCCAATAAGTTGCACCTTTCCACTCGATGGACGATTTTCAATAGAACCCTTTATGTTTCCACTCTGATGGCTTCATATTCTCCTCTGTCACCTTGATAAGCCATAACTTCTGCCACAATTCCATATTCCAATTAAAACCCTTTTTGGTTACCTCTCCAAGAGTAAGTATTAGTAACAAGCTGTTAAAATTTCTAATCTTCTTCGCACCTTTCTTAAACCTATGACCGTCACATTATACCCTAGCGTGTCTGCGTTCAAAGTTATGTGCATACACATACAAACGAAATCCCTTGAGCAACTTTTCTGGCACCCTGTCATCGGTCGATGGCCGTAGAGGAATAGATGTACGGAGCCAACAAACCCGGCAGACACTGCTCTCACACCGGATATACTTTTATCACTTTTGGCCATGGTCGACAACCCAAGATCCCGGCGACAACTGGCTGGTAGTAGGCAATAGGTGTTAAACTAATTGATTTCCAACTCATTAGGCATAATTTTAATGCTCGAGTGGAGTGGAGGGATACGTAAATTACGACTAAATCCACTTCCGGAACAAGAGACCAGATTTCGCAAAATTCTGCTCCTTCATTAGGTCTGCCTTCTTGCCAGCCTCGCTCCGGCGACGCCCGCTGTCTCTCGGCAGCCCCGGTAGCCTGTAGGTAAAAACAGATTTCCACATCTTAATTGCGAGCACAGCTTATCCAGGAGAGTATTGTGGGTTTCCAGCAATTAGTTTTATTGCCTTGTGTCATGTGGAAGAAATTTGAATTTATGATTAGGGGGAACGTTCATTAGTTTAACTTACGCAGTCGAACTTGTTCGTATAAGGACCAAGGAGTCGTTCGGATCATTGGCAAACAATAAATCAGCAGTTTACCGATTTTCCACTTTATGAACTCGGTAGTTAGTTGAAGATTAATCAAGTAATTGGAGTGAACCCCGTGATGTTTGCAAGGCAATCACTTGAGTTCGGCTTGTACCTTCGACTTATAAGTGCACGTGCTTATGTTATAGAGGTAAATTAGTTTTGACACATATTTTGTATGTTGGATGTTATAAACTGAAGATATCGACATAGATCGGGGCTGAATTGGCAATGCCCAGCCGTTTTAAGTTTGGGAACGCATCAATGAATCGGGTTTTTCAACAAAGACGCTACAAAAGTTGAGCGACAGGGACAGCAAACGACGCCATATTTATTGCCGCTCTTTTGACATTTCTCTTCAGTAAGGTTTGCCATTTCATGATGGAAAGATATACGATCCAACAACCAGTCGAAATTATTAAAATTTACAACCGAAATTCGGAGTCAGTGGCCTCAACGTTAAGAGCGCTACGTCCAATTGATGGTCGTCATAATCGTCCTAGCAGATCAACATTTGAGCGTCTAGTGGAAAAGTTTGAATCCACAGGCACAGTATAAAATGTTCCCGTGCCAGTGAGACAAAGAAGTGCCCGTAGTGTCGAGAGCATTGCTGCCGTTGAGGCTTCAGTTGAAGAAAGCCCGAATGTGTCTCTCACACGTAGTTCTCAAGCGTTGGGCATCTCTGTGACGTCGTTGTGGCGAATTTTGCGAAAAGATCTTGGCCTACATCGCTACAAGATTAAATTGACGCAAGAACTGAAGCCGCTTGACCACCAGAAGCGTCGTATGTTCGAGAATTGGGCTGAGCAAAAACTTGAAAATGATTCGGATTTTCATCGAAAAATCTTTTTCAGCGATGAGGCTCGTCAATAAACAAAATATGCGGTATTAGTCAGGCAGCAATCCACACGTACTCCATGAGTCATCATTGCATCCCGAAAAAATTACGGTTTGATGTGGTTTATGGGCCGTCGGCGTCATTGGGCCGTACTTCTTCCGTGATTATCAATACCGGCACGTTACTGTGTATGGGAATCGCTACCGTTCAATGATAACCGAATATTTTTGGCCCCAATTGGATGATATGGACTTGGAGGACATGTGGTTCCAACAGGACGGCGCCACAAGCCACACAGCGAATGCCACAATCAATTTATTGGAAACCAAGTTTGGAGAACGTGATATCTCACGAAATGGTCCAGTCGCTTGGTCGTCTCGGTCGTGCGATTTGACGCCGTTGGACTATTTCCTGTGAGGCTACGTCAAGTCTATGGTCCATGCCAAGAAGCCAGCGACGATTGATGAACTTCGTACAAATATCGAACGTGAAATTGCAGCAGTATCGGCCGATTTATGCTTGAAAACCGTCGAAAATTGGGTTCAGCGTCTGGACTTCTGCAAGCGTGCTCGTGATGGCCATGCTAAAGAAATCGAGTTCCATACATAATGGCATCGAACGTACTTTCACAGAAATAAAGAATTTCATTGATGTCCATAACCGTTTTCGTTTTATATAAAAAAAAACGTTTGTAGCGCCCTTATTGAAAAACCCTTTATATTTTAAAAAAACGGTAATTTGGGTTTTGCGTCATATATAGTAAAAAAACAATACGCAGCTGACAGTTCGGGGTTAGTCAAAATGGAGCAATATACGGAACGGCGCATTTTTTATTGTTCAGCAATATTTTAAAAACATGGACCATTCTTTTTCGAAAATGCGGCTGGTCAGGCAGTAACAAATAGTAGCGGTCGTTATCGTGATATTATAACCCAGTATCCCTGCCGCTGCCGCTCAGAGCTAAAGGCACTATGTAACCAGAACAAAGTCCAAATTATCTGGGTGCTAGGACGTAATAACATTCCAGGAAACGAAGAAGCAGATGAGCTAGCCAGACAAGAATCGTCCAGCTGCATTTCCTTATGCGAAAATAGGGGAAGACACCAACTTGCTTTCAAAAAACAGAAAATAACAACATTCCCGCAAGGTGAAAAATTTTTGTGTGGCAACACATTAACAGTTGCAAGCACAATAAAGTTCTTTGTCCGGAATTAGGCGGTAGAAAATCTAACAAGCTTACAGCTCTAAAGAGAGCTCCCATTTCTATAGCGGTAAGCGTTATAGAAGGTCACAATCTGCTGGGAAAACACACCCATAGGATTAAACTAACTGACTCGCAACAACTATGCGGGAAGTGCGGATACCCAGTCTACGAGAAGGATATCGTACACATAATGTGTCACTGCGCCGCGATCAGCAACAGCCGTAACAAACTCCTCCCATAGCGAAGATCATCAGCTGCTGCCGCAAGTCGGGATGGAGCAACTACTTATTTGAAGCTTATTGAGCGGCACAAATCACCTAAGCATCACTGTTTTCATTAATGCAGCTTTATTTTCAGGTAAAATAAAGGGTATCGCTACGGGACCACGTAGGCCTTTGTGAGTTCGAGGGCTCACCGGGACGTCAACAACCCACCAAAGCTAACCTAACCTAAACAAACCTAGTGCGGTACCTAGCTTACTGCCACCAGTTGCGCACTTCAAGCTGGCTTAGGTCAGTTTTTACTTGTGCGTGCCACTTGACGGGCTCAGTGGCGCGATGATTAGTACGTTGAACTGCCGAGCAGAAGGTCTGGGTTCGATTCCCAGCCGTAGCAACACCTAAAATGATTTTTCACTGGCCCTCCTCTCGTAATGATCTGACATGCCCTCCGAGTAGTATCAATTGTCAAGAAAAGATTATCTCGAATTCGCCGTTCGGAGTCGGCATAAAACAGGAGGTCCCATCGTGCAAGAAGTACACACGCACACATGAATGGTTGTGAGAAAGCTCGGCCCTGGGTACTAACGAGCCTGTTGCGCCAAAAAAAATGTTTGTTTTTTTGTCCCACTTAAGCCGAGGTCTTCTTCTACAGTGTCGACGCCTGGCTTGGAATCGAAAACTCTTCGAGCCTGAGTATTGGTGTCCAGTCGCTAGGACATGCAGACCTAGCAGTCTTAAACGTCCATTGCGGAGTTTTTCGACCAGGTCTATGTCGCTGTAAATCTCACATAATTCTTGATTGAATCTTTCACTTTTCGAAGAATTTTTATCTCCGCACGACTAAGGATTTCTTCATCTGCTTTTGATACGATCCATTCATCAGCGCCGTAGAGCAGGGCTGGGATGATCAGGGTCTTATCCTCCTTAGGTCAAGTGAGGACTTGCTACTAAATTGCTGTAAAAAATGCTATGAGGTAGTATATAGAAATTGTTTTTGTATGAAAACGTCTCCAAAAAGTGGGCGTGAGTTAAAATGATATATGGAAGAAATGTTTATACTAACGGAACCAATGATTTTGCATCAATTTTCTTTTCGAGATGTTTAATTATTTACCAAAAAACGCTTTTTGCTGAAAACGCCTCCAAAAAGTGGGAGCATAAAAAAACTTTGTAAAGACGAAGTATAGATGTTAGGATTTTCTAGATATGATAATGATAAGATAATTTTTCAAAATCTCTAACGGTTTGGCCTAAAACTAGGTTTTTATGAAAAGGGGGCGTGGCAGTAGGCGGATTTTCAAAATTTTACCACTTGCTCTGCTGGGAGCAACAACAAACACGTGTCCCAAAATTATCATTCTAGCTCAAAATTTAAGGCCCAAGAACTGGTGACGTACGGACGGACGGACAGACATGGCTAAATCGACTCAGATATCGATTCTGTGTAGGTTCATATACTTACAGCTATATCTAGCTAAATAATTTGACTATGTTACAAACTATGTATCAAAACCAATATACCCCTATGGGATAGGGTATACAAAATACAAATTGTTGATGCAAGAGAATCGAAGGGATCTGGGGCTAGCTTTTTTTACTTCTTCCACGATTGCAGGACATCCAGACGAACGCATGCAAAACTATACCTCGTCCGCAGAAATGTATTTTCTATGTAATCCGATGTCTTAAGGGTATTTCCAGTCGAAAGTATATTTGCATAAGCCCATATGACCCATATACTCAAAATTGAGTACTAGTCCCATCCTAAGGACATTACCATCTATCACATCACATCACTTAACCTAAACTGTGTTACTTCGACAGAAGGATATGTCTCTAGCTGAAATAAAAAAAAAACTATTTAGTTAAAGAAAACACCCAGTTCCACTTACCATACGCCCACGACCTAAAACCCAACACCAAGGACCCCTAGAACTCACCCCAACGTCCTACACTACAATGAAATAACATATCCCCAAAGTATATAGCATCAGATGTCTTTATTAGTTGCGCGGCTGAAAAAACAAAACGACCTGATCCAACTTTCAAGACATCTGCATATTTGCATAACCCCATCCCGCGGATAGGAGTTGGGTCTCACTACCACAACAGCAAACTTCTACGCCAATTCACTTAAAACGGCAACCGCAACATCAAATATTGAAGATGTCTTCGCACTCGTATTTGACTTTCAGTGTTACTGTCAATTTTGGTAAAAAGTTGTGCGCGGCTTTTTCGCTTGCCTCTGTACGATGTGCACATTGTAGGGACGAGAATTCCATAAAGCTACTTTGGAAATTCTAGTCTTTACGAAATCCACACTTGAAGTGTGATGTTACCTCCTCTATTTTAATAGGCCTTGGGACGTATTGTTTGCATACGTGTATACTTTGTTGACGACATCGTTCCTTGATACCAATTTGCAAATTTTTCCACCCCAGACGATTTTTTTTTATTTAGCTAGGACTTGGACGAGGACATCTTGAATTCAATTGCATACCAAAGCGGTGAGGAATGTGCCACAGAAAATGCCTCGTCGAAGTTGTGAGCCCATGCTATTCGAAACGATGCTGTGTGGTGACAATCGATTTCAATAAACGTCCGCAAATTTAAATTGTTGCGGTGGGCAGGACAACTTAACACACACACAAAATAAAAATCTAAGATTATCAGAAATCCGATAAAAATTCCACTCGGCTCGATTTAATTTGATTAAAGGCTTATGGGGAGAAGAAATCGGAGCTGATTCGTTTAAGGAAAGAGCATACCAATAAAGCTGTGGTACGTGCAATTGTTTGAACACATTTTATTAGCTTTTTGCTTAGAGGGAGCTGTGAGGCATTTAATGTTATACGGCGTCTGAAGTGGTCTTTATAGACTTGCAAATTGAATTGACTAAGGACAGTTGTTTATGGGACTATAAGTAAACTTGGAGTTTCCAAACTTGCCCTCAGATGTATACTTTAACTAGATGATGCCTCACAGTGAGTTTCGAAGAAGTCTTACAAAAGGGTTAAACGTATGATTCAAAAATAGATGAAAGCTTGCATGACCGCAAGTGGCTCTTTTAGGAGAAAATATTGTTAGTTGCAGAGGAAGACAAAGCGACCGCATGATAACCAATTGCATCGATGATCTGGATGCAATTAAATCAGTCTTAAATCTAAGCTAGTTAAACGCCATCGCGAAGAGCGAAAGTTTTCGGTTTTCAACACAATCTTAAGGTCTGCTATGCCCCTGGGCGCATTGGTATGAGCTGACTGCGAAAAATTCTGCCACAAGCAAGGAGAAGGCTGATAGAGGCCGCGCGCCACTATGTCTTCTTTAAAACCGGGTGCGACAAAAATACTGGAGAAAGCTTGAACTCATTCTTCGCCTTTGGAGAGTCCCCTACTACCTGAAAGTTATATCTGTCAATGGTGACGTTGCGTCCAATTCGTCGATGTTGTGCGTCCTTTCGTGTAAGCATATACTTCTTAGTTTTACCCTCATTACTGCTAAACCCATTTTTGTCGCTTCCTTCTCTATAATAGCATCATGTGGAGTCCCACCAATGATGTCTATAACGCCGGCGTATGCTATTAGTTGTACCGATTTTTTGGAAAATTGTGCCTCTGGTGATGGCTTGTGAGTTTTGCATAATCCTCTTAAGAATCAAATTGAAGAAGTCTCATGATAGCGCATCGCCTTGCCTAAATCTTTTATTTGGTATCGAATGTGTCGGTGAGCTCGCTTCCGACCCGGATAGAGCAGCGAGAATTCTCCATCGTCGTCCTACACAAACGGACGAGTTTGGGCGGTATACCAAAACTAGACATATCTCTGTATATTTCGTCTTTATAAATGCTGTCGTATGCGGCTTTGAATTCGATAATTTGGTGATGGGTATCGTTTTGGACTTCTTGGGTTTTTTCCAGGATCTGTTGAAGTGTGAAAATTTGATCGGTTGTGGGCTTTCCTGGCCCACACTGATAAGGGTCAATCAGGTTGTTGGTAAACGGTCTTATGCGTTCACAAATAACATCCTTTGTAGTTGGCCCGTGTGTCGGGCAAACGACGCTGAGGTTCCATTCCTCAGGCATACTTTCTTCCGACCAGATTTGACTTATGCGTTGGTGGATGTTTCTTACCATGTTATCTCCGCCAGCTTTATACAGCTCGGCGGGAAGCCCGTCATTTCCGGCAGCCTTACTAAGCTTGAGCTTAGATATTGCTATCCTCACCTCACTCACGTCGGGTGGTTGGCAGTTTTCGCTGTCGTTGCCAATATTGAATGGTTCGCTCTGCATGACAGCGGAATGTTGTTCGTCATCGTCGTTTAACAGTCTGCAGAATTGGTTCTTCCATATCCTCAGCATCGATGGGTCTCTACTTATTCAGCTTATATTGCCTTGTTCATCTCGACAGGATTCAAACCAGGGGTTTCTTGCTGGTTGGCGCTAGAAACTTAGCACATAAGTTGCGGCTTGTTGGCATCGTTGCCGTTGTTGTGCGAGATTCGATGCTGGTGTTAATCGAGAGTTTTAGGGATACGCGTTGCACGAACGTCTTGGCGGTCTCTTGCGATTGCAGTCTGTCGACATAAACTTTTTTTCACAGTATTTTAGGATTGTTGTGGCGTATCCACCACGCCACAATAATCCACATCCACATTCTTACCATGGCTGCAACAAGTTAGTGGTCCGAGTCGATGTTAGCTCTGCGGAATGTTCGGACATTTCAAATACTGGATGCGTATCTTTTGTCTATCGCAACTTGATCAATTTGGTTGACCTTTCGTTTATCTGGGGACCGCCATTTCGCATTATGGATACCTAGGTGAAGAAATCGTGTTCTGTCTATAGTGGAATTTCGTTCCCAGCGGAGTAGATTAGCCTAAGTCCGTTACCAGACGTGTTATCGTGTAGGCTATGTTTTCCGACAATTCTGCTTAAGATGTCTTCTCTTCCTACCTTAGCGCTAAAATCTCCCAGCAGGATTTTAACATCGTACTTCGGTAGCCGCTCATAGCTTTTGTCAAGGAGCTCGTGCAAACAGTCCTTAGCTATATCATCTTTTTCCTCCTTCGGGGCGTGAGCGCATATAAGGCTTATGTTGTCGAATTTGGCCATGATGCGGATTGATACAATGCGTTCGTTAATGTCTTGGAAACAAAAGACTTCTTGCCTTAGTCTGGAAATCCGCATCTGCATGGTAGCAGTAAAATCCTGCCGTCCTAATCGAGGCTATAGGCTGCTTAGTAATACAAAGTTTTTTTATATGGGTAGGTAGTTATCCCTAAGCACAACGCCCAACCTAGAGGGCCAGTTCGAATTTATTAAATGCTCCTAGGACACGGGGCCATCAGCATCCACTACGAGATTGAGCTGCTGTTTTTCGTCCTGTTATCAACACTCGCACTTATCGTTAAGCAATTCAAATCTGGTTGGTTGAGACCAGTGCCCGATGGTTACCACTTGGAGGTTAAACATAAGCACTTGAGGCCAATCAAAGTCTACCCTCGTTCTAATAAACCCAACCATCACCCACTACGATTTCCGTATCGACATATATTTCGGATTCCATTATTCTGTGATCAGAGTAGACTTCTCTAGCGAAATTGTCCAGTGAAGGACTGTGAAGTGCTTATATCGATATAATATCGACACCTATTATCAAGAGGACAACCTCTATTTACCACGAAGGATACTTTAACCACGAAGGATACTTAATACGAGCTAAATGCATAAATAAATAACCTAGTTCAACTGTCCTCCAAATTTATAATTAATTTTAAAGAAAGGCCAACCGTAATGCAAATGTATTTCCATTTATTTGGAAATAAATTTGCATTACATTTCCAAAATGGATAGTTACCACAAACCCTACTTTCCCAAAAAAAAAAACTCGGTTGTATAAAAAAGAGCATCATTGTCCAAATACTGATTCAGATATTGAAATCAATAAATTGGTGGCCCAACTGCGAGACTGAATAACATAAAATCCACTCCTCGCCAATTAAACTCACTCCTGAAAATTTTTATTAAAAATTAAAAAGGAAAAAAAAATCCAATGAGCCTCGGGTAAAACCTTTTTTGGTTATGTCGTCTCATCTGAATTCCTCCAGCCTAATGGACTATTGATGAAGGGCCGAGTAGTGTAACCCGGCCATGCATATTTAATCAATGGTGTGGACTGGGAATATCTTGAGAAAAACCCACTTCAGCTTTTAATGGTTAATTAGAAGTCACAAAAATGCTAATTGAAATCAATTATTCTGATATCCCAAAGCCATGGAATTTTCCATACCAATTGGATGAGCTATCCTCCGAGGAAGTTATTTAAATAACATCCTTAAGAAGTAGGAACGTGCAAATTTATTTGCAAAATTTTAACTTTTAAGCGAATGCAAATATTTACTTGGCAATTGGTTTTGAAGAAACGAAAAAAAAATTAATTTAACGGTAAGTTCGGGTGGGTGTGATGACGTCAGGTCAAACAAGTTTAAATGTTTTGGAAAGTGGTGATTGCCGCTGCAGATAAAGTTTGCAGGGAGAGAGTTGATGGTTAGAAACGTGTAGCTGCGTGTTTTAAAGCACCCAGGGCTCCATATGGAATTTATGATGTGAAGCGAGTTTTCTATGAACGAATTTGCTTGGCTTTTCCAACCCAATCAGTTCACATGAAATGAGTCATTCGAAATGAGTTTAAACGCTGCTTCAATGAGAACCTGGTATCCAACATATTGTATGAGTTATACTTGTCTTCCAAAACGCATTCTTCTTGACGGCAGCAGATGAGAGCAGCATATGAGAGCGGAAGACTAATGCACTTAATCTATATCCAGAATGCAGCGGAAGAACTATCAAGATTTAGCCCCAGTTAGGATAGGAGGAAAAACATGATAAAACGAAGGATTAATTCTACGAGCTCCTTGACAAAAGTTATGAGCGACTACCGAATACTATGTTCAAATCTTGCAGAGATAGGAAGAAAAGTCATCCTTAGCAGTATTTCGGAAAACACAGTCTACACGACAACAAGTATGACTAGCAGACTAACGTTTATTGACTTCGGTGCGGAACGAAATGCCACTATAGGCAGCACACGGTTTCCCCACCTGGATATCCATATGAGGAAATGGCGGTCTCCAGATCAAGCATCCAGTATTTTCGGTGTCCGAACATTCCGAGGAGCGAACATCGACTCGCACCACTAACTTGTTAAATCCAATTAAGAATTCGGATATCCAACACGCCACAACAATCCAGAAATACTGTGAAAATGTTTAGGTCAAATGACTGCAATCGCAAGAGACCGAAAAGGCCTTCGCGCAACGCGTATCTCTTGCCAACAAGCCAATAGATCAGCCACAACTGATGTGCTAGGTTTCTCGCGCCCCCAGCAAGAAATCCCTGGTTTGATGACGAATGCCGACAGATGCTCGCAGCCAAGAACGAGGCATTCAAGGCTAAGCTGCAGGTGAAGACGAGAGCTGCCGTTGAGCTCTATAGGTATAGAAGAAGGGAAGAACACCGGCTATACAGAAAGAAGAAAAAACAAATAAACAAAAAAGCGCCCGATCGAGGATATAGAGAGGTGGCACTCCAGGAACGACGTTCGCGTGTTTTCCCAAAGTATAACGTCAAAGCCAAGGATACAAGGCTCGAACAGAACCCTATCGAGATGAACAATCGTAGTTGAGACACAGTCGATGCTGAGGATATGGAAGAACCACCTCGGCAGACCGTTAAACGGCGATGACGAACAACATTCCAATTCATAAGCCAAATCTGGTCGGAAGAAAATATGCTTGAAGAATGGAACCTCAGCATCGCTTGTCCGATCCACAAAAAAGGAGACCGTCTAAACTGCGCCAACAACAGAGGCATAAGTCTCCTCAACATCGCCTACAAGATCATATCTGCCGTAATATGTGAAAACCTAAAACCATTTACCAACAACCTGATGGGCTCTTATCAGTGTGGTTTTAGGCCAGAAAAGTCCAAAACGGATAAAATTTTCACACTTCGGCAGATCCTGGAAAAAAACCCAAAAAGTCCCAATCGATACCCACCACCTATTCATCGATTTCAAAGCTGCATTCGAATGCATTTATAGAGACGAACTATTCAGAGTCATGTCTACTTTACGTATATCGCCCAAACTCGTCCGTTTGTGTAGGATGACGATGGAGAATTCTCGCAACTCCTTCAGGGTCGGAAACGACCTCACCGACACATTTGATACCAAAAAAGGATTTAGGCAAGGCGATGCGCTATCATGTAACTTCTTCAATTTGATTCTTGAGAGGATTGTGAAGAACTGCCGAGCCAACACCAGAGGCATTAATTTCCAAAAATTGGTGCAACTACTAGCATACCCCGACGACGTTGACATCATTGGTAGGACTCAACGTGATGTCATAGCCACGTTTGCTAGTATAGAGAAGGAAACGGCGAAAATGGGTTTAGCATTAAGTGAGGGCAAGACTAAGTATATGCTGTCAACACGAAAGGACACACAACATCGACGAATTGGAGAGAACGTCACCATTGACAGATATAACTTTGAGGTAGTACGGGACTTTGTCTATCTCTGCTATTAACTCTGACAACAACATCTCTACAGAAATTAAACGAAGAATTACTCTTGCCCACCGCTATTTCTTCGGGCTAAGAAGGCAATTTATTAGTAAAGCCCTCACTCGAACTACTAAGGGGATCCTATATAAGACCCTGATCATCCCAGTCCTGCTCCACGCCGCTGAAGCATGGACCGTATCAAAAGAGGATAAAGAAATCCTTGGTCGATTTGAGAGGAACATTCTTCAAAAAATATTCGGTGCCGTTTACGTTGACGGGCTATGGAGACGAAGATTCAACCAAAAATGTATACGAGCTGTACAGTGACATGCTAGGACATGTAGAACAAATGGACACCAATACTCCGACTCGCAGAGTCTTCGATTCGCAGCCAGACGTGGGACGCATTAGAGGAAGACCTCGGCTTAAGTGGCGCGCACAAGTAGAAACCGACCTCAACCAACTTGGAGTGCGCAACTGGAGGCAGTTAGCTAAGGACCGGTCTATTTGGAGGCCCAGGTTTATTCCGGACTGTAGCGCCACTTAAGTAAGTAAGTAAGTAACCACTGTTAAGACCTAGCAAGAGCTCACGATTTCCACTGACCTAGCGAGCGATGGCAATGGCTGAGCTGCAAGATGACTGAACACCCCTTTTTCTAGTCTGCCCGGACTGGCTCGAGGTTCTGTGAGCTTGAGTCATAAGGGTTTAGAGCGATTGTAAAAAGGTTGAACCTAGATGCAACCCTTAGAAGACTATATTCCGAGTCTTTCTCGATAGATTAGGCTTTCACCATAAGTGATAGTGCCGGGGAGGTTAAGTCTATGAGCCCGGTTTATAAAATAAGTCGAGGGCATACGAATATCGGCCTACGGCATCCAAGGTCCGTTACAAACTAGATGTCAGGATACTGGATTAACATAATGGAAACAAAAAACCCTACCATGGATCCCCATTATTAGTGTAATTGCATACTAATAGCTTCCTAAAGTTCGTTATATCGTAGCAGTTTTGTACGTGCGATGCTAGTATATCGGAGCTCTCTACATGGCTAATCTCTGAAATGTGTTACCACGTGAGTAAAACATGTGAAATTCTGATAGAAATTGTATCTTCACAATGTTACTCAGTCAATTAGAGATGACACCACTACAGTTGGATACCCTTCCCATATGGGATCGCCTCAAAACAACTAACAACGAATCACCCTGCCACATGTATCTATACGAGTGCACGAGTGCACGAGCACAGCACATTAGTGCAACTCTCAACAACTCTTTTCCTCAAATGCAATTAATAAGTCTGTCCCTCGGAAGACACACGATCTGGCACGACTACATTGACGCTCTAAAATGATCTCTTCGCTTTAAATTAAATTGAATTGTTCACCATGCCATAGCGCTGTACAAAAACAATAGACCGCTTACATAAGCTGGTGGTGTGCCTCCACAATTGCCGACGCTCATCGCATTTGACCCAAGGGTTGAGGTCAGCCTGTCTTCCACCTGGTACTCTGGCAGTATCGTCTTATACACCCCGACCCCACTGTGTTTGTCAAAGTGGTGGCAGCGCGGCGATGTGGTGTGGTGAAAACAGCATCGATAGCGTTTCAACATTTTCTTTTTCGTGCGCTTATCAGCTCGTAACGCTCGAGAAGCGACGACGACTGACGCGACGGGGTGCGGCGACAGTCGACTCCGACCACAACTACACAGCATCGTTGCTCTGGCGTAGTCGATTGGTACCACTTGATCTTGGAATCAAATTTAACTTGACGGCCAATTAACGTTCCCAGTCGCAGTTTTGATCGCGTACGTCGAGGACCGCGGACAGTTTGTGAATTATTCCTGCAATCGGAGTGCACATCTCCCTCTCTCTCTCTCTCTCTCTCTACCATCGGCGTTTGTCAAGAGCTGAGTCTTTGTCTCGCTCCGATTTGTGCGTGTGTGTTTTTTTTTTGGCGTGTGATATATCCTTATCAGTGTTATCAATTGATTTTTTTTTTATATAATCGTGTTGTCACTTTTTTCGAATCCGTTTTTGAGATTCATTTTCGAATGAAAAGTATCTATAGATCGATTGAGCGATTGTGTTAAAACCAGTGATCAGCGAAAAGAAGTGTTTCCGGCAAAATGAGGAAACGCTTTAGGTGTTCAGTATTAGTTTGTATGTTATCGAAAAGTTATCGTTATATTCGAGTTCGAGTATCCCATTAAATTAATCGACAAGACATCATAGCTATATTTAAATAATTATTCGAAGGTTTTGTTGATGTTGAAATCTTGCCGGAAAGTTGTTCCGTTTGCGTTTTTTTTCACATTTTTATTGCTCTTTCCGATAGTGCTTATCAGGAGTAGCGACGAGTAATAGCATATGTTTCGATAATCTCTCGACTCGGGATGTGTGTACACGAAATTTATTCAGATTTTTGAAATGGCTCCTCAATTCGAGATTTTTTTTGTCGAATTTTACGGGTTTTTTGTGTTAATTTTGTATTTTTCTTTAATTTTTTTTTGATGCAGATTTATTGTTAATATTCGATGCTGCTAGCACATTTAATATTATCGGTGTTAAGAAACAAATGCTCTATGAGTATGAGGGTAGCGTAGCGGTAGGAGCGAAAGCTCCACAGGATGATGAGCATCCCGCACCACCAGCATCCGGTTGGATTGTTCGAGGAAAACTAACCCTACAAAGACAGAGTCTAACGACATTAGCTGCAGCTGTAAGTATTTTTAAGTTTGTCGTAGTTTTGAATTGCTATTGAGCAACATTGCCGCCATTTATTTTGAAACGAATTTCTAATCGATTCAGTATTTTTGGTTGTGAGTCGTGTGACATATCAGAGGCGTAGACAGATTTTTTGTCAGGGATTTAACTTAGCAGAATTCCATAAATTTGTAGATATGCATTCGTATTGCGAACGCACTAGATATTTGAATCATTAAAATTAAGTTTCAAGATAAAATTAAAATTTTTTTATTTTGATAATTAAAAAAAGTTAAGCAACTTGCCGTAAAATTCGGCAACTTAAGCGCCACCACTGCAATCATTCTCTTGATCACATCTTGGCATAAAATTAAAAACCTTACACTTAGATTAATAAATTTTAAACGTTTTTTCTGAAAAAAATAGAATACGTTAGTGCTGCATAAATACAGTTTGTTTGATTCATCTACTACAAAAGAATACCTTCGACGAAAAAGTGACAAACTTTCATGAAATTGTTATTAGAAAAAATATCAATACGGTTGTGTACTGTTCCTGAAAGATCGTCAATGTGGAGCAAATTAGAAGGCTACAATGCACTGTGGAAATAGTTTACTCCACATTTCATTCTTAAAAAAATAAATTTCAATGGGAGTGATAATGCTATTTTCTAAAAAAATATTTTATTAGGAATTTAAAAAAAATTGTTATAGTTTGACCACCCACTGACTTTCTTAGAGTGCGCATACAACTGTCCGAATTCGTTACTTACTTACTTACTTAAGTTTCGCTACAGCCTGGAATGAATCTGGGCCTCAACCAACACGCCACTTCAATAAACCCGGCCCTGTGTACGCCTTTTAAGTCGAGGTCTTCCTCTACTGCGTCCGACGTCTGGCAAGCAATCGAACAATCTTCGAGCCGGAGTATTGGTGTCCATTCGTTCTACATGTCATAGCCATCTAAAACGTCCAATGTGAAGTTTTTTGACCAGGGGCATTTCACTGTACAGCTCGTATAGTTCTTGGTTGAATCTTCGTCTCCATAGCACGTCAACGTAAACAGGACCAAAGATTTTTTGAAGAATTTTCCTCTTGACCTTGGATTTCTTCATCCGCTTTTGATACGGTCCATGCAGCGTAGTGCAGGACGGGGAAGATCAGGGTCTTATATAGGATCTCCTTAGTAGTTCGAGCGGTTGGCAAGAGTAATTCTTCGTTTAATTTCTTACGACATGTTGTTGTCAGAGTTAATAGTGTAGCCGAAGTAGACAAAGTCCCGTACTACCTCAAAGGTATACCTGTCAGTGCTGCCCTTCTGTTTAATTCGTCGACGTTGTGCGTCCTTTCGTTTTGACAGCATATCCTTAGTCTTGCCCCAAATTAACTGCTACTTTTGCTGATTCATTTCTATACTAGCAAATGACACTATGACATCACGTTGAGTTCTACCAATGATGTCAACATCGTCGATTGCACCGATTTATGGAAAATTGTGCTTCTGGTGTTGGCTTGTGAGTTTTGCACGATCGTCTCAAGAATCAAACTAAAGAAGCAACATGCCAGCGCATCGACTTGACTAAATCATTTTTTTTGTATCGAATGTGTCGACTAGGTCGTTTCAGATTCTGACGGAGCAGCGAGAATCTTTCATCGTTATCCTACACAAACGGACTAGTTTGGGCGGTGAACCAAAACTAGACATGGCTCTGTATAGTTCGTCTCTATAAATGCTATTGTATGCGGCTTTGAAACCGATGAATAGGTGGTGGGTATCGATTTGGACTTCTTGGGTTGTTGGTTAACGATTCTAGGCGTTCACATATTACGGAAGATAGGATCTTGTAGGCGATGTTGAGGAGACTTAAGCCTCTGTAGTTGGCGCAGTTTAGAGGGTCTCTACTTTTTCGGACAAACAATGCTGAGGTCCTATTCTTCAGGCATATTTTCTCCCGACCAGATTTGGCTTATGAGTTGGTGGAATTTACTTATCATGTCATCTCCGCCGGCTTTATAATGCTCAGCGGAAACGCCATCATTTCCGGCAGCCTTATTAAGCTTTAGCTTAGATATTGATATCCTCACTTCACTCATGTCGGGTGGTTGGCAGTTTTCGCTGTCGTTGTCAATATGGAATGGTTCGTTCTGCCTGACAGCGGAATGTTGTTCGTCATCGCCGTTTAACAGTCTGCAGAAGCGGTTTTTCCAAATCCCTTGTTTATCTAGACAGGATTCTGTTGAGCCTTGTATTCTTGGCTTTGACGTTTCACACACCTTTTGTAAGACTTGCGAACCTCGTTCCTGGAGTGGCATCTTTCTATATCAACGCCTTTTCTCGCTCTTTTTTCTTCTTTCTAAAAAGCCGATGTTCTTCCCTTGTTCTTCCCCTATAGAGCTCAATGGCAGCTCTCGTCTTCACCTGCCACTTAGCCTTGTAGGCCTCGGTCTTGGTTGGAAGCATCTATCGGCATTCCTCATCAAACCAGGGGTTTCATGGTGGTGGGCGTCAGAAAATTTGCACATCAGTTGCGGCTGATCTAAGGTCTTGTTGGCGTCGTTGCCATAGTTCTTCGACATTCGATGATGGTGGTATGGTGTTAATCGAGAGGTAAAGGGATACGCGTTGCGCGAAGGTCTTCGCAGTATCTTGCGATTGCAGTCTTTTGACAATAAAATTTGGATTGTTGTGGAGTGGTGGATATCCGTATTCTTATCTTGGCTGCAACAGGGTAGTGGTCCGAGTCAATGTTAGCTCCTCAGAATGTTCGGACATCCAAAATACTAGATGCCTACCTCTTTTCTATCGCAATGTGATCAATTTGGTTGAATGTTCGTTGATCTGAAGACCGTCATGTCCCATTGTGATTATCGAGGTGGGGAAACCGTGTGCTGGCTATAGTGGCATTTCGTTCGTTAGCGAAGTCAAGTAGCCAAATAATTAGCCCGTTACCAGACGTGTTGTCGTGTAGGCTATGTTTTCCGAAAATACCGCAATATGTGTCTTCTCTTCCTACATTTGCATTAAAATCTCTCAGTACGATTTTAACATCGCACTTCGGTAGTCGCTCATGGGTTTTGTCAAGGACCTCCGTCGGGGTGTGAGCGCATATAAGGCTTATGTTGGCGAATTTGGTCTTGATGCGGATTGTTACAATGCGTTCACTATTTTCTTTGAAATATAAAACTTCTTCTCTAAATCTGGCACTTATAACAAATCCGCATCCGAATAGTTGCCGTTTCTGCTCACTATAACACGGTCCGTAGTAGATGTCACAGTTTTTCATCATCGTTTTTCCCGGTCTATCCCATCGTACTTCCTGGATGACAGTAGTGGCTACTATATAGCAGTTGAGGGCTTTTGCTAGTTGGTCGCTTGCACCTCTCCTGTTTAATGTTCTCACATTCTTCGTTTGCCTTTTATCGTTAAGCAGGGTCGGCAACAATAAAATCAGTAATTTCGGAGACTAATGGTTTTTTGTAAATGGGTGGGTGTTAACCCAAAGCTCAGCCCCCAACCTGGAGGACCAGTTCCAATTTATTAGATACCCCAAATTGACGGGCTCAGTGGCGCGATGGTTAGAGCGATGAACTGCCGCGCAGAAGGTCTGGGTTCAACAGCCGTAGCAACACCTAAATGATTTTTCACTGGCCCTCCTCTCGTGATGGTCTGACAAACCATCCGAGTAGTATCAATTGTCAAGAAAAGCTTATCTCAAATTCGCCGTTCGGAGTCGGCATAAAACAGGAGGTCCCACCGACGTGCAAGAAGTTCACACGCACACATGATTAGTTGTGAGAAAGCTCGGCCCTGGGTACTAACGAGCCTGTTGCGACAAAAATTTGTATTTTTTTTTGTAAATACATGGGGCCATAAGTATGCACTACTAGATTGAGCGCAGCCCATGGTCTTTCGGTTCATTTGTCATCATCTTTGTTTAAGGGGCCTGATATACCCTTGAAATTCCTGGACAACCTGTTGTCCGAATATATCGAAGCAGCTTGTCTAGGTTCGCCTGGGACTGCATGCAGCGTATCCATTCAGTGCCATTCTGACCTGGCTGCTTATAGTGTTGCTGTTTTTCGTAGCGTCATCAAAACTCATCTTGGAAGTTAAAAATAAGCACTTGATGTGTAGTCAGAGTTACAACCACTGGGCACTGCCAAGTTAAAGTTAATCAGAGTCTACCCTCGTTCTACAATATCCATCTTTGCGGCGGTTCACTGATGATTCGGTTCATGAGGTTTGTAGTTGTCGTTTACATGGGCCACTCATAAATCGAAACTCTTTTTGTATACAGCCTTATTCAAATGGTTGGTTCAAAATGGTTTTCTGTGTTTCAATTGTAGCTATATTCCCGGAATAGATCAAAATCGTCAGAACCTGGCTTACCTTTTTGCCTTTATTGAGGAAAAGCTACAAAATGTTTTGCATCCAAACAAAACTTCCCCAGGCACTTACAAGACTATCAAATAAGTTTTTAAGTCGAATAGTGATTATTAAAGCCTTCAGCTCCCCAGTTCTTGGGAGTTCAGTCTCTATGGATATTTTCTCGGGAGCGAGCGGTCCGCTTGAATGTACAAAAGTTTATTAAAGACGGTGTTTCGGCAACTTTAGGGAGTGGAAGATTCTACAAAATTCGATGTTTTCCAAACTTAAATGATGTGCCAAGCATGCTTTCCCTTCAACAGTGTCTCAAAAAATTCTTAAATATTCAAGGTTTTGCCACTTAAATGATGCGGCAAATGTTAAGACACCCGTATAACACTGTAAACACCAAAATCCGGTCGGCCAAGATCATTAAGAACGGCAGAAAACGTGTATAGTGTCGATCTGTCTGTACGTGGCGATCCGAACCTTTCAATTCACAAGCGCGCAGCTGCTTTGAAAGTGCACGGATCAGTGCTGCAGTCGGAAAAAAACGCAGTGCCAGCTTTTATTTTTATGGGTTCCAAAGACTGCCAATCACCACCCATAAAAAAAGTGAAAAATATAAATAACTATTTATTGGTCTTTAGCAGGGAACGGATTTCTTTGACGTAAAAATTCAAAAAAGATAAAACTAAACTGTAAAAAGGCATAAATGCCGTTTATTAGGAAGACAAAAAAAGGTTTTAAGCATTTTTTTACTGGCAATACCATTGCTGGCAAATAAACGCCTGCGATTGCCACTTAGCAGAGCTTTGAAAGAGCTGAAGGACCTTTCCACGTGGGTAGGGACGATTAAAGCATTATTAAGAGACGTCATGTCGTCGACTGAAGTTTTCAGCGGTATTAACAACCATTACGCCATTACAATTATTTATTAGCCTGATGGTGTCGAGTCCTTCATTTGCGGAAATGACGGCATTGAACTCTTCCACCACAGCTTCAGCAACTGTTGCTTTTGCGTTGTGCCGTTGCCTATCGATACTCTTTATCATTATTTTAAATATCGGTCATGCCGATAGGACAGACGGACGGAATTTGCTCAACGTTTGCCATCACACATTTGAGGAAAAAAGAATAAAAAATGGAACCATACTGACGCACAAATTTAGGGATTCAGTTTCTATTGGTGAATCAATATTTCATCTTTAAAGTTAAACTGCTTCATTACTTCATTTCATACCTTTATGTTATATTTATACCTACTCTATCATATAGGACATAGTTTGCAATATACAGCAATAATTTTATCATTCAATTACAATTTAACATACATGGATCGACCCAGAACCGCTAGCTAAGTCGGTCCGTCAGTACGTCACCAGTTCTTGGGTCTTAAATTTTGAGCTAGAACGATGAAATTTGGTACACGTGTTTGTTTTTGCTCCACAAAAAATGAGACCCTCTACACTGCACCAACTACAGAGGCATAAGTCTCCTTCGCCTACAAGATCCTATCTGCCGTAATATACGAACGCCTGAAACCGTTTACCAACAACCTAATCGGCCCTTATCAGTGTGGTTTTAGGAGAGGGAAGTCCACAACCGATCAAATTTTCATACTTCGGCAGATCCTGGAAAAAATCCAAGATTTCCAAATCGATACGCACCACCTATTGATCGATTTCTAAGCGGCCTACGACAGCATTTATATAGAGACGTACTATACAGAGCTATGACTATGTTTTGGCATACCGCCCAAACTCGTCCGTTTGTGTAGGATGACAATGGAGAATTCTCCCTGCTCCATCAGGGTCGGAAACGACCTTACCGACACAGTCGATACCAAAAAACGATTTAGGCAAGGCGATGCGCTATCATGTGACTTCTTCAATTTGATTCTTGAGATTGTGCAAAACTCACGAGCCAACACCAGAGGCACAATTTTCCAAAAATCGGTACAACTACTAGCATACGCCGACGATATTGACATCATTGGTCGGACGTGATGTCATAGCCACGTTTGCTAGTATACAAAAGCGGAAATATGGGATTATCAGTAAATAAGGGCAAGACGAAGTATATGCTGTAACACGAAAGGACACACAACATCGACGAATTGGAAAGAACGTCTCCATTGACAGATATAACTTTAAGGTAGGACGGGACTTTGTCTGGCTCGGCTCTGCTGTTAACTCTGATAACAGCATCTCGCCAGAAATTAAACGAAGATTTACTCTTGCCAACCGCTGTTTCTTCGGGCTAAAAAGGCAATTCAGTAGTAATGCCCTCACTGGAACTACTAAGGAGATCCTATATAAGACCCTGATCATCTCAGTCCTGC
The DNA here is from genome assembly GCA_949824845.1 of Rhingia rostrata. NCBI lineage: Eukaryota > Metazoa > Arthropoda > Insecta > Diptera > Syrphidae > Rhingia > Rhingia rostrata. The sequence continues at coordinate 114,806,334 of OX463756.1, read as the reverse complement.
TCTACGGTGCATGGAAGGAAAATTCTTCTAAAAATCTTCGGTCCCGTTTATGGAGACGAAGATTCAACCAAAAACTATACGAGCTGTACAGCGACATGCCCCTGGTCAAAAAACTCCGCATTGGACGTTTAAGATATCTAGGACATGTAGAACGAATGGACACCAATACTCCGGCTCACAGAGTGTTCCATTCCCAGTCAGACGTCGGGCGCAGTAGAGGAAGACCACGCCTTAAGCAGGGCGCACAAGTAGAAACCGACCTCAACCAACTTGGAGTGCGCAACTGGAGGCAGTCAGCTAAGGATCGGGCTAATTGGAGAGGCATGTTGGTTGAGGCCCAGGTTCATTCCGGACTGTAGCGCCACTTATGTAAGTAAGTAAGTTTGTTGTTGTTCCCAGCAGAACAAGTGTAAATATTTTTGAAATCCGCCCACTGCCACGCACCCATTTTAGAAAAACGTAGTTTAAGGCCGAACAGTTTGAAAAGATTTTGAAAAAGTGTCTGAACAACATATCTAGACAATCTTAATGGGGCGTTTTCAGTAAAAAAAAACACATTTTTCGGCAAAACTTTAACCATTTCGAAAAAATTTTGATGCAAAATCATTGTTTAAAAAAAAAAATTATGGCGCCACTGGCTCGTTAGTACGCAGGGCCTAGCTTTTTTCTCACAACCATTCATGTGTGCGTGTGTACTTCTTAGCACGATGGCGGGACCTCCTGTTTTATGCCGAATCCGAACGGCTAAGTTGAGATAAGCTTTTCACGACAATTGATATTACTCGGATGATTTGTCAGATCATCATTTAGGTGTTGCTACGACTGGGAATCGAACCCAGACCTTCTGCACGGCAGTTCATCGCACTAACCATCATTGTTTATTTCAAAATAAACATTCCACATTCTTCCATATATCAGTTTAACTTCCCCAATTTTTTGGAGCCGTTTTCGTCCAAAAACTATTGGTATAGCACTTCCTCTGACCTCATAGCAGAAGCAGGCGAAAAACGTTGTTTTTTGTCGAACCATTAAAGATTTTGATAAACTGTATGAACAACATGTTCTGACAATGACATTTTCCATATTTCATCGCCATAGAATCGACATTTCGGGGATAATTATTTTAAGGATGGGATGGGATGTATTAAACGATAACATTCTCATATGTTTTTATTTTATTTTTTCTTAATTGGATGTAAATGTAGGAATGATATTAACAGAAATTCCGCGAAGTCGTGAACTTTCAAGTGACAACACACCTTTTTTCTTTTAATTTGACACAACATGACATAACGAATTGACTTTTGATTTTAAGCATCAAATACAATGTCAGTTGCAAACGTTTATGTAAGGCTTACACCACACGGTAGAGAAAAAAAGTACTAGACTTTGTATATTCAAAGCAGAATTTAATTTCTTAAGTAATCTTGTATTATAATAAGACACCAATTATTTTAAGAAATATGAAAGAGTGTCAAATTCAAGTTTTTGAGTGCCAATTAGTGCCATAGTGCCAAACATATTTGAAAGTGCCATTTTGGCACGAAGGTGCCTGTTGCTGCAGTGCTGGTACGTATCATCTTTACACCGTAGTTTTCAAGTGGTGTACCACTGTCAAATTAATTTAATGCAAGAACTATAGCCTCAGATTGCAAGTCATAGCCTTGAATTTGTAAACCAGGCCATTAAGGTTTTTCAACGATTATCAATATCATATTTTTGGATAAAGCTCATTTTCATCTTAATAGACACGTAAATAAGATGACCTGTTACTACTGGAATGCAACTTATCCGAAACTCAAGCATTAGAAACCCTTTGATGCGCCTACAGTGACCGTATAGGCATTGACGTCTGCGCACAGAATTATCGGCCTTTACTTTTTTGAAGAGTTAAGATATTAACCGACTCGGCGGCTTAAATACAAAACTTCCTATACGCCAATTAACCGACTTCCCTGACATACTTGAAAGAAAATATTCATCACGAAATGAAAGGAATCACGGGATCTTCCGGCCGAGCTGTCATAATAAATTTTACTATTGACCTAAATCAGTGCAGCCAAGGCAAAGGTTCACAATTGGACGATATTATTTTTAAGAACCTGCTTTTGAGATAATTTGCATATCTGCAGTGTACCCCTGTTCGATGTGATATAAAAATTTCAGCTGAATGTTACATAAAATCGTTAAAAAAAAACATACATTCCTACAAAGCCATCACTTTTAAGGAAGCAATCTTTTCCGCACATTCCAGTAATCATCCGGTTGAGATAAACTGCATTGAAACGCGATGAAAATGAGAGTATAACAACCGTTTTATGTGACTCAGTTTGCAAATTAATTTTGCAGAACTGATAAGCCGACCGTGGGAAAATCTGTTCACTATTCCTTCATCGTTTGGTGTACATGTATACGAACACGATTTAGATGTATTTTATGCCACCACCCAATCAGTATTCTCTTCTTCTTCTTTTTTTTGTAAATCATTCTCTAGCTTTTGTTATCACAAGCTTCGTCATAGTTATCGTTTGAACCGGCGACATTATGATAAGGACCACCGGGTGCGGATTAAAACCAACACAAAAGCAATCGCAGACTGTGTCATCATCGTTTCCATTTTTGTTTTTATATAAAGAAAATATCAATATTGATGGGCATATAATGATGACGTAGGTACTTGGCAACTACAACAACCGAGTACTATTATGCTGGACTGTATACCGCCTGATAATGAAAGTCACACTCCCTCGTATCAGCAGAATATTGTAGTGACGATGTCAAAACAAATTCATTCATGGAAATAAAGGTTAATTTGTTTAACATCTACTCATGTTCGATTTTTTGTATTTATCTAGGATGACAATAAATATATTTACACATGTATGGTATTTTTATTTGTGTATCTATAAATAGAAATAAGATACGATCAAACATCTTTTTATTGTGAATTTATTTTAATTTGTGTAGATTGATTATATTGCGGACAAAATTTGAATCTTAAATGTTCGCACTCGTGACAGATGCTGAGTTTCAGTATTCTTGCAATCGGTGCACGGCACTGTTGTAGTGTCGTGCTTATGAAAAGATTCATTCGAGAAGGCAATGATTTTCTGTGCGAATGGTTCAAAACTCTATTCCATTCATTAATTTATAAAAACTATTCCAGAAAAGTGGGCGTTGTATATATTCGTCATGGCCTAATTTAAAAGACAGCATTGTCTATACGTATATATTCGGAATTTTTTTTTCTGCAGAAGAAGTTTAGTTTTTAAGAAAGAAGAAAGCACTGTATATAGGTGAAATGTAAAATCTATGTTTTTTTTTAGAAGTTGTTTTTTGAATAGAGATAAAACTGACACTTTGTGGTCAAATCGGGCAACTCTTATGTCATTTATGTTCGGTTTGGTTTGCCATTTCATCATCAACAGATTGAAAAATGAACAACGTTCTCGAATTGTGCAAATTTATTCCGAAAACAATGGTTCAGCTAGCGAAGTTTACAGCAAGCTCCATCCAAACTATGGTCGACATAATCATCCATCAGCGCAATTAATTCGGGTAACCAAGGATCGTTTTCGCACTACGTTTACTCTACTTGATAATACGCATCCGTAGACACGTCGAACTGTGCGCACCGAAGAAACAATTACCGCTGAGGATCAAAGTGTTGAAGATCACCCGAATGAATCGGTTCGCCACCGTGCACAGCAATTGGAGCTTTGTCCATCAACTTTATCCAAGATTTTGCGCAAATATCTTGGCTTACGACCTTACAAGATCCAGCTTGTGCAAGAATTAAAGCCCCGAGACCATGCAATGCGTCGTGATTTTGGTGTATGGGCCGAAATAAGTGGGCCGAAGATTGATCTAAATGCTGATTTTCATCGCCAAATTTTGTTCAGTGATGAGACTCATTTTTAGTTGAATGACTACGTCAGCAAGCAAAATTGCCGTATTTGAAGCGAAAAAAATGCACATGAGACCCTTGAGACGCCATTACATCCACAAAAACTGACTGTTTGGTGTGCTCTATGGGCAAGTGTAGTCATTGGGCCATAGTTCTTCCGAAATGATGCTGGAGAGTCAGTTACCGTCAATGGAGACCGGTACAGAGCCATCATAACCGACTGTTTTGTTCCCGAATTCGATGGCATCAATGTGGATGAGATGTGGTTTCAACAAGACGGCGCTACATGCCACACAGCGCATGTCACAAATTATTGAAGGAAACATTCGATGAGCACATAATTTCGCGGAATGGTCCTGTCAATTGGCCACCAAGATCGTGTGATTTGACACCATTGGATTGTTCTCTTGTTCTCTTTGGGGATAAGGATAAGTCTACACCACAAACCAGAAACGTTAGGGGACATACGGCCACAAATGCTCGAAAAGTGGTTGAAAACTCTACCTCTAGACTTGACTTTATTCAAACAAACCGCGGCGGCCACATGCCGCATGTCATTAATGGCATAAAATTATCCTTCCAATAAAGCCAAATTGATGGACATTAAAACGATTTTCTTGTGTTTTATTTCAATTCGAAGTTCTATACCTCTAAAAAAAAACACCCGTTAGTTGACTTTTTTTTTGACAATCTTATGTGAAAAACCTCCTCAGCATAGCCCGGAATGTTCACTTAGACAAACGGAGTTTTGGTATAAGTGGACAGTTCCACGTGGTATAAAGCTCCCGCTGAGCTTTATAAAGCCGGATGAGATGACTTGGTAATATCCACCAACTCATAAGCAAAATCTGTTCGGATGTAAGTATGCCTGAAGAATTTAACCTCAGCATCGTTTGCCCGACCCACAAACAAGGAGCTGCGTCAACTAAAGAAACATAAGTCTCCTCAACATCACCAACAAGATCCTATGAAACCGTTTACCAACAACCTGATATGCCTTGTCAGCATGGTTTTAGGCCAGGAAAGTCCACAACCGATCAAATTTTTACACTTCAGCAGATCCCAGAAAAACCCTAAGAAGTCCAAATCGATACCCACATAGATACGAATAATACACATACAGAGCCATGTCTTGTTTCCTTATACCGCATAAGCTCGTCCATTTGTGTAGAATGATTCGATTCGAGAGAAAAATTTTCGAAAAATCTTCGGACCCGTTTGTGTTGACGGGAAATGGAGACGAAGATTCAGGCAAGAACTGTACGAGCAATACAGCGACATGCCCCTGATCAAAAATACTTCGCATTGGAAGCTTAAGATGGCATGTTCGTCATGTAAGACGATTGAGCACCAATAATCCGAATCGCAGAGTCTTCGATTCCTCTACTGCGCCAAACGTCGGACGCAGTAGGATCGAAAAGCCATGGCGGACAGACAGAACGATCGCGATGGATGTAATCGCGGGAATAACGTTTTTGGGTTTAATTACCATCGTACTGTTAGAATCAAACGAAATCTCGATATAGAAAGTATTTTGGAAACAAAAAAAAATTAAAAATAGTAATGCAAAAAATATATTGAAGAGGCAGAAAGCCACAGAAATTGTCAAAAGGAACGCAAAATAACTGTTAATCAATATCAATATTAACTCTCCTCGTTCTTTCACTCTTTGTAACTATTATTCATAAGCTAGGGTAAGTTGGGTTATAATAAAGACATACAGCCAAAGCGAGGTATCCGTCGGAGCGCACAATTTTCCGTAACGCATACATCGTCGGGGGTTCAAATTCCTTTCTAGGTATATGTCATTAAAAAAAAAATCACTTCACTACAATTTAAAAAAATCCGCGTAGAATTTGTGTCGAAGGAAATCAGAAAAAAAATTGCACTTAGCTGTCCAAAGTTGCACGAAAAATGCACTTGAACGGATTTCAACGCAATTCGATGGGATGTGTTGCAAAATGTCGGAGAAATATTCGGAACAGTTTTCCACAAGAATACCTTGAAGAAAAAGTCTTCCGAATCTTATAAATACGGGAGAATTTTCCGCTATGACGGATATCTCGCTAAGGCTGGTTGCTAATAAAAACGAAAGTCAGTATTTTATTTCTGTTTCGAGACATATTGAAAAGTTTATGAAACATAGGTTAAGAGCGATCTCCCTAATCCCTAACTAGAACATCGTCGTAATACCCCTAGCTTTCCTTTGTTTTTTTCGTTAATTCAACAGGAAATAAAATAGCCAGTTGCATTCCTTAGCCGCAATAATCCTTACGCTGTGAATGCTGAAATATAGAGATTCGTACCTAAACCAAGACTACATTCGCACCTTAATTTGTTTCATAAAGCCCAGGGTTATAACGGGTGATCAATCCAGAAAAATTCATTTCAAAATGTGTTCTTTGACCGATGGCGCGTGAGTCATGTCAAGTTGCCATATTTATTTTTTATTCAGTGCTCATTGACATTGCATCATGGACCTCCGTTTCAATGAATGGGCTCTAGAGAGGCCCATTTCTGACTCAATGGATACGCTAAAAAGCAAAATTGTAGAATAAGGGCCAAAAACAACCGGAAGTGGTTCAAAAGCTGCAGTACACTCAAAACAACCGAGTGGTGTGGTATATGGGCCACGCTGCAAATGGAGCTCCTTATCGCGTCATGGTTACGGTATATTTTTTTTTCCTGAAATCGATGTCCGAGATTTTGACAACATTTGGTTCCAACAAGACGGCGCTTTTTGCCACAAAGCCCGTGAAACAATGGACATATTTGCAGGCCTCTTCAGGGAACAGTTAATTTCACGCTTCGGAACAGTGAATTGGCCAGCAGGATCAAACGACAGCAAACCGGTAATCATTTTCATTTGGGGCTATGTAAAGTCTAAGGCGTTTGTGGGTAAGCCAGCTACGATCGAAGCATTGAAGGCCAACGAAATTGGAACGTCTGCAAGGACGAGCTACGGCGCTGCCTACATTCTTCAAAAAGTGAATGTCAAGAATGATTCTTTAGATTAATAATAAAGACTTAAGAGATTTTTTTTTTGTTATATCGCTTTAATTTTCCCTTCATAAGCCCTTATCGCACACTTGACCAATTAATGGACAAAGAATTTTTCATTGAAAATGTTTAATATTTGCTCCTGCAAACAGGAGCAGGAAAAAGAGAATTCGTGAAATAGGGCGGTAGCAATATGTCCCGATGCTGATATATAAGACAATTGGATACCTTACTAAGAATAATCTTGTTCGGATCTCTCGTGCAACTTATTGATAGTAATAGTCCTGAAATTTAATTTTATAAACCGTCCTGATTAAGGATTTTTTTTCTATATGTTGAGTGGACTTACATTTCATAGGAGTTCGCTTATTCTTTTTTAAATCCTAGAACAGGGTGTGAATCTGCTGTCACGAAAAAATATCGCATTTGAATTAAATGTTTTTTCTCGGCGATTTGTAATTGCATTCAAGAAATAGGGGTAGTCCACGATTAGTAAATTTTTATTCCAAAAAGCCGCATGTTTAATGCGACCATGGTGACGGGAACCTAAAACGACCAAGGAGAGCAATGAGATGATGCCTGCAGGTGCTTATAGACTTGTTGAAATACGTCTTCTAGTAGTTCGTCCTATTGTTTGCTGTAAGCACAATCCTTAATGCATGTATATGGTGGTCTTGCATGGTGCGCCATCTTTTATATCGGTAGGTAAACATAAAATAACATTGGTCTCTAAAAACCTTCCGAGGAGCAGCTAACATCGACTACCTTGTTGCAGACGAGGTAAGAATGTACCAATACAGAAATACTTTGAAAAAAATTAAAGTCGAACGAGTGCAATCCCAAGATGCCGCCAAGACATTCGCGCAACGCGTATCCCTTAACCTCTCGAAGATCAATGGCAACGATGGCTAGGTTTCTCGCGACCACCAGTAAGAAACCTCTGGTTTGATTAAGAATGCCGACAGATGCTAGCAGGCAAGAAAAAGTCCTACAAGACTAAGCTATAGGTGAAGACGAGCAGCGAAAAGGCTGCAGGAAATGACGGCCTTCCCGCTGAGCATTATAAGACCAGCGGAGATGGCTTGGTAAGTAACATCCGTCAACTCATAAGCCAAATCTGGTCGGATGAAAGTATGCCTGAAGAATGTAACCACATCATCGTTTGCCCGATCCACAAAAAAAAAGACCTTCTGAGCTGCGCCAACTAAAGAACATCAACTAACTCGCCTACAAGATCCTAACTGCGGTAATATGTGAAAGCCTGAAACCTGATCGGACCGTATCAGTGTGGTTTTAGGCCAGGAAAGTCCGCAACCGATCAAATTTTCACACTTCGGCAGATCCTGGAAAAAGGCAAGAAGTCCAAATCGATACCCACCACCTATTCTTCGATTTCAAGGTATACGACAGCATTTATAGAGACGATCTATACATGACACTGTCTAATTTCGGTATACCGCCCAAACTCGTCCCTTTGTGTTGGATGACGATGGAGAATTGTCACAGCTCCGTGCGGGTCGGAAACGACCTCACCGACACATTTGATACCAAAAAAGGATTTAGGCAAGGTCATGCGCTGTCATGTGACTTCTTCAATTTCATTCTTGAGAGGATTGTGCAAAACTCAACTCAAAAAATCTAAGAAATCGTACTAGCATACGCCGAAGATATTGTTATCATTGGTAGGACTCAACGTGATGCCAGAATAACTTACGTGCGGATCATTTCATGCATGTCCTTTGGAACCACCTAGAGTATGAGTTTTTTATTCGAGTTTAGTCTTTGTAAATCAGGGCCATTCCGTACCACTCTTTGAATAATAGATTAGCTCATTTTAACACAAAAACAGTTGGTCTGATCTTTGTGGCCGAGTAATGGAAGCCAAACCTTTTTCTCAAAACAGCTCTCGTATCGAATATTGCGTAATAAGCACAGGACTAGGGTATAACTTTATGACTCGTACTTTTTATTTTTAATTACTTCAATTATTGACAGCCCTGATACCTAGCGAGGTATCCGTTGGAACGGAAAATTCTCAAATTTTATACGATTCGGAGGATTTTAGCTTTGAGGTATTCTTCCGCAATCTGTTCGGAATATTTCTTCGATATTTTGTAACGCATCCCGGTTATTTGCGTTGAAGTGCGTTCAGGGCAAATTTCTGGTTCTCCGAAATTCCTCCGAATTGTAGTGAAGTGAAGCCGTCGCATTTGTGTAGTATCTTATCCGATGACACAATGGAATTTGAACCGGAAATTTGAATTTCCGTTGCGGAAAATTGTCCGCTCCGACAGATACCTCGTAGGCCGAATGTAAATAGGCTAATTGAGTTGCAAAGAAAAAATGGTTACCATACGCTTTCAACTGTTGAAGATAGTCGAAGACATGGTAGTCGAGGGTTATCACTGCGCCCGCTATGAAAACCGATGCCCTTGGTGGATTATACAACATCCATCTCAATAACAGTGAGAACCCGATCAAAGAGCAGTTTATGATGGCTTACTCTTATCCATAACAAACGAAGAAGGCAAAATGTTCTTCCTCTATGCTTAGGGTGGCAACTGTAAAAGATTCTTAATTAATTTGCTGCTCACAAAAGCTAGATCTATCGGTAATTTTGCTCTTGCCGTAATTTCACCTGCCATTGCAGCTACTCTAGAATAAGGAAGAACAGCCCAAGTGACATATAAGCTACTCCTAAAAGTTTGTGATGATGGTACAAGCTTATGCCATATTTCTGCATATAGTAACACGTCTAAACTAGATACTTCAGAAATGTGACCATGGTGATTTAGGAAATACAAATTTACCTTTGGGTGGTTTCAAGGTTTTATTTTCAGGAGATTATCGCCAAATATTGCCAGAGGGATTTTTGGTCCGACGTAACAAAGCCCGAATTTAAACTAAATATGAGAGTACTTATGTTTTCGGAAGATAACAGAATGTTTGCTGAAATGCAACTGAAAGTCTAGTTAAACTTTATTATCTTGAGTTTAATTCAATAGTTGAGAAGAGATATTATACGATTTTTTTTATTCATACATTTATGAAACACCAAACAAAAGAGTTGTGATCAAAACTGGTGCTAAATCAGACATCAACTGCGTGCTTATTTTTACCTCGAAGTGGTAATCATCGGATACTGTTCTCATCCAACCGCATTTAACTTGCTAAACGATAAGTGTGAGACGAAACACGGCAACATTATAAACAATCTGGCCAGAACGGCACGGAGTACCCGATATGCTGTCCCAGATGAGCTGCTTCGAACAAAAGGTTAGTTAGGAATCTCAGATGGCGGATGAACCGAAACGCCAACAACAGCGTTCAATCCCGTAGGAAATACGGTGGGATGAGCCGGAAGAAGTGATGATGAAAAACTGTGACATATGCTACGTACTACTACGTGAGTAGAACAGCGACTATTCGGATGCGGATTTGTTAAAAGTGCCAAACTTAGGCAAGAAGCCTTATGTTTCCAACACATTAGAAAACGCATTGTTACAATCCGCATAAAGGCAAAATTCGCCAACATAAGCCTTATATGCGCTCACGCCCGGACGGAGGAAAAAGATGATATACACAGTTAAGGACAAGCTACGAGATCCTTGACAAAACCTATGAGCGACTACCGAAGTGCGATGTTAAAGTAGTACTCGGAGATTTTAACGCAAGACTAGGAAGAGAAGATATCCTTAGCAGTATTTTCCGAAAACATAGCCTACACGACAACACCTCTGGTAATGGCCTTAAGCTTACTGTCTTCACTACGGAACGAAATGCCACTTTAGGCAGCAGACGGTTTCCTCACCTCGATATCCCTAAGAGGACATGGCGGTCTCCAGATGAACGAACTGTCAACCAAATTCATCACAAGAGTCACGCATCCAGTATTTTGGATGTCCGATGTAAGAATGCTGATATTCAGCACGCCACAACAATCCAGAAATACTGTGAACAAATTTAATGTCGAAAGACTGCAATCTCAAAAGACCACCAAGACCTTCGTGCAACGCGATTAACACCATACTACCAGCATCGAATGTCGAATAACAATGGCAACGATGCCAACAAGCCATTAAATCAGCCGCAACCGATGTGCTAGGTTTCTCGCGCCACCAGCAAGAAACCCCTGGTTTGATGAGGAATGCCGATAGATGCATTATGCAGACTGTTAAACGGCAAGAACAAGGCTATTGAGTTCTATAGGCAGAGAAGATGGTAAAAACACCGGCTTTTCAGAAAAACATAAACAAGAGCAAGAAAAGCGCGCGATCAAGGATATAGAGAGGTGCCACTCCAGGAACGATGTTCCCAAGTTTAACCAAAGTGTAAAACGTCAAAGCCAAGGATACAAGGCTCGAACGGAATCCTTACGAGATGGAGAAGGAAATATCGTAGTTGGGACACAGTTTATGCTGAGGATATGGAAGAACCAATTCTGCAGACTGTTAAACGGCGATGACGAACCACATTATGCTGTCAGGGGTGAGGATAGCAATATCTAAACTCAAGCTTATTAAGGCTGTCGGAAATAACGGCCTTATCGCCGAGCTTTATGAAGCCGGCGGAGATGACTTGGTAAGTAACATCCTACCACGAATCTGGTAAGAAGAAAGTATGCCTGAAGAATGCGCGATCCACAAAAAAGGAGACCCTCTGAACTGCGCCAACTACAGAGACATAAGTCTCCTAAACATCGCCTACAAGATCCTTTCCGCCATAATATCGTCCGTTTGTGTAAAATGACGATGGAGAATTGCTCGCTGCTCAATCAGGGGTCGGAAACGACCGTACCGACACATTCTATACCAAAAAAGTATTAAGGTAAGGCGATGCGCTGTGATGTGACTTCTTCAATTTGATTCTTGAGAGGATTGTGCAGAACTCACGAAGACCAGAGGCACAATTTTCCGAAAATCGGCACAACTGCTAGCATACTCCGACGATATTGACATCATTGGTAGGACCCAACGTGATTTCATAGCCACGTTTGCTAGTATAGAGAATTAATCGGCAAAATGGGTTTAGCAGTAAATGAGGACAAGACAAAGTATATGCTGTCAACACGAAAGGACACACAACATCGGAGAATTGGACAGAACGTCACCATTGACAGATATAACTTTGAGGTAGTACGGGACTTTGCCTATCTAGGCTCCGCTATTTATTCTGACAACAACATCTCGTCAGAAATTAAACGAAGAATTACTCTTGCCAGCCGCTGTTTCTTCGGGCTAAGAAAGCAATCAGTAGTAAATCCCTCACTCGAACTACTAAGGAGATCCTATATAAGACCCTGTTCATCCCAGTCCCTCTCTACGGCACTGAAGCATGGATCGTCTCAAAAGCGGATGAAGATATCCTTGGTCGCTTTGAGAGGAAAATTCTTTGAAAAATCTTCGGTCCCGTTTGCGTTGACGGGCTATGGAGACAAAGATTCAACCAAGACCTATACGAGCTGTAAAGCGACATGCCCCTGGTCAAAAAAAACTCCGCATTGGACGTTTAAGATGGCTAGGACATGTATAACGAATGGACACCAATACTCCGGCTCGCAGAGTCTTCGATAACCAGCCACATGTCGGACGCAGTAAAGAAAGACCTCGCCTTAAGTGGTGCGCACCGACCGCAACTGGAGGCAGTTAGCTAAGGACCGGACTTATTGGAGAGGCATATTGGTTGAGGCCCAGGTTCATTCCGGACTGTAGCGCCACTTAAGTAAGTAAGTAAGTTAGATACTTACGTTGACAAAAAACGACGTTTTTCTATAGATATGCTATAGGAAATTCTTTACAAATTCCTTTTCTAGAATAACGCCGCCAAAATATTTTATGGATGAAATGTTCATATAATATTCTCGAAATATTTTCATCGAAAGTTTCTTTAAGATTTCCTAGAATTTTACAGAAAAATGTTTTTTTTTAGAAAACGCTCCTAAAAAGTGGGCATGGCAAAAAACTTTATATGGACGAAATAAAGAGATTAAAAATGTCTGGATATGGTATTAAAGACATTTTTACAAAATTTTAACCTTTTGGCAAAAAACTGGTTTGGCAAAGCTGGTAAGGGGGCGTTTTTTGCCAGCTTCCTCGGACAGACCCAAATTAGACAACTCATAAAAAACGGGATCTCCAGGTGGCAAAGACTGCAAGCTCAGTTCCTGTGACAATATCGTACTTGATATTATTGGACAAGAGTCAGCAGTTATAATTGGAGTTGAAGAGATATACCAAATTTCATCACTCTAGCTCAAAATTTAAGACCCAAAAATAGGTGACACACATAGCTAGCGATTCTAGGTTGATCTTTATACTTTAAGGTTTTGTGTAGAAATTATTTCACTATGTTACTAAAGGGACTATGTTGTCGGGCACAGCGGCGCGATGGTTAGTGCGATGAACTGCCGCGCAGAAGGTAAGGGTTCGATTCCCAGCCGTAGCAACTACTAAATGATTATTCACTGGCCCTCCTCTCGTGATGACCTGACAAATAATCCAAGTAGTATCAATTTTCATGAAAAGCTTATCTCAACTTAGCCGTTCGGATTCGGCATTAAACAGGATTTCCCGCCATCGTGCTAAGAAGTACACACGCACACATGAATGGTTGCGAGAAAAAAGCTAGGCCCTGGGTACTAACGAGCCTGTTGCGCCATAAATTTATTTATTTGTTTTATGTTACAAACTTAATGTCAAAACTAATATACCCCTATGGGATACGATGTAAACAACTTTCAGTAAAATTTTCAAATATTCCAAGAAACTTTTAATGCAAAACCATTGGTTATATTAACATGAATATTTCGTCTATAGATCATTTTAGCCCACGCCCACTTTTTTGGGGCGTTTTCTAAGAAAACCCATTTGTATACCCATAGAAAAACGTCGTTTGTTGTCAAAACAAAACAAAACTTAGATACTATCTGAACAAGATGTGGTGACAATGACATTTTATATATTTCATCACCATAAAGCCCATATTTTGGGGATATCAGTTTTAAGGATGGAATGGGATAGGGTATTCAACGATCCACACAGCTAATTGTAGCCTTCTCATATGTTTTTCTGAACAGTCGGTGTCCTTTGCTTAGAAAGCTCAATGGCAGCTTTAATCTCCGCCTGCAGTTTGGTTTTGTAGATCTCGAATCGGCCATCCATTAGAATTTTTGTGAAACCAGGAATTTCTTGGTGGTTGGTGTAAGTAATCCAGCATAACAGTTTCGGGTGATATTATGGCCTGTTGACAGCGTCGGTATTGGTCTTTGATAACCAAGAGATTAAGAGATACGCGTTCTATGGGTGGAAATGAAAATAGCAGTATCAATAGAAAGGCTGAACGAGACGCGTCAGACTCCACGCTGATAACAAACAGTCCTAGCGATCTACTTACAATAACAGCACACAATTTCTCCCAAATTTTACTTCAGTTTTTTTTTCATACAAAAGTTGGACAAATCATAACTAAGGTCTCTAAGGTATGCGTCATGCATCATTTGATTGCAGCGCTTGAAGTGAATCCGCTAGAGGGAGATACAAATTTTGAATGTGAACCAAACCTAAGCGTTAAGTTTTTTTCTGCATTTCATTTGACATTTCTCAATTTAAGACTAACTCAGCACAATCGAGCAACGCGTTAAAGTTATTCAGGCTTATTATGAAAATGGGCTTTCAACTCAAAATGCATATCGTGCACTTCGTGATTTTTTCGGTCAATTTAATCGTCCAAATGTGCGTACAATCGGAAAAATCGTGCAAAAATTTGAGCAAACCGGGTCTGTAGGAGATGTGAAAACGCCAGTTGCATGATTGTACAGCTCGTACTGCAGAAAATATTGCTGCTGTTCGCGATTGTGTGGCACCTCTCACGCTCGTCGTTGATGCACATTATGCATAAAGACCTTGCTTACAAGGTACAATTGACTTTAGAACTAACGCCTCTTGACCAATTCAAGCGTCTTCACTGGTCAGAATGGTGGCAAGAAATGGCAACAGTGGATGATCAGTTTTCGAAGAAAATCATCTTCAGTGTTAGGCGCATTTTCACCTCAGTGGATTCGTCAACAAGCAGAATTGCCGCATTTGGGCGAATGATAATCCAAGAGTGTTTGTCGAAAAACCAATGCACCCACAGCGAGTGACTGTTAGGTGCGGTTTATGAGCTGGCGGTATTATCGGGCCGTTTTTTTTTTGCAAATGAGGCCGGTCAGGCAGTTACTGTGAATGGTGTTCGCTATCGTGAGATGATAACGAACTTTTTATGACCCGAATTGGAAGATATGGATGTGGACGATATGTGGTTTCAACAGAACGGTGCCACTTGCCACACAGCTAACGAAACAATGGTTCTTTTGCGAGACAAATTCAATGGCGGTGTTATCTCTTTCTGATTTGACACCGTTGGACTTCTATCTTTGGGGATATTTGATAGAAAAGGTGTACGTCCATAAGCCATCAACAATTCAAGAGGCTAAAGTATGAGATTATTCGGCACATTAATGGCATAGAACCTTACTTATGCCACTGCGTCTGTCGAACACTGCGTCCTAAGGTGAATAGCATTTTAAGTGATCATTAAATAAAAGAACTGAAGGCATCAGTTTGATGCATGGATGGTTTACGACAGATGTTACTTGTGTTCAAAGTATTCACCACGGTGCGTCGTCACCTAGGCTTCAAATTATCTATCTCTCATAGCAAGATTTTATTTCACCGAAGCACTTACTTTCATAAGGACATAAGACCAAAAGGTTTTATGTGAAAGTCTTTATTGCTGCAGATATATGTGCAGGCATACTTGATATGATTTTACATGCAAAAAATATCAGATATTAATGGATAGTTAGGTACATGCCCAAAAATAGGATTCGACAGTGCATTAGATGCGATACTTTACGCGATTTCAAAGCAGTAGAAGGTATTTCGGAAAACAAAGAGTTAGGGCTTTAAAAAGAAGGTATTGCATCCTTTTATAGGACTACTATCTAAATAAATATATAAAATGTTTACTCCGCTTAGTTTTATTCAATGTCAAGTCATCAAAAACTTTTTTCCTAACACCTCTTACAACAATTAATAATCAAATTCCATTTGCAGCTTTCCATCGATGAGGTGCGACTGAATAACTCTGGTGAAAAGTTCCTACAAAACAAAGAAATGTACCCGCCCTATAAACCGTTCAAAATCGTCCTCACCGCAGATGGTACCATCTCACATCTTCTATTCAAAGACAGCGATCCCATTTGGTCGACAAATTTTAAAAGGGCAATCGCCGCCACCCTACAATTTCAAATCAATTCCGTTGGAGCTTTTGTTGTTGATGAGGTAACCAAAGGTAACGCGGCAAGTAAACAATTCAAATTGTAACCAATTATCTCTGAGCAGACTGGCATCCATGGCAAATGCTCTACCGAGTATTTTGTGTCCAACAAAACCAACTACATTTCGATCCGAAAGACACCCGAACTGAAGACCTGCACCCCGTATTCCGAGGCTGTGCACATAACCCGTAGCAATGTACCGCCAAATTTGTGCGAGTTCGATTTTCAGAAGAGCGTTATAATTGGAAATGAAGCCGTTTACGGTTTACTTCCCCATCCGGATACCGAGTATTTCCTTAGCATGGCACATGTGAAGGGAACCACACTTATTCACACATTCGAGTCTACCGGCGAGGCCCAGTACATCAACTCAGAGTAAGAGAATCGCATTGATTAACCGCTTCCCTGCATGTAACCATACAGCCGTATAGCCGTAACACCTTACCAAACCACCCACCAACCCTCAAATGCTTTGTTTTCTTTTCGCCCACTGGCAGGCTTCTGTTGAACTTCCTAAACGAGACCACCATCGACAATGCCATCGATATTGAAACTGCAATGGCAGCGACTCCATCCGGCCTGGAACTCGACCCACTGGATTCAAATGATCCAACTGGTGGCCGACATCCACAGCTGCAGGAAGCACTAATAACCACCGCATCGGAAATGCTCAACAGCCTAGCAGAGGGCTTGGAGAATTCCGATTTGAAATTCGGCGAACCATACGACAGCACGCTGTCGGATATAATAAAAGTGCTCTCCGAAATGGACTACACATCGTTGAAGAAGCTTTACACAGAAGTGGACATCGGTACATCCTACCGACAGGAGACCATACGCAATATTTTCTATGAGATTATACCCAGGATCGGAACCAAAGCTTCGGTATTCCTGACCAGAGACCTGGTGATGGAAAAACAAATCAAATCCACCACTGCGGTGCAGTTGTTAATTTCATTGCCGTTTCATATTTTCGAGCTGTCCAAGGAATTGGTAAAGGAATGCGAATCGTTTCTAACGCTAGGTGAGTTGTTGTATTGGCATTGCATATACCTATACATAATGTGTTTATGTGTTTGTATGACGATATGATGAATCGTTTGATTTTGTGTGATTTAAGGTCCTGATCGTCCGGATGTAAGGCAGGCGGCTATTCTAAGTTTTGCAACACTGGTACACAATGTTTTTGTTGCCGATAGGATATCAAAGGATGTCTTCGAGGACTATGTTCAGAAGTATTTTAATCTGTTTTTGAGTAAGTATTGTTTTTTTTTTTTGGGTTGGGATGGGGTGTTATGAGTTTTATTATTTTAGTGGAATGTATGTTTTAGTGCCCCCTTAGCTAGTGCAGGCAGTGTTACAGATTCGAAACATTTAAATTAACGAAAATTAGTGCGTGCTAGTCCGGAATAAATCTGGTCCGAACATGCCCCTACAATCGGCCCAGTCCTTAGCTAAATGCCTCCAGTAGGTCGGTTTCTACTTGTGCGCTCCACTTAAGGCGATGTCTTCATCTACTGCGTCCGACGTCTGGCTGGGAATCGAAGACTCTGCGAGCCGGAGTATTGGTGTCCATTCGTTCAACATGTCCTAGTTCAAATTGAAGAAGTCCCATGACAGCGCATCGCCTTGCGCAGTTCAGTGGCTCTTCTTTTTTTGTGGATCGTGTAAACGGTGCTGAGGTTCCGATCAGATTTGGCTTATGAGTTGGTGGATGTTACTTAACATCATTAAGGTTGGATTTAGATATTGCTATCCTCACTTCACTTAGGTAGGGTGGTTGGCAGTTTTCGCTTTCGTTGCCAATATTAAATGGTTCGTTCTACCTGACAGCGGAATGTTGTTCGTCATCGCCGTTTTCTCTTCTTCCATACCCTCAGCATCGACTGTGTCTCAACTACGATATTTCCCTGTTCATCTCGACAGGATTCAGTTCGAGCCTTGTATCCTTGGCTTTGACGTTTACACTTTGGTAAAACTTGCGAACATCGTTCCTGGAGTGGCACCTCTCTATATCCTCGATCGCGCGCTTTTCTTGCTTTTTTTTCTTTTTTTCTGAAATGCCGGTGTTCTTCCCTTCTTCTATGCGTTTAGAGTTCAATGGCAACTCTCGTCGTCACCTACAGCTTAGCCTTGAAGACCTCGTTCTTGGCTGCGAGCATGTTTCTACAATCCTCATCGAACCAGGTGTTTCTTGCTGGTGAGCGCTAGAAACCTAGCACATCAGTTGCAGCTGATCTAATGGCATCGTTGCCATTGATCTGCGATATGCGATGCTGGTGGTATGGTGTTAATCGAGAGGTTAAGGGATAAGCGTTGCGCGAAGGTCTTGGCGGTTTCTTGGGAGTGCATTCTTTCGATATTAAATTTTCTTTACAGTATTTCTGGATTGTTGTGACGTGGTTGATATCCGCATTCCACCCTTGGCTGCAACTAGGTAGTGGTCCGGAATGTTCGGACATCCAAAATACTGGATGCGTGGCTCTTATCAATCGCAATATGATTAATTTGGTTGACCGTTTGTTGATCTGGAGACCGTCATGTCCCCTTATGGATATCGAGGTGAGGAAACCTTGTGCTGGCTATAGTTGCATTTCGTTCCGTAGCGAAGCCAATGAGACCATTGCCGGAAGTGTTGTCGTGTAGTCTATGTTTTCCGACAATACCGGTAAAGATGTCGTCTCTTCCTACCTTTGCGTTAAAATTTCCCAGCACGATTTTAACATCTTACTTCGGAAGTCGCTCATAGGTTTTGTCAAGGAGCTCGTAGAAGCAGTCCTTCTGAATCATCTTTTTCCTCAGTTAGGGCCTGAACGCATATAAGGCTTATGTTGTCGAATTCGGCCTTGATGCGGATAGTTACAATGCGTTTTCTAATGTCTTGGAAACATAAGACTTCTTGCCTAAGTCTGGCACTTATAACAAATCCACTTCCGGATAGCCGCTGTTTCTGCTCTCTATAACACGGTCCGTAGCAGATGTCACAGTTCTTCATCCTCTTTTTGCCCGGTCCATCCCATCGTATTTTCTGGATGGCAGTAGTGTCTGCTTTGTCTGTCGAGCTTCCGCTGTCTGCCGAGCTTCCGCTAGTTGTTCATTTCAGGTGCAAATACGAACGTCGTTGTAAAATCAGTCCTTTTCGAGGCTATTGGTTGCTCCGTACCAATTAATTTTTCCCAAAGCACAACCCCCCCCCCCCCTGGAGGGTAAGTTCCAATTAATTAGATACCCCTAGGACACGGGGCCATCAGTATCCACTATGGGTATGAGCGCTGCCGTTGGCCCTTAGGTTCATCCGCCACAATCTCTGTTCAAGGGGCCTGACTTACCCTTGAAATTCCTAGACAACCGGTTGTCCGAATATGTCGAATATGTCTAGGTTCAGCTGGCACAGCAGGCCGGGAATTCATTCCTTAACAATCCGACCAGGCTGTTTATAGTGTTGCTGTTTTTTGTCTTGTTATCAAAACTCGCATCTATGGGTTAATTTAACCGATTCTAAACAAACCGGACCTTGATGTGGTTCGAAAAGCATTTGAAAAGGTCCATTTGGAAGTCCACTTATAAAACCACTGATTTATGTTAATGGACACCCAAAGACCGAGGGTGTTTCTGTAACTCCACGACTCATTCAATAAAAGAACACTAAGACGATGCCTACCAAATTCAATTAGACAGGCCATAATTACCCTCGAATTGATTGTAAGGAATTCCATTCAAAGTGTTAGTAGAACTGTGGTCTAACTACTAGCACTAACAAAATCAAACCCCAAAAACTGACAAACGCCCGACCAGATAACACAGTCATGTAGCCTGAATGGTTTCTTTCAAACTTATAATTAAGTTCCGCATTTGATGTCCAATCCAAATTAGAAGGGAACCCAGTTAGGCACACCTCGAGTGTGTCAAAGGGAGACAACGAAAAAACACTTTACGAATTCGATTAAGTGTTCGAATCGAATCCGTGCTATTTAGCTCATTGACACTTTTAATTGACAGCGATACAATCGTATTGTTGTCATTTCACCTCAATCGGTGATAACATTTCGTCCCCTGATAGGTTGTATCCCTTGGGAAAGACAGCCGTGCATTTAGTGAATTTGGCAAGTGGAATTCTAATCGGGACTCAAAATGGTCAGGGGAGGCATTTTGTTATCCCCTCGAGAATACGGTTTTCTTGTACTTTTTTAATCGAATTTCATTTGCTTACAATGCCAGTGGTGACATTTATTAATGTTCTCTTGCGAGAGGGTGGTAATGCGCTTTCATTAGTAATCACTATCAGTGTTAACATATATAGTTATGTATATATAAAGATGTATATTATGTTTTCTATGGGTACTTTTTCAATTATGTGAGGTCGTTTAAGCTATAGCCGGATTGACACTTGTCAATTACCACAATTTCCTGGTAGAACTTACAGAGAGCTTTGTGTATTTTGGGAAACGTGTCTACACATGTTATTTCGATTGTTATTCATAGAGGTGGGGACCTCAGCTTCCTTAAGGGAATGGAAAAGTTCTTGAGGAATATGGAATAGCATTGAATATTATATGCTGACCACTTGGGGAATCAAAATCATTGACGCCGTTTGCATTTTCACGTGAAATGTAAGAACCCTTAGCTTCTAATTGACAGACATCACTGCCATTCAGGAAATACAATCCGATAGACCGGGCAAATTATAAGGGTGAAACTGTAACATACAGTGGATTAAAATATATGGCGTTAACAGTTCATGCAGTTATTCATACAGTTCATACAGTTATTATTTTTGCAACAAACAATTAGCGAAGTAGCGATACCATATTTCAAAGCTTAAAAATTAAGAAAAACATAAAAATTTACCCTTTAAGATGTTAAGGCCAGAAGGAACGTGCGTCGCTGAAGTATAATACTAGAAAGCAATCCGAATGGGAAAATTCGACTTTGAGTGTTCATCAGTGGTCTCATTGGTTGTCACCATTTTGCCAATGTTCGGCTGTGTTGGTACGAAATAGTTTTATAGTTTTGATATCTGGATACGGTTGCATGTTTAAGAACGAGGTAGACTCTGATTGGCCTTAATTTGGCAATGTCCAGTGGTTTTAACTCTGACTACACATCAATTTTGCTTAATTTTAGCTTTAAGTGGTAACCATCGGATACTGGTCTCATCCAACCGAGTTGAGCTAAAGGATAAGTTTGAGTGTTAATAATGGCACGAAATACCCGGCCTGCTGTCCCAGAAGAAGCTAGATGAGCTGTTTCGACATATTCGGACAACAGGTTATTTCAGGAATCTCAAAGGCAAGTCAGACCTCTTGAGCAGAAATGGTAGCTAACGGCTGTGCTCAATTCCTTAGTGGATACTGATGACACCTTAAAGTTAGTGTTCTTTGGTTTTACTACTCACTGACTAACGACAAAAAGGCCAACGACGTGAGTATCTGCACCTGGAATTTGCGAACATTAAACATTAGAGGTACAGGCAAACAACTATCGTAAGCCATAAGCTCATACACAGCAGACATTACTGCTATCAAGGATATACGATATGATATCCTTAAAATTAAATATAAGATGAAAAACTGCGACATCTACTACGGACCGTGCTTAAGCAGAAAGTCTTATGTTTTCATGACATTTGTGAGCAATTCACATCAAGGCAAAATTCGCCAACATTAGCATTATATGCTCTTACGCTAGACAGAGAAAAAATATGATATAGCTGATGATTCCTTCTATGGGCTACTTGACAACACCTATGAGCGACGACCGAAGGAAGAGAAGATATCTTTAGCAGCATTATAGGAAAACACAGCCTACATGAAAAAAAGGCTGGTAACGGACTTAGGCTAATTGCTTTTAATACGGAAGAAAATGCCACTATAGCCAGCACACGGTTTCCTCACCTCGATATCCATAAGGGCAAATGGCGGTCTCTAGATCAACGAACGGTCAACCAAATTGATCACATTGCGATAGACCAGAGGCACGCCTCCCGCATTTTCTATCAACTTATAAGAAAAATCTCGTCGGATGAAAGTATGCCTGAAGAACGAAACCTCAGCATTTTTGCCCGATCTACAAAATGTAGATCCTCTGAACTGCCCCAAATACAGTGGCATCATTCTCCTCAACATCGCCTACAAGTCCTGTCGCCCGTAATTTGTGAACGCATGAAGCCGTTTACTCACAACCTGATCGGCACTCATCAGTGCCAGGAAAGTCCATGACCGATTAAATTTTCACACTTTGGCCAATCCTGGAAAAATCCCAAGGAATCCATATCAATACCCAGTACCTATTCATCGATTTCAAAGATGGAGAATTCTCGCTGCTCCATCAGAGTCGGAAACGACCTCACCGACACATTCGATACCAAAAAAGGATTTAGGCATGGCGATGCGCTGTCATGAGACTTCTTCAATTTGATTCTTGAAAGGATTATGCAAAACTTACAAGCCAACACCAGAGGCACAATTTTCCATAAATCGGTGCAACTATTAGCATACGCCGACATTATTGACATCATGGTAGGACCCAATATGATCTCATAGCCACGTTTGCTGCTGTAGAGAAGGAAGCCGCAAAAAATGGGTTTAGCAGTATATGAGGACAAGACAAAGTATATGTTATCAACACGAAAGGATACACAATATCTACGAATTGGAAAGAACTTGGTAAGACTAATTCTTCGTGGATCGGGCAGACGATGCTGAGGTTCCATTCTTCCGGCATACTTTCATCCGACCAGATTTCGCTTATGAGTTGGTGGATGTTACTTACCTAGTCATCTCCGCCGGCTTCATAAAGCTCCGACAGCCTTAATAAGCTTGAGTTTAGATATTGCTATCCTCACCTCACTCACGTCGGGTGATTGGCTGTTTTCGCCGTCGTTGCCAATATTGAATGTTTCGTCATCGCCGTTTAACAGTCTGCGGTAGTGGTTCTTCCATATCCTCAGCACCGACTGTGTCTCAACTACGATATTTCCTTGTTCATCTCGACAGGATTCTGTTAGAGCCTTGTATCATTGGCATCATCGCTCCTGGAGTGGCATTTCTCTATATCCTCGATCGCGCGCTTTTCTTGCTCTTTTTTCTTCTTTCTGAAAAGCCGGTGATCATCCCTTCTAATTCGCCTATAGAGCTCAATGGCAGCTCTCGTCTTCACCTGCAGCTTAGCCTTGTAGGCCTGGTTCGTGGCTGCGAGCATATGTCGAAGGGGCCAGGGGATTCGCTTTATTTCTGCACAGGCTGAGCAAATTCAGTTTCCCCATATACTCGGAGATATTAGAATGATGAGTAGGAAAAGATAGAAAAACTTACGGAATAGTTTTGCTAGCGTAGAAACAGCTCTTAACAACAGTCTGAAACGGCGGATTTGTGAATGTCAGACAAAAATCTTACAAGTGTACAGTATGAAAGTGAAGCTGCTTCATAGAGCGATCGACGTTTTCAAGTGAAAGAGGAGACTGGACACAATCTCACAAATACAATCAGGGAACCAAATGCATAGAAAGCAGTCTGACAGCTGTAATGTCATTTTATTTAGTTTTTTTTTCAAATGACCAAACGTTTTACTGTCTCTGGAACATTGTGAAATTTGTTGCCCTTACTTTTGATCATCAAAGAATTCAGAACTTAATATTATATGTGACACATTTTCACTAATTTATGCAAATCCTTAACTTTAGAAATTTATGATTTCGATAATCATATCATTAAAATAAAAAAATAAAACAATATTTATAACAAAATTTATGTCCTTTTAGATGGACATGACTATGAGAATAAAATGCTATACCTTCAAGGCTTGAGTAACTTACAACTGGGTAACGTCGCCAACTACTTGGATCCAATCGTCAATAGTGATGGAGAAAATGATGATATTAAATTTCTAGCTGCCTGGGCTACAATGCCTTTGGCAACAACGCGTCCTGATAAGGTAATAAAATTCCAATATACACATAGAAATAATCATGTAAACGTATTTATATTCATCTTTCAAGATATACGAACTGTATTGGCCCATTTTTGAATCGAAAAATGCAACCCTGGAACTACGAGTGGCAGCTGTCACCTTACTCCTAATATCAAATCCTACATCAGCTCGCCTAATAAGTATTCATCGGATTATTCAAAGTGAAACGTGTCCTCATATGATAAACTACTACCGGACAACGATCAAGAGTATTTCGGAAACGACATTCCCATGTTATCAGCATTTGTAAGTATTTCCGTAATGATTTTTGACAGTGCAGTGAATTAACAACCACGGAAATAAGACCTGCCACGAAAAAGAATTAACCCCTGCGGGTGTCATTGCCATTTGTAATTGGAATTCTGTTCATCAGAGTTTGAATGTGGGTGGGGATGCATGCTGCCTTCGGGGGCTTATTTAATGTTGGATTTGAGATGTGTGCGACGTTGGATG
Organism: Rhingia rostrata; assembly: GCA_949824845.1. NCBI lineage: Eukaryota > Metazoa > Arthropoda > Insecta > Diptera > Syrphidae > Rhingia > Rhingia rostrata. Next base: position 114,781,687 of record OX463756.1, on the reverse strand, counting down.
CATGAAAAGTAAATAAACCCCACAAGCAAAAGACATTAACAGCTGTGGGAGTTATTTCCATTTCCAAAAATAAATAAGAAGTAAGCACCATGTGGCTTATTTACGCGGGGGTTATTTCACTGCACCGTTTTAGACATTTACATATATCAGCCGGTAGTACCAGCTATTTTATTTTTCTTCAAACTGGGGACTTATTTTGGACATTTGTGGCCGAATTTTTACTGGGAAAACTGTGAAGTTAGATAGCGATTAGCTACACAGCGGTTACGGAAGGATGTAATTGTTTTTTCACCACAATATTTCCCTCAATAAAAAAAGCTGCCAAAAGATTATATAACAAGCACTAGACATTTAAAACATTTCACAATTGTGATCTCTATTGCAAGTACAGAGTGGTCCAATAAGAGCTTCCTGACATTTTTTTGTATAAGACCTTAAAACTCAATGTATTGAGGAAAATCTCGAAGAACAATGTCAACGATGCCATTAAATCAGATGCAACTGATGTCCTAGGTTTCTCGCGCCCACCAGAAGCCAGAAACACCTGGTTTGATGAGGAATGGCGACAGTTGCTCCCACCCAAAAACGAGTCCTACAAGGCTAAGCTGCATGTGAAGACGAGAGCTGCGATTGCGCTCTATAGGCAGAGAAGATAGGAAGAACACCGGCTTTTCAGATAGAAGAAAAAAGAGGAAGAAAAGCGCGCGATCGAGGATATAGAGAGGTGGCACTCCAGGAACGATGTTCGAAATTTTACCAAAGGGTAAAACGTCAAAGCCAAGGATGCAAATCTCGAACTGATTCCTGTCGAGATGAACAAGGAAAAGCATAGTTGAGATGCAGTCTATGCTGAGGATATGGAAGAACCACTACTGCAGACTGTTAAACGGCGATGACGAACAACATTCCGCTTTCAGGCAGAACGAACCATTCAATATTGACAAAGACAGCGAAAACTGCCAACCACCCGACCTGAGTGAAGTGAGGATAGAAATATCTAGACTCAAGCTTAATATGTCTGCCGGAAATGACGGCCTTCCCTTCGAGCTTTATAAAGCCGGCAGAGATGACTTAGTAAGTAACATCCACCAACACGTCTCCTTAATATCGCCTACAAGATCCTACCTGCGGTAATATGTGAACGCTTGAAACCGTTTACCAACAACCTGATCGGAAATTCCACAACCGATCAAATTTTCACACTTCGGCAGATCATGGGAAAAACCCATGAAGTTCATATCGAAACCCACCATCTATTCATCGATTTCAAAGCCGCATACGATAGCATTTATAGAGACGAACTATACAGAGCCATGTCTAGTTTGGGTATACCGCCCAAACTCGTCCGTTTGTGTAGGATGGCGATGGAGAATTCTCGCTGCTCCATCAGGTTCGGAGACCGACATATTCGATACCAAAAAAAGGATTTAGGCAAGGCGATGCGCTGTCATGTGACACAATTTTCCAAAAATCGGAGCAACTACTAGCATACGACATGACATCATTGGTCGGACCCAACGTGATGTCATAGCCACGTTTGCTAGTATAGAGTAGTAAGCGGCAAAAATGGGTTTAGTAGTAAATAAGAGTAAGAATAACTAGGTTAAGACAGAACGTCACCACTGACAGATATAACTTTGAGGTATTACGGGACTTTGTCTATCTCGGCTCCGCTATCAACTCTGACAACTATATCTCGTCAGAAATGAAACCAAGATTTACTCTTGCCAACTGCTGTTTCTTCGGGGTAAGAAGGCAATTCAGTAGTAAAGCCTCGAACTACTAAGGAGATCCTATATGAGACCCTGATCATCCCATTCCTTCTATACGGCGCATGGACCGTCTCAAAGGCGGATGGAGAAATCCTTGGTCGATTTGAGAGGAAAATTCTTCGAAAAATGTTCGATCCTGTTTGCGTTGACGGACTATGGAGACGAAGATTCAACCAAAAACTATGCGAGTTCTACAGCGACATGCCGCTGGTCAAAAAACTCAGCATTGGACGTTGAAGTTTGCTGGGACATGTAAAACGAATACTCCGGCTCGCAGAGTCTTTGATTACCAGGAAGACGTCGGAAGCAGTAGAGGAAGACCTCGCCTTAAGTGGTGTGCAAAAGTAAAAACCGACCTCAACTAGCTTGGAGTGCGCAACTGGAGGCAGTTAGCTAAGGACCGGGCTAATGGGAGAGGCATATTGGTTGAGGGCTATGTTCATTCCGGACTGTAGCGCCACTTAAGTAATTAAATAACTTGATCGCTACTGACATTGGGGTCGTTCGTATTGTTTCAACCGCAGTAGAAGTACTCTCCTAGAAGGTCTTTCCTGATTTGGGAAAAAGCGGGGCACATGGAAATGAAGTGCCCTGATGCTTCTTCCACCTCCACGTTTTTTGCTTGTTTGTGAGTGGTTGGCAAGAATTATTCGGGCAATACCCAATTCCAACAGCATTTCTTCAGACACTGTGGGCCAATCAAATCCTGTGGTCTTATCAATTTTAACTAACTTCCTCAGTCGTTTGGTAGTCATAATCGATTTGGTAGTCATGGTTAAGTGCCCCTTATTATATATTATGATACCTATCACATACCCTTATTTGATTTCAGACGACGGCTTCTATCCTACATGCTGCGACATCTGCCGCAAAAACCCGAACCCCGTTACTGGGTAACCGGCAACTACATCTTTGACTATCGTGACTCGAAATTCGGTATAGGAGCTATGCTACAAGCATTCATGGTCGGTGATCCTAAGTCCGATCTACCCGTTGTGGCGTACTTTAAATTTGATACCGAATCCTTGGGTAAATTCACCGGTCAACTAGCGGTATGTAATAAAAAGGATTTTCAGCAAAATTTCAAATTAAACCCTCCCTCTTATTTAGCTTTATATAAAAGGTCGCGGCCTTCCGGATGCTGTTCTTGGGCGCTTGCTCAAAACCCAAATGGATACTGTAAAATTTGAAGATATAAAGGGCATTCTAGATTTAATGAATGCTCCTCGAATTGAGAATAAACCGTTGCACTTGGAGTTCATCCTTCAAATGGAAGGCAAGACGGTACTATCATACTACCTAAATCAAAAGACCTATTTGAACCTTAGCTATAATGATCGTAAGTATACATACTATAAGGAGGATTTCGACATGTGAATGCTTTATAAATGACCTTTCAGTGATAAGCCGTTTGAACTTCCTCATCGCATCGGATAGTCACATCAACATGCAAACAGTACGATGGCCTTTCATGACGAAATACACAGTGCCGACAGTTATAGGAACAGCAGCTGATGTTTTACTACAAACGACGGTATTAACCTCGTTGAGGGGCAATATAACCCAACACAAGCTAGCAGATGCCGTCAAGAGGACTCATCAAATCGACGCAAGGTACCGTAAAACTACAAAGACTAACTTGCATCAACATAATGAGCGTTTTTTTTTGGCGCCCCTAGGTATTCATTATACGCTTCCTGTCGTAGTCGAAGTTACAATCCATTCCTTAACCTGGACCATGAAATTAACCGCGAACAAGGATTCCTTATCTACATTCCATTCAATAATGATCTAGTGGCGAATATTACCAACTACTGCCTTCAGTACTCATTCTCGAGGCCGGAGAAGCTCACTAGTGGACTGTCTTTCAAGTCGAGGTCGGTTACTTCAACAAAGGGCTTTATAACTAAGTCATCCAATCTGCCATTTGAGGAACTTATTTTGCCGGAACGAACGAACGGAGTGGTTGGTCTTGACATTGTTTTGAAAAATTACCAATGCTCAAAAAATCTTTCATTTCAGTTTGAACTGTTCAAGTATGACTCTGAGGATTTGGGTGTTTCATTTGCCGTGAATACCAACCTTAATGAATTAAACAAATATCGAGGAATGATACTCAAGTCGGAGTTTATGGAAAAGTAAATTTAAGACTTACTTGACTTTTAACTGATTTAAGCGGTTATTTTTATTAATATCTTGTAGTGGCTTCTCACGGAACATTGTGGTGAATGTACTTATGTACCTGTTTGGAGTAGCACAGCTGAGTTCAATACATTTGGGACATGATCGGAACTTTACATTGCTGATGACAAATGAGAATAGCACAAAGGTGAGTTGGAACATGGAGGTTTATTGGGACAAAAGTTCGTTTTATGATGAATTGATCATTTTGGAGTAGGAGCCATTTTGGATTGCCTATGAAATATAAAGCTTTCAAGATCAATTCATTGTAGGTGTCTAGAGCTAAAGTTTTATGGAACATTTTAACAAATTGTAAGCATGCAATCTTTAAGGTATATGATACATTTATAGCTAGTAATATGAAAAAAGTCCTTGGTAGCGCATTCGTCTTACAATTCGTATCATATCATCAGAGCCTATGGACTGAAAGATCAGTCTTATTACGACCAGAGAAGCATTCTATGTGTTCCTACCAAACCGATCTTACAGATCATACTTCGCTGCGGAACCAAATGCCTCTATAGCCAGCACACGGTTTTCTCACCTCGATATCCATAAGGGGACATGGCGATCTCAAGATCAACGAACGGTCAACCAAATTAATCACATTGTGATTGACCAGAGGTACGTATCCAGTATTTTGTATGTCCGAACATTCCGAGGGGCTAACATCGACTCGGGCCACTAACATTACAAGGAAAGAACACAACGCCACAAAAAACCAGAAAGACTGTGAAAAAATTTAATTTCAAAATACTGCAATCGCAAGAGACCGCCAAGGCCTTCGCACAACACGAATGCCTTAACCTCACCACGAACTACCAGCATCAAATGCCGAAGAACAATGTGAGCAATGCCAAGAAGCTTCTAGATCAGCCAGAAGTGATGTGCTAGGTTTATTGAGCCCAACAGCAGAAAAACCCTGCTTTGATTAATAATGCCGACAGATGCTCGCAGCCAAGAACGAGGCCTACAAGGCTAAGCTGCAGGTGAAGACGAGAGCTGCATCTATAGGCATAGGCATAGAAGAAGGGAGAGACACCGGGTTCTTCAGGAAGAAGAGAAAAGAGCAAGAAAAGCGCCCGATAGAGGGTGCCAGTTTAGGAACGATGTTCGCAAGTATTACCAAAGTGTAATACGGCAAAACCATGCTCGAGCAGAATCCTGCCGATGTTAACAAGAAAATATCGTAGCTGAGACACAGTCGATGCTGAAGATATGGAAGAACCACTTCTGCAGGCTGCTAAACGGCGATAACGAACAACATTCCGCTGGCAGGCAGAATGAACCTTTCAATATTAACAACGACAACGAAAACTGGCAACCACCCGACCTAAGTGAAGCGAAGATAGCAATATGTAAACTCAAGCTTAACAAGGCTGCCGGAAATGATATCGATGACTTGGTAAGTAACATCAAAGCGTATAGAACTACATAGAGTGCGCATCTCATACAACGAATATTTTCTATGTGGGGTACTGGGATTGATACACAAGTGTTCATATTCCTATCCCAGCATCAAACAACAGCTTTGCCGACTAATACGATCTACGAAATGTTCCCTTCGCACTTACCGCCCGCGTTTGAAACGGCTTCAAATTATTTAGCTGTGATGCGCACTCTATGTAGCTCTATACTTTTTGGTAACATCCACCAACTCAAAAGCCAAATCAGTTCCGATGAAAGTATGACTGAAGAAATGAACTACAGCATCGTTTTCCCGATCCACAAAAAAGGAGACCCTCTGAACTGCGCCAACTACAGAGGCATAAGGATCCTCCACTTCGCATACAAGATCCTATCTGCCGTAATATGTGAAAGCCTGAAACCGTTTACCAACAACCTGATCGGGCCTTATCAGTTTGATTTTAGGACTGGAAGGTCCACAACTGACCAAATCTTCACACTTCCGCAGATTCTGGAAAAAACCCAAGAAGTCCAAATCGATATCCACCAGCTATTCATCGATTTCGCATACGATTGCATTTATAGAGACGAACTATACAGATACAGAGGTCGTGTTGTTCTACGACTATGGCTGGATGTTGTAGCACTAGGGTAGACTCTGATTGGCCTTAACTTTGAAATGCCCAATCGTTGTTACTCTGACTACACATCAAGTGCTTATTTTTACCTCCAAGTGGAGGTCTCATCCAACCAACCAAACGACGTTATTGGATCATTCTCTTCTTGGAAACGCTGAATGGGTAGATGGAGTTATAGTAATGACCTTAAAAGACTTTCTTGTTTTAATTTCTGTTTAAACAACCGAATGGTGTGCTTATATCTTTTATTATATTTTCGAATTTGTTGCATTTAACTGTGTTTTTATGGTTTTGTTTCCTATAGGTTGAGGGATCCTTCTGTAATGCGGAGATTCTGAATGGAGATGACAATATTGGGCATCAGTTTGCATTTACAATGATTCATACGAATGATATGTCTAGCAATGTCCTGCATAAATGGAACACAACAATGAACTTTAAACAATCCACCAAAACTAAATGGTATAACGTCATCGGTATAATAGAACGGACAACTGAAGTGGATGATAGTGGATGGAAGGTGAGTAGCTTTAAACAAAAATTGGTTATTATCTCAATTTAAAATGTAAAATTGCCAGCAATATCGCAAAATTACAATCGAAAACCAAATGGATATTTTTTAACAAAAAATTTGAGCATCAATGTTGTTTTAATTTTGCAAAAGTGCTCTCCTATAGAAATAGAAAATACTTGCTTACTTAACAGGCTTCCGACATGTTGATGGCCCTGTTTTCTGTAATATCCTCCTTCTCTTTTATGAGCTCTAGTATACGCATTGCCTTGGTCCTCGAAACACAGTTTTTTTCTCGAAAATGGGGCCAGGATTTGAACATCCCCTTAGCTGAAACATTACTATTCTTTCAACAAAATCCACTTGTTGCAAAAGCTTATAAAGATCGATCGATCCTCGCAGTTGCAATTATCAAATGTGCAGTTTTGTCTAATGATGTGGGTCCATTGTTGCATTTGGTGGGTTCATTAGTTGCTTTTAAATAACGTCCCAAAGCTAAACAGGTTTCTAAAACAATGAACCTGCGCCTCAACAAACATGCCCCTCGAATTAGTCCGGTCCTAACTGACTCCTAACTGACTTGTGCGCACCACTGAGGGAATCGAAGACTCTGCGTGCCGGAGTATTGGTTTGTATTCTTTCTAAATGTTCTAGCTTCACAGCTCGCATAGTTTTTGGTTGAATCTTCGTCTCCATAGCCAGTAAGCGCAAACGTGACCGAAGATTTTTTGAAGAATTTTCCTCTCGAATCGACCTAGGATTTCTTAATCCACTTTTGAGACGCTCCATGCTTCAGCGCTGTAGAGCAGGACTGGGATGATCATGGTCTTAAATACGATCTCCTTAGTAGTTCGAGTGAGGGATTTACTAGTAAATTGCCTTCTTAGCCCGAAGAAACAGCGGTTGGCAAGAGTAATTCTTCGTTTAACTTCTGACGAGATGTTGTTGTCGGAGTCGAGGTAGACAAAGTCCCGATTCATCGATGTTGTGTGTCCTTTCGTGTTGACAGCATATACTTTGTCTTTCCCTCATTTACCGCTTAACCCATTTTTGCTGCTTCCTTCTCTATACTAGCAAACGTGGCTATGACATCACGTTGAGTCCTGACAATGGTGGCAATATCTTCATTCATTGTGCCTCTGGTGTTGGCTCTGGAGTTTTGCACAATCCTCTCAAGAATCAAATCAAAGTCACATGACAGCGCATCGCCTTGCCTAAATCATTTTTTGGTACCGACTGTGTCCGTGAGGTCGTTTCCGATCCTGATGGAGCAGCGAGAATTCTCCATCGTCATCCTAAACAAACGGACGAGTTTGGGCGGCATACCAAAACTGAACATGTCTCTGTATAGTTCGTCTCTATAAATGCTGTCATACACGGCTTTGAAATCGATGAATAGGTGGTGGGTTTCGATTTGGACTTCTTAGTTTTTTTTTCAGGATTTGCCCAAGTGTGAAAATTTTATCGGTTGTGGACTTTCCTGTTCTAAAACCACACTGATAAGAGGCAATCAGGTTGTTGGTAAACGGTTTCAGGCGCACACATATTACGGCAGATAGGATCTTGTAGGCGATGTTGAGGAGACTTATACCTCTGTAGTTGGCGTAGTTCAGAGGGTCTCCTTTTTTGTGGAGGGCAAACGATGATGCTGAGGTTCCATTTTTCAGGCATACTTTCTTCCGACTAGAATTGGCTTATAAGTTGGTGGATGTTACTTACCAAGTCATCTCTGACGGCTTTATAAAGCTCAGGAGAAAGGCCGTCATTTCCGGCAGCCTTATTAAGCTTGAGTTTATATATTGGTATCCTCACTTCATTCAGGTCGGGTGGTTGGCAGTTTTCGCTGTTGTTATTATTGAATGGATCATTCTGCCTGACAGCGGAACGTTGTTCGTCATCGCATTTAACAGTCTGCAGAAGTCGTTCTTCCATATCCTCAGCATCGACTGTGTCTCAACTACGATATTTCCTTGTTCATCTCGACAGGATTCTGTTCGAGCCTTGTATCTTTGGATTTGATGTTTTACACTTTGGTAAAACTTGCGAACATCGTCCCTGGAGTCCTCTCTATACCCTATATATCCAATGGCAGCTCTCGTCTTCACCTGACACCTGCAACGTGTCAACTAGCCAGGCAACTCTGGCCAAACTATAATCAAAAGCTCACCATCTTCTTGACAATGCTGAAAATATAAATCATCAGCACGGTAATCGGTATCCTTTCAGGACACTGTCCTATAGGCATACACGGAAAAAGACTAGGCCTCTTTAGCAATAGCTTCTGTAGAAGTTGCCTGGACGAAGAAGAGGAGGAAAATATTACTCACCTTCTCTGCTCTGGTCCTGCTCTCTCAGACAAAAGAAAACTACATCTGGGAAACTACTTCTATGATGATTTAGGTGAGCCGGCTAAAATTAACGACAGAAACGTCCTTCCCTATATAGTCAGCTCTGAATGGATCAATTGAATAAGTGTGCACGCGCATCGCGTGCTATAGCCCAAGCTATCTTATATGTTCGGATTCGGCATAAAAATGTAAGTCCCGCCATAGTGCAAGCATTAAATGTTTGTGCGAGAAACAAATTGCCTCCGGGTTGTGCCATAATGTGAAATGATGGATAAATATAACCTTTTTTTTTTAACACTCGGTTCCTTATAAATGAAAGTCTTGTACGAACTGTTATGTAAGCCGAATTCTAAAGGCTGGCTGGAGATACGATTTTTCTTAACAATAATTGATACTACGCCAAACTTTCGCATTTCCTACGGTAGAATAACGCCAGTGAAAAAAATAAATGGTGGTGAGAATAGAATCTAGTGCTCTAGCGTGGCAATTCGCACTTACGATTAACGACATCTTTTAGTGGAATATTTGCAAGTATTGGTTAAATAGTTTCAACAACGAGCGAGTAGTTAACTAAGTGTATGTGGATAAACCGAAATGTACCAAAACCAAAAACATGTAACCATAGTCAAGCATATGCCTAGGATCCACTCCTTAAACACGTAACACGATAAACACGATTTAATGCAATGCGTGCCCCTTATCCGGAACTAGATTTTACATGTCATCCAAATTCCTTCATTCCAGTATCGTTTTGTAGACACTTCTCATTCGCGTTGGCAATACTTTATGGTGGGTTCAAACAAATTGCGAAAGACGTCGTATGATGCTATATCGGCTGCATATACTCCCACCGATGATGAATGATGTTCTGGCCCGGATTTCATACAATCGTACAGATTCTCCTCGACGGGTGTGCAGGAGTAAATACATTTTTCAACTGGTCACATATTTCTTTGGTTAAGTGCTTACGCAGCAGGGAATCAGTACACGCTGGGTCCTCCATTAGGGATTTGAAGCCATCGTCTATCATTGCTACCACCTCGTCCGGGGCGAGTTTTCTTTGGGGAGCCACTTTTTTTAGGGGATACCTGTATGAGGGAAATGTTTAAATGCTCTTATACCATTTACTGTGTGCGCTTCGGGTTCTCATTTCAGTGGTGTGATGATCCAATTGGCTTGAATGCATTTCCGTGCATAGCGTATGGAACCTAATGAAAATGTTGTACCACATTCGAGCGTTTTTTTTAAGCCAATTTTCAGAGATTGTCTTGGTGCTGTTTTTTATTTACTGAAGCCTTCTTTGAATGTTTTTCTTATATAAATACATGCAGTATGTACATAATATGCAGAAAAGAATCCTGATAGTCAACATTTATTTGTACGATTTTAACGAGAGTTAAAAAGGACAACTACGTTCGTATCTGCACCTGGCGTTCATATCTGCAAACGGCGATGAGAACATTAAACAGGAGAGGTGCAAGTGAGTCTTTTGTTTCCGAGACATTAGCGAATGCATTGTAACAATCCGCATTAGGGCCAAAATCGCCAACATAAGCGATGTTGGATTGCTTCTATGCGCTCCTCGATAAAACCTATGAGCGACTATCGAAGTACGACGCTAAAATCGTGCTGGGAGATTTTAACTCAAAGGCAGGAAGAAAACTAATCTTTAGCAGTTTGGTCGGAAAACAGCCTACACGACAACACGTCTTGTAACGGACTTAGGCTAATTTACTTCACTACGGAGCGGAACTCCACTACAGCCAGCACACGGCTTCCTCACCTCAGTATCCATAAGGGGACATGGCGGTCTCTAGATCAACGAACGGTCAAACAAATTGATCACATGGCGATAGACAAGAGGCACGCATTCGGTATTTTGGATGTCCGAACATTCCGAGGAGCTAACATCGACTCAGACAACTACCTTGTTGCAGCCAAGGTAAGAATGCGGACATTGAATACGCCACAAGAATCCAGAAATACAGTGAAAAAATTTAATGTCGAATGACTGTAATCGCAAGAGACCGCCAAGACCTTCGGTCTACGCATATCCCTAAGCCTCTCGATTAACACTATACCACTAGCACCGATTGTCGAAGAAAAATGGCAACGATGCCAACAAGCCATTGGATCACCCGCAACTTATGTGTTAAACTTCACGCGCCTACCAGCAAGAAACCACTAATTTGATGAGGAATGCCGACAGATGCTCGCAGCTAAGATCGAGGCCTACAAGGCTAAGCTGCAGGTGAAGACGAGAGCTGCCGTTCAGCTCTATAGGCAGAGAAGAAGGGAAGAACACCGACTTTTCAGAAAGAAGAAAAAAGAGCAAGAAAAGCGCTCGAGCGAGGATATAGAGAGATGCCACTCCAGGAACGATGTTTGCAAGTTTTACCAAAGTGTTACACAGTTGATGCTAGATATAGATATAGAATATGGAAGAACCACTTCTGCAGACAAACAACGATCATGAACAACATTCCGCTGTCGGGCCGAACGAACCATTCAAAAAATACCAACCACCCGACCTAAGTGAAGTGAGGATAGCAGTATCTAAACTCAAGGTTTACAAGACTGCCGGAAATGACGGACTTCCCGCTGAGCTTTATAAAGCCGGCGGAGATGACTTGGTAAGTAACATCCACCAACTCAAAAGCCAAATCTGGTCGGAAGAAAGTTTACCTGAAGAATGTAATCTCAGCATCGTTGACCGATCCACAAAAAAGAAGACCGTCTAAGCTGCGCCAACTACAGAGGCGTAAGTCTCCTCAACTTCGCCTTTACGATCTGCCGTAATATGTCAACGCCTGTAACCGTTTACCAACAACCTGATCGACCCTTATCAGTGTGATTTTAAGCCAGGAAAGTCCACAACCGATCAAATTTTCACACTTCGGCAGATCATGAAAAAAACCATCTTATCATCATATCAACTTCCTATTAATCGATTTCAAAGCCGCATACGAGAGAGATGAACTATACATATCCATTTCTAGTTTTGGTATATCGTATAACCTAGTCTGTCTGTGCAGGAAGATAAAGGAGAATTATCGCTGCTCCATCAAGGGCGGAAGGCACCTCACTGATACATTCGACACAAAAAAAGAATTTAGGCAAATCGATACACTGTCATTGCACTGCTCCGATTCTGGAGAGGATTGTGCGAAGCTCCCGAGCCTACACCAGAGGCAGAATTTATAAAAATCAGTGCTACTACTAGCATACGCTGACGATATTGACATCATTGGTTGGACTCAACATGATGTCATTGCCACGTTTGCTAGTATAGAAAAGGAAGCAGCAGAAATGGCTTTAGCATGAAAAATGACGGTAAGACTAAGCATATGCTGTTAATACGAAAGGACCCACAACATCTACGAATTGGACAGAACGACACCTTTGACAGAGGTAATGCGGAAGTTTGTGTACCTTGTCGGCTATTAACTCTGAATATAACATCTCATCCGGAATTGACGAAGAATTACTTTTGCCAATTGCTGTTTCTTCAGGATATGAAAGCAATTTAGTAGTCAGGACGTCACTGGAAATACTAAGGAGATCCTATATAAGACCCTGATTATCCCAGTCCTGCTCTAAGGCGATGACCGTATCAAAAGTGGATGAAGAAATCCTTGGTCGATTTAAGAGGAAAATTCTTCGAATAATCTTCAGTCATGTTTGCTTGGATGGGCTATGGAGACGAAGATTCAACAAAGAACTATACGACGTGACATGCCCCTATTAAAAAAAAACTCGGCATTGGATACAAATACTCCCGATCGTAGAGTCTTCGATTTACAGATGACGTCAGACGCAGTAGACGAAAACCTCGCCTTAAGGGGCCCGCACAAGTAGAAACCAACCTCAACCAACTTGGAGTCCGCAATTGGAGGCAGTTATCTTAGGACCGGGCTCATTGGATAGGCATGGGTTAAGACCCATGTTCATTCCGGATTATAGCGTCACTTAAGAAAGTAAGTAAGGTTGTAGGAACCTATCAACCAATAGCACTTATAAGATCAGGAGCATCAATTTGTCCTGATAATAATTGGTGTAAGAAAAGCATGTCATTGTAACGTCTACGTTGAGACAAAGGCAGCAGGTATCGCATTAAACTGCTGCATAATCCGACACCAATACGGAGGATTGTGTATATCATCCCATGGAAGTCCTATCAAAGCAAATTTACAGAATCGACGAAATTGACTCAATTGGTTAGACTGAACGTGATGTCATAGTCACGTTTTCTAGTAAAGGGAAGGAAGCGCCAAAAATGGGAGCCAGACCAGCTTACCAGCAAATACTGGTTTTGTGTGTCCTGGGCAAAAAAAATATACAACATCGACAAATTGGATAGAACGCCACCATTGACAGACACACATTTCAGATAGTATACGGGACCTTGTATACCTCGATCCCGTTATTAACCCTGGCAACAACATCTGGTTGGAAATAAAACGCTTTTTTCAGGCTAAGAAGGCAATTTAGTAATGAAGTCCTAACTCGAACAGTTTAGTTGGTTCTATGTAAGACCCTGATCATCCGAGCCCTGCTATAAGGCGCAGAAGCATGGATCGTATCAAAAGCGGATAAGGAACCCATGGTCTTTTAGGATGAAATATTGTTCGTAAAAAATTTCGGTCCTGTTTACATTGAAATACTAGGGAGACTAAGATTCAATGAAGAACTTTATAAGGAATTCAGCGACTTGGACGTCAAAAAAATGCAAATTGGAGGTTTGTGATGGCTAGCACATGTAGAGCTTTAGTAATGAAGAAAAGAAAGCCCCTCAACAAATTGTCTCCATTTCTGTATTTTTATAAGTTACATAATTTAATTTGTTAAAGTTAAAAATACAATTCGTGTGCCGAACTATGTTTTTGAACGGTTCACTTACCTTTTCTTTGTTGACAACACTTCGTTCCGTTCTTTGGTGGTAATCGGAAATACACACTTTGGATTTGAAATAGAACGGTTACACTCAAATTAAGGACAACAGATTTTAATTAAAAATTTAGAAAAACACACATAATAATAATTTGTTTGGTGTTTTTCATGATATTTAGACAGCAATTGGACTTTTGAAAAAGATCACACACACGCTTTGAAGCCAAAATATTTTAAATTTTAAATTCAATTGAAATTATGAAAAGATAACTGGACGATATGATTGAAATTCGAAAACATTTTCAAGGTATAGGGACACAACAATAGAAACTGAAACTTTAAGCCGGCTTGAATTAGCAATAAAAGACTTGCACATAAATACATTCGGTATAAATTTCGAATTAAAGACGGCAATGACACAAATTAAAGCTTTGAAGAATGGGCTGCACTGAGTTATTTCATCACAAAGAGGAGTTCATACTTTTAGTCAGCTGTCAAATGGAAAAACAAGAAAAACTACTTAGCCAAGATATTTTAGTTCTTATAAACTAGATTTCAGACGAAATGCTTTCGAAATTGCACTTAAATGAAACTCAAACTTTAGCTTACAGAATGAAACTGCACTCGTTAAGAAATACGCGATAGTTCATGCGTGGTTAGTAAATGTTAACATCCGCAATAAATTTGCACATTCTCTCTGTCAATCACTATTCACTTGTTGAACCAGCGTTGCCAACCTGCAATTTACAATTAAGTTTGCATTGGGTGCGTTCCGGATTTCAGTTTTACCAAGTTAACTTTGCCGGTGCACTCGTCTCATTGGTCAATCAACCATTTTTAATGACTGATGAAACAAGTTGAAAATTTACTCATGGGACTTCAGATATGAGTGAAACAGCTGATTTTTCTTTGATCTGTCATGAAGATGTTTTTAATTTCAGTAAAACTACCCGATAATATAGGTTTGTTTAATTTTTGTTTACTTTTCTGAGAAAGAATAATATTTCTGAATAGATAAAAGTAAATAGAAATCTTTATACAATGTATGGAAAATTGAATTACAAAACAAAGGTTGGAAAACATTGAAACTTAAGCCATGAGTCAATTGCGTAACAATGGGGGTTAAATTTCATCCACTGGCTAATTTTTGACACTTTTGCATGTGTATCCAACTGACGTCCAATCCAACTGACATGCTCTGTAAGTTGGATTGAAGGGAATTTTATTTTAGTACTTTGACATTGACATCACAGTACTTCGCACATGAATGCAACGAATTACAGACACATAATAGCACTGGCGACTGAGGCCATCGGCTGTATTTTCTATTATTTTCTATTATTATTTTCTGTATTAGTACTATTTTCAATAATTCACCAAAAAAATCGGAACAAACTTTCTTTCTTTATAATTTATTGAAATACAAAAATACCGAATAGATTCAGAAAGATCATCAACAATCCCTTAATTATGAATTATTGTCAGTAAAAGAAATACTGTTGTATAATTTGTGCTTGTGATAAAAAATATCCGCCCTCTTTGTTAATATTAAACATATCTTACATTCAGCAAAACTAATGTAATTATAACATTTTTGAAACCTTTTTTTTTTAATTCAGTTTTAGTTTATTTTGCAACTTTCATTACATTTCTGATATAAAAAAAACATGTTCTCTGCTTTTTATTTAATAATCTGAATGATGCTCTGTTTTCCTGCCACATGTGATATGTGAACACTGGTAACGGAGAATAATCCATGAGCGTGCTTTCCATATCTGTCACTCCTCAGTACGTATACCAATTGTCAAAAATTACCACTGTATAAATTTTAGCGAGCTGTTGGTTAGGTTAATAATTTAAAGTCTCTAATCACCATACTAATGTCAACAATTATCCACTTGCCAAAATGTTAACGCAATTGACACACGGCCTTAGTAAGATTTTGCGTTGAAATGCAGAACACGGCCATTATTCAATAAATCATTGTTATAAGTTAACGATCAATTGTCGGTACGGTATGTTTGAATTGCATGCGGTACAGAATATTGAGTGAAGATATGTATTTTATCGCGTTTATCCGGATGGAGTTGATATCTCCAACGAGGACGGGAATGGGACGGTAATCAATAGGTACGTACACCATGTGGTGTGGTCTGTAGAATGTGACATTTATGTCAAATTCAGAAAAGTTGAAGCCTAACTTAATAAAACTAAAAACACTTATATCGTACTAGCGTTTCCAGAATGTCTACTTAAAGATGTTTTTACAGCGATATATTTTACACTATTTTCGTTCCGTTCTTTGTTTGTTAAAAACAAGACAACCCGTAATAACACAATGTATGTAATCTGTAGCGTAAACTTGATTGGAGGGCAACTTCATCTCTCTTTCCTTGTTGGGTTGTTTTTAAATTCTGACTCGGATTCAAGCTCCAGACACATTCTGGTTGGTCCTTTAAGGTTGGTGTAAATCGGCGTGGGGCAAAGCGATGCAATGGTAGGACAACGTGTGAATTGTCAAAATATCTTTTGCTGTTTCTTAGGTTATTTCCTGAGAGGGTTGTGAAGTTTGATATTTGAAGCAGACATTTTAATCATTTTCACCATTTTTGTAGCAGAAGTTTGAACTGCTCAGCAAGTGAAAGTGTCAAAGCGTGAGCAAAGCAGTTTGGGTTAACGTCAGCAAAGCATGATGGTGCTTAAGCCATAACCCATTATGTCATTTGTCTTAGCAATAATGTGTTATGCCTATGACAGCATATGCTATCATGCAACCTTGGATAGTCACCGTTGATGTTGTAATTATGGTAAACTTACAACGTGGTTAATGAACTGTCAAAATGATGTGAACTTTTTTACAATAATATCGAAAATTTAGCACACAAATTGGGTCTATAAACTGAGATGACAAACGTTGTAAGCTTTTGAAATAATATTGTGGCAGTAATCGCATTAACAATTCGTAGCGAGCTTAATACAAGCAGCATCTACGAGCAGAGATTTGCACACTGCATATAATATGCATCCACAGGCTCATCATTAAGTGCATTTGTTAGTGCGGTATACTATTAAAACAATTTTTTCTAGTAGTTAATAAAATATGTAAAAAATAATTTTTGTTAGCGCAACAGGCTCGTTAGTACCCATGGCCGAGCTTTCTCACAACCAATCATGTGTGTGTGTGTACTTCTTGCACGATGGTGGGACCTACTGTTTTATGCTGACTCCCAACGGCGAATTTAAGATAAGCTTTTCTCGTTAATTGATACTATTCGGATGATTTGTCAGATGATCACGAGAGGAGGGCCAGGAATTGAACCCAGACCTTCTGCGCGGCAGTTCATCGCACTAACCATCGCTCCACTGAGCAGAGTAAATAAAATTACTGAGAACAAATTGACTTGTTTACGACATCATTAGTACACGCAGTTTCAGTGTTCGTCAAACGTTCGTGGTAAACTTACGTCGTTCATAATTATTTTTCCCTGCCTTCGCTATGACCCTCGCCGTTTACTGTAATGTTACGTTAAGATTTTACATTTTTATATCAATGGTGTTTTCCAATGGTACAGAATTAATTTTTTGCTTAATCTAAGTCTGTCAAAAGACCGATATTAAAAGTCTGTTGTTTTGTTTCATTAAGCAGACCTGAATTTTTCGCCAGATCTATCCCTTCTCGCATAAACACCAATACAATTGGTAGACTTCAAATTGACATGAGTGATTTTCGTTTGGATTTATTACTATTTCTATTATAAATCATCAAAACTGTAGCAGTTCTAGTGAAATATTGATTATATAAAAAAAAAAAAACCTTGGCACCCATTCGGTATCTTTTACAAATAATATCGTGGACGATAGTGTAGGCGACTTGCTAGTTACGTAGGGTGTAATTCTTATATTGTGTGAGTGCATATGTATAGATATTACACGGTAAGTACCCGGAAAGTCTCCTTTATTTTTCAGCGATTATAGTTTTGAAATTTACGAAATGAGTACCCTGTGTGATTGGAAACTTGACAGCTACACGAAACTAACACCACGAGCATAAAATTACGCTAATAAAAGCCAAACAAAAATCAATTTGAAATCGTGTTTTCTTGGCAACTAAAAAAGATGAAATTTCAGATCAAAATCTGAAACTCGATCTGAAATTACCAATGCGAAACACCACAAGGAAGGAAGGAAGGAAACACCACAAGATTGAATCGCAACTCCAGTCTTTCCGCTGCGAAATTAGGCTCCAAAATAAAAATGAAATTAGGCCCCAAAATGTTATTTACAATGCAACAATAAAAATGAAAATGTCTTATTTTCGGGCGTTATTTTGTTTTATGGAGTGTTATTTTATTTTGGTAATTGGGGTGTAATTTCGTTATGCAAATAGGAACCAATTTCTTAGAATGAAATAATACCCCAAAAATATGGGTTGGTCTTATTGCATTTTTGAGTTTTAAAGGGAATGCTTCAGGCAGGCGCCTAAGAGTTTTTTTTTTGTTAACTGTACTCTGGGTGCCACGCTTCGTGGGAATAAAGGATTTAAACTTTCTTTCTGGGGACAGTCCACGCTCACGCAACTTCGTTGCTCCGCTCAAGGTATGTAAAGTCGTCAGGCAGGTATTGGTTTCATTATTCACCTAGGTGGGTCTGGCGACGCAATGTGCCTTAACGGAATCTTAGTGCTCATTAACACTGATATGGTGTTTTTTATGTAATAGGTATGAAAAAGGTCCGCGAATCAATGTCTCAGTAAATTCGTTCTCCTAAGTTCGCGTGTCCTT
The DNA here is from genome assembly GCA_949824845.1 of Rhingia rostrata. Classification (NCBI taxonomy): domain Eukaryota; kingdom Metazoa; phylum Arthropoda; class Insecta; order Diptera; family Syrphidae; genus Rhingia; species Rhingia rostrata. The sequence goes on along the minus strand of OX463756.1, from coordinate 114,763,159 downwards.
TTTTATCGTTTTTAATGTTAAGTTATTAAAACTCTGATTTTGCTTTCGTACGTTCTCGTACGCAAAAAAATAGTAAGCTTATGAGAGAAGAGAACGCTAACTTTAAACAAAAATATATAAAAAAAAAGTTACTGCAGAAATTTGAGTTGGTAAAAATCAGTAAACTATCAGTTGATATCTAAGGCCGTGTATCAATTGCGTTAAAATTTTAGCCGGTGGATAATTTTTGACATTAGTATGGTGCAGAAAAGTCAAAAATTAAACAGTGGATAAAATGTAACCCTCTTTTTAACGCAATTGACACACGGCCTTAGAGTAGAAAGTCTTTTATTTAGAATTATGATTTATTTTGTTGTTATTGAAAGCAAATAATTCAATGTACGGGAAAAAATTTTACAGCTAAAAAAATATTAGAAAAATCCATTTTTTTTCGTTCCTCTTTTTACACCTTCTCCATACGCGAACGGTTTGGCGAATATTCACATCCAAATTTATTCGAATTTATGTTTGCAGATGAGTACGCTAACATTCCTTTCCGACCTGACCGACAGAGAAACCGATTAGTAATATTTCTCAATACTTTTGACATTTAAAAAGATATATTCGGTGAAAAAGGTTTCTTAACCATTGAAATATTATCTCTTCTAGGCGTGTCTGAACTTAACGTACTCACCTTTGGTCTTCACAAAACGCCCGCACACTTTGGATGGTAAAGTAGTTTTTGGCAAAACATCGGGTGATGAATCTTGCCCAAATGACACATCAACTGTGGTTATAATTGCCACCGCAGGCGTAAGTATTAAACAATAAACTATTTTAAACTTAAAGAAATCATTAAGTTATTCCTCTTTTTCAGCCCTCCGAGCATGCTCATCAGTATTTCCTCAATGACACTGAACTAGTTGATACTGACTATTGCCCCAAAGAGGTTCTTAAATTCAGTCCGATTCCCACCTCCAAGTACTGTAAACGCATCAACTTTGAAAACTTTACCTCAATCACACGCTATGGAATTAACATGAAATTCTCTGAGGTAGCTTGACGAAAAGCCTTTAACAAAAAACTAAAATAATACCCCTACTTCTTTCTAATAGATGCCTGAATGGTTTGGACTGTGGTCTAATCGGTTGGATCACTTCGTGTCAGCTTTGTCGGATAAAAAAATCGATCGACTAAATTTGGATAAGGAAATCGATGTTTCTATCAAGACACCTAACGATAACTTCTGGTTGACAATTGGTGTTAACAACGTTACTTGGAGCATTTATCACATACCATTCCTGGAGAAATTGGACTCAAAATATGACGCCAGCGAACAGTTTTCCTATGACACCGGATTGAAAAGTAGTTCTCAGGCGACGTTAATAAGAAACCGTTACACATGATTTTTTTTTATTTAAGGATCCTGCTCTATCATCAATGGCATGGTTAACACATTTGACGATAACTTACTCAGCCTTAACGAGTACCTTAAGCATAATGGATCTTGTTTAACACTTTTAGCGGCCGATTGTTCGTTGCAACCAAAAATGGCAATCTTCCTAATACCATCGGCTTATGAGCACGACGGTAATTATGGATTGCAAATACATTTTGGAAACAATTTCTTCACATTCGAGCCGCAAAACGTGACAACAAGTGACGATCCCGTTTATGTGACAATAAACAATGCATACAAGGTGAACGTTCGACCAAGGCCGTATCAGTTCCCAACTGACCAGAAGGACTTTGAATTTAGGTGAGTTTTTTTTTATAAATTAAAGTTTGGCCGAAATGTTACCTAGCAGGGGTTCAATTGCTTCATATTTACTGGGCGAACGACCTCCCAACAGGAAAAGAGAAGAACGGCCTTCTTCACATTCTGTCCCGGCACGCAGCCTGCATTTGTTAGATTTATCAATTTTTCGGTGTTTATTGTCGTACTTAAGTAAAAGGATACCTCTTGGCAGGAGCACTATTTCATCGATGTGTCGGAACCGTTAATAGGTTTGATAGGATGGAATTTGTATAGTTGTAGCACCCCGCTTGCAGATCCTGTGATTCCTTTTTTGGTATCGAATGTGTCGGTGAGGTAGTTTACGACCCTGATGGAGCAGCGAGAATTCTCCATCGTCATCCTACATAAACGGACGAGTTTGGGCAGTATACCAAAACCAGACATGGCTCTGTATAGTTCGTCTCTATAAATGCTGTCATACGCGTCTTTGAAATCGATAAATAAATTTGGTGGGTATCGATTTGGACTTCTTGGGTTTTTTCCAGGATTCGCCGAAGTTTGAAAATGTTATCGGTTGTGGACCTTCCTGGCCTAAGACACACGGATAATGGCCGATAAGGTTGTTGGTAAACGGTTTCAGGCGTTCACATATTACGGCAGTTAGGATCTTGTAGGCGATGTTGAGGAGCCTTATGCCTCTGTAGTTGGCACAGTTTAGAGAGTCTCCTCTTTTGTGGATCGGGCAAACGATGCTGAGTGTCCATTCTCCAGGCATACTTCCGTCATTTCCGACAGCCTTATTAAGCTTGAGTTTAGATATTGTTATCCACACTTCACTCAAGTCGGGTGGTTGGCAGTTTTCACTGTTGTTGCCAATATTGAAAGGTTCCTTCTGCCTGACAGCGGAATGTTGTTCGTCATCGTCGTTTTATAGTCTGCAGAAGTGGTTCTTCCGTATCCTCATTTACGATATTTCTTTTCGACCTTTTTTATCCCCGGCCTTGACGTTTTACACTTTGGTAAAACTTGCAAACATCGCTCCTGAAGTGGCACCTGTATATATCCGCGATCGATGAAATTTTTCTCAGTATTTCTGTATTGTTGTGACGTGGTGGATATCTGCATTCTTAGCTTGGCTGCAACAAGGATGTTGTCCGAGTCGAAGTTAGCTCCTCGGACTGTTCGGACATCCAAAATACTAGATGCGTACCTCTTGTCTATCGTAATGTGATCAACATGGTTTACCGTTTGTTGATCTGGAGACCGCCATTTCCCCGTACGGATATCGAGGTTAGAAAACCGTGTGCTGGTTATGATGGCATTTCATTCCGTAGCCATTTATCCTCAGTCCGTTACCAGACGTGCTGTGGTTAAGGCTATGTTTTTCGACAATACTGCTAAAGATCTTCCTACCTTTGCATTAAAATCTCCCAGAAATATTTTAAATTGTCCTTCGGTAGTCGCTCATAGGGTTTGTCAATGAGCTCGTAGAAGCAATCCTTAGCTATACCATCTTTTTCCGCCGTCGGGGCGTGAGTGGATATAAGTCTTATTTTGGCGAATTTGGCCTTGATTCGGACTGTAAAATTGCGTTCGCTAATGTCTTCAAAACATTAGACTTCTTGCCTAGGTCTGGCACTTATAGCAAATCCGCATCCGAAAAGTCGCTGTTTCTGCCCACTATAATAGGGTCCGTAGTAGATGTCACAGTTTTTGTTCCCTTTTTTGTCCGTCGCATCCCATTGTATTTCCTTGATGACATTAACGTCTGCTTTGTAGGAGTTTAGTGCTTCCGCTAGTTTTTCGCTTGCACCTGCACTTTTCCTGTTTTATATTATTGTTCTCATATTCCAGGTGCAGATACGAACGTCGTTTCCTACATACGTACCCAGAAAGTCTTCTTCACTAGTTGCGGAATGAATACCCAGAATTTAAGTCACAGAATTTTGCGGAAAATCTCCGCTTTTGCAACTGAGGAATTGTTCTCCGATTACTAAATATTCCGAAATCTTTGAATATCCGTAAGTGGAACACGCCTAATTATTACTTTTCTGCTGTTGCTCACAGTAAAAGATCAGGTGTTCGTGTTACGAACTGCAAACTAAAACAAATCAACCAAGTGACATTAGCGTGTTCCACTTACGCGATCCCTGAGATCTCCGTAAGTCGAACAATTTCCACGCTTGTGCGGAGATTTTCTGCAATTCATTCATTCATTCTGATAAAAGAGTAAAGCTTCATGTTTAATATTATCATGTTTGGAATCCATCATTATGTGAAGTAAGGAATCCGTTTTTTTTTACATAATATCGATCGTCCCATCTATCCGTACTGGCTTCTTTAGAAACTTTTATTAATTTTTGATATTGTGGTCAAATACATAATTATGAAACAAAATATAGTCCTACTGTTAAAGTCTAATTTGATTTTCATTGTTAGACTTATTTTCTATTTTTTCTAATAACATCTGAAGTAAATGTAGAACATTTCTCTATCGGTTTTTTTGAGCTCGTTGTCTTTGTTTTCTCCACTGTTCATTAGTAGTACATTCTTCTGCTTAGTCATTTCATGTTTTTGCAGGAAACCATTTAATGCAAGCCATGTTCTGTACTCACTGTACGACGTCCCTGTGGATGCGTATTACCATTTAGAGTAAACTTGGTGCGAAAACGTTCCATACTTAAACGATTTAATTGCTCTAATGGACGATTATGTCGACCGTGCGAGATACATATTTCGAACAGAACCATGATTTTCCAACTGAAAATAAATCACTTGACAGCTAATAAAGTAACAAAATGACCGGCAGTATAAATATTGTTGCCAACTTTGCAATCCATGACCAGTTCATATGTTAGCATGGAGCCAAATATCCAATATCCTGACTTGGTTGGTCCCAAGCAAATGAAATCAGTTGTGAAACTGTCTAAAGCCCTGGTAGCTAGCGCTGTACTCTGTTGTTTCAGTAAAGTTATAATAATCATAATTATAACAATTCTGAAACTAGAATACCAATCAAATAGACACTGTCAACCATGTCAATTTATGTGAAAAGCTTATGCAGCAATATAATTGCATATTATGGTCTTCATAATCGACCTGGTGAACCAAAAATTCATGCTGTTATCACCAAATTTACTTTGTTGGGCATTAACCCATCGACTCGCAAGCATACAGTGCGTACCGAAGAGAATATTCCAGTCGTAGCGTCCAATGTTAATGAAGATCGTGAAATGTCAATTCGTCGCCATTCTCAGCAATTGGGCATGTGTTACTCAACCACATGGAAAATTGTACGTGTCGATTTGGGTTTGGAAGCCTAATAATTCAACTTGTGGAAGAATTGAACCCGAATGACCTACAACAACGGAGCCGCGGACAACATTTACATGAAGTTGTCTTTCAAACGTAAATGGTGAAGGCCTCTTTATCAATTAAAAGAAAAAAAAATTAATATCTGATGCAAATTTAAGTGTTTTATTCGATTTAAAAAAAACGCTTAAAAAATCACCCGATAGTTGGTGACAAGTTATCTAATTTTCTACTTAATGCTACCGGCGGCGTCTCCCAAGGTTCCATACCTGGCCCTCTATTGTTTTCGATGTACGTTAACGAGCTTCCATCTTAAATCAAGAATTGTTGTTTGCATATGTATGCTGATGACGTACAATTGTACTTCAGTACTTGTGTGTCAACGAAGATTTAGAGAAAACTGTACGTCCAATCTTAATGGCCTTATTCTAAACCCCAAGTCTAAATGTCTGGTCATTACTTCATAAAAATAAATGTTGATCAGTGTGAAAAAAGAAGTGATTTTCTGCGAAAACTATAATTAGAAATTTAAATATTTTTTGGATAATCATGTTCTAAAATTCATGAGCTTTGTTTGGACTCAAACACGCCAATGATTGAGTTTATAAAAAAAAGCGCAAGAAATAAAAGAAAATTTCCAATGAGGGTTTTCAATGATAGCTATAACTGGGTCCCAAGAAAGATAACCATATTAATGCTCTCGATGGGAAAGTATACGGTGTGCTTCGTACCTTGTGGATAACTCAATCGTTTACGCCTGTGAAGGTACGTTTATTACTTGCAACGACTCTGGTTATACCCATATTGATTTAAGGTTGTGAAATTTGTAGCTGCAATTATGTAAGCAAATGTAAGTTTAATGGTGCCCTTAACAGCACTGCACGCTACGTTTTTGGACTGCGTAGATATGAAAGATTGTCTGACTTGTCTGTTGGTAGTTATAATTATCTCCAGTTTCGCTGTTCAATCCTTCTCTCTGACATAGTGCTGACATAGGATAAGATCAGCATCCTCGATCAGATCTCGTCAATTAATTCATCCTCGATGTTTATTTTTAATTTCCGATCGACTATTTTTTGTCAATACAGAACACAACAAGCATTAAAAAAGTATTGAAAGTGCATTTTTCAGTATCAATAAGTTTAGTTTTTTTTGTAAATACCTGTTTACTTGAAAGATTAAATTTTGCTAAGTTTTTACATTTTCATATTCTCTGCTCTTTTTGTAAAATTAGCTTAAGACTAACTTAAGCACTCACAAATAAATTAATCAAAATAGTCCTAATTTCAAAATGTTCTTTTCATTTACAGAATTGGCATCAACGAACAGAACATCTTAAATGTGGAAAACAATCCAATGAGATCAACTATACAATTCGATATGAACAATCTGTTCAATTTGGAAATCTATGGAGTTTTTAAGAGTAAAATCTGCGGCTTATGCAGTAAGCCACAAAATCGAATGCAAGGCTATTCGTATTGTGCCTAAGTTATTGAATTTATACCATTTAGAAATTTGTATCCATAATCAAAAAAAAAATAACTCGTAATATTTTACTTTTTACTTTAAATTAGCTTAAACTAGTATCAGCCGGGTGGCATTCTGAAATTTTTGTAAATAAAAAAATGTTTAACGCAAAACGATGAACTGTTTCAAATTGTTTTTTTTTTTACGATTTAGAGGTCTGAATATCGGCATTTGCATTGAATCTATAATAGTTCCTAAAAATTTTGTCAATTAGGGTTATCGGCTATTCTTTATCCCCCGGAATTTTTCCCATTCAGCAATTCCGTGGGAAAAAGAATCTTGATAACCATAAATGTCGATGTCGATGTGGATGTCAATATCAATAAGTTCTTCCTTATAGATTTTAAAAATGGGAAGAAAAAAAAACTTTTGAGAAGGCTACATACAATCCGCTGCGTCGATCGTCATTAAAATGATTGTGCAAATAAGTAGGTGTAGCAAAAAACCTTATACAGATATTGAGGTTTTCTGACTCGGAATCGCTAGCTGAGTCGATCCGTATACTTTTAAGAATATAAATCTAATTTGATGGTTGGTTGTTATAGAACGAGGGTAGACTCTGATGGGCTTTAACTTGGCAATGCATAATGGTTGTAACTCTGACTACACGTTAAGTGCTTATTTTTAACCTCCAAGTGGTAACCATCGGGTACTGGTCTCATCCAACCGGATTCAACTTGCGAAACGATAAGCGCGAGTGTTGATAACATGACGAAAAACAGCAACACTATAAGCAGGCAAGTTAAAATGGCACGGAATGAATACCCGGCCTGCTGCCATAGGCGAACCTAGACAAGCTGCTTCGACATATTCGAAAAAGAGGTTGTCTAGGAATTTCAAGGGTTAGCCAGGCCTCTTGAACAGAGATTGTTGCGGATGAACCGAAAGGCCAAAGGCAGCGCTAAATTCCGTAGTGGATACTGATGGCCCTGTGTCATAGGCGTATCTACTAAATTGGAACTGGCCCTCCAGGTTGGGGGTTGTAAAGGGTGATCCATTTTGAGGTTCCCTACTTTTTTAAAGAAAAAAACACAGAAAATTCAAATTCAATGGAGAATGTTTATTATCATTTGAAAGAACATTCTTTGGCATTTATTTTTTGAAGATTTTGTCTATCAAATGTTGGCAGATAGTCCATCCGTTGAGTCCAATTTTCGATCACTCGTTCGAGCATTTCGACTGGTAACTGGCGAATGACACGCGTGATGTTTTCCTCCAAGGCCTGAATCGAAGCGGGTTTGTCGGCATAAGCTTTTGACTTTACATATCCCCTCAGGAAAAAGTCTAACGGTGTGATATCACACGATCATGGTGGCCAATCGACCTGCTCAAAACGTGAAATTATGTGCTCACCGAAATGTTCTCTCAATAAGTCCATTGATGTGTGCGATGTGTGGGAAGTGGCGCCGTCTTGCTGAAACCAAATGTCGCCGAGATCACGAGCTTCAATTTCAGGCATCAAATAGTCGGTTATCATGGCACGATAACGGTCGCCATTGACGGTTACGTTCGCACCGGCATAATTTTAAAAGAAATATGGACCGATGATTCGATTCCACCGGCCCACAAACCACACCAAACCGTTGTTTTTTCTGGATGAAGTGGAAATTCTTCAATCTCTTCAGGTTGCTCTTCGTCCCAAATGCGGCAATTTTGTTTGTTTACATACCCATTGAGCCAGAAATGGGCCTCATCGCTAAACAAAATTTGCCTCGAAAACGTCGGATCTTCTTGGAACTTTTCAAGAGCCCATAGAGCGAAGCGATGTCGCTTGGGAAGGTCGAGCGGCTTCAGTTGTTGCACAAGATGTATTTTGTACGCTTTCAATTTAAGATCTTGACGTAAAATGCGCCAAGTCGTTCCATACGTCCGTCCGAGTTGCTGCGAACGGCGCCGAATCGACACTCTACGGTCTTCGTGTACACTCTCAGCTACGGCCGCTATATTTTCTTCACAGCGTGCTGGACGTGGTCTATTCGGTCGAATATTATCCAATAATGAATGCTGGGTCTCAAAATGGGTGATGGTGTTGCGAATAGTACGCTCAGTAGGCCGATTATGTTGACCATACGTTGAGCGAAGTGCACGAAACACATTCTTCACAGAACGTGAATTTTCATAATAAAGTTGAACAATTTGTAAACGTTGTTCACGCAGTCTTTCCATTATGAAATGCCAAACAATACTAAACAAAAATAACATGACAGCATGACACGACTCACGCGTGATCTGTCAAAAAAGGCTATTGAGTATCTCTACTTGGATCACCCATTATTTGGATTAACTACCCATGGAACCATGGAAAAAAAACACTATTTACGAAGCCACCATAAGCCCCGGAAAAGACTGATTCTATTGTTGACGACCTTGCTAAGCGAAAAAAGGACAACGACGTTCGTATCTGCACCTGGAATGTGAGAACATTAAAAAAAAGAGGTGCAAGTGAACAGCTAGCGGAAGCCCTAATCTGCCTCAAAGCAGAAAAACTGTGACATCTACTACGGACCGTGATATAGTGAGCAGAAACAGCGACTATTCCGTTGCGGATTTGCTATAAGTGCCAGACTTAGGCAAGAAGTCGTATGTATCCAAGACATTAGCGAACGCATTCTAACAATCAGCATCAAGGCCAAATTCGCCAACATAAGCTTTAATGCGCTCACGCCCCAACGGTGGAAAAAGATGATTACTTCAATAGCTCCTTGACCGAACCTATGATTGACTACCGAAGTACGATGTTAAAATCGTGCTGGAGGATTTTAACGCAGAGGTAGGAAGAGAACACATCAGTAGCAGTATTGTCGGAAAACAAAGGCTACACGACAACACGTCTGGTAACGGACTTAGGCTAATTGACTTCGCTACGGAACGAAATGCTACTATAGCCAGCACACTGTTTCCTCACCTCGATATCCATAAGGAGACATGGCGGTCTCCAGATCAACGAACGGTCAACCAAATTGATCACATTGCGATCGAAAAGAGGCACATAAAAGAGGAACATAAGTGCACACCAATCTGTGGCTTTCTTAAAAGGCCCTATTAAACCCTCTCTCTCTACATTTTTTTTTAACTCCCCCTGAACATTTTCACTTAGATGAACGGGTATTGTTCGCGGATATCGCGTATGGTTCCGCCGTTGGCTAAAGTTCGATTGCGTAATTTTGTTTAAATTGTCCAAGTCCACCTTTCCTTGAATATACATTTTTTTGTTTTGTTCCCGTTTTTTCGAGACACATATTTCTAAAGTCTGCTACTGCTGACCAGAGTACTTATGTGACGTCATGAAATACACACGCACACATGTTAATTGTGAGAAAGCTAGGCCTTATGTACTAACAAGCCTGTTGCTCCAAAAATTTGCATTTTTTCAAATCAACAGACCACTTATCACTACTCCCTTCTCTAACTTTGCAACAATAATAAACAATGAATTATCATTTGTTTAACTTAATAGTTCATCATATTGTATTACATACAAAAATAGTAAATATAATCAATTCATTCAATCAACAAAAAGAGAAGTAAAATCATAGTCAAGAATAGTGAAACAAAAAATTGGCGTCTCAAGTAAATAGCATCTTAATGCGGAACCTTAAAGTTTATCTGATATTCCCGGTCTCGGTGGAGCTGCGAGAGCAAATGAATTCTTAATTGCACAATATTGTCCAAACATTGATCGCATAGCTGACAAACCACCGGCTGTACAGAGCCATCGCTAGAAAAGAAACAAAATCAGACCTAATCTTTCAACTTGTGTTCAATTTCGGCAACTTACAATTGCTTCAAACGATGAAGCTCCCTGCAGTGCAAGGCCAATGCCTGCATGCGGTCGAATGTCTCGTCATATAGCCGAAGGCCGGAATGCATCGGGAATATACATCGATCACCGTAAACAATAGGACACTGAATGACGTCCTTATCATCTGGACGAACCCAAACGTGGTCGTGCGAGTCTACGTGAGTCTCAATATACTTTCGACTTTTAGAGAGAAGTCTGCAAGAAAATTATTGTTTAAGCGGTGGCTAAATAAAGTTTTCCGCAGCTCGTGTAGGTTACTTACTTTATAATGAGATTCTTTATTTTAGCCGCCAGGTCAGCACGAACGTTTGGCAGGACGGTTGGCTTGTCTTCGCCGGGATCTGTGTATAAAATCGTGTCCATCGAATAGCGAATTTGATTGATCTGAAAATTAGTGAGATGATAAGTAAGACCAAAGAGTATAAAACTACATAGAGCACGCATCACATCGCAAAAATTTTGAAGCCGTTACAGACGCGGCTATGCAACGACTATGTTGTTGTTTGATGCTGGGGTAGCAATGTAAACACTGGGGTATCAATATCAGTACCTCACATAGACAATTTTTGTTGTATATGATGTGCACTCTTTGTAGCTCTATACTATTTGGTAAGACACACAAAACATATGGAAAATAGCTTACAAGTTCCAAGTCGCTATTCAGAATTTCGGAATCCAAATGCAATACAATATCGTGCTCTTCGAATAACGGCTTATATGCTTCATCGTGTCCAAGGCCAGCTAGTATCGATACATATTTCGACTTACTGGAATTTCTATGGATCTGCATTGTTGGGCAGAAGATTAACGTCATTATAACTGCGAAACCTTGGATATTTGGCATAAGGGTGGTCTGACGAGCGGTCAGAGAACTGCCATCATGCGTCTCAGAAACTGCAGCAGCAACAATCAAGCGTTCATGTACATCATGAGGATCGGTGTCCAGCACTACTGAGTTAACCGAATCACGCTCCACCGTGACGTCTTTACCTGTGCCGATTCTCGTCGCGGAGAAGATTTTAGATTCCAACGGACTGAAAGGTCCACGTAGATTTATGGCGTTCAAGCAGAGTTCTGGTGGTGGAGGATCGATTTCAATATCAATTTCTGGTTGAATTGATCGCAAATACTCCTCGTTTTGCTTGGAGAAATCCTCTTCCATGAACCTTTGAGCAACTGACTGCTTTCGCATTCGCAGATCATGATCCGACTGCATCAAAAAAAAAAAAAAAAAACAATTTTTTTCGATCATATTTTAGAAATTCCACTCACCTTTGACATGTAACTTTCATCGGATTTACGGGCAAAACCTTTGTCAACCAAAATATCATTGACTGTCGTTTCATTTACTTTAACGAGTACCGATGTGATACTACTGACCACTGAATACACCTCCACTTCGACAACACCAGCATCTGCTACTTCCTGTAAGTACTCCATAGCCTCATCCAGCCATTTGCCACTGGGACTCTTAACAGTCGACGGCTGCACCATTGCCAGACGGCATTCAAACATTCGCGGTGGTATATCAAGAAGGTAGTCGGCTTCAAAGTTAAAGCGACGTAAGTCCTTAAAGTTAACCACAGCTGTGTTGCCATAATCAATGAATAGCACCTGTAAATTAAATTCTTTAGGATGATCTCTTGAACACCTTTTATCCCTGACAAACCCTGAATTCCAAATGTTGTCGAGAACTGTGAATCACTTGCACTACTCTGGATCGATAGTATATGCCTTGGAAGGGAGCAGCTAACAGCATACCCTTTGATACAGCAGATGCATTACGAAAATGGCGTTCTAGGGCCTCTTTACTGTTGAGTTCGGAGGATATCTCCTTGAGACGTTCCATTTCCGTTAGGGGTTGGAAATAAAACTTTGAACAGTTTTCGATCTGAGAGAAAAAAAACCGTTAGAACTGGTTATAGATGGAACACAATTGGTTTACATGAGTTATGTAGCCACGCAGTTGTTTTGAAAACACAGTTGGAATGACTACAAGTTCTGGATTTTTAATTTGCTTCTTCGTTGGAATCCAAGTGCCTTCGAAGAGTACACCAATGCCACGTTCTTCGGCGTAGTTTATCCCAGAGCGGGCACTAAAACAAATTAAGAGTTGAACAATGTTAGCATCATGAATGGGCATCTAACTGTTAAACGCTTTATTTTGCTACAAATATTTAGACACCTGCAGACCTAAACGAAGTTAGTGAAGCGTAGAACAAAACTTTCCAGGGTACTCATTAGCAGCCGTTCTGTGTACATTACTTGTAATTTGAACACATGTTCACGTACACAATATAAAAAATTACACGATACTTACCTAGCAAGTCTCCTGCACTATCGTCAACGATAATCGTTTTAAAAGTTACGAAATGAGTATTCAGGCCTAGAAAATAAGAAAAAAATCCTAACTAGGTGCTAGCAAGTACCATAATTAGGTGGTAGAGGTGTATTGAAAGCCACTAAAGCGCCCATTCGGCCATAAAAAAGCATCGATCAGATTCATAAGTCCCATCTACAAGAAAGACAATCACATGGCTGCATCTGAAGCAACCTGCAACACAAACATCAGCATGTACAGTGTTGCTTCAAAAACGAGGGTAGACTCTGATTGGATTTAACTTGGCAATGCCCAGTGGTTATAACTCTGACAAAACATCAATTTTTCTTATTTTTACCTCCAAGTGGTAACCATGGGGTACTAGTCTCATCCAACCGGTTTTGACTTTCTAATCGATAAGCGCGAGTGTTGATAAAACGACGAAAAACAGCAACACTATAAACAGCAAGGTCAGAATGGCACGGAATGCTGCCCCAGGCGAGCCTAGACAAACTGCTTTGACATATTCGGACAACAGGTTGTCTAGGAATATCAGGGAAATTCAGTCCCCTTGAACAGAAATGGTGGCGGGTGAACCGAAATGCCGTTGGCCTTTCGCTAAATCCTGTAGTGGGTACTGACGGCCCCGTATTCTAGGGGTATCTAATAAATTGGAACTGGCCCTCCTGGTTGGGGATTAACTACCCAACCATGAAAAAAAATTATGGAAAAACCAATTGCCTTGGAAAACACAGATTTCATTGGTAAGGACCCTGCTAAACGAAAAAAAGCACAGCGACGTTCGAACCTGCACCTGGAATGTGAAACAGGAGAGGTGCAAGCGAACAACTAGCAGAAGACCTAAACTGCTGCAAAGCAGACATTACTGCCACCCAGGAAATACGATGCAATCTGCCGTGCAAAAAGAGGATGAAAAACTGTGACATCTACTACGGACCGTGTTATAGTGAGCAGAAACAGCGACTATTCGGGATGCGGATTTGTCATAAGTGCCAGACTTAGGCAAGAATTCCTACGTTTCCAAGACATTAGCGAACACATTGTAACAGCCCGCATCAAGGCCAAATTCGCCAACATAAGCCTTATACGCGCTCACGCCCCAAAGGAGGAAAAAGATGATATAGCTAGGGATTGATTCCAGGAGCTCCTTGACAAAGCCTATGAGGGACGACAGAAGTACGATATTCAATTCGTGCTGGAAGATTTTAGATCAAAGGTAGGAAGAGAAGTCATAGCCGGAAAACATAGCCTAAATCACAACACGCCCGGTAACGGACTTAGGCTGATTGACTTCGCTACTGAACGAAATGCTACTAAAGCCAGCACACGGTTTTCTCACCTCGATATACATAGGGTGACATGACGGTCTCCAGATCAACGAATGGTCAACCAAATTGATCACATTGCGATAGACAACAGACAAGACACGCATCCAGTATTTTGGATGTCCAAACTTTCCGAGGAGCTCACATCGACTCGGACCACTACGCCACAACAATCCAAAATACTGTGAACAATTTTACTGTCGAAAGACTGCAATCGCCAGAGACCGCCAAGACCTTTGCGCAACGCGTAATAGCAACGATGCCAACAAGCCATTAGATCAGCCGCAACTGATGTGCTACTTTTCTATCGCCCACAAGCAAGAAACGCGGCCTCTAAACTAAACTAACTACAGAGGCATAAGTCTCATCAACATCGCCTAAGAGATCCTATCTGCCGTAATATGTAAACCTGAAACCGTTTACAAACAACCTCATCAGCACTTATCAGTGTGGTTTTAGGCCAGGAAAGTCCACAACCGATTTAATTTTTTTACACACTTATAGGGACTATATAGAGCCATGAAGCGACAAAAATGGGTTTAGCAGTAAATGATGGCAAGACGAAGTATATGCTGTCAACGAAGGGCAGCACAACATCGACGAATTGGACAGAACGTCACCATTGACAGATATAACTTTGAGGTAGTATGAGACTTTGTGTACCTCGGCTCCGCTTTTAACATCTCGTCAGAAATTAAACGAAGAATTACTCTTGCCAACCGCTGTTTCTTCGGGCTAAGAAAGCAACTCAGTATTACAGCTCTCACACGAGCAACCCTGATCATCCCAGTCCTGCTTTACTACGCTGAAGCATGGATCGTCTCTAAAGGGGATGAAGAAATCCTTGGTCGATTCGAGAGGAATATGCTTCGAAAAATCTTCGATCTCGTTTGCGTTAGCGGGCTATGGAGACGAAGATTCAACCAAGAACTATACGGTACAGCGACAGGCCAATGGTCAAAAAAAAACTCCACATTTGACGTTTAAGATGGATAGAACATGTAGAACTAATTGACACCAATACTCCGGCTAGCAGAGTCTTCGAATCATATCCAGCCGTCGGACGTAGTAGTGGTAGACCTCGACTTAAGTGGCGCGCACAAGTAGAAACCGACATCAATGAACATGGAGTGCGCAACTGGAGGCAGTTAGCTAAGGAGCGGACTAATTGTAGAGGCATGTTGGCTTAGGCCCAGGTTGATTCCGGACTGTAGCGCCACTTAAGTAAATAATTGGGACATGTGGAACGAATGGAGACCAATACTCCGACCCGTCGGACGCAGTGGACGAAGACCTCACCAACTCCGAGTGCGCAACTGGAGGCAGTTAGCTAAGGTTGGTTGAGGTCCAGGTTCATTCCGGACTGTAGCGCCACTTAAGCAAGTAAGTTAGTAAGTAAGAAGATACCACGCAGCGTTTGCTGTAAAAGCTGCACATGTACAACATGCATGCTTACTAGGAGATGATCTTTTGTGAGTTCTCGTCAATCTCGTGTTGAAACG
Source organism: Rhingia rostrata (assembly GCA_949824845.1). Lineage (NCBI taxonomy): Eukaryota > Metazoa > Arthropoda > Insecta > Diptera > Syrphidae > Rhingia > Rhingia rostrata. The sequence continues at coordinate 114,747,633 of OX463756.1, read as the reverse complement.
GATATTTGGTAGCGGAAGAAAAAATAAGCACAGCATTAGGATAAACAGACAATATCGTTGTAAATGGATTTACTGCAACTGTAATATCAGATGGTTTGATAGTTATCAGGGACACCTTGAACAAAAGTTCCCTATAGAATAAGAGTTCGCATACATTGAAGTAAAGCTTTGACACCGTAGTTCAGATCAGACAAAGACTGACAATCGGAAAGCTATTCTATTTTCGTTAGATGAAACAAATGGGATCAAAACTACAAGCCCTAATGTGAAAAATCCTAGTGGTATCCATAATTTTCCTACTTTACACCGTCCAATGCTTGACGACAGTCCAATGCTTGACGACAGACAAGAATGTAAATCAAATATTAGGTATTTGCAAATGAAAACTTCTTCGTCGAATAGTTGGACCTTCCTAAGCATTGTAGCGGCTTTCAAGCATATTGATTGATTGAAAAATAACTTGATATCATATTAACTAAGGTCCTATCATATTCGGAAAAGCTGAATAAAGTCAGATTCCATCATGGCTGTCAATAATCCGTGGCTTCTGCTTACTAAAAAACCGAAAATTAGCATTGCCCACAACCAACTTTAGGTGATTAGATGTTGACTGCACTCCCGACTCATTCATCCAGCACTTGCAATCAACAGGTCACCTTCAAACTTAACAAAACCACCGTAGACATGACCCTCAATTGGGTGACTACAACGATTTCTGCAGACGTTGAAGGGGAACAAACCATATCGCATTTCATTTCTTGCAATTAAAAAAAAATAAACGATCTGAAAAACGTCAGTATTACCGACCTACAAAAGTTTTTTTAGAAATCAATTGAGACTCCTAGTGGTATCAATAACAAGGTAAGCAAACAATGCGAGTGAGGCGACCAAGACAAGTGAGAATATATAACGATGGGATGGCTTCGCCCACATTGAGCAAATAAGTTTAGCATAGAGAACCTCGAAATCCCATCCTCTAGACGACAAATAAGAATCAATCTCCGATGTAGGAATCAAACGATAGGGGATACTAAAGTGCTTGGACGGAACGACTTCCAGCATCGTGCCAGGACTAACTAACAGACCCTACACATCCAAGACAGCTCGAAAACTTGTCTGAGACCTGTATAAATACATATTTTGAATACTTACTCCATAACCCTAATGGAAGTGGGACACTTTAAATGACGCATCTTTAGCGCTTTGTACACTTCCAAGCGGACACAACCAGGTACTTCGACGCGATTGCTAGTCTCTCCACTGAACTCATCCTCGGGATCATTCTTAAAAGTAACCAAAACCTTCTCCGATCCCGGTGGGATACGAACATCGATATTCTTTGGATGGATGCGGGCATGTTTGAAAAGATCCTTTATAGACTTTGTATACAATTGCCCAATGTGTTTGGTGTTGTAGTTTTTAAAGTAAACCGTGTTGCACGGATCGTGTCCAAAGATCATGTGATAAGCCGACCGCTCGTTTTCCACATTATTCAAGTTCGAGCGCACAAAGTAGTGAGGATAGAAAGCGCCGGAAATCACTATTTTCAAAATAATCGTCTTCTCCCGATCGAGCCAGTGGATACGCTGATAGGCAGTTGTCTCCTTAATGCCTATACTCAGAAGGCGTTCCTTCAATTCCATCACTAGCAGATGCATTTCCTTCATCGAACGGAGATTTATAAAGAAACGATCGGCCCATGCAAACTCTCCAACATCTTCGCTGAGATTGTGTTGCTCACGCATGGTGCACCAGACCTATTCATAAATATCTTAAGGTTGGTCAAACTTTCAAAATATAACCTTACCCTATAAGCTTTGAGTATAGCAAACAGATCACTTCCCGAGGCATCAGCCCAGGTAAGTTTTTGCGAGTAGGCGGCCAGTTCGCCTCTTTTTTTATCGCTGAATGTAAATATCGACTTGACACTCAAACCGGCGGCAATAATTATGGCTTCCTCCAGTACTGAAAACATATATCCAAAGATAACCAAACGGCTTACACGAATGTCCAATGGCAGTGCTGCCATAACTCTTCCAACAAACGTTAAATCTCCATCCTGCACAGAGTACACCTTGTCCACATTCATGTACAGAGCTCCCACTTCCTTCAGCACCAATATAGTATTGTGTATATCCGATAGATTCGGTGGTGACATTGCCAAAGCAAGTATTACCGGTGGTGGTTCCATATCAAGGAGTTTAGCCTTTAAAACTAAATTCTCCAGTGGACAGCGAAGCATCTCCGGAATTCCATATTCTGACAAGTAATTCTGTAATAAATTGAATTTGTTACGTCTGCGTCGGATTTTATCTATACCTATGCAACTTACCATGTAGAACTTCTTCGAAACCATTCGGTATACTCTTCCGTTCATGACACGACCAGCTCGCCCGGCCCGTTGACGGCAATTAGCTCTGGACGCCCAGTGCAGTTGCAGCGACGTGAAATTTGTATTAGTATCGGTCATTAGAGATTTTGTCAAGCAGAAATCAATCACTAAAAATATTTACAGCATCTTAGATCAAGCCTAATACAGTTGGGACATTTTGCTTACCATATTTAACATCAGGTACCGTGATGGAACTTTCAGCAATATTTGTGGCCAAAATTACCTTTCGATGTCCAGGTGGTGCACGATGAAAGATCTTCTGTTGCTCTTCTGGAGCAATCAAGGAGTGCAAGCGAATCGGCATCAACTTTACGTTATTACTGAAATTTAAAGAAATCACGTGATGGCAAGAATATTTAGATCTGACAACTGGTGTGAATTTTACATATCGTGTAACGTTTCCAGCTTCTTGTCCATTTTATCGATTTCGTTTATACCGGGAAGGAATATTAGAATCGATGTCGTTTGATTTGAATTGCTTTCGTGGCTCTCGATGTTCTCGATGACAACGATTAGCTTCAACACAAGGGTGTACATATCATTGCTGATGCCAGGCTCTTCATAGTCGACAGTTACTTTCTGAAATGATGAATTTATTAATTATGAGCAGTAGCTTAATGTCGCAAATATAAAAAAAAAGAAAAAAGAAGATACGAGGAATGTGTTTAAAAATTAAACGTTAGATTACAATACTCGAATACAACAAAGTCGTGGCGCAATATTAACAAGGCTGCCGAAAATGACAGCCTTTCCGTCGAGCTTTATAAAGCCAAATCTGTTCAGATGAAAGTATACCTGAAGAATGAAACATTAGCATCGTTTTCACGATCCAACACAAAAGGATTAAATCTTCACAGTTCGGCAGATCCTGGAAAAAAATCCCAAGAAAGCTTAATCGATACCCACCACCTATTTAACGATTTCAAAGCCGCATACTCGACGTTTTTTTACAATTGGCACGCGCTAAAGGGATTATGAACCCTTATAGTGTTTGAGCACAGCGCGGCCATAAGGAAATAGTTTAAAATGGCGGTTGTGTAAGCCCAGACAGCTTGGGGGAAAGAATATTATGTGCTCTAAGATGGACATTCACAACCCTCTCGAATACATTGGACAGAAAAGGGAGCACTGAAATTGGTCTGAATTCATTCCCACTCGCATTTCTCGAAGTAAGGTAGAACTTTAGCTTGTTTCCAAAGGGTAGGAAATATATCTGCCATTAGTATCTTGTTGATGGTGTGTGTAATATAAGGCAGGACAAGAGGTAAGATGGACTTATTGAAAACAGGAGGTATCAATTCACTTCCCACAGCATTGGACTTAACAGATCGTGTGAACACGAACATAGCATCAGGCGAGAAACCATTAGAAGGTTCAGCTATATCGGTGGTACTGTCTAAAAGGCTTGCAAAGTTAAGGATACAACATTTTTGCTCAATAAATCGGCATTGATATTTTGATTACTCTTATGCTCCCCAACCTATCTCTTAAAGTTTTTGTCGCTTATTCATGGAAGGACTTGACTTGATGCGATATATTTAAATTTTGTTGGTTCTTATTTTACAGACTATTTGGCTACGCAACCTACGAAACATTTGGTGGTAAATGTCCAGTCTGTAACTATTCCATTTGTTGAAGGGCAAGTCCCGTTGCAGACTCACTTACTTACTTACTTTCTTAAGTGGCGCTACAGTCCGGAATAAACCTGGGTCTCAACCAACATGCCTCTCCAATTAGTCCGGTCCTTAGCTAACTGCCTCGAGTTGAGTACTCCAAGTTGTTTGAAGTCGGTTTCAACTTGTGCGCGCACTTAAGGCGAGATCTTCCTCTACTGGCTGGGAATCGAAGACTCTGCGAGCCGGAGTGTTGATAGTCCATTCGTTCTACATGTCCTAGAAATCTTAAAAGTCCAATGCGGAGTTTTTGACTGACCAGGGGCATGTCGCTGTACAGCTGGTATAATTCTTGGTTTAATCTTTCTCTCTATAGCCCATCAACGCAAACGGGATCGAACATTTTTCGAAGAATTTTATTCTCAAATTGACCAAGGATTTCTTCATTCGCTTTTGATACGGTCCATGCTTCAGCGCCGTAGAGCAGGACTGGGATCATCAGGGTCTTGTAAGCTTTACTACTGAATTACCTTCTTAGCCCGAAGAAACAGCGGTTGGCAAGAGTAATTCTTCGTTTAATGTCTAACGAGATGTTGTTGTCAGAGTTTATAGCGGAGCAGAGATAGACAAAGTCCCGTACTACCTAAAAGTTATATCTGTCAATGGTGACGTTCTGTCCAATTCGTCGAAGTTGTGTGTCCTTTGGTGTTGACAGCATATACTTCGTTTTGCCCTCATTTACTGCTAAAACCATTTTTGCCGCTTCCTTCTCTATACTAGCAAACGTGGCTATGACATCACGTTGAGTCCTAACAATGATGTCAATATCGTCGGCGTATCCTAGTAGATGTACCGATTTCAAATTCAAGTAGTCACATAACAGAGCATCGACTGCCCAAATCTGCCTATCGAAAGTGCCGGTGAGTTCTTTTCCGACCCTAATGGATCAGCGAGAATTCTCCAATAACAAATGGATGTGTTATTTGGACTTCTTGGGTTTTTTTCCAGAATCTACTGAAGTGTGAAAATTTGATTGGTTGTATACTTTCCTGGCCTAGAACCACATTGACAAGGGCCGATCAGGTTGTTGGTAAACGGCAGATAGGATCTTGTAGGCGATATTGAGGAGACTTATGCCTCTGTAGTTGGCGCAGTTTGGAGGGTCTCCTTTTTGTGGATTAATTTAACTCTATTATATTTAATTGTGCTGTCGATAAAGGAATTTAATGAATTTAACATATTTTGTCGTTTTTGTTAGACGACCGAATGTGAAGGGCGTGAATACGAGAACGAATATGATAATCTGATGGTACTGTCATCAGCGAAGGAATAAATTGGATTAGTTGCAGACAAAAGGTCATTAAAAAAATTGAGAAAAAGTGTCGGACACAAAAATGAGCCTTGGGGAACACCAGCATTTATTTTGTGAGTTTCAGACTTGAAACCGTCCAAAACTACTTGAATTGAGCGTTTGGAGAGTTAGTTTCTAATTCATTGAAGAAGAGTATCGTCGATACCAAATGCACGCATTTTCGACCAAAGGGTTCGATGCCAAACCCTTTCAAATGCCTTTAAAATATCAAGTGCAACGATCTTGTTTTCGCCACCAAGGTGGATTGATTGATTCCACTTTTCGGTGAGATACGACATCAAATCACCAGTGGACCTGTTGCAACGTAAACCGTATTGTTCTGGTTTCTTTTTGGCAGTAAGCAGTTCTGTGCCTATTCGCTATGAACATATATTTTGGACGAAGATGTCCGAGAACATATAATATCCCTAATGAACATAACACCAGCTAGTTTCCTTCGAGCAGAAAGAGTTTGCAAACCCAGTAACAAGAGTCGAGCTTTATAATCGGGTATTTCCTCATACCAGTTTATTTTTTATTGCATACCTTGTAAAGCTATTCTGTACCCGCTCGATTCTGTATATAAGAGGTCCCAAATGACTTCCTTAAGGTACACCACTGCTTACACTGAAGAGTAAAGATGTTGAATTAACCAGTTTGACAATTTGTTTTTGATTTGCCAAATAAGAGGAAAACCACTTGTTGAGTCTTTAGTGAATACCTAAAGCATTTAAGGTACCAGATTTTTGAGTAACTATTAGAAAGGGTTGAAATGGAATTTCCGTTATATTTTGTACATGGAAACGCAGGTCTTCACACTCTTTTCTACTCACTTTAAATCGACCTGAGACAGGTCGAGACTATACGACCGATACGACTTTTATGGAAAGGCCTAAGTGTCCAATTGTCAACCCACATTTAATAACCAATTTTTTCAAGTGCATAATAGGTATATTTTTACGTGTTTTTGAATGATTTTATAATTTTTTATTTTCTTTTATGACTTGTATGATTTTTACCACACTATACCTATTATACTTAAATAAACCTCATATGAAGTTTTTCAAACGCAGGGAAACATCCCAAACTTATATAAAAATTCAAGTAATAGATTTTTTAGCAAGCATTTATTTTTTGTCAGTAAACCAAAATACTCCTTAAAATACCATTATGGATTCTATTGGCAAAGGAAAACCAATGAGCAAGCAAGCACGAGCGATTATCATCAACGTTTTAAAACATGAGATGGAAACGGCCAAAACACATTTGACAGGTCAGAGCTGTACGAGAATTCCGCGAGAAAGGCAAAGCAATTATTTATAAAGATGAAAGTTATATTCGAAGCTTATATACTCTACCCAATACTTACACAGATGGCAGCTTGGAGGGCTTAAAGTCAAACATTTCCAAAGGATAACGTTTGATTATAGCTCATGCTATTTAAAAAAGAAGATTTGTTAGAAATGGACTACTGCTTTTTAAATCTGGAAGCAAGACTGGTGACTACCATAATGATAGGCTTCATTTTTGACATTTTTTTAAATTAGTTAGCCTCTTATATAAACAGCGACTATTCAGATGCTTAGTAGTTATAAGTGCCAGACTTAGGCAAGGAGTTTTATGTTTCCAAGACATTAGCGAACTCATTGTAACTATCCGCATCAAGGCCAAATTCGCCAACATAAGCCTTATATGCGCTCACGCCCTAACGGAGCAAAAATATGATATAGCTATGGATTGCTTCTATGAGCTCCTTGACAAAATTAATGGGCGACTACCGAAGAACGATGTTAAAATCGTGTTGGGAGATTTTAACGCAAAGGTAGAAAGAGAAGACATTTTTAGCAGTATTGTCGGAAAACACGAAAACACGTCTGGTAACGGACTTAGTAATTGACTTCGCTACGGAACGAAATGTAACTATAGCCAGCACACGGTTTCCTCACCTCGATATCAATAAGGGGACATGTCGGTCTCAATATCAATGAACGGTCCACCAAATTGACCACATTGCGATAGACAAGAGGCACGCATCCAGTATTTTAGATGTCCCAACATTCCGAGGAGCTAACATCAACTCAGACCACTACCTTGTGCAGCTAAGGTAAGAATGCGCATATCAAACACGCCACAACAATTCAGAAATACTGTGAAAAAATTTAGTGACGAAAGACTACAACCGCAAGAGACCGCCAAGGCCTTTGTGCAACGCGTATCCTTAACCTTTTGATTAACACCATACCACCAGCATCGAATGTCGAAGAACCAATGGAAACGATGCCAATAAGCCATTAGATCAGCAGCAACTGATGTGCTAGGTTTCTCGCATCCACAAGCAAGAAACCCCTGGTTTGATGAGGAATGCTGACAGATGCTCGCAGCCAAGAATGAGGCCTACAAGGCTAAGCTGCAGGTGAAGACGAGAGCTGCCGTTGAGCTCTATAGGTAGAGAAGAAGGGAAGAACACCGACTTTTCAGCAAGTAGAAAAAAGAGCAAGAAAAGCGCGCGATAAAGGATATAGAGACGTGTCACTCCAGGAACGATGTTCGCACGTTTTATCAAAGTGTAAAACGTCAAAGCCAAAGATACAAGGCTCGAAGAGAATCCTGTCGAGATTGTGACGTGCTTAAACAATTTTATACCAATTTGGTCGTTATAACGGGTGATCCAAGTAGAGATACTTTTTTCAATAGCCTTTTTTGACAGATCACGTGTGAGTCGTGTCATGCTGTCATGTTATTTTTGTTTAGTATTGTTGGCATTTCATAATGGAAAGGCTTACGCGTGAACAACGTTAACAAATTGTTCAACTTTATTATGAAAATTCACGTTCTGTGAGGAATCATCGCATTAATCAATGGACTTATTGAGAGAACATTTCGGTGAGCACATAATTTCACGTTTTGGGCCGGTCGATTGGCCACCAAGATCGTGTGATATCACACCGTTAGACTTTTTCCTGTGGGGGTATGTAAAGTCAAATGCTTATGCCGACAAACCCGCTTCGATTCAGGCCTTGGAGGAAAACATCACGCGTGTCATTCGCCAGTTACGCGAAATGCTCGAACGAGTGATCGAAAATTGGACTCAACGGATGGACCATCTGCGACGTAGCAACGGCCAACATTTGATAGACATAATCTTCAAAAATAAAAATAAACATTCTCCATTAAATTTGAATTTTCTGTGTTTTTTTCTTTAAAAAGTTGGGAACCTCGAAATGGATCACCCTTTACCAAGTTACACATCTTAATAATTGGCAAATTAGTACGTTGGCAGCACTAAAAATTTGCCGTCGTCAAGTTGAAATCTTCGGTTCCGTTTGCGTTGACGGGCTATGGAGACGAAGATTCAACCAAGAACAATATGAGCTGTATAGCGACATGCCCCTGGTAGAAAAAAAGGACATTTAGAACGAATGGACACCGCGATTCCCAGCCAGACGTCGGACGCAGTAGAGGAAGACCTCGCCTTAAGTGCGCGCACAAGTAAAAACCAACCCCAACCAACTTGGAGTGCGCAGCTGGAGGAAGTTAGCTAAGGGCCGCGCTAATTGGAGAGGCATGTTGGTTGCGGCCTAGGTTCATTCCGGACTGTAGCGCCACTTAAGTAAGTTATCTCGAACCCTTGGGTTACAGTCGGTTTTGACTTGATCAGTAAAGTAAATGAAATAAATAGAATTTATAATGTTGTGATCAACAATCGTTTGGATATCATCGTAGCATTTTACACTAATAGAAATAAAGAATTAAATTACTTACATTGTTAATCCTACCCAGCTCGCATAAATAGTACTCCTTAACGGTAAAATTTCTACGGGAATCAACTTTAATAATAGGTGCGGGAATTCCGCCCAGACTAAAGTATTCGGAAAACTGAAAATGTTTAAAAAAAACAAACTTCAGATCACGTTACAAATACAAAGTACAACTCTTACCTCAGTACTGTTGATTGTTGCCGACATGAGGATAACTTTTGTGTTCCTCGAGTTTGTCGTTATCAGGCGTCGAATGACAATCAAAAGAAAGTCCATATCTTGATCACGCTCGTGAACTTCATCCAAAATTATATGCGTGTACTGTTGTAAATTTTTCTCTTGAATTAATTTTTGCAAAAGAACACCAGTGGTACAGTACAACAGTCGTGTATCCTCGGACATATTCGCATGCAGTCCCACCTACGAATATTCAAAATTTAGAACGATTCGTTAAGAAAATGTTGACTTGCGTCTAGTCATACCTGATATCCAATTACACTGCCCTCCTCCCATTTTCGTTCGGCACAAACTCGACGTGCAATACTTATTGCCGCTATGCGACGCGGCTGTGTGCATATTATATTTACACGTTCACGTCGTTTGTAAGCATCGTCAAGAATATATTGTGGCACTTGGGTAGTCTTGCCACATCCGGTATCACCTTCCAAAATGACTACACGCTTTTCGCGTATTGTCTCTATAATCTCGGAATGAGATTCATGAATCGGTAGACTAGAATCATATTGCCGGTTAAAGTGATATTTGGTAAAAACTGGATCATCCGATTTGATTTGGCGTTTACCTTCCACAATATTATCATCTTCCATAAGATCCATGGTATGCATGTCAGATATTGTGGAGGAATTTGAGAACGATGAGCATCCTGCAACATTGTCCTCCTAAAACAGTCACAATAATGAAAGGGAATGCAATATTAATGAAATATAGGGACTTACCTCCATCATTCGTTGTTTTTCAGCCAAAACGTATTGTTGTGCGTATTCTTCTCCCTTGTTTTCCCGTTTTATAACTTTTGGATCAATGGCATTTTGGGGATATGTAGTCGTATTAGCAGTAATACAACCTGTTGGGACGGTAACTCTTTCGAATTTTTTGGAAAAGTCAAAGAAATCATTTATTTCATCCATTGCTGCAGAGCCACTATTCTTATAGAAATTGATGAATTCCAAAGTCAGTACTCCTTTTTAACAATTTTCTGATATTGGGGCACAATTCTCAGGAACAGTGGACAGTTATTTTTTATTTTTGTGTCGTGTTTTCTGTTTTGTCTATAACAAATAACAATTGAACAGGGATGGTTGCATGTGCCATAGATAATTACGGCCAATGGCCATATGAACAAATATTAATCCATGCCCCTTTAAGGCAGGTATGACACTAAATTTTACCACAAACTTTTATCTTAATTTTGAATGTACATAAAGGGCCGCCCAGAATGCGTATCTGTAGCTTATATCTTGTATAACTGTCAAAAGAGAGATACATTTTCTCGCATGAAGTTACCCTCCATTCAACTTCAAGCTCAGATACACGAAGAAACGCATTGTGTAAGCGCTTACGGCTTGCCTTGTTTTTAACTTCTGAATCAGCTCCAAGCATCAGCTACAGATATGCATTCTGAGCGGCCTTTAAAGGGCTGACCAGATTGGATATAAGTAGCCTTGTATCGTGTATCACTGTCAAAAGAGATACACACGGTTTGTTGGTGTATGGGCAGCTTGTCAAAAACTGAATCTGTCGGCGCTTTCCATTGGTATATTTTTTTTGATCTAGATCTGTCAAAAAACCGGACAAGCACTTTAGCACTTGCTGGTATAATAGCAGCTTGTCATCAAGGTTAAGCTTCGAATATATTCCGAGTAACCGCAGTTCTGTACGTAAAGAATAGATTTCAGAAAGATCATCAAAAATTCTATAATTATTAATTATAGTCAGTAAAAAAAAAATGTTGTTGTATCCGCCCTACTTTATCTATGTTCAACATATTTCACATATAGCGAAACAAATGTAATAATAAAAATTATTGAATACATCTTTTTAAAAATCCAATTTTAGTGTATTTTACAATTTTCATTACATTTTCTGATATAAAATAGATGTTATTTTGTATTTACCCGCAACATGTGAACACTGACAGCGAGGAATTATCCATGAGCGTGCTTTCCATCTTTGTCACTCCTCAGACCGTGTGTCAATTGCGTTAAAATAAAATGGGATTAAACTTTATCCACTGGCTAATTTTTGACTTTTCTGCAGGTGCTTTCTATCTCTGTCACCCCTTAGTAGGTATATCAAATGTCAAAAATTAGCCACTGGATAAATTTTAGCAAGCTGTTAAGCAGGTTGAAATTGTTGAAGTCTCTATTCACCACACTAATGCCAAAAATTATCCACTGGAAAAAAATTTAATGCAGTTGACACACGACCTAAAAATACAAAACGGCATTGCATGAATACCCTTTTTTTGCCCTCCCTGTTACACAACCATTGACAAAATCAAGTTTCCAATTTGTCCAAAAATCCAGGGATGCTACATTACATCAAATGTGACAGTTGAAATAGTATTTGGGTTGGGAGAACCTGACTTGCGCACTTGTTAATTATTTATTCGAAAAATAATCGAGAGAAATAAGACTAAGACATCGCTCACGCGAGAGTAGCACAAAAATATTTTGACGTAACAAATGACATCGGGACGTTCTCAAATGACTGATGGATCGCCTACAGAGCATTTGAAGAAATTCGTCTTCACAAACGTTACGCGACCAAATCAAGGGAGTTTGCCTGATAAATCTCTTGAAATTCATATCCCAGAGGTGATATACCCCTTCAACATAAATTTTATTAAACAAAAATCAATTTAAACTTTTTTTTCTTTCATAGCTTCTACAAGCCGGCTACTCGTTTTACACTTGGCCGTGTGCGCCTATACTCGCGTGGTTTCTGTGGGAACGACGAAATTCCTTGGAGGGAAAAAGAATTTTAGAACTTGGAGCTGGAACTGCCTTACCTGGAATTTTAGCAGCAAAGTGTGGAGCACAAGTAATACTCAGTGATAGTTGTATTCTACCAAAATCGCTGGCACACCTTCGAAGAGCTTGCTCCGCGAATAACTTGATTCCCGGTCAAGACATTGATATAATCGGTCTCAGTTGGGGCTTGCTGTTGAATAGTGTCTTCAACTTAGGTGCACTTGATTTGATAATATCCGCAGATTGTTTCTACGATCCTAGTGTATTCGAGGACATCATTGTCACGGTTTCGTTTCTATTGGATAAAAATCCTGAAGCAAAGTTCATATTTACGTATCAAGAGCGCAGTGCTGACTGGTCTATCGAAGCTTTACTGAAAAAGTGGAACTTGCGTGCGGCGCAGATAAATACCGACGATATTGGCAAATTTTCTGGGGTCGATTTGATAGAGTTGATGGGCGGTCATACCATACATTTGGTAGAAGTATCCAAGTAAATAAAGCCATGTCTCAGTCGGCCGTTCTTCGTAACTCTTACAAGTTGTTCATTGGCAATTTACCATGGACTGTAGGCAATCGGGAACTGCAGTTGTATTTCTCTAAATTCGGTAATGTGATCAATGCCACTGTGGTATTTGATAGAAACCTGGGATTCACCAAGGGATTCGGTTTCGTTATGTTTGGTACACGTGACGCGTACAACAGTGCAGCGAATCATAGCAACCATTTTCTGGATGGCAGAGTGTTAAGGGTACAAGATGCGAACAATAAATAGGGTTTTGTGCTTAAGTTATCATATTGTAAAAAAATAAATATGTTTTAAGAAAGCGAAGTTCTGATTTGTATTTTTTTCTTTTGGAATCTTTATTTATCCGCTGTGTTGCATGTTCAGGCCATGATGTCTTGAAAAAACATCCAAAATATAATTTTGAACTGCAAATTAAACTTTTATACTGCATAGTGGAGTGAGTACACCAGACATTTGATGTTTTCTAGATTTCTGTCTTTCTAATTAACGCCGTGATTTCTTTCTATATTCAACATTGGCAATAGTAAATAAATAAAAAAAAAAAAAAAAAAAAACTGCCGCTGCGGACAGGATTCGAACCTGTGCGGGTAGAACCCAATGGATTTCAAGTCCATCTCCTTAACCACTCGGACACCGCAGCTGTTGAAAAATGAGTGTCAAAACGCGAATAGATTATGGCGGAACTTTGCCATAAGGGAATATGTTTAATTTATTGGTGTGGATTGAGTTGATTCTTGTACCTTTAAAAAGTGTTTATCGGTTTATATTAATTGCAGCCAATCAATGTAAATAATAAATGATAAAGGTCAAGTAAAAGAAATCAATCCGATTAGGGCAAATATGCGGTTGATTTAGAGAAGGCTTTCGACACCGTATCGTTAGAGGGTCTCAATCTAAGGCTGACCAGACTGTGATAGAACGTGGGTAGACTCTGATTGGCTTTAACTTGACAATGCTTAGTGGTTCTAACTCTGACTACACATCAGGTGCTTATTTTTAATCTCTAAGTGGTAACCATCGGGTACGGGTCACACTATCCGGATTTGACTAGCTAAACGATAAGCGCGAGTGTTGATAAACAAAAAACAGCAATACTATAAGCAGCCAGGTCAGGATGGCACGGAAAGAATTCCCGGCCTGCTGTCCCAGGCGAACATAGAGAAGCTGCTTTGATATATTCGGACAACAGCTTGTCTAAGAATTTTAATTTTAAACAAAGAAGGTGGCGGATGAACCAAAAGTCCAACGGCAGCGCTCAATCAAAGTGGATACTGATGGCCTCGTATCTTAGGGGTATCTAATAAATTGGAACTTGCCCTCCAGGTTAGGGGTTGTGCTTTGGGATAACTACCACGGAAAAAAAATTGTATTACGAAGCAACCAATAGCCTCGGAAAGGACTGATTTTACTGTTGACGATCTGCTAAACGAAAAAAGTACAATGACGTTCGTATCTGCACCTGGCATATAATAACATTTAACAGGAGAGATGCCAGCGAACAACTAGCGGAAGCCCTAAACTGCTTCAAAGCAGAAATTACTGCCATCCAGGAAATACGATGGGATGGACCGGGCAAAAACAGGATGAAAACTGTGACACCTAAGCCAAATCTGATCGGAAGAAAGTATGCCTGAAGAACGGAACCTCAGCACACATTCCACAAAAAAGGAGACCGTCTAAACTCCAACTACAGAGGTATAAGTCTCCTCAACATGCCCTACAAGATCCTATCTGCCGTAATATGTCAACGCCTGAAAACGTTTACCAACAACCTGATCGGCCATTATGAGTGTGGACTTAGGCCAGGAAAGTCCACAACTGATCAAATTTGCATACTTCGGCAGATCCTGGAAAAAACCCAAGAAGTCCAAATCGATACCCACAACCTATTCATAGATTTCAAAGCCGCATACAAGCATTTATAGAGACGAACTAAACAGAGCCATGTCTGGTTGTGGTATGCCGCCCAAATTCGTCCGTTTGTGAAGGATGAAAATTCTTTCTGCTCCATCAGGGTCGGAAACGACCTCATCAACACATTCGATTTCAAAAAAGGATTTAGGCAAGGCGAGGATTGTGCAAAACTCCCGAGCCAACACCAGAGGCACAATAATCCAAAAATCGGTGCAACTTATAGCATACGCCGACGACATTGACATCCTTGCGGCAAAAAATCGACGAATTGGACAGAACGTCACCATTGGCAGAACAATGGCAACGATGCCAACAACCCATTAGATCAGCCGCAACTGATGTGCTAGGTTTCTCGCGCCCACCCCTGGTTTAATGAAGAATGCCGACAGAGGCTCACAGCCAAGAACGAGGCCTAGAAGGCTAAGCTGGTAAATAACATCCACCAACTCATAAGCCAAATGGAACCTAACCATCGTTTGCCCGATACACAAAAAGGAGACCCTCTGACTGCGCCAACTACAGAGGCATGAGTCTCCTCAACATTGACTACAATATCCTATCTGACGTAACATGTGAACGCCTGAAACCAGCAACCTGATCGGCCCTTATCAGTATGGTTTTAGGCCAGGAAAATCCACAATCGATCAAATCAATCAACACCATCTATATACAGAGCAATGTCTAGTTTTGGTATACCGCCCAAACTCGTCCGTTTGTGTAGGATGAAGAGGAAAATTCTCACTGCTCCATCAGGGTCGGAGACGATTACAAAAAAGGATTTAGGCAAGGCGATGTGCTGTCATGTGACTTCTTTAATTTAATTCTTTAGAGGATTGTGCAAAACTCCCAAGTCAACACCAGAGGCACAATTTTTCAAAAATTGGTGCAACTACTAGCGTACGCCCGTCGACGATATTGACATCATTGGCAAGACTCAACGTGATGTCAGAGCCACGTTTTCTAGTATAGGGTTTAGCATTAAATGAGGGCAAGACGAAGTATATGATGTCAACACGAAAGGACACGCAACATCGACAAATTGGACAGAACGTCACCATTGAAGATATAACTTTGAGGTAGTACGAGATTTTGTGTATTTCGGCTCCGACGAAGAATTACTCTTGCCAACCGCTATTTCTTCGGGCTAAGAAGGAAATGCACTCGAGCTACTAAGGAGATTCTATGTAACCCCCAGATCATCTGAGTTTTGCTCTACGGCGCTAAAGCATGGACCGTCTCAAAAGCGGATGAAGAAATCCTTGGTCTATTTGAGAGAAAAAATCTTCGAAAAATCTTTGGTCCCGTTTGCGTTGACGGTCTAAGGAGACGAAGATTCAACTAAGAACTATACGAGTTGTACAGCGACATGCCCGTGGTCTGCATTGGACGTAAAAGATGGCTAGGACATGTAGAACTAATTGACACCAATACTGCGGCTCGAAGAGTCATCGATTCCCAGCCAGACTTCGGACGCAGTAGAGGAAGACCTCGCCTTAAATGGCGCGCACAAGTAGAAACCGACCTCAACCAACTTGGAGTGCGCAACTTGAGGCAGTTAGCTAACGACCGGGCTACTAAACGCAGAAGTAAATATAGAAATCACACAAGGCAACACCTTCTCTAAATTAAAGCCGAATATTGTTAAACCAAAAGCTCTTCTAACCGGTCGTTGCATCATTAGGGAAGGTTTGAAAACCGAAATAAATGTTAGATGATGCTGAGACACGCATGGACAACCTCACCGGCTTGCTTAAGACTTTACTACATCTCGTAACATCGTATCAATCGTTTTGTAATATCAGAATTAAGCCTTTAAACAAATTCAAAGATCCTTTCTAAATTTATAAAAAATATAAGCACTTCCAGGACTTTATTAAAATAAATTATAATGCAAAAGCGATTGACTAACTAGATACTTTCTTGACTTACTTGCTAAGATATTTCTTGTAGTTTTTACCCACAACCTGTGAAACATTGGTGAATCCCTGTTTTTGCAAAATCTCAGCTAGTTCACTCTTAATCTTTGTCACAACTGGTGGGCCGTGGTAAATGAACGCTGTATAAAATTGCACATACGAAGCACCGGCTTCTAGTTTGTCGAATGCATCTTGTCCATTGAACACACCACCGACGCCAATAATTGGAATTTTCCCCTTTGTCTGAGCGTACATATCCGCGATGAGTTGGGTTGATTTCGATTTTAATGGGGCACCACTCAGACCGCCAACTTCTTTTGCCAGCTCATGATCGATTAGGTTAGATCTATCCACTGTCGTATTGGATACGATAAGACCGTCCACCTTTGAATTTCCTTTCATCACGACAGATGCAATGTCCTCTATGTCTTTTTTGGTGAGATCGGGAGCAATTTTTACAAATATTGGAACTTTGTTGTTTATTTCAAGTTTGTTGCGCGCCTCCACGACCCCCGCTAGTAGTGCTTCAAGATCTTTTTTACCTTGTAAGTCTCTCAAACCAGGCGTATTTGGACTACTAATATTTATTACCAAATAATCGGCGATGGGACCGAATAAATTAACTCCTTTGGTATAGTCCTCTAAGGCACTTGGTGAAGTTTTGTTTTTGCCCAAATTGATGCCCAAAATACCATTGAAATGTCCTTCCGTCCGCAATGCACTTAAACGTTCAAAAACCGCCTGATGTCCATCACTGTTAAATCCATATCGATTGACAATCGCTTGATCTGCTAATAAACGAAATACTCTCGGTGTTGGATTTCCAGGCTGAGCTTCGGGTGTCACTGAACCGATTTCAATGAATCCAAAACCAATTTTGTCTAAACCTACGACAGCTTCACCTTGTTTGTCGAAACCAGCAGCAATGCCAATAGGATTTTTAATTGGAGTATTGAAGAACTTTGTAGCCTAGAAATATGTTTAGGGGCAATTACAAAATCTTAACGATCTTGGATGAAGTTCCTCACCAAAACTAGTGAGTCCTCGGCACCTGGTCCAGAAAACAGTTTGTACTTGCAGGCTAGTACGGCCAAACGGTGTGATGTTTCTGGGGGAACTTTCTGCATCACTGGCATTAGAAAATCATTGTAGAATCTGTCTTTGCCTTTAAGTAGATTGAATCCGGCAAAAAATAACCCAGAGCCAGTGCTTACCAGCACTAGTGAACGCATTTTGCTTTTCTACAGAAAGAAATGCAATTTAGGTTTGTATACCCATTAATGGACTCAAGAGTAGTTACTAATTTGGAAGCGGAAGCCATTATATTTAATTTGTTTTTGAAAATTGTGCAATAAAAACTGTGGCCGGGTGAAACTGCGGTTGACTTGACACTCAAATGTCAAAACAACAGATAAGAGTTATGCAGTTTGGGAGTAACTAGTATGTGACAGCCCGGGATATTCCTTCCAGATGAATTCATTTATTCTTTTGGGTGATCTAGTACTTTTTTTCGTTTGCAGCAATTTAAACAGAGTCGTCTTTGACAGGTTTTTAAAAATGTAATCGTGCAATTTAATTGAAATTTTGTTTTTAGATTATGTAATGGCTTTAGTCAGTGTTATATCGTACTGAAAATAAAGAAAACTAAAATGAAATAAATTGTGCATACAATATACACCAAGATTACGCTAGTTTGTTTGTACATTGCAGTTTTGTTGTCAACTTTAATTCTTATTTGTCTCCTTTAAAACAAATTCATCAACAGAAGCCATATACCGCTCCGACTAATTCGGACTACAATTCATTCAACCTGGTTGATGGTTAAACAAACAACTTAACAAGTGGTGCCCAACACAACAACTCACGATCACAATCAGCAACAACACAACAGCAGTCACGATAGACCATCGAAGAAGCGTAGACGCTGCCTTTACTCCAACAGCACAGTTTTGTTTCTTCTACGGTCGGACAAAAGATAATCACTCGAGAACAATTATGGAATGTGAAGTTTTTAATTCCAAACTCGACTGACCAGATGATCTTGATCATATTTGATATAAAAACTCACCCAGACTAATAAACGGAAAAACCAACTGGGAAAGCTTCAAAAAAGATATTGAAAATAATATTCGACTAGGTGTATCGCTAAGAACCCCTTTGGAACTCGAAGTCGTGGTTGACTCCTTTATCTATACCATCCAAAACGCAGCATGGAATAATACTCCTCAACAACGCAAAAAAGAAAGCTATAGTAATATAAAGTACCAGTGCCACCAATAAGGGTTAATCAGGACACTTGGGCGAAACTCTATAAGAAAAAAGCAGACGTGTTTGCGCACATCTCGAGGAAACATTTAAGCTATTTGATGGCTCAGCGAAATAAAGAATGAGAAAGCTTTCGAAGAAAAGAAAATTTTCTCAGCTATATTTCTTGACGTGTCGCAAGATTTGGAAAAGGTCTGGCATACAGGCCTTCAATACAAATTAAGACAAGTTCAGCCTGAAAAATATTTGAAGTTTAACCTTGACAACAAGCTGCTTTTATACAATTAAGTGCTGAAACTGGTTTGGACATACGCCCCCTTATTCATTGTGCCTGTTCACACAGGAGTAAAATCACAGATTTTCATCGATTAGTGATGGTGCGCAGGGAAATATGTGTAAGAGAAGGGAATGAAAAAACACTCCACAATTTAGATTCATTTATTTTTAAGCTCGCGGATAGAAAGGTAATATTCCATTACAAGCTTCCATATGCACGAGAAAGTTTACTTTCCGCCATGATGGAAATCCTAGTTCCCCACGTTCCTCTTTGTTGTAGACCCTCGACATCGTGCGAGAATTCAGTTCTCGCCATTTTTAAATAAGGGAAGAGCAGAGAGAAATGAAAATACGTAGAGTAATGTTCATAACGTGTGGACATTCAATGTTCCTTTCGTGTGAACTGCGACATTAAAATTCAATAAAACATATCTCAATTGTTGTATAGTTATGCAGTGCATAAGCATTTATATAGCTATTATTCAGGGTCGCACAAATTCTTGTTCATAAAATATTTCCCCACCCATGAAAGTTGTACAGGGTTTATGCAAATAAATTACCAAAAAGAATTTCACAGCTTGGCAGAGTTACAAATAGAAAAATTTTATGGTTGCGAAATCTATAGCGACAACTTTGTTTCAACACTCTAATAATTTTTTGTTGACTTATGTTGACTCAATAACATAGCTTACATTGTAGAGTATGTAAGTAGAGAACAATTACCATTTGAATAAATTAAACCGTGAAACACAACTGCTGAAATACAAAAATACACTTGACAATATTTTTGAACTACCAATTGAACCTCTGGTATCCCTGATGCTCAGTCGCCTGGCTACAGAAATATAAGAATGAAGATCTACGCAGAGGTCTGGGTATTAAAGATGAAATGAAAAATTTTGCACGAAAACATAAAAAAAACTTTTATTAGGACACGTTAATACAACGGTCCTTGACAAAACATATTTACTGCGGCGTTTTCAAAGAACAAAGCCCTTGGATTTAGCCCGGTAATCACAGACCGCGCTATAAATTGCGAATAAAGCAGGAGCTCTCAGAGGAAAGTTACCTTCCAAACATTTGTATATAGTCGTGATAAAAAAATTGCTAGGTAAGTCGCATACTTAGTGGCAATACAAATACAAAAAGGGTTGTGGTTTTAGTTAATAAAAATCTCACACTACTTTGGGCACGTGCTCATATTATCTATGAAGATTTCCACCAGTCCACGGAAAAAAAACAAAGGCAACACTATTCAAAAATATGAAACATGTAAAACAAGTTACCAGAATTTTAAATCCAAAGCTTTCATTTTCATCGTTAACATTGTAATAGAATAACATTCTACTACAAAGCACTACAAAGTTCATCGAATGAACTCACTCACCAGAAAAAATTGACAGTTTTATCTGCATTCGCTGCGAGGAAAAGCAAAACATACAAAATTCGGATTAGATTGTCAAAAGTTCTCGTGGTGTGTGGTAGTGCCGCGATTTGTTCTGCAAGTTTGCTCCCCAAAAAGTGTGTTTGTGAAATAAATTCTTTATCTGAAAAATAAGTGTTCTCATCTCTCAAGCGATTTCAATCAAAAGTAACTACATTTGTACAAGGTATTTAATATTAAATGAAATTCTGTTTTAACTTGAACTAACATATCTGCGTCCTAATCAAAACAAATACCATACCAAACCCAGAAATACTTCTGCATAGACCCCCACCCTTGTTGTTGTTATTTGTGTTTACGTGCTGCTTTTCCGAATCTGGTTGGTTACTCATTCCGTTGTCATATTGATGTCGTCTACCTTCAGACTGGAGTTGTTTTTGTGTCAGTTACTTCATAATCATTATCGGCTTCCGTATGTATTTTCAATTGATTTCTCTTTCGGGCCAGTCCCATTTGTTTTGGCAGGAGCATGTCCTGTAATTTGTATTAATTATTCAGTTTTGCTTCGTCACTCTTTAATCCTACTGCTGGTGAAATACCAAGCATACATTGACAGGAAAGAACTTGCAAGTTCAAAGTTTTCTCGAACAGCGTGCTGGTGCCGAACCATTGCTACTGCTATATGTGGAGTACGGGTTTGGATCGATAAAAGTGCTGCGTACAATTAGGAAACCTTGAAAGAACAAAGAAAGCGTACGAAGGAGCACATTTTTACAACCGATGCAAGCGACGACGAATCCTTGGAGAATATTCTGTTTTTATTTTCTGTTGATGCATGAAGTGAAGTGGAAAAAAGCATAAGTCGACAATGATTGTTGTCGTTGGTTAATGCATGCATGCCCTATTTGAGGGGTTGATTTTTTAAACATTGGAATGATAAGATGTGTTCATCACATGCAGTTTTTCTATTTGACATCATTCATAGGGGACCTTTAATTAATTGACTGCTAGAATAAGGGTCTTCGTGATGATACACATGGTATGCAGAAAGAGCGTATGTCTAGTGAGAATTGCATTCAGTTATGATATAATACGCGGAAGTCATTCGTTTGCGGTGTATATCTAGAAATTGATTTTAACTGATTCCAAATGCGCTGGACTCTAATGGATACGATTTTGTTGCATTCCGATGTTTTTTTCTAATTGAATTGCTTGTTACAATATTTAATCAATACCCAGCGTAGTTAACTGTTTGAAGGGTCTTCGATTTAAGCAAAAAAAACATAAAATATGGTTGAGACTCGGGTAGTTGGTTAAAGTCATTTTTAAGGCAACTGACCACTCGTAAAATAATTGAATGCGTTGTTTTAGTTGACATTTAGGTCCACTTGAAAACTTACTTACATAAGTGGCGCTACAGTCCGGAATGAACCTGTTTCTCAATCAACATGCCTCTAGAATTAGTCGAGTCCTAAGCTAACTGCCTCCAGTTGCGCCCTCCAAGTTGGTTGCGGTCGGCTCCTACTTGTGCGCGCCACTTAAGGCGAGGTCTCCCTCTTCTGCGTCCGACGTGTGGCTTGAAATCGCAGACTCTGCGGCATGGTCCATTCGTTTTACATGTCCTAGCCATTCTTTAACGTCATATGCGGAGTTTTTTGACCAAGGCATGCCGCTGTACAGCTCGCATAGTTCTTGTTTGAATCTTCGTCTCCATAGACCGTCAACCCAAACGGGACCGAAGGATTTTCGAAGAATTTTGCTCTCAAATCGACCAAGGATTTCTTCATCCTTCGAACTGCTAGGGAGATCCTATATAAGACCCTGATTATACCAATCCTGCTCTACGGCCGGCGCTAAAGCATGGACCATAATGCTTAAGCGCCGGTCGTAGAAGAGGGTTGGTATAATCAGGGTCTTATATAGGATCTCCTTAGTAGTTCGAGTGAGGGCTTTACTACTTCTTAGCCTTCTTAGCCCGAAGAAACAGCGGTTGGCAAGAGTAATTCTTCGTTTAGTTTCTGACTAGATGTTGTTGTCTGAGTTAATAAAGGAGCCAAGATAAACAAAGTCTTGTACTACCTCAAAGTTATACCAGTCAATGGTGACGTTCCGTTCAATTCGTCGATGTTGTGCGTCCTTTCGTGTTGACAGCATATACTTAGTCTTGTCCTCATTTACTGCTACATTTACATTCGCCGAAGTGTGAAATTTGGTTGGATATGGACTTTCTCGGCTAAAAATCACAAAGATAAAGGGCGATCAGGTTGTTGGTAAACGGTTTCAGGCGTTCATATCGGCAGATAGGATCTTGTAGGCCATGTTAAGGAGACTTATGGCTCTGTAGTTGGCGTAGTTTAGAGGGTCTACTATTTTGGATCGGGCAAACGATGAGGGGTTCCATTTTTTAGGCATAATTTCATACGACCATATTTGGCTTTTGAGTTGGTGGACGTTACTTACCAAGTCATCTACGCCGGCTTTTTAAAGCTCAGCGGGAAGGCCGTCATTTCCGGCAGCCTTATTAAGCATGAGTTTAGATATTGCTATCTCCTCACTTCACTCAGTAAATGGAAAGGCTTACAAACGATCAACGATTGCAAATTATTGAAATTTCTTATCAAAATTCGTGCTCCGTGAAAAATGTTTGTTACGACCATATTATGGTCGTCTTAATCGACCTCATTCTGGCTCAACAGATACGTAAATAAGCAAAACTGTCGCTTCTGGAGTAATGAACAGCAACATGCCGATACATCCCGAAAAAAAGACAGTTTGGTGTGGTTTATGTTTATTTTTCTTTAAAGACGACCGTTGAATAAAACGTTTCGTCAACGGCGGACGATATCGAGCCATGATACGCGACTTTTTTTTTTGCCCAGTT
Organism: Rhingia rostrata; assembly: GCA_949824845.1. Lineage (NCBI taxonomy): Eukaryota > Metazoa > Arthropoda > Insecta > Diptera > Syrphidae > Rhingia > Rhingia rostrata. The sequence continues at coordinate 114,724,362 of OX463756.1, read as the reverse complement.
GGCTGAGTTGAACTTGACGGTGCCACAAGCCACATAGCTCGTGAACTAATGGAAATGTTTAAGGATGAATTTGGTGAGCAGCTTATCTCTCGATTGTCCCTGTGAGTTGGCCGCCAAGATCATGCGATTTAACGCCTCTTGAATATTTCTTGTCGTAAGTCTATTTGGATAAGCCGAACACGATTGAAGCCGTACACGCGTAATACGTAACACAGGCCGGAATGCCTCAATTGGACCTTCCGAATGGACCATTTGAAACGGAGCCCCGGACAACATGCAGGAGAATGGCCTTGAAAGTCATGGTAAGGCAGCTTGTAGTCAGAGGATACAGCTGAGACCAGATATATGTGTCGAACTCGGGCATATCCTCCTCAGATCGTTTTAAAGCAGTTGGGTGGCTGCTTCTTAGAACACTTTTGGCTGCAGATTCTTGCATGCAAAGATCTAGCGGTAGCAAGTTAAGAAGGGTTCCCAGCCCTGCTGTTGGTGTAATGGGAGTAATGTCTGCTTTTTAGCAACTTAGAGCTTTCAGTTGCAAACACGAACATCGTGTTTTATTATTTATTTATTTAGCACGTTCGTGAAGAGTAAATTCAGTCCTTTCCGAGGCTCATGGTTGCTTCGTTACATTGTCAAAGAGGGTTTCTTTGCTGTCAATGCAACGGCTTCAAAAGAGTTCTTTCGATTCCAAACGATTTTTTTTTACTCATCCAAGAAGCCATAAGTAAGAAACAGAAATAAATTAATTAATCTTCCCACGAACACTATACAACACCCCTCGGATTTTAAATAAAAAAAAAACACCCCGTGAGTCCTATTTTCATAACAGTCCTACATTCCACGTTCATTCGAAAAACAATTTTTCCCAAGAACCAGATATCGACTTTGTCATATTCACCCATCCGAAATTAGTACAAGTATCGTATCCTAAAAAAGGGGCTGGGTAAATCAGTTGGAACATAAAAATAAAAGTACACTTACGTCATGAATGTAAAGGCTCCAGAGATTTCGTCTCCTCTGCATATCGCTTTAATAGACGAAGAAGGCCAACGTCTAGCGTTTCCACAGGAAATAAATGCGCCGTAATAAATCGATATTTGATGTTCATCCAAGAAAGGACAAAGAAATCCTTTTGCTCCAACCCCAAAGCATCACGAACCCTGTGATAACTGCACTGCATGACGAACAAACCAAGTTGGTGAGTAATGAGGTAAAAAGGACAGAACATCAACAAAGAAATTTAATATGCACTACGATGTGTAATACGGGGCGGGTGGTGGTGGGCAGCCACCATATCCCATTAAAAAAGAATCAAAATTCTAATTGAGAAGAGTGTACGTTGTAAAGAACAACAACAACAACGACGACGACGAAGACCGACGTCTACGACGAAGACAACACTGTGCTCTTTAAGTTGTCTAATTTCAATCGAATAATGGCGAGTAGATGGCGGTACGACAGAGGAATATCAACGTGCCTGTATTGCATGTATTGTGCGTGTGTCGCTGAAGCTAAAGTTCTTTAACCCTTTGCATGACTCGAATTACACTTTCATGCATTGAAAATGAAAGTAAAAATAAACTTTATGCATCTAAAGACAGAAAAAGGCAACGACCAATTTAAGCAGTACGGAAAACCAGTGGCACAGGGTATGAACAAGTATTCTGGACGTTGCGGGTGCATTCCTAACATGATTTGCAGATCTTGAATGGGGAAGGTTCTTCGCAATCAATAATTATCTATCATAGATGGATTTATTGTCTGTAGATAGTGATGGTAGGTTGAGTTTGTTTTCTTATCTGAAGAGTAAATTATCGTCGGGGTTGGGGTTGTCGTATTTTAATTGAGTCAATCGTTTATCGTTTAATTAAATACTTGTTCTCTCAGTATGTAATGATACTAATTAGCAGGCAACCATATTTAATCACATCAAACGAATGAATTAATTTTTTTTAAGTTAACTGTATTTAATTCTACGAATAATAAGGTCAACAGATTCGTGGAATTGTTTAGAAATCGATGAACAAGAAAGTGATTCTTAACCGATGGAAATCGTCAATACCTTCATCAATTTATTTTGCAATTAATTCGGTCAAGGTATTTGCTGTAGGTCGCAGAGAGATTAAAAATGTTTGTATAGAACATTGTTACCATCAAAATTATTGTTTGTGTGAAGTCCTGAGTAGATATGCAGATTTATTTAATTTAAGTGGCGCTACAGTCCGGAATGAACCTGGGCCTCAACCAACGTGCCTCTGCAATTAGCCCGGTCCTTATCTAACTGCCTCCAGTTGTGCACCCTAGTTGGTTAAGGTCGGTTTCTGCTTGTGCGCGCCACTTAAGCCGAGGTCTTCCTCTACTGCGTCCGAAGTCCGGCTGGGAATCGAAGACTCTTCGAGCCGCAGTATTGGTGTCAATTCGTTCTACATGTCCTAGCCATCTTTAACGTCCAATGCAGAGTTTTTTGACCAAGGGCATGTCACTGTACAACTCGTATAGTTCTTAGTTGAATCTTCGTCTTCTTAGACCGTCAACGCAAACGGGACCAAAGATTTTTTCTATCAAATCGACCAAGGATTTCTTCACCCGGTTTTGAGACGGTCCATGCTTCAGCGCCGTAGAACAAAACTGAGATGATCTGGGGGTTACATAGAATCTCCTTAGTAGCTCGAGTGCATTTCCTTCTTAGCCCGAAGAAACAGCGGTTGGCAAGAGTAATTCTTCGTTTAATTTTTGACGGGATGTTGTTGTCAGAGTTAAAAGCGGAGCTAAACCCATTTTTGCCGATTTCTTCTGTATACAAGAAAACGTGGCTATGACATCCCTGTAGTTGGCGCAGTCAGAGGGTCTCTTTTTGTGTGTATCGGGCAAACGATGGTTAGGTTCCATTCTTCAGGCATACTTTCTTCCGACTTTGGCTTATGAGTTGGTGGATGTTATTTACCAGCTTAGCCTTGTAGGCCTCGTTCTAGGCTGTGAGCATCTGTCGGCATTCTTCTTTAACCCAGGGGTTTCTTGTTGATGGGCGCGAGAAACCTAGCACATCAGTTGCGGCTGATCTAATGGGTTGTTGGCATCGTTGCCATTGTTCTTCGAAATTCGATGCTGGTGGTATGGTGTTAACCGAGAGGTTAAGGGATACCCGTTCTGCGAAAATCTTGGCAGTCTCTTGCGATTGCAGTCGTTCGAAATTAAATTTTTTCACAGTATTTCTATGTTGTGGCGTGGTGGATATCCGCATTCTTACCTTGGCTGCAACAAGGTAATGGTCCAAGTCGATGTTAGCTCCTCGGAATGTTCGGACATATAAAATACTGGATGCGTGCCTCTTGTCTATCGCAATGTGATCAAAATGGTTGACCGTTCGTTGATCTGGAGACCGCCATGTCCGCGGATATCGAGGTAGGGAAACCGTGTGGTGGCTATAGTGGCATTTCGTTCCGTAACGAAGTCAATTAGCCGAAGTCCGTTACCAGACGTGTTGTCGTGTAGGCTATGTTTTCCGATAATACGGCTAAAAATGTCTTGTTTTCCTACCTTTGCGTTCAAATCTCCCAGCACGGTTTTTACATCGTACTTCGGTAGTCGCTCATAGGTTTTGTCAAGGAACTCGTAGAAGCAATCCTTAGCATTCTAATGATACTTAAGCTATGAGGCGAAGCATTTTCTTACAATTCATTTCCAGATTCTAATTTTTTGAAGAAGTATAGGCCGATGATTCCACAAAACAAAAAAGAAACTCTTAGTCCAACAGGCTACTTAGTACCCAGGGCCTAGCTATTTCTCTCAACCAAACTTGGCCGCCAAGATCATGCGACTTAACGCCTCTTGATTATTTCTTGTGGGGCTATGTAAAGTCGATAATCGATGTGGCCAAACACGATTGAGGTCTTACAGGATAACATAATACACGTAATTCTTGGAATGTATAATAATGTGGCCGAAATGCTCGAAAAAGTGACGCAAAATTGGACCTTCCCAATGGACCATTTGAAACGGAGCCGCGGGCAAAGTTTACATGAAGTTTTCTTTAAAGCGTAAATGGCAAAGTCCTACTTATCGATTACAATAAAAATTTTGAATATTTGATGCGAATTCGAATGTTTTATTCGATTAAAAAAACGCTTAAAAAATCACCCGTTAGTTCACAATGATAATTTTAAGTACTTATCACAATCAAACTCGTTTCATGTTACATGCTGCTAAAAAAAATTTGTTTCGAGTTGCAGGTCAATCAACAATCCTCGATTGTATCAAGTTACGTGCTGGCATCCCAGGCCCAACTTCTTTTCAAACGCATGTGGGTTCATCATTGTTGGAAACTCATATTTTGGAAGCAACTCAATCATCTTTTGTTTTTTGTTCTTAAAACTTACAATTACTTTTGTTTCAGATATGTTCTGTTCGCTTTTGATGTTTCCATACGAAACAAAATGATAACCAACAGCAACTTGCTAGTTTAAAATTTGAGCGGCCATGGACGGGCTCAGTGGCGCGATAGTTAGTGCGAGGAACTGACGAGCAGAAAGTCTGGGTTCGATTCCAAGCCGTCAACATCTAAAATGATTTTTCACTAACCCTCCTCTCGTGATGATCTGACAATTCATTCGAGTAGTATCAAATGTCAAGAATCGCTTATCTCAACTTCGCCGTTCGGAGTCGGCATTTAACAGGAAGTCCCGGTATCGTTCAAGAAATACACACGCACACATGAATGGTTGTAAGAAAGCTAGGGCCTGGGTACTAACGAGCCTGTTGCGCCAAACATTTGTATTTTTATTTTGCCCCTCGGTGGAATTTATTATCCCTAAAGCTTATCTGGTTATTTGAAAGGAAAGAAATTAAATATCATAAACTTGCATTGTAGCTTCGTGATAGAAAAGAGGGGACCTTTTATATCACAAAACTTATCTGACTTGAGACACAATAGTACACATCTCTATGTGACAACAAACAAAACCAGTCATCCATCCATTCGCATCATTGTAAGCAACCCGCAATCTCGGTTTAAAATCCGATTTCACTCAGCTCCGACATGCTCTGCTTATATGAATTCATTAACGTAAACGTGCTTATCAGAATCAGAACATAAATCCTTAAGGCAGCCATCAGCCTACAATGCACGGCAGCAATCTAAAGGAGGCGGCTGCGATGATGGATGCACTACTCTCCTTCTATTCATAATTGAACGAGACTGCACTTTGCTTTGAAATGCGCTTGTGGGATGTGGCTCTCTGGTTATAATGATGACGATGATGACAATGCAAATCAATTTAAATTTTGCTCGCATCAATGGCATCATCACTTCTTCTCAATGTTCCAATTAAATGGCTTGGATCCAGGTGCCTATGAGAACCGACGCTGCCGACGATGTCGTGCGCCCCAACTACACCATGCAGTAGCACACTTTGTGCTTTTAGGCCCTACACACCTTCTCATTGAATTGTACGATGAAAAGATTTGAGAACTGAGGCAATTGCAGTACAGATGCTCTGTGTCGAATGTATGCGGTCGTTGGAGACGGTGTCAAGTGGTTTTCTGACACCATGCTAACCCATAAGATTTTATTAAGCCATTGTGTGTGAACTTTGATGATTGCACAGAGCTGACATCGACTATAGCGACACAATGGCATGTGCCATTTCTAAAGCAAATTCTAGTGAAGGAGGTAGATTAGCATGTGTTATGTAATTGAAAAGTACATCTCATTTCGAATGTATCCAGGGGTATGGTAATGTAGAATTTTGCAAATTACTTGAAGTAGGTAGACTTATTAGTAGCAGGGCGTGACATTTGATTTCCTTTTTTACCTCTGCATTACGTGTTTGGCGAGGAATGAGATTGAGATGAAAGATACTTGGTAGCGCAATTGTAGATGGATATGTAAAGAATTTCATTACGTAAGTTTTTATTTGGAGCTTTCGTTATTGACCCCCTATTGGGTCTTTATACCCTATCCCATAGGGATATATTAGTTTTGACATTAAGTTTGAAACGTAGAGAAATAATTTCGATATGTGTGGGTCAAAGTATACGAATCGACACAGAATCGCTAGCTGAATCGATCTAGCTATGTCTGTCTGTCCGTCCGTCCGTCCGTCTGTTAGTCACCGATTTTTGGTTCTTAAATTTTGAGCTAGGAAGTTGAAATTTGGTATAGGTATGGACTCTTTGTCCGACAAAGCAGAACAAATGTAAACATTTTTGCAATCCGCCGACTGTCACGCCTACTTTTTAGAAAAACAATGTCTTTTTCCAAACGGTAGGGAAATTTGAAAAGTGTCTGAAGAACATAAGGTGACAATTTCAATGTTTATATTTCGTCCATACAAAATTTTTTACCACGCCCACTTTTTGGAAGCGTTATATGTTAAAAAAAACTGCTTCTGTCCAAATTTTAAACAAATTCAAAAAACTTTTGATGCAAATCTTCCGTAATGGCAATATAAACATTTCGCACATAGATCATTCTCATCCACGCCCACTTTTTGGGGCCCACAAAAAAATGTTCCCCAACCTAAGGCATTTGCAATAGAAATACGTTGTTTATTTTCTTGTCGAAACACAAAAGATTTTGATAAACTTTCTGAACAATATGTTGTCGCAATGCCATAAAGCCGACATTTTTGGGAAAATTATTTTAAGGATGTAATGGGATTGTAGCCTTCTCATATGTTTTCATATGTTGAGAATTTTGAGCGATAAATCTTTTATTGTGGCACTCTTGTCAGCTGTTTTCTTCGTGCATGACTGCACTTTCATTGGAATGAAAGTAATCTCAGAAGAGACAGGTAGGTGACTTCCAGAAATATCAAAGAAAAAAGTCTGGTGCGGTCAAATGATTAATATAAGGCGAACTGTGTGTATGGTTACACCGTCATGTTGTAACCAAATGTCCTCCAGTCTCAATTTACCAATTTGCGATAGTAACTGATTATGGTTCTGTAATTTCCAATTGATAGGCCCTGGCTAGTCGATGGCAAAGGAGACAAACGAGGTACGGGGATCCAGCGCTTCTTCTGCCATGTGTTTTTTCAGTATTTTTTGAGACTTTACTTCGTCAATATCTGCTTACTCCACAAGGCGAAAACATATCTGACAGATACTGTAATTTACAAAAGGGATACCATTTTCTATAGGCGATACATTGTTGGTCACCCTGTTCAAGGCCAGACTCTGTATCCCCATCCGCCTTTGTAATATTTGCATTTTGTTCCTCCTTATTGTCCAGCACTAGGCGCCGTAAAATAGGACTGGTAGGAATAATGTCCGGTGGAGCAATCATTTGGACTATCAAGTGTCGAAAGGTGTGTGCCGACAACTCCGACTATTTGGAGTTTCGTCTGTAAACACTTCTTTAACGCTACAATAGAAGTTATATTGCCTGGGTAGCCCTGTTGCTGAAGAGATTTTGCAAATATAATACTTTCAGTGTTAACACCTGACCTGCGCACTATCTGTCCCAGCAGATGGTTGAAGAAATCGCACTATAGTATAACTCGTTCTCGGAATCCGGTGCATGTTTAGAAAACTTTTGTTGAGCTGCTTCCAAACTAATCGTTACATTGTGTGTCGACACTTACTTACTTACTTAAGTGGCTTTATAAAGCTCGGCGGGAACGCCGTCATTTCCGGCAGCCTTATTAAGCTTGGGTTTAGATATTTCTATCCTCACTTTACTCAGGTCGGGTGGTTCGTAGTTTTCGCTGTCGTTGCCATTATTGAATGGTTCGTTCTGAATGATAGCGGAATGTTGTTCGTCATCGCCGTTTAACATTCTGCAGAGGTGGTTCTTCCATATCCTCAGCATCGAGTGTGTCTCAACTACGATACTTCTTTGTTCATCTCGACAGGATTCTGTTCGAGCCTGGTATCCTTGGCTTTGAAGTTTTACACTTTGATAAAACGTGCGAACATCGTTCCTGGAGTGGCACCTCTCTATATCCTTGATCGCGCGCTTTGCTTGCTCTTTTTTCTTCTTTCTGAAAAGCCGGTGTTCTTTTCTTCTTCTTTGCCTATAGAGCTTAATGACAGCTCTCGTCTTTAACTGCAGTCTTGTAGGCCTCGTTCTTGGCTGCGAGCATCTGTCGGCATTCTTCATCAAACCTAGCACATCGGTTGCGGCTGATCTAATGGCTTGTTGGCATCGTTGCCATTGTTCTTCGACATTCGATGCTGGTGGTATGGTGTTAATCGAGAGGTTAAGGGATACGCGTTGCGCGAAGGTCTTGGCGGTCTCTTGCGATTGAAGTCTTTCGACATTAAATTTTTTCACAGTATTTCTGAATTGTTGTGGTGTGGTGGATATCCGCATTCTTACCTGGGCTTCAACAAGGTAGTCCAAGTCGATGTTAGCTTCTCGGAATGTTCAGACATCCAAAATACTGGATGCGTGCTCTTGGCTATCGCAATATGATCAATTTGGTTGACCGTTCGTTGATCTGGAGACCGCCATGTCCCCTTATGGATACCGAGGTGAGGAAAGCGTATGCTGGCTATAGTGGCATTTCGTTCCGTAGTGAAGTCAATTAGCCTAAGTCCGTTACCAGACGTGTTGTCGTGTAGCCTATGTTTTCCGACAATACTGCACGGAAAACGTGCATCACGTCACGGGGCCATCAGTATCCACTACGGGATTGAGTGCTGACGTTGGCCTTTCCGTTCATCAGCCACATCTCTGTTCAAGGGGCCTGACTAACCCTTGAAATTCCTAGACAACCTGTTGTCCGAATATATCGAAGCAGCTATTCTAGGTTCGCCTGGGCTAGTAGGCCGGGTATTAATTCCGTTCCATTCTGACCTGGCTTTTTATAGTGTTGCTGTTCTTCGCCATGTTATCAACACATTGTCATCTGCAAGACTCAAAATACGGTTATCAGTTGTCCGCCAAAGATCATTAATGTGTAGTAGGTATAGAGTGGATAAGAGATATGAAAGTTGAGGCACCATTGTAGAGAATCTGAAATTAAATATCTGCCAATAACAGCCCATACAGGGCCTTAAAACTAGCTCGTCCTTTCATTTGTGTGTGCGAAGTTATTATTTTTGCCACAAAGAAGAAGGCCTCCTGTTTAACACCAAATCCGGACGTCAGACTGAGAAGCTTCTCATGACAGTGTTACGCATAGATGTTTATCAGACTTTCGCAAGAGGTGGCGCAGTAAAAAAACTTAGTTCTTATAACTTTCGGTATTTGAACCAAAGACCCCGCGTTTAGTAGTATGTACAACGAACCACAAGGCCACTTCACCTACATCTGTCAAAAAAATCTATGACAATGTTGCCATTGTTATTTCTAAGAGCCTTCGTTCCTTCTTTGAAGTTTGCCTTATTGTAGAATTGATGGATATTCTTCTTGTCCCGAGACTGTAATATTCCTCTGTTAAAGTTTTATGCTGTGGTTATTCCGGCCTAATCCTAGAATTTTTGATGAAATGGCTTCGAAATATTAGTCCACATTTCCTAAAACAATGACTTCGTGAAGAAGTGCCCTTCAACGATCTAACTGAATACAATAGAAAACACTTTAATGGAATAAAAAGCAATTCTACAGTAATGTTTTTGATTAAACGTAATTTGCCACTACATTTTCTTCTTTTACATGGTCATGTGCAGTTCCAATTACCCTAAGTATGCATCTACATAGTTATAGAAAGGCATTGCACCCGCATTGCACACTTTTGTTATTAAGGGCGAGTAATGAGCGAGAGCACCCATCAACGTCAGTAGTGAAAAGTTGTTCAACTCAAAATATACATTACCAACCCTCCAAGCCAAACAGTTACAACTGAGAACAGATAGGTATACAAAATTAAAATGAACGAACCCTTTTACAAACCAAATTTTGGGATTGGGGATATTTTTATCTACGTCCCTTCATTTTTGCAATACAACGCCCTTCGCAAATTAAAATTACTTATGGAACAATGCTTTTGAAATTTCACATCAGATACACATATACCTACGCTTTATTCTAAGCCTAAGTGCGTATGAGCCTTGATTTTAAAAATAAATCATCACTTAATCACCGTTAATAGGAATTGTGGAGGCTTTTAAAAGGACTTGGCTTTGCTTATAAAACTCGTCTCTTTTGTATTTATAGCTGGGTGTGTGGAAGGGATTTTTTTTTTCATCTTAAAGGGGACACTCATATACTCGTCTTATTGCATATTCCATGAATAAAGTGAATTGCCAAAGCATAGCGCTACTGGATAACAATGCTAACAGAAATGAGAATATTTATTAAAAAGAAAAAAAATAAACAAAATATGTGTATGTGTATAAAAACAAATCAGTAAATAAAATATTCGTTGTTTGCTTTTAAATCTAGCAATTGACGTCAATGTGATTTTCGGAATAAATTTATTCATGAAACCATATAGATAATCTTCACTATCATCGCTATTACTACCCGCACTGAATGTTGAGGAGAATAAAAAGGATGTCTGATTTATTGTTTACCATTTTCATTTACGACTTTCTTTTTTAAGGGCTATATCAGATGTTGTGGAATGGATATCACGCTTTATCGAATGCAAAGTCTGCTGCAAATGAAACTGACATGATCGTAACTATTACAAATCCCAAGTGACAGGCAAACCTGCAGGTGAAGACGAGAGCTGCCATTGAGCTCTATAGGCAAAGAAGAAGGAAAGAACAAGAAGAAGAAAAAAGAGCAAGAAATGCCCGCGATAGAGTATACCTATAGAGAGGTGCCACTTCTAGAAAGATGTTCTCAAGTTTTACCGAAGTGTTAAATGCCAAAGCCAGAGATGAACAGGTAAAGAACGTTGTTGCAACACAGTCGATGCTGAAAATATTGAAAAAAACACTTCTGTCGATGACGAGCAATCTTCCGCTGTCAGTCAGGACGAACTATTCAATATTGGCAACAACAGCGAAGACTTCCAACCACATGACCTAAATGAAGTAAGAATAGCAATATCCAAACTTAAGCTTAACAAGGTTGCCGACCTTCCTTCCTTACTTACTTACTTAAATGGCGCTACAGTCTGGAATGAACCTGGGCCTCAACCAATATGCCTCTCCAATTAGTCCGGTCCTTAGCTAACTTAGTTGGTTGAGGTCGGAAATCGAAGACTGCGAACCGGAGTATTGGACGATTATAATTTTGAAAGTTACGAATATACGTTATAGTCAACGATAATCATTTCAAAAGTTACGGAATAGTTTGATACAGGTAAACTGCTCCGAATTGCCGCCCAAGCAAAGTGCCGGTCGTACCTTTGATATCAAGCTGTAAGTAATTTTTATCCGCTAAAAGAAAAAAATTGCGGCTTAATTTTTGCATCACTTGCTAGAAAGTAGTACGAAATACAGTTGAAAACATTTCAAGGAGTAATTTTACCACATTTATTGACATACCTACGTAATATTGGGTCATTCATTTCGTACTGTCAAGTTGTTAGCGCTGGCATTGATACCAGTCAAAGTCAGCTATCTTTTGAAGGGTCATCTCAGTATGTTTGAATGTTTGCCATTTACGATAATGGATCGCTTAACAAACAAAGAACAATCGGTGGATATTTAAACAAATAAAACAACGCATGTGGGGCTCAGCAAACCTACTAGTGACTGAATGGTATCATTAGTCCGTATTTCTTCGAAGATGTCAAAGGGCAGACGGTTCCAGTCAATTCGGAGCGATGTGGTCGAATGGTAACCGATTTTTTTGGCCGGCGAGCGAAGTTCATGACTTTGACAATATTTGGTTCCAATAAGACGGGACAACAGGCCACGATCAATTATGGTTTTATTGCGTGAGGAATTTTCTGGTCGCGTAAATTCACGTTTGGCGACGTTAATTGGCCACTAAGATCATGCATTTTAACACCGTTTTTTTGCTACGCAAATGACGCAATAAAAGCCAACATTTCTCAAGTTATGGCAGAGATACCTCAAAAGAATCGCATGCTGCTAATCTTCCCTAAGCTGCCGTTTGAATGATATTGTTTTTCAACCCCACCTAACTTCTCCCTGACGAAAAATATAATTTCTGCCACTTAGACCTCGAATGCTCCTCGAATGCTCAGGTGATGTACGTATAGTGAAATTTTGATTACACTATAGCATTCCAAGGGAAATGCAGATCAAACAGTAAAAACCACATCATTCAGCAGTTCTTGAGAAATGTGCATTCCTTACACTTTTTTTGTTTTTTTTTTATACTATGTAGACAGATTAAATTTCCATCAGAAATGTATCGCTGTGTGTGTTCTAATGGCCCCCTTTATGTGTAGGTAAAACTGGTTGAAACCGTAGACAACGGTGTTTTTTAGTGTGTTTTTTAGTAGGGGCGACAAAAACTGCCCCGGGTGGCCCCAACCCACGCTACACCACTGCTAAGAAAGCAACTTAGTATAGTAAAGCGCTGACTCCACCAACTAAGGAGATCCAATCCGTGATTGTCTTTTCGCTCGTTCTTGTCAAAAAAGGACTTCTGCCTCCCTTTATATATACCACATATTCTCTATTTTATTTAAATCTAGGCTTTGAGGTGACCATTCTAATGTATTTACACTCGGTCGGTCGTCTAGAAAATTGACAGTGCGTCGCAAAATAAATGGCTGTCCAATCAATCTGTCACCTGAACTGAAGTCGTGGCTATTTAGAATATCAATTTTTGTTCTTCGTTTCTGTTAGCAATTGCCTCCGGCTGCGCACTTCAAGTGGAATAGTTCGCTTCCACCCTTGTACGCGCCACTTTTGACGTGGTCTTACTCTATTGCGGTCGACGTCTGGCTGGGAATCGAAGAATTTTCGAGCAGGAGTATTGGTGTCCATTTGCTCTGCATGCTCTTTAGAAAACCCTGGAAAGATTGATTGATATTCATCTTTGCAATAGCATTGATGTAAATGCAAGATCTGCAAGGGTAAATCTGTAGAAACACCCCTACACACATTAGTACGTATTATCGAAAAGTCGTTATTCTGCAAATAGTATACTATGGGTGAATTCCTGGACATTGTAGGTGCTTTTAACAACGTTAATTCGGGAGAGATCATTAAGGCGCTAACATGTCTGAAAGTCAATGACGCAGTTGGAATTTTGATTAATTTTTTGATTTAATAAATAGCCGGATTATAAACACATCACTGGGTGGTACTTCGACAAGAAGCCATGTCAATAGAGGGACCCTGCAAGGTGGAGTCCTGTCCTCTTCTCTGGAACTTAGTGCTAAACGAGCTTCTACTCATCCTGGAAGCAGAGGGATGCCACGTAATTGCCTACGCTGATGACGTTGATATCGTCGTCTCTCCAAAACCCACTACAATAACTCTCCAAATAGGCAGTCATCTGTGGACTGGGTGCAAGCCCAACAAGACAGAACGTACTGGTCCGTTTCAGTAGGAAATATGAATTCAGATAACTACCAGGGACTTATTTTGGACAAAAATTAGTTCTTTTTCACCTACTACCCCTCGATATTTCCGGCAAACAAATGGCAACTAACTCAGCCATACGTCTAAAAATGAGATATATTCCATCAAATTAATTGTCCATTTCTCTTTGTGTTGTAGTAGTGGTAGCAAGCGATCCATCATTGACCAAAGGGGGAAATGAAGATTGACCACAATGTCCCACAATAGCACAATAGCAGTTGGGTAGTTACTCGGTCTTTGTAAGTATTCTTTGTTGCTTCTATCGTTTAGTGTGGGGGGATAAGAAATAATCATCCTGACATCAAGGTTACTAGGTTTGTGTTTGTATGCTTAGTCAAATCTTATATAAACACTGAATCTGCTCTTAAGTAGACACTTGCATGAAGTTCGTACTCAGGAGAGCAAAGATATCCTTGATTGATGTGGACAGTTGACGTTTATGTATCAAATATCTTTTCAGAATTCTGTGTGAGGTTTGATTTCATCTGATGACAGTCATTCGGTGTCATCTTCACAAATGAAAAGGAATGAGTCCTACCACCAAACTACCACGATGCTGTTAGAGCTCATTGTAACATGGTCATGACAATATTTTTTATACGCTATCCCATAGGAGTATATTAGTTTTGACATTATGTTGTATTATTCAAAATAACACGAGTTTATTTTTAGAGGTTGGTTTTTCGAATAGAGATAAAACTGACATTTTGTCGTCAAATCGGGCAACTCTAATGTCATTTATGTTCAGTTTGGTTTGCCATTTCATCATGAACTAAGCTTGCAAATCGTGTAAATTTATTTCGAAAATAATGGTTCAGTTCGCGAAGATTACCGCAAGCTCCGTCCATTTTATAGTCGATAAAATCGTCCATCAGAGCAATTAATTCGGTTAACCATGGATCGTTTTCGCACTACGTTTACTCTATGTGATAATACGCGCACCGAAGAAACAATTGCCGCTGTAGAGCAAAGTGTTAAAGAGGACCCGAATGAATCGATTCGCCACCGTGCACTTTGGAGCTTTGTCCATCAACTTTATGAAAGATTTTGCGCAAAGATCTTAGTTTACGACCTTACAAAATCCAGCTTGTGCAAGAATTAAAGCCGCGAGACCATTCAATGCGTCGTGATTTTTGTGTTTAGACCGAAAATAGGATTGATCTTGATGCTGATTTTCATCGCGAAATTTTGTTCAGTGATGAGGCTCATTTTTGGTTGAATGGCTACGTCAACAAGCAAAATATTCGCATTTGGAGTGACCCTGGAGACGTCATTTCATCCACAAAAACTTCATGGATTGGAAGGCATGAATGTGGGTGAGATGTGGTTCCAACAAGACGGCGCTACATGCCCCACAGCGCACTTCACAATCGATTTATTGAAGGAAACATTTGATGAACGCATAATTTCGGTGAATGGACCTGTCAATTGTCCACCAAGATCGTGTGATTTGACACCATTGGATTATTTTCTTTGGGAATATGTGAAGTCGCTCGTCTACGCCAACAAACCAGAAACGTTATGGGGCTTGGAAGCCAACATTCGTCGCGTTTTTGCCGACATACGGCCCCAAATGCTCGAAAAAGTGGTTGAAAATTGTATCTCTTGGCTTGGCTTTATTCGAACCAGCCGCGGCGGTCACATTCCCGAAATCATATTTAAACATTAATGGTATAAAAGTATCCTTCCAATAATGACAAATTGATGGACATTAAAACGATTTTCTTGTGTTTTATTTCAAATCGAAGTTCTATACCTCTAAAAAAAACATATATAGTCGATCTAGCCATTTCTGTCTGTCCGTCCGTCTGGGCCTTAAGAGATGGGCCTTTTGAGATAGGTTGATGAGATTTGCCAAATAGATTCTATATCTGACGAAGCAGAATAAGTGCAAAACAATTTTAAAATCCACCTGCTGTCACGCAAAAACGTTGGTTTTGGCCAAACAGTAGGGAATTTTAAAACAGGGTCTGAAGAACATATGTATCGTAGACAACCCTAACATCTTTATTTCGTCTTTATAAAGTTTTTTTTTTCCACGCCCTATTTTTGGATGTGTTTTTATTAAAAATCCGTTTTTGTCCAAATTTGAAAGAAATTCGAAAAACTTTTGATGCAAATACTTCGGTAAACCAAAAATACAAAATTCATATGTGTGTGTGTGTACTTCTTTTACGATGGCAGGACCTCCAGTTTTACGCCGACTCCGAATGGCGAATTCGAGATAAGCTTTTCCTGACAATTGATACTGCTCGGATGATTAGTCGGATCATCACGAAAGGAAGGCCCACCTTTTAGGGGCTTTTTTCTACAAAAAAAAACATTTATATACCTCACCACAAGGCATTTGCAATAGAAATACGTTGTTTTTTGTCAAACCACAAACGATTTTGATTAACTGTCTGTCCCAAAGAGCTCAAATTTTGGGAACATACATTTTTAGGATGAAATGGAATAGGGTATGAAACGATCCGCACAATGGATCGATTGTATTTTATTTATATTTAAACTTAATTCAAGGTGCACTTAAGACTAATTTAACCTAAATTAATATACCTATTTCTTTTCTTATTCTATGTATTTTTTATTTTAAATGCTTGCTTAAAGTTAGAGTAAAGTAAGTTCGCTACAATGAAAATCAAAGAGATATGCCCATTAGGCATGGGGAGTATTCCTGGCCTTAGCTAGTTATATCCGAAGTTGTTTCGATGAAAGGGAACAGATCTCAGATATTTGCGTTGAGGGATATAATTTGCAGTAGAAAAGGGCAAAAGATATTTCCTGCTATAACTTGAATAGGATATCTCTGTGTTTTAGAAGTGACTGAATTTCAAACAATCCTCATATGTGGGTAAATTGAAACACATGGATCAAAACGGATTAATCACTGTCTGTTAGATCAAATTCAACCGGCCTTGTAGAAATAGGTATTATGCAAGTATTCACTAACATATGAGCGGTTCGTATTGAAGAAGTTGACTGAACCGTTCGCCTTGAGCGTGAACACCCATCATGTGGATCAATTATACAACCCATCATATCAATCATTGTTCATTATAAAACAAATTAATATTAGACAACACCGCTTGTGAGAGAGTGTCATGCTTGAGAGACCATTATATTATGATAACACTGCTTTTGTACTTGTTACATTCAATCAAACCAAAATGTTGATCAATGTTAGTGTCTGCGTATTCTTTGATGGTCGCTACTCAATTCTTTCGAACGGGCAAATAAAAATTTTATCTTTAAATTCGATTCAAGCATTTGATGAAGATTTGCTGATGAGTTTTTAATGAACACATTTCGTCTAGTGTTATTTACAATTTCAATCGAAAAATGGTGGAGAAATGTTAATAGACAGCACATCATCGCAACCATTCAATTGACCCTGGATCACCGCACTGGATAAACACACATCGTTTTCACACTGCTTTCCTATATAAATAATTAGCGCATTATCTCCGAATTTTATGGTGAAAATAGCTCACACTTATGTAGGAGAGATCATCTGCTAGTTAACAATAACAAACATATGTATACAATGAAACATATTTTGAATAAGTGTGATTCGCAACATACCCTGTGTTATGTTATTGAAGAGTAATCCCTCAAAGAGAGAAGGCTACAATTCGCGGTGCGAATCGTTAAATACCCTATCCAATAATATCCCGAAGAAGTAAGGACACTGTAGTTCATTGAAGCCTTTAATGATTCGACAAAAAATGTTTTTTTTCTATAGAAAAATTCTACCAAAAAAGATGGCGTTGATTATAATAACCTATTGACGAAAATTTAATATTAGCATAACAAATTATTTAATATAGAACGTTTTTTTCCCAATATTTTAAAATTTGAACGCAAATGTTTTTTTTTTTTTTGAAAACGCCCCCAAAAAGTGGACATGGCAAAAAATGTTTATATAAACGAAATAGAGATACTTAGAATGTCTTAAGCCGTGTGTCGATTACGTTAAAATTTTAGCCAGTGGATAATCTTTGACACTATTGTGAATAGATACTTCAAAATTTTAACCTGGTCAACAGCTCGCTAAAATGTATCCAGTGGCTAATTTTTGACAATGGGTATACCTAGGAAAGGAATTTTGTTTCAATACTTTTGGGAAATTATCGAAACTAGTAATAAAATAAATCCCCATTTAATCCAGTTGACACAGCAAAAAGCTAATTTTTTATTTACCCCTGCAGAAATGTCAAAAATTAACCAGTTGATAAACTTTAACCTCCATTTTAACGCAATTGACACACGGCCTTAATATGTTGTTCCATTTTTGAAAAATCCTTATAGTTTGTCCATAAAAAGAACATTTTTCGAAAAGGGGGCGTGAAAGTAAGCGGATTTCAAACATTTTTACACTTTTTCTGCTGGGAGTAACAATGAGCAGCTGTACCGAATTCCATTATTCTAGCTCAAAATTTAAGGCCCAAATCTGGTGAAGGACGGACGGATAGACGTAGTTTATTCGAAAATATTATCATGTCTAGACTATCGTAAATTGGTTGCATCTGCGTTGGTCTGAAATGTTGTCTTAACAAATTACACTGGTCAACTAGTCAAAATACGTATTTTTTACTCGGAGATGAAATTATGTGATGCGTAGTTGTTATAGTTTGTAGAAGAAGAAAACTTTATAAAATGGTCAGGTCAAATCGGCATTTGTGCGAAAATTTAAGAACTGAACCGGTAATATTACAGAAAAATGTTAGTTTTTGTAAAATTTAGTTGTTCTTTTAGAAGCACATGCATTACGTTTATAGGAAGACCTTATAGTCTCTCTTATATCAGTAGTCGTTGTTCTGTCGCAGCAATATCTTGGTGGAACCTCTCGCTGTGCTCATCGCTTACAACACACATATTTCTGAAAAGAAATATGTGGCATTTGGCACCGTCTTGATGAAACCACATGTCAACCAAGTTCAACTCAGCCAACTGGGGCAAAAAAAAAGTCGCGTATCGTGGCTCGATATCGTTCGCCGTTGACGGTAACGTTTCTTCCACGGTCGTCATTGAAGACAAATGGACCGATGATTCCATACCAGCCCATAAAATACACCAAACTGTCGTTTTTCGGGATGCATCGGTAATTCTTATATGACATTTGGCTGTTCACCACACCAGATGCGACAGTCTTGCTTATTTACGTATCCGTTGAGCCAGAAATGAGCCTCTTCGCTGAACGACCATGAAGACCATAAAATGGTCGTAACAAACGGTGCAGGTTTGTCACAGAGCCCGAATTTTGATAATAAACTTCAATAATTTGCAATCGTTGCTTGTTTGTAAGTCTTTTCATGATTACATGGCAGAGTATACTGAAAACTTTTTGCTTTGACAGATGACGTTTGGACGCCATTACTAACTAGTGCTGCCAATCTGAACAACTTTACTCTTAAAAAATCACGCCTTACATATGTAGTACAAGTGGCAACCCCGAATGAAAGTATGAAACGTCTAAATAAGAATTTCAAGAAGCTAATTGTGAAGAACTGGTTAAGTCTAATTATATGCGAGTCTATATCAAATAAGCTAATGGTTGGTAGGTAACAATTGCTATTATCATCTTTATAAGTAATACGAGTGCCGTCGATTGCTTGTTGTTCCCAAAAGGGCGTAGATGGAAGCTAAAACATTGTGGGTGGAAGTATAAACCATTGAGGCCATTACTGTAGAAAATAATTCCTAAAAATTCTTCAAATGTATACTGTAAATCATAACTGGGTTAAAAATGTTTTAAAAATATTTTCACCTTCTTTATTCAGTCTGTTCGAGAGAAAATCTCTTTTTCTTAATGAAATGTTTTCTTATGCTTTCCATAACAACAGGAATATGAATGAATGAATGAATCCTACCTACGTGCTTGGTTTTTGATTCCTTTGATAAACGAGTGGTGGGTGCACGATGGGGTTGTGCACAACTTTTCCTTTCACGCCGAGTTGAACGTTAGATCAAATGCCAAGCATGGGAGAATTTGACGATTTGCAGAGTTTGGCAAAAATACACAATAATATTTATTTTGATTATTGATGCTTTAAATCATATAAATAATGTCGAAATGTTAACGTTTTTTTCTAGAATTTGAAGGTGCGTTTGAGACAGTTTTGTTGGAACTAATATACTTATAGTAGGTATATACCTATAAAGTTTAATCAAAATCGATAGAGTCATTTTCGATAAAATTGAGGTAATGTATAAATTTTATATGGCTGCGACCGTTAATAACATAGCTAAAAGTTAAAAAAGGCCTATTATGACCAAGAAAACCCTGGATACAAAGTTTGAACGAAATCGGTCAAGCCGTTTAGGCTATAGAGAACATTACGGACCGACGAACCGACGGACGGAATTCTTAAAAAAAATGAGAAGGCTACAATCCACTGTGTGGATCGTTTTGTACCCTATCCCATTCCATCCTTTAAATTCATATCTTTTAAACGTGGATTTTATGGCAAAGATATATTAAAATTGAAATTGTCGCAACATATTGTTCAGACAGTTTATCAAAATCTTGTATGGTTCGACCAAAAAAACAACGTTTTTCTCTTGCATTTGGTATGGCGTAGGGTATAAAAATGTTTTTTTGTATGAAAACGCCTCCAAAAAGTGGGCGTGGATAAAATGATATATGAGAAAAATGTTTGTATTACTAAAGCCAATTATTTTACGTCAATTTTTTTTTGAAATGTGAAATGTGGGTGGCCGCGGTGTAGTGGTAATTTGATCGCCTGTTGAGTGGAAGGTTGTGCGTTCAATCCCATCCAAAATCCATTTATAAAAAATCCATACCTAAAAGTATGCACACCATCTTGAATTTCTTCAAATTTAAAACACGTTGGTTTATCGAATATTTCTCCATAATAAATTTGCCACGTGTCTACTTCACGACTGCCAAATAACGGGTGATCCAAGTAGAGATACTTTTTTCAATAGCCTTTTTGACAGATCATGTGTGAGTCGTGTCATGCTGTCATGTTATTTTTGTTTAGTATTGTTTGGCATTTCATAATGGAAAGACTTACGCGTGAACAACGTTTACAAATTGTTCAACTTTATTATGAAAATTCACGTTCTGTGAGGAATGTAATCGGCCTACTGAGCGTTATTCGCAACACCATCACCCATTTTGAGACCCAGCATTCATTATTGGATAATAGACTTTTTTAGACTTTTTCCTGTAGGGATATGTAAAGTCAAAAGCTTATGCCGACAAACCCGCTTCGATTCAGGCTTTGGAGGAAAACATCACGCGTGTCATTCAGTCAGTTACCAGTCGAAATGCTCGAACGAGTGATCGAAAATTGGACTCAACGGATGGACCATCTGCGACGTAGCAACGGCCAACATTTGATAGACATAATCTTCAAAAAATAATTGCCAAGGAATGTTCTTTCAAATGATAATAAACATTCTCCATTAAATTTGAATTTTCTGTGTTTTTTTCTTTAAAAAAGTAGGGAACCTCGAAATAAATCACCCTTTATGAACTGTCAAGACTAATGTTTACCAAAATGGCGGCAAAACAAATTAGTATACCTTCCCGGCGGACACCCTGTATTACAGACATAGGAAAAATACACAAATTGAGTAAACTGGATGATAAAAATTCTTAATAATGAATTTGATGAAAATCATTAAGTGGCGAAAACTTAAAATTCCGTTTTCACATCAAATTATTTCAGAAAACAGCGATTTGCCACCTATTTTACATTTATATTTCTGATAAAAATTTCAATAAAAAGGTTTTGTGGCACATTTTCTATCCAGGTATAGAAGTTAGCAACACTTTTTTAACTAGCGGCCATTTTGTCAGCTGTCAAGTGATTTATTTTTATTTTGGTTAGGCATTTCAACATGAATAGATTAATGTTTGAACAACGCTTTCTAATTGTGAAAATTTATTTTGAAAATCATGATTCTGATCGAAATACGTAATGCGCAGAAATGACTATTCACATATCCATTCAAATGAAAATGTGCCTCGTCACTGATTATGATTTTTTCATGAAAATCGGGGTTGTCATGGGCTAGCTGTAACATCCTTTTGGTATATGTACGGCGGCGTAAATGGTCTTGTAAAAGAAGCTCTTGCGTCAACTGAATCTAAAATGGAAATAAATGCAAACCCTTGTGCAAAACTGTGGCCAAAGTTGTTCTTTAAAGACTTTGAAGTTGTTTTGAACACTTCCTTGAGCAGCAGTAATGTTTTCAGCCGATCTTGCAGTACGTCGTGGTCAATGCTTGGGCCTATTACATGCAGACCCTCTTTGTTCGAAATCATTCACTACACGATAATCGTCACAGTAATCGATGATTGATTTTCATAAAATGTTTAAACGATTAAAACACGTTGGTTTATCGAATATTTCTCCATAATTTTACGGTCAACATAATCGTCAAACAGAGCTATGAATTCGATTTAGTATCGAACGTTTTTGCACCACGTTTATTCTAAATAATAAAGACCGATATAGAGCCATTATTATTTACTTTTTTGTTCATTAATTGAACAACCATGATGTGCAGGAGCTGCGGTTTTAGCAAGCCGGCGCAACATTTCACACAGCTCGTGCCACAATTGATTTGTGGGAGGAAACGTTCGGTGAGCGCATAATTTCAAGTTTTCGTCCTGTGAATCGGAATCAAAGATCGTACGTTTTAACGCCGCTTGACTATTTTCTTGAAAATAAAATTGGACCCCCAGATTAGACTACCAATGATGCCAAATAAATTATTATACCTACATTTTTTTTATGTGGTGCCCTTGCAGTGGATTAAGAAACAGAAACAATTTGCAGAATTTACACTGCAATGGAAAACTGTGTGTTCTATCTTTTCTGCAAGGAGAATTCTGTGCACGTGTGTAGGCTCAAGACTGCATATTTTTTTGTATTTGTATTGCAAGTAAGTATGCGACTTATCTAGGATTTTTTTTGTCACAAGTAATGAATATTTCTGCAATTAATAGCGCGGTTTGTTATTATCAAGCCAAATCCAAGGGTTTAGTTCTTTGGAGACGCTGTAATAAATTTGCTTCGTCAAGAATTTGGAAGACGGTTGTGTTAACGGGTCCCAATAATGTTTCATTTCATCTTTAACCGCAGGAATACCCAGGTCTCTCCGTAAATATTCGTTCTTTATGAACCACGACGCATTCACGAATGAACTAAACATTTTGTTTCAAAATTTTGTAAAATCTTGAGATTTGTTTCACTGGTACAACTCATACTTCTGATCGATTGTAAGGAGAATTATATATATAATTACATAGAATTATAATCGAGATAAAATTTTCAGAACATAAAAATTATTCGTAAAACAAAATTGTATGTCAGCCATTTGTAAAGAAGCTATATGTTTCCAAATCGTATAACATCAAAATAGTTTTTACTGGAATTGCTCTCGCCATGAAGTGACCAACCATTTGCATCAATTATATTGAAAATTCTATCTCAAGTCAGGATTCGACATAAAGTATGTCTACGCTATCGTGCAAGAAGTACATATGCACACATGAATGTTTGTGACAAAATGCTATGATCGGGTCTTAAGGAACCTGTTGTCTTAAAAATTTATGTATAAAATAAAACGTATGTGGAATGAGGAAGGGGATGTATCAGTTTCAGGTAGGGAGCATATTTCAAAAGCGACCTTGTTGCTATTGTGGGTGATGGATACTTATATAAATTTTTTTGTTCGGAACTCAGAAAACCACTAATGACTTTTGTATAGGTATGTTGTAGATACCTAGAATGAAGTACAGACACACATGAACGGTTGTAAGAAAAACTATGCTCTGGGTCCTAACCAAAGACTATAAAGTGCCAGCACGACCCGTCATAGAACCATTTTTCTTCTATGCAGTGCGTCATCTGTATGACTTTATAATCTGTGGTCCTAACCCACCAGTTGTGCCAAAAATTTGTATTTTCATCCATGAAGCTAGCTTTCATTATTTTTATCTATGTTAGAAACTATGCATCAAATTATATATACACCCTGTATGATAGGGTATACAAATCAAAAGCAATGTTTACAATGTTTGCATTTATCTCTTAACCATGACGTGGAACTAAACAGGAGTGTTATTCGTGGTTATATATAGTGTCTCCTGCTATCCTCCCACCTGTTAAAGGTCTGTTGGGTGTGATGTGTGTACTCAGTTTCATAGCAAAACAGAGTCAACAAGTCTAGATTATGCAAACGATATGATAGACTAAAAAAATTAAGGTAGGAGATGTACAAGTGTATTTTTTATTTATAAAGAAACTACACTTCGGTTTTATAACCGAATTGTGTATATAGGTACTGTATATATACCTTAGAAAAACAACGTGATGTGCAATAATGCAGTACTGTTAGGGTGCGATGACAAATAGTTGTGGATTGAACTCGTATTTTTGTGGTTTTAAAAGCACTACAAGCTTACTATACTCTTAGATATTTAGCGATCAGTAAAAAGTTTAAATTGCATGAACGTTGTTTTAGTGCAAGCCGTTGCCTAGCCAAACGTCGACTTTAAAACAAAATTATGAAATACACATATTAGTATGCTCAACAGACGTTTGATATATCAAATATGGAAGCACTAATAAACAAAACAAACTGATTCACAATTGACACTCTTAATTAATCAATCACGTTGGTTGGGTAGAATAGCAAATTAAAATACATTTGATACATCGCGGTTGGTTGGTCGTCAAAAGCCGCAGTGCTTTTAAGCGAATCCAACTTTCAGTCTGGCTTAATATTGAGTATTTACATGACATTCTAAGTACGGGACTCCATCTTAATATACCTAGCTACATAAGAATACAATTTTAACAGTTTTATATAGTTACCCTAAGCATGTTGGGCTAACAAAACCTTACATTGTGTATGTTAGCGTTATAATAATCATTTTATCTTAAATAAATTATTTCCTCTTTTATCACATGAGGTGATTACAAAATGGATTCCAGTTGTTGTCAACATATCTACGTTCCGTCAAAAAAAGCTTTAAATTAGCAGTTATCAAATGTTTCTCAGTTTCATGCAAAAAAACATTCTTCAGCCGTCAATTGAGAAAACAGTTAGTAGAGCACTTTCTCCACCAATTACTTATGTTTCCTCAGCCATTGTTTTTTTTTTTTGCTTTGACAGACACTTCTTTATGTAGTAGTAATATGGTGGACAGCTAGTCAAGGTGCAAAGAACTGCGTGTCTGTTCATTGGTGGTGCCCGCCGCAAAAAAACCTTCGCAGCACTAGACATTCTTTTTCACCTAATACCTCTAGATATTTGCGGCAAGCAAATGGCAACTAATTCAGCCATACGTCTAAAAGCCATCCAACAGTGGTCAAACATACAAACTGGAAAACACCGACTACGCCCTCACCAGGCTAAGCTTTGATAAGAGTTTCCAGGTCACAATCCCATACGGATCGTCATGTGAGAGTAACGAACCTATGCATAATGACTCGATCCAAACCAAATGACGGAGTGGTTACAAGTCTTCTTCAGATTTATCCTGTCTTCTCCGACAGGATAAATCTCAGTTCATCTTTCCGTTTTTCTGATCATTGCATCGTGTATAGGCGGAACTCATGGCGATCAAAGAAACCTTATCATGGCTAAAAGAGAATGAAATATCTGCCACATCCTATTAGAATTTTCTCGGACAGCGAAGTGGCCATAAAATTCCTGGAAGCATTCTCAACAAATTCAAAGAAAACCCTAGATTGCCGATCAGGGGATGTCAAAGCATTTTGACATTCACCTATGATGGGTGCCTGGGCAAAGTGACATTCCAGTGAACTGTAAGGCTGATGAACTCGCCAGAAATGGAACTAATTTACCAGTTGTACCCGACACGGGTGCATTAGGTATTCCTATCGCTACATGTACTAACGCAACATGCTAACATCAAATCCAATCTCAGATGGAGTCTTGGCACGACGTGTCAAATAACAAAAAAAAAAAATTGGCGAAAGATAGATCTAAGAAGATCCAAGGGACTGATTTCGCTTGATAGATCGTACATTACCGCAGCTATAGGTGCCATCACTGCACACTGTTTAATAGGCAGACACGCGGAAAATTAATAAATAAATTAAAAATAAATTCACTATGTGATAAATTGGGATTAATAGTTATATTGCAATATAATTATATATTTCAATTAAAAATGTTGTGATAGATAATTTCATAATACGGTCTTAAACATCGTTGTGTTTTCTATTATTCTAATATATCGCGGCAAAGAATTCCACTGGCGGATAGCGTTTATAAAAAACTGACGCTTGGAGGTAAGGCAAGAATAGCGTGAGTAAATTAACTGGAAAGTTATATTTGAGGAGGCTACAACTAGTTTATCATACAAATGCCGAGGTTGCCGCGTTCGTATTATGTTTGAAACTAGTAAAACTGTACGAAACTTTATGAAACTATCTAATGACATATTCAATAGCTGTCTAGAGAATCTAGATACGTGGTCGTATCTTCGTTATTCAAAAACATATCTAGTACCATTGCTAAAGGTTTCCTTTTACTAGTATAGCTACAATTTCCAAAAAGTTAACACCGATACAAAAGAATAGGTACAAGCAACGATCGCACCAGCATGAGGCGCATCTTAAGCGCTAAGCGTTCGAAGCACTCCATGAGCTTTTCCTACTGCAGCATTTATATGGTTGTCCCAAGTCAGAGTGCGGTTAAATGTCACATCAATTTTATTGGTTGGAAAATAAGATAACTCTTCGACTTTAAGGGATTTAGAAAGAGTCCATTTGTCTGTGCCCATGCTACAATATTCTTGAGATCATCATTAACGCATGCTGCAATATGCTCTATTAGATCAACTGGACAGCTAATGAACATTTGCACGTCATCAGCATACACGTGTAATCCACTGTGCTTGACAATGGAGGGAAGATTAACATACAATGAAAAAAGTAGAGGACCCGAAATGGATCCCTGAGGGACACCATCTACCGTAATAATATACTTCGACTGTTTGTCATTTACATGAACCGCTTGCATTCTACCTGATAAGTATGAAGCAATAACTTTGACTGCACTGTCCGAAAATTTAAAAAGCTTGAGCAACTTATCGCATAAAACACTATGGACAACTGTGTCGAAAGCTTTTGAAAAGTCGAGCAAAACTAAGAAGGTCACCTTTTTTTGTCGATTGCTTCTGGCATATCCTCTGTGACTTTTTCAAGGCAGATGTACAACTATGGGTTTTTCGAAAATCGGATTGCTTTATAGTTAACATGTTGCTATTATTAGGGTAAACACTCATTTGCATCTTTCAAAAATTGTTGAAAGAAATGTTAGAATTGATATGGGTCTGAACTCATCTCCCTTAGATTCTTTGGGTATCGCAACAATCTTAGAAATTTTCTATTGATAAGGGTATTCTCTAGTAGTCAAAATTGAGTTGAAAATATATGTTTTGTAGGGAAGTACAATTGGCAGAACAATTTTTAAGAAACGCGGATATATTCCATTCTGTCTCACAGCTGATGACTTAATGAAGAGCAAGCTTTCGACCACCTATGTACCGTTCACTGTTCTAAATCGAAAGCAAGATGCTGATGTTGAAGAAGATAATTCGATTGGTAGTTCTGCAGGAGTTAATAAGATTATGTGGCTGTGTGGTTGTTTCCTCAAATTTCCTTTTAAGGTCATTACACTCGCCATTCTCAAATCGATTGCAATTGGATTTCCCTATGCCTATACTGCGGAGGTTTTCCACAGTTGACGACCACTTAGTGATGAATTTAGACGACTGAAATAGACTTGCGATTTGGCTTTAAGAACATCCACAGTAATTTTGTTTCAAAAGGAACAATTAATTCTACGCTGCTCGTTCAGACAAAAATGATTCCAATGGTTGTGTGCTTGATCGCCTTTCAACATAATTCAAGTTTTCAGTGGTACATGATCGTTTTAACCGGTGATTTTTTTAAGATTTAAGTTTTTCAAGTTTGCAGCGTCCAAACGTCATCTGTCGAAGTGAAAAGTTTTCAGCATACTCTGATGACGATGGAGAATTCTCGCTGCTCCATCAGGGTCGAAAACGACCTCACCGACACATTCGATACCAAAATAAGGATTTTGGCAAGTCGATGCGCTATCATGTGATTTCTTCAATTTGATTCTTGAGAGAATTGTGCAAAACTCACGAGCCAACACTAGAGGCACAATTTTCCAAAAATCGGTACAACTACTAGCATACGCCGACGATATTGACGTTGTTCGGACCCAACGTGGTGTCATAGCCACGTTTGCTAGTATAGATAAAGAAGCGGTAAAAATGGGCTTAGCAGTAAATGAGGACAAGGCGAAGTATTTGCTGTCAACACGAAAGCACACACAACATCGACGGACATAACGTCACCATTGACAGATATAACTTTGAGGTAGTACGGAATTTTGTCTATCTCGGCTCCGCTATTAACTCTGACAACAACATCTCGTCAGAAATTAAACGAAGAATTACTCTTCTTTACTTAGTAGTAAAGCTCTCACTCGAACTATTGAGGAGATCCTATTAAAGACCCTGATCATTCACAATAAAAATTCTTCGAAAAATCTTCGGTCCCGTTTGCGTAGACGGGCTATGGAGACAAAGAATCAACCAAAAAATATACGAGCTGTACATCGACATGCCCTGGTCAAAAAACTTCGCATTGAACGTTACAGATGTCTAGGACATGTAGAACGAAGGGACACCAATTTTCCGGCTCTCATTGTCTTCGATTCCCAGCCAGACGTCGGACGCAGTAGGGGAAGATCTGGCGTTAAATGGCGCGCACAAGTAGAAACCGACCTCAACCAACTTTGGAGTGCGCAATGGAGGCTGTTGGTTGAGGCCCAGGTTCATTCCGGACTGTAGCGCTACTTTAGTAAGCAAGTAAGGCCGCCCGAGTTGAAGTGCTAACAGCAGATAGATTAAACACAACTAAATTTCCAATGAAATAATTTTCAGTGAGAAGGTTGCAGTTAAAATCCCTACACACAATTATATTCTTCCATTAAGGTTATAAAGGGCAATAAATCAACATATTTGTAACCGGTAAACTGTACCAAGTAATAACTTATCTCTGTTTTTCTGTCCAACTCGGCAATATTTGGTCTTCAACTCATAAGGGTAAGGTAAGGGTAATTAACAAGCCAGGTTGGTTTTTTCCATACTTTGTTGTGATTAATCTCCCCTTCCCTATACCTTTTGTTGCCCATAATGACCATAATGCTATTAATACCGATTTTGGCAAACTAAGCAGCTTACATGTCAACGACTAAACTTTAATTAAATCATAAAAAAAAATTAACTTCTGCCAAGCGTACGCACATTGTCACTCACTGTCGACTTTATAGCGCCAGGGTAACCTATACACATGTTCATATTCACATACCGCGCCTCTATTTTTAGCCAGCATTGGGCGGGCGCTGCTCTACGCATTTAATGAGTTTGTAAAACCAGTGGAACAATACATTATGGCCGGCATAAGTTGCGACAACATTTTGTTATACCCAGGCTGCTTATCTAGGTTACTAGTCGAGATTTTAAGAGATTTCATTTCAGTATATTGGACGCGCATCTAAGTTTCGTTTTCTGCCTTGGGAATCATCTGCACCAGCTATGGTGTGTAGTCTGAAGTTGTTCTATAAATACGTTGTGTTTTGTGAGCAACTTCCGTGAACATGCAATGGGTTATGGGACTGTAAATCTTTTTGTTTTGTTTATATTTTCCCTTTCGCACTTGGGGCTTTCATTGAACCTTGGAATGTGTTTACTGTTTGCACCAAGTGTTTATTTGTTTCGCTAGTTGTTTTTTTTTTCTGCACCACGATTTATTGCACTAAGGGTGGGGATAATACTTAAGGTGTGTTATGAGATTGTTTTTCAACTTTAGTGGATTTGAAGTTCTGAAACATTTGTTGTAAATAAAGCTGAAAAAAAAGCTGGAGCTCAAATCAAAATGATACCAAAAATAATAAGCGAAATTAACTGGAAGATGATCAACAAATTGAAAATGGTCTTTCACAAAATTTCAAAATTTGACGTTTAACATTTTTCTTTTCGCCGGCAATTTTGAAATTAAAAAATCCTTTCTCTTGATTGTGAATATTGAAAATTTTGATATTTACGCAGAAAATTACGCAAACGTACAAGCATAAACTTGAATATACTTGAATTTGAATATAGAGCTTCGAAAATCCGTCGGAGGCACTGAGAAAGTTGTAAACAAAATAACAAAGAATTAGTTTAGTTCATTTCCTTACTATTCTCTAGAGCTGTAAAAGAACCGACCAAATGAATACCCGTATGGATTCGGTATTTTTTCACTGACTACCCGTTAAAAAGAATTTGTTTCGTTCGTTACTTTCGTATGTTCCATACAAATCATATCATTTACGTTTTAAATGTCATACACTATATTATATGGACTGCTAGTAGCCAACTTCACGTATGTTCCAAAACAACAGACACGCCACTGTTTAACTGCGGAGAACTATATTAGCTAAAAAAAATCGTTTGCTTCATCACATTGCAAAAAAAAATTATGTAAATGATCATTAAACATTAGGCAGAAATAGATTTACAAAACTTGTTCAGTTTATGGGTCAATATACAAAAAAATGTTTTGTTCTTATAGAATTTAAACATACGACTAACGTATTTGATGTAATAAAACATGTGAAAGTAACAAAACTAAGTTGACAGTAACGATTCGGTTTTTCGAGTCTAATCGAATACCCGCTACTCAATAACGAATACATACGCTTTGCTACAGCTCTACTATGCTCTTCATGCAGAATTTTGTTCCAGGATTTTGAAAGAAAACAATAAATAATTCGATTCACAATATGTGATTTTTTTTTAAATTTAATTAGGGTTATAGGAAACACCTTGGGAAAACCGAATTCCCAATAACCCTAAAAATGTTAGTGTACCTATTTACTTACTTAAATCGCACTACATTCCGGGTTGAACCTGGGCCTAAACCAACATGCCTCTCCAATTAGCCCGCTACATAGCTAACTGCCTCCAGTTGCGCACTCCAAGTTGGTTTAGGTCAGTTTATCGCTCACAAGACGAGGTCTTTATCTACTGCGTCTAAAGTCTGGCTGGGAATCGAAGACTCTACGAGCCGGAGTATTGGTGTCCATTCGGTCTTATATAGGATCTCGTTAGTAGTTCGAGTGAGGGCTTTACTACTAAATTGCCTTCTTACTCCGTATAAACAGCGGTTGGCAAGATTAATTCTTCGTTAAATTTCTAACAAGATGTTATTTTCAGAGTTAATAGCGGAGCCGAGGTAGACAACGTCGCATACTATCTGTCAATGTTGACGTTCTGTCAAACTCGTCGATAGTCTTACACTCATTTACTGCTAAACTCATTCTTTCCGCTTCCTTCTCTATACTAGCTAACGTGGCTATGATATCACGTTGATTAGGAAGAATGATGTTAATGTTGCATGTGCTAGTAGTTGCTCCGATTTTTAAAAGATTGTGCTTCTGGTGTTGCACAACCCTCTCAAGAATCAAATTAAAAGGCCTGAAACCTTTTTTTTATCAAATGGGTGGGCAAGTGGCGAAAATTCTCCAACATCATAATACACAGACGGACAAGTTTGGGCGGTATACCAAAACAAGACATGGCTGTGTATAGTTCGTCTCTATAAATGCTGTCGTATGCGGCTTCGAAATCGATGAATAGGTGGTGGGTATCGATTAAGACTACTTGGGTTTTTTCCAGGATCTGCCGAAGTGTGAACATTTGGTCGGTTGTGGACTTTCCTGGCTTAAAACCACACTGATAAGGGCCGGTCAGGATATTAGTAAACGGTTTCAGGCGTTCACATATTACGGCAGATAGGAACTTGTAGGTGATGTTGGGGAGACTTATGGCTATTTAGTTCAGAGGGTCCTTTTTTTTGTGGATCGGGCAAACGATGCCGATGTTCCTTCTTCAGGCATAATTTTATCGAACCAGATTTGGCTTATGAGTTGTTGGATGTTACTTACCAAGTTATCTCCGCTGGTCTAATAAAACTCAGCGGGAAGGCCGTCATTTCCTGCAGCCTATTAAAGCTTGAGTTTAGATATTGCTATCCTCACTTCACTTAGGTCGGGTGGTTGGCTGTATTCGCTGTCGTTACTAAGATTAAATGGTTCGTTCTGCCTGACAGCCGAATGTTTTTCGTCATCGCCGTTTAACAATCTGCAGAAGTGGTTGCTCAGCATCGAATGTGTCTAAACAACTTTATTCCCTTGTTCATCTCGACAGGATATCATTCGAACTTTGTATCCTTGGCTTTGATGTAATACACTTTGGTAAAACTTGTGAACATCGTTCCTATAGTGGCGCCTCTGTAAATGCTCGAATTTGGCCTTGATGCGAATTGTTAGGATGCTAATGTCTTTCAAATATAAGACTTTTTGCTTAATTCTGACACTTATAACAAATCCGCATTTGAATAGTCGCTGTTCCTGCTCTTTATAACACGGTCCGTAGTAGATGTCCATCCCATCGTATTTCCTGGATGGCAGTAATGTCTGCTTAGTAGCAGTTAAGGGCTTCCGCTAGTTGTTCGCTTGCACCTCTCCTGTTTAATGTTCTTACATTCCAGGTGCAGATACGAACGTCGTTTTCCTTTTTTTCGTTTAGCAGGGTCGTCAACAATAAAATCTGTCCTTTCCGAGGCAATTGGTTGCTTCGTAACATATAGTTTTTTAAATGGGTGGGTGGTTAAACCAAAGCACAACCACCAACCGGGAAGCCAGTTCCAATTTATTGCATACCCCTAGGACACGGGGCTATCAGTATCAACTACGGGGCTAAGCGCTGCTGTTCACCTTTCGGCTTATCCGCCACCATCTCCGTCCAAGGGCCTGACTTACGCTTGAAATTCCTAGACAACCTATTGCCCGAATATGTCGAAGCAGTTTGTCTGGGTTCACCCGGGACAGCAGGCGGCATCTGAACATAGACACATGTTTGTGCAAAATTATTCGTAATTTGAAAAAATCTTGTAATACAATTAATCGAATTTGACAAAGATATACATAGCAGCAAAGTAAATAGTAGTAATAACGAGAATGTAATATAATTCACATACCATTTTTTAATGATTTAATAAAGTTTATCCAACTTATTGTTCCTAAAATAATCGCAATAGTATTTTGTTTTAATTAATTGCTTGATTGATTTGAAAATTGTAGGAAACGTTCTATTTTCGCAAATTTACACAAAGTGAGCCAATAAAAATAAGCCAATAGCGATAAGAAACAAATTGCGTCAAATATAAATCCTTTGTTGTTGTTTGTGTTTGGTAAATATGTCTTTTTCTTTAAGCTTGTAAAATATCATACATAACTCCTTTTTTTTTTTGATATATTTTCTTTGTTTCCCACTCAATATTTTGTTTGAATTATCATTCATTATTGAAATACCTGAATGGCGTATTATCACATCTGGTCTAGTCTGGTTGTCATTGCACTCTACCTCGTGGGTTGGGTCTCAGGAGTTTGACTGGTTTACTTACTTGAGTATATTCGTAGGAAAATTCGTACGTAAACTCAACTTCAGTGAAATCACGTGAGGTTATTGGTGCCAATTGCGTGAAGAATACGAAGCATCTAATGGGAGGGTTACAACTTACAACCATGAATAAATTAACGTAGGCTGACTCTGCTATTCGTAGTAGTATTTGGATCAAATCTAACACATGTGAGCTCTATTTCACCTTGTTCTTTTCAACTTTTCAAATTATTGCAAATTTTGATTTACCAAACCAAAGGTTAACTTTCAAGGGTTCACTCTACCACATTCATTTCATTCAACGCAACGCAGTGGTTAGTTTTGTTCTACTGCAGAACACGAAAAATAGGGAAGTATTGTAATGACGCGAAATTTGATTTGAAATGAGGCATGTACTCCTATTCTACTACCTAGAACGAGGGTAGACTCTGATTGGCTTTAATTGGCAATGCCCAGTAGTTGTAATTCTGACTACACATCAAGTGCTTATTTTTATCCTCCAACTGTCAAACATCGGGAACTGGTCTCATCCAATCGGATGTGACTTGCTAAATGATTAGTGCGAGTATTGCTAACAAGACGAAAGACAGCAACCCTATAAACAGCTTGGTTAGAATGGCACAAAAAACCTGGCCTGCTGTCTATGTTAGCTGCTTTAACATTTTCGCACAACAGGTTATTTAGAAATCTCAAGAGTAAGTCAAGTACCTTGAACAGAGATGGTAGTGGATGAACCGAAAGGCCAACGGCAGCGCGCAATCCTGTAGT
Source organism: Rhingia rostrata (assembly GCA_949824845.1). Taxonomy (NCBI): domain Eukaryota; kingdom Metazoa; phylum Arthropoda; class Insecta; order Diptera; family Syrphidae; genus Rhingia; species Rhingia rostrata. Next base: position 114,690,635 of record OX463756.1, on the reverse strand, counting down.
GGATACTGATGGCCCCGTATCCAAGGGGTACCTAATAAATTGGAACTGGCCCTCCAAGTTGGGGGTTGTGCTTTGGGTTAACTACCAACCCGTGGAAAAAATCCACTTGTTACGAAGCAACCAATAGCCTCGCAAAGGACTGATTTTATTGTTGACATGAAACAGGAGAGGTGCAAGCTACAACTGCTACAAACTTGACTATAGGCAGGGAGGAAGGGAGGAACACCGGCTTTGGTGAGGATAGGAATTTCTATGAACTCAAGCTTAATAAGGCTGTCGAAAATGACGTCCTTCCCGCTGAGCATTATAAAGCCGGCTGAGATGACTTGGTAAGTAACATCCACCAAATCATTAGTCAAATCTGGTCGGAACCTCAGCACAGTTTGCTCCAACTACAGAGGCATAAGTCTCCTCAACATCGCCTACAAGATCCTATCTGCCTGAAACCGTTTATCAACAACCTGATCGGCCCTTATCATTGTGGTTTTAGGCCAGGAAAGTCCTGAACCGATTAAAATTGTACACCTCGGCAGATACTGGAAAAAAACCAAAGAAGTCCAAACTGATACCCACCACCTATTTATCGATTTCAAAGCCACAAACGACAGCATTTATAGGGACAACCTAAACAGAGCCATGTCTAGTTTTGGTATACCGCCAAAACTCGTCCGCCGTTTGTTTAGAATGACGATGGAGAACTCTCGTTGCTCTATCAGGGTCGGGAACGATTTAACCCATACATTCGATATTAAGGCAAGGCGATGGGCTGTCATGTGACTTCTTCAATTTCTTTCTTGAGAAGATTGTGCAAAACTCTCGAGGCGACGCCAGAGGCACAGTTTTCTAAAAATCGGTGCAACTATTAGTGTACGCCGACGATATTGACATCATTGGTAGGACTCAACGTGATGTCATAGCCACGTTTGCTAGTTCCTTCCAGAAGGAAGCGGCAAAAAAAGGTTTAGCAGTAAATGAGGATAAGATTTAGTATCTGCTCTCAACACGAAAGGACACACAACATCGACGAATTGGACAGAACGTCACCATTGACAGATATAACTTTGATGTAGTACGGGACTTTGTATACCTCGACTCCGATTTTAAAATCTCGTCAGAAATTAAACGAAAAATTACTCTTGCAACAGCTGTTTCTTCGGGCCTATAAGGCAATTTAGTAGTAAAGCCCTCACTCGAACTACTAAGGATTTTCTGTATAAGACCCTGATCATCCCAGTCCCAGCGGATGAAGATTTTAGAGGAAAATTCATCGGAAAATCTTCGATCCCGTTTGCGTTGACCGGCTATGAAGCCGAAGATTCAACCAAGAACTATACAAGCTGTACAGCAACATGCCCTGGTCAAAAAACTCCGCATTGGACGTTTACTATGGTAGAGGAAGACCTCACCTTAAGTGGCGCGCACAAGTAGAAACCGACCTCAACCAACTTGGAGTGCGCAACTGAAGGAGGCTTTTGACATTATTGCTCGGACTCAACGAGATGTCATAGCCACGTTTGCTAGTATAGGTGTGAATTGTAGTTTCATACACATCGATCTATCGTTCTATGCCGGCTTTGTTGAATGTAAAGCGCAAGGACTACAGTAGCCGAAATAAAAAACTGAATAGTATGTAAAAGTGCTCTCCAAATAGATATCCCTAAGCTGAGCAGCAACAATTGATTCAAAAACTTAATTCTTTTCCCACTAATTTCAGACAAGAATTGAAAAGACTCTGATTCTGAAAAGAGTGGTACAGGTATAGACGACGCGACGTTGTGGTACTTTGAAGCGATGCACTTTCGTAGAAACCTAGAGGAACCATTCACGTCACAAAGCAGTATCCTTAAGAAAAAACAACAAACTTCAGTATCACTCAATATGTCTACACAAATATCAGCGGTCAACTGAATTATTGGGGAAAATGTTTCGCCATTTGGGGCACCCATCCAAAAATACTAAGCAATATTTAGCGTCTAGAAACCGCTTTACATATTTAATGTCTATTTTGTTCGGACTCCTTTTCCAATGCTGATACAGTATATAGCTATCATTATGTCAAGCTTACTTCAAATCGGTTTCGTAACTTTTTTCTGACATAGACACGAACTTAAATTATTCAATACAAAGATTGCCAAAAAAAACCATTTTCGACATTGGGGGTCCAAAAGTCTCTCTTATAGGAGCAAAATTTGTTATGTTGAAAATAATTGAAATCCGCCAATCAAATTAAATATCAATACCATCATGAACAAGTAAATTTAATATGATAATTAGAATAACTTGAGAAAAACGCAAACGTATAAATTATATTCCAAGCGTTATTATATACGACAAACCATGTCGTGAGGGCTGATGTTTAGCTTCCACATTTAACCATAAAGCCGGCATGAATTCAAATTCAATTCTACAAAGAAAATATGTATCGTAATTGAGGAAACCCATGCACAGAAAACTTGCTGGTCGACTGCTAAGTTGTATAATGCAGCACCCACATCCCAATTAATTCTAACTGCTTACTTTTAATTAGCCTCCGTATAGTTGTCTCGAATTTTTCTGATGCACAATAGATCTTCCTCTTTATTGTCTGGAATGGAACTGAGAAGAAATTCTCTAACAATGACTAACTCACCCGGCAGCAAAGCAGCAATTAAAGGAGGTAGTCCAACTCTTCATGAGCATTCTTCAGTAAAAATGCAAATAAATCATTCCTACTGCTGATGATGATGTTTTAATCGAATTCTTTTCCCCTTGTTTCGTTTTCGTTTCACAACAGAGCCAATAGCCTATACCACTAAGACGATGCCGGTCATGTGAATGAACCCAATTGTGTTATCCATCATAAGAGTGATATATAAGTTTTATTAAACTGCGCCTAGCGAGATGCCATCACTCAGACAAAAGGTCACAACGTACTTTCGCCAATTGAGTTTCATTGCTGATTCTAGAGATGGTCCTCGTAGTCCTCGAAAAACGGAAGATGATGGCGGTTTCATTACAAAATATCTGGAAGGGTAAGTTGTCTACACAAAATCGCACAAATTAAATTACTAAATTAATCAATTCCTTGTTTTTCAGTCGCATGGAGAGAATATTTGTGCCGGGTTCAGAGGTGAGTAGCGGTCAGAATCCATCCGATATGCCAGAGCTTGTATTATCTGCGTACCCCACCGGTCCCAATACTATTACATCGGCTTGTACCGGCCCCGATGATGGACTCACTGGCATTAAACGCTCCAAATTGCATTTAAGTGCCGGCTCTGATATTGATTTTATCGATACAATTCAGGATAATGAAGCGATGGAGGTGCGAAAAAGCATAAGCATTCATAACAAATTTAAAATTAATGCTACCAAGTACCGGGCGGATCAAAACGCTAATAAGTCGGCGAATATGGTCGGTGGTGGTAATGGAGGGACAGGACAACAACGCTCAAGAAGAAACTCAAAAATCGAATCATCCAGCAACAATAAGGATGCTGCAATAGCTACAGAGAGCAACAAAGAAACAACTATTGTTGTTAGCATGGTAAGCACAACAAAATCAAACACTGCCGCCCAGAATGGTACCACGAACATTGACGTAGTTACTACCACCACCGAGAAAAGTAATAAGAATATAGTTAACGCAAAGACTGATTTTACGGAAATCTCTTCGAATGGCCATAATGGTATTATTAAACCACCGTCTGCGGTAGGAGATACGGTCAAACCGATTGCAGAAAAGAAGCTCGAAGATGCCTCGCGTTTGCTGCGTGAAGCGGTCTCGAATCAAGCTTTAATCACGGAAAATGGTTTGCTAGGTGAGCCAGTTGCCGGTGTCACAAATTGGAAGATGGAATCAGAGAGTGCCTACGGAATATCTGTGTCCTTGTATGAGAACAATATGTTGACCAAGGAACCGATGGGGAATCCTATTGCGGATTGTTATGGAATGGTGGTGCGCGGCAATGCTGCTGCTATGGCGCTTGCCGATGGCGTCAATTGGGGTGAGTTTTTATTTTTTAAATGTCTACATAATAGTACAAGGTCTTGCAAGAGAAATGAGAATTGATTGGCGTTTTGTAAGAAATGAAATGATTCGATTTGAAGGTGTTAAATTGATGAGAATTAATTAAAGAAAAAACATATCAGAAGGCTGCAATCCGCTGTGCAAATCGTTGAGTACCCTATCCCATCGCATCCTTAAATTTAATGTACCCAAAAAGTGGCCGGGGCTTATATCTGAATGGGGATAAAATATTGAAAAGGACATTGTCGCCACATCTTTTTCAGACACATTATCTAAATATTTTATGTTTCGACGAAAAATAGAGTTTTTCAATTGCATATACTGTTGAATAAGCTTTACAAATAGTTCTTATAAGAAAACGCCCCCAAATTGGCGTGGGTTAAAATGATATATAGATGAAATGTTAATTTTAATATTACCAATGTTTTTGAGTAGAAAGTTTTTTTTTCGAATGTTTAAAATTTGACCGAAAAATGTTTTTTTTTTACTAAAAGCCTCCAAAAATGTTTACATTTGCTCTACGTACTGTCTGACTAACGCTACAGTCCGGAATAATCCTGGGCCTCAACCAACATGCCTCTCCAATTAGCCCGGTCCCTAGCTAACTGCCTCGAGTTGCGCACTCCAAGTTGGTTGAGGTCGGTTTCTACTTGTGCGCGCCCGTTAATGCGAGGTCTTCCCTAACGACGTCTGGCTGGGAATTGAAGACTGCGAGCCGGAGTATTGGTGTCCATTCTTTCTAAATGTCCTAGCCATCCTTAACGTCCAATGAGCAGTTTTTTGACCAGGGGCATGTCGCTGTACAGCTTGTATAGTTCTTGGTTGAATCTTTGTCTCCATAACCCGTCGACGCAAAGGGGATCGAAGATTTTTCGAAGAATTTTCTTCTCAAATCGACCAAGGATTTCTTCATCCGCTTTTGAGACGGTTGAGTCCTATGGCATCACGTTGAGTCCTACCAATGATGTCAATATCGTCGGCGTATGCTAGTAGCTGCACCGATTTTTGGAAAATTGTGACTCTGGTGTTGGCTCGAGTTTTTTGCACAATCACCTCAAGAATAAAATTGAGGAAGTCACATACCAGCTTATCGCCTTGCCTTAATCCTTTTTTGGTATCGAATGTGTCGGTGAGGTCGTTTCCGACCCTGTTGGAGCAGCGAGAATTCTCCATCGTCATCCTACACAAACGGACGAGTTTGGGCGGTATACCAAAACTAGACATGGCTCTGTATAGGTGGTCTATGTAAATGCTGTCGTATGCGGTTTTGAAAAAAAATTAAATGGTGGTGAGTATCGATTTGGACTTCTTATGGTTTATCAGGATCTGCAGATCAGCATCGACTGTGTTACAACTACGACATTTTCTTGTTAATCTCGACAGGATTCTGTTCGAGCCTTGAATCCTTGGCTTTGACGTTTTACACTTTGGTAAAACTTGCGAACATCGTTCCTGGAGTGGCACCTCTCTATATCCTCGATCGCGCGCTTTTCTTGTTCTTTTTTCTTCTTTCTGAAAAGCCGGTGTTCTTCCCTTCTTCCCTGCCTAAAGAGCTCAACGACAGCTCTCGTCTACCCACAGCTTAGCCTTGTAGGCCTCGCTTTTGGCTGCGAGCATCTGTCGACATTCCTCATCAAACCAGCGGTTTCTTGCTGGTGGGCGCGAGAAACCAAGCACATCAGTTGCAGCTGATCTAATGGCTTGTTGGCATCGTTGCCATTGTTCTTCGACATTTGATGCTGGTGGTATGGTATTAATCGAGAGGTTAAGGGATACGCGTTGCGCGAAGGTCTTGGCGGTGTCTTTCGGTTGCAGTCTTTCGATATTGAATTTGTTCACAGTATTTCCGGATTGTTGTGGTGTGGTGAATATCCGCATTCCTACCTTGGCTGCAACATGGTAGTGGTCCGAGTCGATGTTAGCTCCTAGGAATGCTTGAACATCCAAAATACTAGATGCGTGCCTCTTGTCTTTCGCAATGTGATCAATTTGGTTGACCGTTCGTTAATCTGGAGACCGCCATGTCCCCTTATGGATATCGAGGTGAGGAAACCATAGTGGCATTTCGTTCCGTAGCTAAGTCAATTAGACGAAGTCCGTTTCTGCTGACTATAACACGATCCGTAGTAGATGTCACAGTTTTTCATCCTCTTTTTGCACGGCCCATCCCATGGTATTTCCTAGATGGCAGTAGTGTCTGCTTTGTAGCAGTTTAGGGCTTCCGCTAGTTTATCGCTTGCACCTTTCCTGTTTAATGTTTACTTTCCAGGTGCAGATACGAACGTCGTTGTCCTTTTTCGTTTAGCAGGGTGCTCAACAATAAAATCAGTCCTTTCCGGTGCTAGTAGTTGCTTCGTAACCGGAAGTTTTTTCCATGGTTAGGTAGTTATCCCAAAGCACAACCCCCAACCTGGAGTGCCAGTTCAAATTTATTAGATACCCCTAGGACACGGGGCCATCAGTATCCACTACGGGATTGAGCGCTGCCGTTGGCCTTTCGGTTCATCCGCCACCATCTCTGTTCCAGAGGCCTGACTAAACCTTGAAATTCCTAGACAACCTGTTGTCCGAATATGTCGAAGCAGCTTGTCTAGTTCGCCTGGGACAGCTGGCCAGGTATTCATCCCGTGCCATTCTGACCTGGCTGATGGTTGACACTTGGAGATTAAAGTTAAGCACTTACTGTGTAGTCAGAGTTACAACCACTGGGCATTGCCAAGTTAAAGCCAATCAGAGTCTACCCTCCTTCTACAACACCCAACCATCGCTATATTGAACTATGCAGTCAAAAGCCTTAAGCCGGCTACACACACACAGTTTTAACTTAAACATGGCATCTACAGTCTCCGCACATGTAAATTTCACTTTCAACTGACGGCCTGAATGCTTGATGCTACACACGCTCCGGTTTTTCTAATAACCGACTGCTCAGGCCAAAAAACTGACCAACTTTATCATACACACGATCAGTTATAAATGCGCAGGCGGCTCAAACAGGCAAACCGAACAGTTAAAATTGCGTATGTGTAGCCGGCTTTAACTAGAATTATTTTATTCTTATTTAGCCAGTATTTGTCTTAATTTACGCTTGAAGCAATTACGTCAATAACTTAAGTTTTTTGATTCACCGAAAGCTTTCTCAAATATGTCTATGGACGTACACAGCAGCGGCACGTCCAATTCTTACATATTGAGTAGAGCCTGCAACCTCACAAAACTTAAAAAAAATTGATGTCGACGCCAACGGATGCTCTTATTGCGCTTTTGCATCTCTTGCCTCTCGACCTCAACATTGCACTATGCAGCGCAGTAAGACTCAACGAGTCAGGATGCTGGGAAATTGTTCTTTGGCGGGTCGTACTGGCACAGCCCGCCATATGTTTGGATCTCGTTTCGCATGTGTGCCCTTCCGTACCATGAAGGTGCTGAGCAAAAATTTCTGTTTTTTGTTCTCAACGTCTCAACGTCATCTGTATCACCTTATAATCTTTGATCACACCCACACTAAGCTTCAAGACAGGCTTCCACTTTGGTTCTCCTACCAGAGCTCAGTGGAAGAGGAACGAAGTTGTAAGAGATTTCGACATGGTCGTCTACACCGATGGATCTAAGATAAATTGTGGTGTGAAGTCTGGAATATACTGGGAATCACCGAAAATATCAGTATCATACCGCCTACCGGGTCTTGGAAGCGTATTCCAGGCGAAACTACTGGCTATCCAAGTGGCTTGCAAGCAAATGGGGCTAAAGCTAAATATTTCTATCATCATACATAGACAGTCAAGCGGTGATTAAGGCCATCAACTCGGCTACCATATCGTAGCTTGTAAAGAAATGTCGGAACGAACTTGCCCACCTGGGAAAAGGCTTCAGGGTCACACTTCTTTGCGTCCCAGGACACAATGATTTTACAGTGCAGACGAGCTGGCCAGGCAAGGCTCACTTGCGGCAAGGGTCCATAGCCCGATGAGTGCAGTTAGGGGAAAATAAACTAATACTATCTGGAGAGGGCCGACTCCAAAATATGGAGAAGGTAATAAGCTGCTTCATACCGTGGAAAATATGGCCTACCTACGCCAAGAACAGAACAAACGACTTACTGAATAGAACCCGCTCAGATATTGCAAGAATTACTGCGATAGTCACCTGGCACTGGCCAATTGGAGACCATGCGGACAAACTAGGGATCCCATACAACCCCCCACGCCGTAGTTGCGGCAACACAAATGAGGGAGAGACCCTCTCCTCATCTGCAAATGTCCGACACTAGCAAGAGCCAGACTGTGTGCATTAGACCAACCATTCTTCGACCATCTTAGCGACTTCTCTTATCCGTTTTCTAAACCCCATAAACATGATCTAGATACAGATTGTATCACATCCTTAACAATCGTCATAAAAATGATTCACACGAGTCGTGTTAACAAAAAGACACATTAATGCTACTTGGGTTCTTTGAACCGCCACCTGTTCCTGCGAGTGTTGTCACATTATATATTTCGACACGTTAAACCTGATAGTTTACCAAGTTTTTTTTTAGACTCGTCCCGTACAAGTTTTCAGACCCGCTATATTCCTTTTTAAGAGTATTGAGAAAGTCTAAATTTGCAGAACAAAAATCCACATCCTTGATTAAGTTTAGAGCATTATGCGCAGTTCGATCACATCATTGGCATAAGTTTGAGCTTATATATGGAACCGATAAGCTCCAATCCTTCAGTACCTAAACATCTGATAAAATTCCTTCTTAAATATTCATGATTTGTGATGTTGCGTTGAAGATCGTTATTAGACATTTTCTCATTGCGAACAATCATTCCCTGACTTACAGAAGGAACAGTGTTGTTTGTAAAAGGCTTTCCAACCCCTTTCGTCTTTCAAATTCTATCGATACTTCTCATTTGCTCGACCAACCGCCCCATTGAACCACAAATAGTGGCACCAACAAATCTGAGTATTTCAAGAGAACAGACCAAATTATGTGAAATATTTAATTTATTAAAAAAATAGATAACTATTTTGTACTTTTGTTTCATGTAATGTATGCGTATACATTAATCGTTTAGAAGAATAATATATAATATAATGAAATAAACAAAAAAAAAAACAATCTTCCATGTCATCTATTATTTGTCAGTATATTTCTTCAGTGTGTCTGCTAGGGATTTGATTATTTTCATTTTTTCCTCGTGCCTCTTTTCTCGATTCTGCTCTCTTATGTCGTATATCGCTTTTTTTAGTTTTCTGTGTTCTTCTTCCTGCGCTGCTAAGGCAGCCAAATCCGATGATGCTGCAGAGCTTGACGAACTTTGTGTCGATGACGACGATGTCGAACTCTCACTTGAAGCTCTTTGAGGTCTATTCATTACGCCTGTTCCTGGTTCGCTCTGTGCGGCTCCACCTCCCCCATCTTTTTGCATGAGTTTTTCAACTCCACGGTAATATGCCATTGTGCTACGGGATGTGCTACTAGCTTTGCTGCTCTCAAATCGTCTCTTTTTGCGACTATAACGGCATTCTACTTGAAACGCCGAAAACGTCGTGTTAAATTTACTATTTATCTCTTGAGCAATGTATTCCCAAATTGATTTCTTTGGTGTAAACAATTTTATACGTTCTGCGTATAATGAGTGCAGCATTTTTGTCTCCGGTTCGCCCCACAGGGATATTATCTTTCGTTTTCCTAAGACTGGAATTCTATTCAGTAATGCTGCACCATTTGGTACTTCAGCTTTTGTCTCGGTCGGGATAATTAATTCTTTATTAACACACTCGCTATATGACATTTCTTGAATTTCTCCAGCTAAAAATGAAAAAATTTAATATTATGAATACGCAATTGAATATTTTTTTCTTTTTTTTTAACAACTCACTGGCTTTGTTTCGAATTTTCACGAATTCCTTTTCATCGATTGTTATTGAACCATCTGCACATAGGCATATTTCAAAATTTTCTTTATTGAATTCCATGATCAATTCATAAGCGAAACTCTAAAAATGAAAAAAAAAAGTGTGAAGTAAACAAAAATGACAGCCGCAGACGCATGTATCACCACTACTAATGTACTAGTAAGTGACATATGTATTCTTTGGGCGTGTTCGAAAGATGCCTAATCGACTCGATTACCATACAGGGTGATTCGTAATTATAACATATTTTAATAATTCTTTTAAATTTCTACATGTTAACCATATTTAGAGCATATTATTATATTATTATAGAAATGAAGAATGAAAACAAACTAAATTGGAATATTTTTTGTAGTTATGCGCGTATGAGCGTGAACATTTTCAACCTCGAGATTTTGATTGATTCTAGGGCCCAATAGCGGTATATTAGTTTTGACATTAAGTTGGTAACGTAAAGAAGTAATTTTGCTGGATAGGTATACCTCAAAGTATATGGATCGACTCAGAATCGCTAGCTGAGTCGATATAGCAATGTCGTGTCTGTTCGTCCGTCAGTCTGCGTGTCACCGACTTTTGGGCCTTAAATTTTGAGCTAGAGTTTTGAAATTTTGAATATAGGCTTACTATACAACGAGGCAGAGCAAGTGTAAACATTTTTGAAATCTGGCCACTCCCACGCCCGCTTACAAGAAAAATGTTCTTTTTGGCAAAACTGTGAGGAATTTTGGAAAAGATTGTGAAGAAGATATTAAGACAATCCAAATATCCGTACACAGATGCCACGCTCACTTTTTGGGGGCGTTTTCAGAAAAAACGTTTTTCGGTCAAATTTTAAAAATTTTCGAAAAAAAAAACTTTTAATGCGAATTTATTAAGATTGAGTATTAAACGATCCGCACAGCGGATTGTAGCCTTCTCATATGTTTAATAACTACATTGATATTTTTATATTTTTCAATAGACCGTTCATAAAATCGATTAAAAAATAATTCGATTTTATCGACAGAATGTTTATACTTGTCAATAGACCGTTCATAAAATCGATTCAAAAATAATTCGAAAATATCGACATACATTTTTTTATATCGATACACGCGTTTTGTAAGCCAAACAAACAACATCAATATTGATGCATATACTAACACAAACCTAAGAGCTTGCGAATTGTTAAGATTACTGAAGGCATATGTCAATTTCGATAGAAATACTAATACAATGAAAAGGGGTTCATGCATACAATTTGTTCGGCATATTCACTTCGTGTGCATATTCACTATGGTGTGAAATCGGGCCATTGTCATTACAATCATTAATTTCAGACGAAATCGATGAATTTTTACAGCTATCGATTAATTATTAGTATTACCTTGAACTGAAAAACTGATTCGTATGTAAACTCTTGATTAAACTTTACTCCTGAGTTAGATGACCCTAGGCTTACTCAGAGTTTACTCTTCACTGAAAAACCGGACCTAAATCGGTCATAATCACAAACCAAAAAAGTGGGAAAATAAGAAAATGTATAAGTCACAAGTTGTTACTAAATGATCAAAAACGCCCTGAAATGCCCTGAGTAAATATAATAAATTTCTAAAGGAGATATAGACTAAATGTGACAAGTTTTTCCAAAAGACCTTTGTCGGTGGACTTAGCCCCTCGGTTTGTAACAGTTTGTAACTTTATGTAACGGAACAAAAGTAGATGTAAGCCAATCGGAAGCCATGGTAATTTTGAAAGCCTGCCAAAGGTACTCTGTACGTTACGAAAGAATTTAACAGACAACTGAATCTGGGCAGATTGAATGGTTAATATTGAGTTACTTCATCATTTTTTTAAAAACGTATTTTAGGATGGAAATGCTTCTTCAAAAACATTCGATCCTTAGTCGCATTGAGTTGGAGCTGTGTTGAATCTAGCTTACTATTTAGGATTAAAGTATTCTGAACTTTCAAGGTTAATGAAAGACTTTTAGGTGACCCATGCAAGTCTGATTGACTTTTGTTTCGTAATGTGCAATTAAGATCTCCAATCATTAAAAATTGTTTTTTCTTTAATTTTTTTAGGTGATGGTGCTCGATTAGCAGCTCGTTCTGCTGTTCATGGCTGCCTTGACTACCTGGACAGAGCCATATTTGGTTTGGCTCAGGAGTGTATGGCTACCTCGACAAGCGAGGTATTTGTTTCGCTTTTACGAAGTCTCTGGGAGGGACATGGTTGCATATTGGAAGTTGGTGGGGCCTTAAGTACATTAACGATTGCAGTCGTTTTGCCATTGGCTGAGCCAGAACTTGGCAAGTACGTAGTGTGCGCATGTAATGTTGGCGATTCCCTTGGCTATGTATACTCTAAAAAGTATGGTGTTCGTGAATTTACCCAAGGTACGACATAGAAAAAATATTTTCCAGACTCAAAATTGACTTTTTCTTTCTTGTTATAGCCTGTCACGATATCTATTCTATGCGCGATATGCGCGATGCATTGGGTGCTCTTGGCCCAGCAGATGGTAACAAACCTGAACTCAGTAATCTTACTCTGTCCATGACTGTGGTAGAAACCGGTGATATAGTCTTCCTTACCTCAGACGGAATTAGTGACAACTTTGATCCGGTTGTTGGTAAATTCGCCGAGGCATGGACACCCGATAGTAAGCTCTCCAAATATGAAAACCAAAACCCTATCGGAGTTCTTGCTCCGAAGCGTCAGAATAAAAGTGCGTCAGCAATATACTCCCGCCTCCATCGCGGTGAGCCAGCTTCTGATAAAATGACTCGTAGTATGAATGCCTCTCAGTCTGCAATTCCAACTCGTCCACCGCGTTCAAAGAAATCCTCGTCACCTGAGAATATTGCACCACGTTTACAGCTAGAAAAGTCTTCAAGTGTGTCCAGTGTGCCAAGTCGTCCAAAGTACATGCGTTCACACACCGTCATCGAGCCAAGAGTCCAACAGACCCAGCAAATCACAAAAATACCAAAGTCTATACTTGGCCTGCCTTTGGTCACTGGTCCGCAGCGACACGCCCTCACTCTTTATCGTTTAGAAGATCTCCTCAGCTATGGCACTAGTGGAACGTTCTGTCCTTGCTCGTCCGCACGTCGGCTATGTCATCTACTGATTGACTTTGTCCGTATGATCACGTCCGCTCGTCGAAAGACTCTCGAACAGCGTGAACTCTTCTACAAATTGTCGACCGGACCAGATGGAATTAAACGTGAAGTTGAATTGAATCGGATGCAGCACCGCGCTGCAAGAAAGCGTGTCGTCGATAGCAGTGCATTTTCATCGCTCCCAGGGAAGTTGGATCATGCCACAGTAGTAGCATACACTGTAGGTTCAGGTCTACAATCGAAAGAATTCCAAGAGACAAATTTCTAAAATGGAACAAAATTTAGATTTTGCTACTCGGTTTATTTGCAGTCGTTTTCATTATGCAATCTCACCTCAGAAGTACTACCAATTGGTTTCTATATACGTATAGAGCTTATTTTACAGTTAAAAGAAAAAGTAACCGTCATAGCTTTAGTATAACGTGTGAGTGATGTTATACACTAATCATGTTAAGTTTTTATTATTTTCTTTGTTTTTAATTTGTGATATCAAAAATGGGGAAAAAAAAGTTTTTTTTGCTATTTTTAAATATTTTTCGCTGCATCACAATATATTATGGAGTCCAATTTTTGTGTACCCTCTCGCCTTTGGTTTCGTTTGTTCCAACGAAGGTACTGAACGATAGAGAATAATATTTTGCTCTAACACAAGGCAAACGTTTTTGTATTGAGAATGAGAATAAAATAAAATAAAATTTGATACTGATAGAAGTTTTAAACTTTCAATTATACTTATACCAATTTACACAACAACCACACAAACACACAATATTGTAGTGAACAAAATGTATTTTTTCATAGAAAATAAAATGCAATTTTAACTTTGGTAAAATAATATTATTACTGTGTTTTTTTTTGCCAACTCTTTTCTAAAGCGATATTGGATATATTCGCTGAAAGCAGGTAATGTTAAAGTATATGAACAAAACATGAGAGCTGATTAACTTGTTCAAATGGTAAATCCCGTACTGATGAGCGAATAATCTGGCCTGGCGTTCTATTTATTTTGATTATGTATTATGATTAGCAGGTTGTGCTCCTGTCGACGATATCGGTTTACATAAAATAGAACCAGATACAAAACGTCCTCGAACGAGTTGTTGCGGTAAAATTTACCACAGCAAGGCTCACTCTCTTATCCCCGTAAAAATCGTTTCATTCACTCTTTTCGTTGTGGTCGCAAACCCGGAATTTCTGGAAGTGGTGGGCAGCCATGGTTCCATCAGCCACTGGTCCACTACCTTCAAACGTTGAGGATGCAACCTAAAGCAGGTATAACGAGGAGTCCACTCATGAAGAATATTGCCTAACTCTGTTAGGTGCAGCCCTAGGGAGATTAAGGAGACTCACGACAAAGCAACGCCACACTAAAAGTGCGACAGCAGTCCACGAAAAAAACGCCGTCGTCGAAGCTCAAAGGACGTGGAGACTCGAAACGGGCAGCATCGGGCAGGAGTGGTCCGAAAAGTTCGATCCTACACCCCACACTAAAGGTGCGACACGAGTCCACGAGAAAACGCGTGCTGACTCGCAACGGGCAGCATCGGACAGGAGTGGTCCGAAAAGTTCGATCCTACATCCCAACAAATCGTTTGCGCCACCGCATTGTTAGCGCAAACGCGAAAAAAAGTACGATGACATGGTAAGTTTTGTTTCCTTTCGATGGCTAAGAGAAGACGATGTCTTTCTCCCAAAATCAAAGGCTTAAAGCCCAACCTAAAAATAGTGTGAAGATGGCACCCGAAGGATTATCCCTGACCCTAAAATCTGAACGCGAAACGACAAACTTAGTTCGCGGAAATGTTGTTTTTTTTGACAGTTCATCTTTTCCTCCTTTCTCAAAGCTCACTGCTTCATAGAGGTTCAACTTCTCCACCATACTTCGGGTAGTTCAGTTTTCGGATTGGCGGCGGTCAATCAAACAAAGGCATCCGTGACAAATGTTTGATTGACAGAGAATATTTGCCCTTTCCAGCCACAGAGGAGAAAGTGTGAGAAGTCGCAGTGGGCTTACGAGTGGAATGTGTGAATGCATAAACGGGATCGATTCTGGACAACGGGATCATGGTAACAAAGAGAATCCACTTCTTGGATATCTAGCCGACCGATTATAAATGCGTTTTTTTAAGCAGTTTTTTTGTGGAAAAGTCCCTTTTTTGAGAAGAAAGGGGTACGAAAAGAGGTGAGGAGATATCAGGAAGGGAGCAAGGATAAGGAATAAAGAGAACTGAAGTGCGGGGGAAAGACCAACCAAATTCGTTGGTTGTTCCGCGGCCGATAAAATCCCGAGAAAAGACTTCAACGCGACCCTTTTGAATAATGTTTATTGGAAATAAATTGGGAATTAAGTTCGCCTGAGGGCCAACTACGTGGTCCGCTATTTTTGATATTTGGGTAAAACATTTTGGTTTTATTTCATCTCATCGGTTTTGGTTTCCTTTTCGTTTCATTAAATTTTCGTTCAGGTTTCGTAGTTTCCCCAAAAAAATTACATGGTGTGCAAGAAGAGTTTCGTTGGTACGCTGAGTGAGCGGGCTCTCGTAGTCCACTTACGAGAAGTTGCGATTAATTGAAGATAATAAACAGTCCACAAGGTGGTGAAGACAACTTTGTGAATACTATGACTCTTTTTATAGCACCAGTAAATAATACTTATGCCATAATCCGTTTTTATTTGAGTAAACAATTTACTTCACTGACTGCCACTTCCTTTTAGTAGTGCTTTTTATTTTCAATTTGTGTAGAGCTACTGAAAGAGTTGGAAGTCAAAATTTTTGTTTTGACAGCACTGCCAAGCTAATTGTCACCATACGGACAATCTCTAAAGCATTGCGGTTGTATGGAAACCGATCTTACTTAATGCCAAGCATGTTGCTCTTAAATTCAGGGCATTTGTTCAATAATCCCGGCTTCGTATCGGAGAAAATAAAGATCACCTGTTTCGCGGCTTAAAAACTATTTCACACAATGACATTTTGTTATGTTCCCGCTGAAAAAGGAATTTCGCTTAAACTGCCAGTGCTTGATTCCGACTAGAAGTCTATCTTCAATTTTGCTTGTCAGCGATACAGTTTTTTTTTTATTTCGTTTTCTATTTGGCCATTGTGGACATTCTCACTTGGCTGGCGAGGAGTACATGTTCGTCGCCCGAATCAAAATCACTTGAAGAGAACTGTACTGACTTATCGTACAATATCGTGCATGGCTGGCGGTCCAATGGTAGGCCATGCGATTATGTGAAACATTGAGTTTTCACTTAGCTGACGCCTACCACCTCCGACTCTCAACCTTTTGATTGCCTATTACCTTGACCGTTGATAGGTTCCCATTTGATGAGTAAAGTCTTGGCGGTATTAGATGAGTACGGAATTATTACTTGTCATCGCAATAAGTTACATAGTCATTTTCCAATTCGGAATCTGAAGAATTTTCAAGATACAGTTCCAGTTAGGATGGACAAAGTGAAAAACTTGAATGAGCTGCTTCGACATATTCCGACAACAGGTCATCTAGGAATCCCAAGAGTTAGTCAGGTCCCTTGAATAGAGATGGTGGCGAATGAGCTGAAAGGCCAACACGGCGCTCAATCACGTAGTGGATACCAATTGCCCCGACTTACAAGTATGCACCTGGAACGTAAGCACCCCGGGTGATACTCTTAAACTTGAAACTCTCTTTGAGCGGTACATTTGGAAATCACAGCCCAAACGAAACGTAAACAGATAATGACATCCGACGAACCTACATCGCGGCAGCATGTAATACTGTTATCAGCAGCACAAGGTGCCCAAGACTTGATTCCACAAAACAACCTGGCTATCTCCAGATGATCGAGCCGCCAACCAAATCGATCGACCTTGTTTTTATACATGCATTCAATATCCGAGAAGTACAAACATTCAGAGTGACAAACGTTGACTGTGACCATTTTCTCATCGCAGCCAAACAGAGCCCAAACAATATATAGTTAGCTCCGAATGTTTCAAATAGGCGAAACAACATTGGAAAGTTGAGAGATCCACGTGGTACCACAACGGACCATTATGGTCTAAGTGTACACGCGCATCGCGTGCGACAATTGCTGCCTAACTTAACCTAACTCTCCCTCCAAGTATTGAAGAAGTAAGAGCAGCAATAAGTATATGTTCATATGTTGCTATAGAAGTGTGCGTGTACCAAACTATCAACAAAGTCTGTATTTTATGATTGTGCCTTTCAGCCCGGCAGATCGACCATAAACCAAATTCTCTCACTAATGCAAGTTCTGGAAAAGACCTACGCATTTCAAGTCGAGACACACCATCTTTTAATCGACTTCATGGCCTCGAGGTATTAAAATCGATGACGGAATTCAGGATACCATCAAAACTGATACAGGTGTGTTGCCTGACACTAGGTGACTTGCGATGCAATGTTTAGTTTGGAAACAACACATCTGAACTTTGCCAAACATGTACCGGATTTCGACAAGCTATCATGCGATTTCTTCTATATCGTGCTGGAACAGATACTGCGTAGGGCAGGAATTAATACGGAAGGCACTATCTTCAAGAAATTCTTCCAGCTACTGGGGTACGCAGACGACATCGATATCATTGGTGGTTTCCATCGTGCCATTGTTGAAGCATTTACGTGAAAAAGCAAAACGCGTTGGTCTTATAGGTAAAAAGGGCAAGAATATATTTATATATATATATACATTATACCAACAAACAAATTACTGTCAACGCATAACCTTTGCAAAATGTCACTGCGGATAGCAACGATTGGAGGCAGTTGAAGAGTTGGAGATACGACGAAGACTGTCTCTAGGAACATGCTATTTCTGTTAAACAAAACAAATGGATGGATAAATTGACGTGTATATCTAGTGAAACTATCAAATTTGCTTTAGGGCCTACTGCTTTTTAGAAAGTAGAAGGATTAGATTTTCTGAACAACGACGGAATCCACATCTCATTGAATAAGTTTTTTATAGGTGCCGGATCGTACTGGAATGAAGGAAAATCGGGTATCTGATTAGCATACTAGAAAAATGCCCTTATACAGATATCCGTCGTTAGTATGAGTGAATAGATAGTAGAATGAAGAGATCCGGCGCCATTCTTACTTCAGACAACATCCAGACATCGCATATCGCTTGTACCTAACGACTTAAAATTACGTGTTGGAAGAATCGACGACACAGAATAATTTCGCTGTGATTGCCCAGGCAGTTGAATTTCGCCTCTAATGTTATAAAGCATTTATACAGAACATGGAGATGTTATAGCAAATCGGAATATCTTAGCTGACAAAAATCTCCAATGTCAAGCAAGCGGGTATATCTGATGTTTCCTTTTTTCAAAGTTGTATGCCCTATTTTCGGATTGGTACGTGCTAACTTTTTTGAAATAAAAATCAAAATCATAAATTTAATTAAAATATATACATCAGTCAAGTTTTATTAACAAATTATTTACAGTCAATACTTACTAACAGTTAAAAAAAGAAAACTTTAATTACTAATCACTTAAGTTATTCTTATTGATAAGCCAATCTCCATAGATAGCTGTCAGTCCTACTAGCCTAGTGTCTAAGTAGTTGTGTTCTACTTCCACGCGATTGCCGATTCCAGCTAGCTTCGCAATCTGTTGAGGAATCGAGTTCTTTGGCAAAAAGAACACAATATTCTCGCTAATTTGTCTAGACTTTTCCGCTAGAACGGAAGCACCTAAGGGCAATAGAGATATTTCAATATCGTATTCCTTCATTGAAATATACTTTGGTCCACCCCATGGTGGACTAAGAAAAACCACATCTCCCTTGAGACTATCACAGAGCTGAAGGTAGTCCCCGATTATAAAGTCAATTTTATCCGCAACTCCATAAATGTTTGCATTGTGTCGAGCATTTTTTATCTTCTCCGGATCTATATCGATCGCTATCACTTTGGAACATGTTGAGGCGAATTGAATGGAATTACCGCCACTTCCACAGAAGGCATCGATTATTGTGTCACAACGCAAACGTTCAGCCATATGAATTGCCACCTTTTCTGGTGTTACGGAGTACCAACTCTCTCGATCTAGCTGTATTCCTTCATCGAAACGGGAAAACAGTGAGAAGCGGTTGTACCAATATGTTCGCAATGATTTGTTCTGCAGGATTACTTTGGGAACCTTTCGTAATTGACGACTCTTCTTTTTCTTTTTTTTCTTTTTCTCTTCCTCTGCGTGTCGATTTTCTGCCTGAAGTATGGGTGGCATGGCTTCTTCGTCGTCCGATTCAAAATCACTTGAAAAGTACTGTACTGACTTATCGTAATTATTGTAACTTCCGCCGAATGATGTTGGAAGGCCGAGAGCTTTAAGCTGTTCGGCTTGATCGTAGAAATTTAATTCTATCTCCTCTTCGACTAATACCGGGACTGTTTCATTAATATCTTCTATATTCGGTAAATAGAAAATGTATTGATGATAGTTTACCAATTCGAACAGTTGGTAGGTTTTGGTATATAATTCAGTGTAATGCACGTCCCACAGTTCTTGCCACGAAGGATAGTCGTCTACCAATTCGATGGGTTGCCCTTCCTTTTGCTCTGCAGCTATCGATTCTTTATTAATTTCTTGATTCTCCTCAATTTCTTCAGGTAACAAAAATTCCGAGTACTTATGGGACCAAGAAGAATGTACAATGTCTTCTCCTCTTTTTGTCCAAAATTCAATCCAATCAGCTTCTAGTTTTTCGTTATAGTTCTCGGTTACGTCAGGTAAATCCACATTGCATTCCAAAATCTTTTTAAAAATAAATAACTGCTGTGGCATGGTTATGATAGAAAAATATTTAATTAGCAAAGCATTTTTATCTCATAATTCCTTTCGGCAAGTTCAGCTCCCTTTTGAAGACACTTTATGTGACTTACGACTACTGCTGGTTGATATCTGCTCAGCAGATATTTATTGTATTCACTCTCACATATGTTATTTAATCGCAAATATCTTACTTGTTCGGCTACGTCCTTCGAAGTAAGAGGAGCTCTATTTGCTATAGGATCTTTGGTGTCATAAAATATGGCCTCTCCAACTAATTCACAGACTTTACCATGTGGGACTTGTCTGCGCAAATTACTTGTTATTATACGAAGGCGTACGGTTGCTTCTGGAAGAGAATATTTTCTAGAAAAACATTTTTATTATGAAGTGTGGAGCTGTGATTGTAAACTTACTCAGGCAGACTGGGCAGCCGAATATTTTCAATATAATATTCGGTTGATTCGGATGCAATTTTCCCTATGAGGCAACATCGGCCATAGTGGAATTCGAGGAAATTGTCATTTAATGCTAACTCTTCTACTAGAAAAAACTTTGAATGATAACAATACAGTGGAATATTGATCAACGATGCTTTATCAATCTGCTGGGACATACTTTTTTAACGAAAAATTAATAAAGAGCGTATTTTAAATGTTACACAAAAAAAGCATGTCAACTTTAAAACTGACAACTAAAAGTTGCTTTGCTGTCAAGCCATGATGTTGCTGACAAATGTTGGCAACATTCTAGATGTTGAAACTTTCTCAGACCGAACAAACCTACAGAGTGAACAACTGAGGAGTTCTGAAAAGTTGGTAATGAATCGTTCTCCTTACATTTCGTCGTTCCAGAAACGTATGTGCAAAATCTGAATTGGCGTATTGGTCCGATACGTGTGTTAGATTTTGCGTTAAACATAACAAATTCAATTAAACAACGACTGGTAGATAATATAGGCTAAATATTTAAAGATGCCAGTTTTTGTAGATACGCTACTTCGTGTTTCCTCGCTGTCTTATTTTGTTATCGAATGTGCATGTTGAATGGACCACACGATTTGCAGTAAAATACAACATTGCGTTTTATGGAAAAACCAATACACAGATGACACAAAAAATTGCCAAATTAATTACAAACTACACTACTTAATAATGCCATTAACCGCTGAACTCAATCTCATTTTAGTACATGTGGGTTAACTCAGAGTTGAACTTACACTAAAAACCGGGTCTAAGTGTCAAAATGGCGTTTCAAAAGTTTAAAATGTCCAAGTTGGTTGATGTCGGTTTCTACTTGTGCGAGGTCTTCCTCTACTTCGTCGGACGTCTGCTTGGGAATCGAAGACTCTGCGAGCCGGAGTATTGGTGGCAATTCGTTCTACATGTCCAAGCCATCTTAAACGTCCAATGCTGAGTTTTTTGATAAGGTACATATTGCTGTACAGCTCGTATAGTTCTTAGTTGAATCTTCGTCTCCATAACCCGTCAACGCAAACTTAACCGAAGATTTTTCGAAGAATTTTTCTCTCAAATCGACCAAGGATTTCTTCATCCGCTTTTGAGACGGTCCATGATTCAGCGCCGTAAAGCAGGACTGGGATGATCAGGGTCTTATTCAGGATCTCCTTAGTGGTTCGAGTGAGGTATTTACTACTGTATTGCCTTCTTAGCCCTAAGAAACAGCGGTTGGCAGGAGCAATTCTTAGTTTAATTTCTGACGGGATTTTGTTGTCAGAGTTAATAGCGTAGCCGAGATAGACAAACTTCCGTACTACCCTCAAAGTTATATATGTCAATTGTGACGTTCTGTCCAATTCGTCGATGTTGTGTGTCCTTTCGTGTTGACAGCATATACTTCGTCTTCCCCTCATATACTGTTAAACCCAATCTTACCGCTTCTTTCTCTATACTAGCAAACGTGGCTATGACATCACGTTGGGTCCTACCAATGATGTCAATATCGTCGGCGTATGCTAGTAGTTGTACCGATTTTTGGAAAATTGTGCCTCTGGTGTTATTGTGAAAAAGGTATTAGAAGATATATGTATCAATAAATCACACAGGAATACTTTTTTCTTAAGTTATGAATCGTTTTTATCTTGTTGTGTTCCGTTAGTGGAACACATCCAATGCAATGCTGTCATGAGAGTACTGTTAGTTCGGAATATGCTTTCGAACGATTCTTTTTATCAAGAAATATTGAAACGAACAAACCTTTCAGTGACAAAAGTGAAAATTGGCGGAGAAGACGAAATATAAAATCATTTGTTTTGGTTCAAACATATATACTGTTCTTCGTACAAAAATATTTTCCAAAATAAAAAGTCATAAGTGAATATATTTTACTTTAAAAGAAAACGAAACAACCGATCATGTCTTTCATGAATCCAGTTGATATGGTGGAGGAGGATGCCGCAGATCTACAGTTTCCTAAAGGTAAATTATCCCGCGTTAACATCTTTTGAATATGTGCCCTAGCCATACTAGCCATAATTTTAATGTAAACGGGAAATGTAAAATCTTTTGTAGACGACAATGACGACAATGACGACGATAGTGACTACATAAAACTAGAACCTAGTGCCCAGACCAAACACACAGTACAATATTACAGACCGCGTACCACATCACTCCGCAACGATCTCGACATATCAAACGATCTATGTGAAGCATGCAAACAGATTCTTGAAGTTCCTCATATACGTTGCCCCGAGTGCTTGATTAACTTGTGCCTACAGTGCTTTGCACGTGGCAAAGAAATCGCCCGTCACCGCAATACACATCCATACATCATAATTCACGATAATATTCAAGTCTTCCCGTGGTCTGATTGGACTGCATTTGAAGAGAAACTCTTTCTGCGATCATTACAATTGTCTGGCTATGGTAACTGGGACGATATCGCAAAATCTATGCGCACTCGTTCTTCAGACGAGTGTAGACATCACTATCACGAGTGCTATTTTGATGGTATATTTCGCAAACTACTTGGCTTGAGCAATGATGTGTATTTTCCCGAACGCAGTCCATACATGTATAAAATGAAAAGCGTTGACCCGCCACGGCACGAAGCCGGTGATCCAATTAATTCTAAAATAATGGCCGGCTACCGAAGCGCTCGAGGTGATTTTGACACACCCTACGATAATTCAGCAGAAAGTCTCATAAGCAATCTGGAGGATCTTAGTAGTTGGCCCAGTGAATACAAACGCTGTGGGGAGGAATTACATTGTGCCATTGTCAATGCATACAATCATCGACTTGCGTAAGTCTTACTATTGCCGATCTTTGTCTCAAATAGCTCTAAGGGAGTTTCTTTTATTTCATTTCATGCTTGCAGAGAGCGGCATCGTCGGTATAAGATCATGCGTAGAAATGGACTGATTGTAGCCAGTCGAACATTGGGTTGGATAGCAAAATACTCGGAGGCACTAGAGTCACAAAATAATGCTGGTCGTTTTCTCGCATTCATGCAAATAACAAATGGCATGAAATTCGACATGCTAGTGGAAGCAATGAGCCATTTTACTGAGTTGCGCAAGTATATTTTCAGGTATGTTTTAATCAGATTCTTTCTGGCATAGAGGGATATCACATCAAAATTCGCAATAGTATGTATGTAAAGCTTAGAGAATATATGTTTATTTTCTGCGGAAAGTTTGACTCGATGCTTTATATTTTGTTCGACAACGCTGAACATACCAAATCCTTTAAAAAAGAAACCTGAGATGAAAAATAAGACGACAAGTAACAATAATTCGAGGTCGTTACTGTATAAGCTCGGAAAGTCTCCGAATTTACGACAACGGGCCCCTGTTTGTTTGTTTTTGTTTTCCAATTTCAAACTAACCAGTCAAAAAAAAAAAAACTAAATTAATGATGCTCCTCAAAATGCAGCAAAAAATATCTTCTATTTAAGGCCTCAAACATCCCTTCATATGTGTGTGCTAAGTTATTACTTTTGCCATATATATATACAGTCTAACTTTATGTTTGTCAATTCAAATAGCTGTATTCCTCTAAAGAGTATTAAGGAAAGCATCAAAACATACCCATAACAGGATGTCTGCCCAAAGCAAAGATTATGAAGTCATACACATAACGCACGGCATACAAGAAAAATTAATCTGTGGCGGGTTGTACTGGCACAGCCCGCCATATGTTTTGATCTCTTTACTCATGTGTGCACGTGCACAATGCCCGCCCGTACCGTGAAAGTTTTTGTTTTTCGTTCTTAATGCGTCATCTGTATGACTTTATAATCTTTGCCCAAAGGCAACTACTGACCTACCCCTATATGGTTGGTCTTTACCTACTAGGTCAGTGTTTATATTTAAATACAGTTAGGAACACATCTTTGCAATTAGTTCAATCAAAAGAACTATGTGATCTCCCATCTTGCGAAAACTTTATTCCATTTTATTGCAACATTTTGTCCCTCCCAAGGCTGTACGATCTGCGAACGAATGGTGTGCGAACTCTTTACGGTGGTCAATTATACTTCAAGTTTTTAAAAAAACGACAACAAGAAGCCCGAGATCGAAAAAACGAACGTCTTAAATTTAACGATTGGAAAACGCTCATACCCGAACTAAGCACCACCGCAACTGGATCATATGTAATTCCAAACACTTTTTCACCAAATCCACGTAAAAAGGCAGCTCCAATTGATATCATCGGTAAATCCTAACCCATGCTAATGTTATCCCATATTTGAATTTATTTAAAATCCCTCCTAGGATTGCCGGGCTATGCGAAATTAACACAAACTGAGCGTGATCTCTGCAGCGTGGCTCGCATAGTGCCAGCTGCATTTATGAATTACAAAACACTTTTAGTTGCGGAAAATGCAAAAATTGGATATCTTCGACTGGCTGATGCTAGGCGTCTTATAAAAATCGACGTTAACAAGACTCGACAGATTTATGACTTTTTACTAGAAGAAGGGCACATAAATAAACCAACATAAGATAAACTCCAAAAGACTTTTATTTAACACGCTTAGGCTCTAATTGAGTGTTTCTTTTCCCACTGGCTGATTTTAGAATTTGAAAATGCTGAAACGTTGCTCATATCCGAGGTGCACATGTTATTGGATCACCGGAAAAGACAAAATGAATCAGCCGATGAAGAACAAGAATTTTCAGAAGTTTTCATGAAGACCTATAGCTACACGGACAGTTTTCGAAAGTTTAAGAACAAAGAAACCATTGCCGCTGTAAGGAGGTAAGCTAACGAGAATAACTTTATCGATCGTGAGTGAAATGATCCAATTTTACAGTTTGTTAATGCAAAAGAAATTGCATAAATTTGAATTGGCTGCGTTGGGCAATCTATGCCCAGAAGCACCGGAAGAGGCTAAAGCACTGATTCCATCATTAGAAGGACGCTTCGAGGACGAGGAATTGAGGCAAATTTTAGATGACATTGGAACCAAACGCAGTTTACAATACTAGAGTAGTTTTCCATAGAACGTGTACGAGATAATAATGACTTTTATTGAATGCGGGCTGAAGTTATTCTCTTCTTGTGTACAATAAACGAATAAATGATTTTTTCTTTTATATAAAAAATGATGACGAGTTTGACTAAATAAACCAATCAATAATTGGTTTACCAGGTTTCTTTAAGGATACCAAATGTAATATAATTCTACATAAATCCACTGTACCCACCAAAGCTTCCATTGGGGTTTATAACTACATAGAGAATGCATAACAGATAAACATTTTGTAGCCTTTTCAGACGAGGGCGGTAAGTGCGAAGGGGAATTTTTGTCGTTCATTATGCGTCGGCTATGCTCGTGTTTGATGCGGGGTACCAATGTGAACACTGGAGTTATCCATACCCCACATAGTAAATTTTCGTTGTATGAAATGCGTACTCTATGTATCTATCTATCTATCTATACGTCATACCTCGAGTTACGACGTTTCGAGATGTCATTTCGACTTACGACGTCGAAAACAAAATTTGAAGCTAATGAAGTAGCACAAATCACCGAAGTATCACTCTTGTTATTAACACAGATTTCTTTTCAGCTACAATATAGGGTACCGCTATGGGCCCACGTAGGCCTATGCGGGTTTGACGACTCCATTTGCGTCAACAACCCATCAAACCTAACGTAGCAATGGCTCTCTATAAATGCTGTCGTATCCGGCTTTGTAGTCGATGAATAAGTAGTGGCGAAGATTAAAAAACCATACAGATGACGCACTGCATACAAGAAAAATTGTTCTATGGCGGGTCCACGTGCGCACATGAAAAACACGTGCTGGTGAGCAAAAGTTTGAGGAGACTTATGCCTCTGTATTTGGCGCAGTCTCCTTTCTTGTAAATCTGGCAAACGATGCTAAGGTTTTATTTTTCAGGTATACTTTCATCTGACCAAATTTGGTCATTATGAGTTGATGAAAGTTGTTTGCCAAATCATCTCCACCGCCTTTATAAAGATCAACAGGAAGGCCGTCATTTTCGGCAGCCTTGTTAGGCTTAATTTAAGATATTCACCCTTATTCCACATGGCGTTTTTATTAAACGACAGATAGCGTTTTTTGAAATCGGTATTACAGCTGGCAAGTCTGAAGGCGTTTTATGTCGTTTAACGCTACGTGACGTTTAAGTAGTGTGGAACGTAAGTTCTTAAAACTTCATTGCAGTTATTCGCATTCTAACAGTCGTTTTAGTTGGATAAAACGACAGGTAAAACGCCAATAATTGTCGAATAGAAATTTGCAAACGACTAGGTGTCGAATTTTAGTTAAAATGTGAGTTTCGATTAATTTGTGTATTAATTTAAGGATTTTATTAATTGTTATTTGTTCAAGGGTGAAAATAACAACCCCAGAACAAATGAAACGTTTAGTTGAATTAATTGAACAAAATGTTTCGCTGGCAAGAAATTTCAAAAGAGGTAATCCCCAGACCGATGATATCAAAAAACGGGTGGGAGTCGGTAGCTGTGACACTAAATTATTTAGGACCACCCGTAAGAACTCAAAAAGAGTGGCAGAAGGTTAGCATGTAAAATCAAAATTGAAGTCTAATACTAAATGTATATTCACAGGTCTTAGATTAGATTAGATTTTGACCTAATTCTTCTTCTGATGTTTTTCATTTCTCTTTTTGCAATTTCATCTTGTTTTTCGTCTTCACTTTCCCATGATATAAACATTGCAATGCTATTCATTGTTTTTGTAACATTATTTTGTATTTTGAATTTTCAAATAGGTAAAATAAATGTTCATTTGAAATTTCAAATTGCAAAACATAAACGCCTATCTGTCATTTTTGTATCAGCTGTTGCTGTGGAACTCATGTGGAAAGCAAGAAAAATGAGAGAGGGGGCGTTCAGAGAAGAGAATACCAACACTTAAACGACACTAAAATGAATCGACTCAAAAAACGCCATTTGTCGTTTAATAAAAACACCATCTGGAATAAGGGTGATTGACATACTCAGCTCATTTGGGTTAGGTGGTTGGTGGTTTTCGCAGTCTTCGCCGATATGGAATGATTTGTTCCTCATTGCAGTTTAACGGTCTGCAGAATTTGTTCTTTCATATTCTCAACATCGACTTTGGGAATTTTGATAATCGTCGAAAATCGGCGCTAGTCCAATCGTCTTTCTTCTCTTTGCATTAATAAACACTTGTTCATTTCGACAGGATTCTGTTCTCGTCTTGTATTCCTTGGCTTTGATGTTATGCACTTTGATAAAACTTACCAACATTATCTCTGGATTGGCAACTCTCTTTGTCTTAAATCGCGCGCTTTTCGTGCTCTATTTTCTTCATTATGAAAAGTCGGTGTTCATCCCTCAGCTTTGCTTTGTAGGCTTCGTTCTTGACTGCGAGCTTCTGCCGACTTTCTTCATCTAACCATGTGTTTCTTGCTGGTGGTCGCGAGAAACCTAGCACATCAGTAGCCGCTGATATAAATGTTAACATCATCGTCGCTGTTCTTCGAAGTAAGATGCTGGTGGTATGGTGTTGATCGAGAGGTTGCCGTTCTGCAAAGGACTTGGGGGTCTCTTGCGATTAAATTCAAATACACATTTTTGGTACAATAGGCAGTGGTTGAAAGATTTTTATAAAACAAAACCCACCCAAGAAGACACGGTATTACTACTTTGCTTTGAAGACATTTATGTTTATATGATTTATTCAATTAAGTACATACATTTATATATATATCTATATTAACTAATTAATTTTCTACTATTGATTAAATAGATAAATACTATTTGGATTTAAATCCTTTTGATATTTTAAAACAAAGGAATGATACGCATATGTGTTTTTGATTCTTTGTTTTGTTTGCTTCTAATACGTCTAGTCTTCAAGTGACAATCCTCTCTATAAACAATAACAAATCATGCATATACAACAAAGTTACACATGATGACTTGAATACATGATCTCGAGCACTATAATTTTTTTTTTTAATTATCTAATGGCAATGTTTTACAAAATCAAACAAATAATAGAAATAAACAAAAGTAAATGCACATCACTTAAATCTCTTTAAGAAATGCTTTCCAACTAAGACTAGATTTTATTTATAATAAAAAATTTCATTAAACATTAGAAAAAAAACGTAAAATCGAACACGAAATGCTTATTATTTACGATTGTTTATTGCAAGTATGGGGGTGTGTGGTTTTTAAGTGCACATCTCTTTCGGCTGGGTGTGTTTGTGCAATGCGATTTAACTAAAGTAATAATCTAACTAATACTATAAGGAAATAAGCTTCCATTTTATATAATGTACTCTGATCCCATCAGACTTCGATTTCTATTTTTTGTTTGCTTGCTTTGTTCTCCATGGAAACAAAATACAAATGCACAAGATAGCGCCCTTTACTTGACGTAGAACTTATAATCTTACAAAATCACAAAACGGAATGTATTATTTTTACTTAAAATAATTTAAATTGTTTGATTTATTTTCATATGAAAGCTGCTCCTGGAATGACCGTGATCAATATGAATAAAGAATTTAATTAAAACTAGATGAGATCTATGTCATCTCAAAGGTGAATTAAGTACAACTATAAATTTCAATTGAAAAGCGTAGCACGATTGTGGGGTGGATATAGGGAAAATTAGTGATTTTTGTTTATACCCATACACCATGTGGATTCTTGCTGGTTGGTACTGCGTTCTCGAGCTGCCGTGGTGAACCGATAATCCTTCGGCTACTACCGGGACGATTGGAGCCTAGTATGCAAAGATTCAGACTAAAGAAATAAATTGTTTGTAAGTAAATTGATTGGACTTACCTTCGAGTAAATTGCGAATTTCATCAGAAGGTGTAACGGCTAAACTTTGTAAGTTTACTTCTTTCATTTCGTTTACTAGTTGTTCAACCTGGGGACAAATGTATTAATTATTTGCTTGATTTTGTTTCTTTTATTTATATTCTTAGGTTAGGTATGGCTTTGGAGAGCTGTTGCCATTCTCGCATAGACATGAGTAAACGATAACATATAGTGGCTGCAAACCAATACAGAAAAAGTCTCCTAGGCAGGTACGTAGATTCCTGGGAACGATGGGATGGTACCGGAGGTTTATAAAAGACTTCTCAACTCCAATTACCAATACCCTGTTAAAGGACGTAAGATTTTAATTCAGCCAAGAAGCGTTGAGTTCATTTAAACAACATAAACCTATAATTACCACAGTCCCGGTCTTAATCAATCCAGATTATAGTAAAGACTTTTTTATACTTTGTCACGCGACGGCTACTACCGGTGTCGTCGGTGTTCTATACCAAAGATAACAAAGATGACAAAGATACCGAGAAACCTATTTTCTACTACTCACATAAGTTGAACCCCGCAAAACGGAACTACAGCGTTACAGATCGCGAGTGTTTAGTGTCGGGAGTTCATCTTTAGAAGTATTGTTGGAAAACATAGCCTACACAACAACACGTCTGGTAACGGACTTAGGCTAATTAACTTCGCTACGCAACGAAATGCCACTATCCAGCACTCGTTTTCCTCACCTGTCTATCCATAAGGGGACATGGCGGTCTCCAGATAAACAAACGGTCAACAAAATTGATCACATTGCGATAGATAAGAGGCACGCATCTAGTATTTTGGATATCGGAACATTCGTATGGGCTAACATCGACTAGAACCACTACCTTGTTGCAGCCAAGGTGAGAATGCAGATATCCACCACGCCACAACAATCCAGAAATACTGTGAAAAAATGTAATGTCGAAAGACTGCAATCGCAAGAGCCCGCAAAACAATGGCAACGATGCCAACAAGCCATTAGATCAGCCACAACTGATGTGCTAGGTTTCTCGCGCCTTCCAGCATGAAAACCCTGGTTTAATGAGGAATGCCGACATTTGCTCGTAGCCAAGAACGAGGCCTACAAGGCTAAGCTGCAGGTGAAGACGAGAGCTGACATTGAGCTCTATAGACAGAGAAGAAGGGTAGAACACCGGCTTTTCAGAAAGAAGAAAAAAGAACAAGAAAATCACGCGATCGAAGATATACAGAGGTGCCACTCCAGTACCGATGTTCACAAGTTTTACCAAAGTGTAAAACGTCAAACGTGCCTCTTCAATTTGCTCGATCCTAGCCGGAGTATTGGTGTTCATTCGAAGATTTCAAGGATATTGGTGGTCATCCAAAGATTTTTCGAGGAATTTTCTTCTCGAATCGACCAAGGATTTCTTCATCCGCTTTTGATACGGTCCATGCTTCAGCGCCGTAAAGCAGGCCTAAGTAAGAAGCGCCATTTAAGTAAAAGTCCCACCTAGGACCAGAGGGCCTCTTAATTAGGAATCTAAGAATCTGCATACAGTAGTGTTGATTTTTATTCGAATTTCCCGGACTATCCACTTCTTATTACCAGGTCACATATATTTTCTCTCGAACAAACTCTCGCTTTACGCGTCGATTATAATACAGCAATATGATAATAGAAATTAATTAACCAAACGTAAAGCAAAATCAGAAATTTGATTGGAGTACTCGAAAAACCGCTGTTTTTTTTTAACTTTTCCAAGCGTTGAAAAAAAAACGTAAACCAACCCATTCCTGCCTATTTTGGTTGCTAAGAATGTGAAATTATTTGAGTTAAATGGTCATGTATCGACGTTGTGTAATAGTGGAGTAATTTCTCGTTTTTTTTCAAATTAAATTTAATTTCTCATATTTAATTTTAATAAATACAAACCTGTCGTTTCTTTTCAGCTATTGCATTCTCAATCATGTTGATTTCCTTTTTCAAATTCTCTGTTGCTTTACTCGACGAATCGGTATTATGTATCGCCTGATCGATTTCAGTTTGAATTCGTTCCATTTCAATGAGGAAATCACGTTCTACGTTTTGTCTGAAAAGTATCAAAATAATTGATTAAACAATTGAATGTTGATTACCACAATCAATGCTCCAGACCTACCGGTTATCCTTTTGTCGACTTGATATAGCTCTCTGTTCAATTTGTATATCATCCATAAGGATTCGTATTTTATTTTTGCACTGCAATAATTCAGTCTCACAATTTGCTAGCTTTGAGCGTAGCAATGTTATTTCAGATTTTAAGGTTTTCTCCTGCTGTTTTACTAGCTCATTTTCCTCTTCCACATATTGCAGTGTCTGTAGCTGATTAGAGAGATAATGTATATAGTACAACGTGAGAAACTGATTCTTTATTTGTGTTACCTGTTCACTGCCTTGACGGAAAATTTGATCGGCTTTTGTTATCTCTCGGGATATGGCTTCCAGCTCTTGTGCTTGATCGCGTTCCTTGTTTTCTAGGTAAACAATTTCTGCATCATACTGAAATTAAAGGAATAATTACTAGAAATTATTCGTTTCGTCTTAAGATAAAGGACCCAATTTATTGCAGTTGTATAAAGGTAACTCAGCATGGGTTTATAATCTATAAAACAACTAAAGGTCATTGGCAATAATATAAAATATAAATTTCTGCTAATCCTTTTGTCCTTTCGATCATGGCTGGATTATCGTTCATTAGTCGTCTACCAATATGTTATCTTTTTAAATGATTACTGGCGATCCAAATATTTTATTATCTTAGGAATCTAATGCCCGGTTTTTTTCAGATTCTGAGTTAACACGGAATGAGAATAATTTTTCGCTTGCTATTTTATCATCCGTCAACAGCATCTGATCACTCAATGCAGGGTTAACTCAACAGACTTGCTGGGTCAACTCGAAGTTAACTCCAGATTTAAATTGAAGATCGAGTTTCTCCGGTTAACACGAGTAAAATCAAAACTAGGATAATCTCGGTCCTGAGGATTGATTTGAATAGGTGTTGAAAAATTCGAATCTGGAACTCTAAATATCTATGATATATGATAAGATACCATTAAGTAACGTTATCTTGAAACAAGAGCTAGAGGCCTGTATTGGCACAAAGAAAATATCAATGCAATCCATAATATGTGATAAACCTTAAAAGTGATGCTCTGGAATCGATAAAGATTGATTATTGACAAAAATACTTTTTCTGTTCGGTTTTTGTTTGATTGTTCTGTAACAAAAATTTGGTATGCTTACTGCTGCAAATGCATATCTTGTGAGTCATTTTGACAAGATTTCGCTTAGTTCTTCTATATTTTGCTGTTACCTAATCTATTAAATCTACAACCGCCCGGGTTAGATATTTGGATGTGGATTTGTTATAATATAAGCTTCACACGTAGGACTTGAAGACTTTATCGAACGCGCGGTGACAATCTGCATCATTGCCAGTTACGCCAAACATTCGTATAGGAAGATGTGTTATCCGTAGCAATATTATTGAAAAGCCCGATCTACCCGAAGACACCATTTAGGTTAATTGATTTCATTGCAGATCAATATGCCACTCCAATTAACCTACTGGCAAAGAGTATATCGCTACATAGAGTGCGCATTTCATACAACAAAAATTTTCTATGTGGGGTACGGATATTGATACGTCATCAAATCAGGATTAAACACGAGCATACGCATACGATTGACGAAATGTTCCCTTCGCACTTACCGCCAGCTTTTGAAACGGCTACAAAATGTTTAGTTGTGACGCGTACTCTATGTGGTTCTATACTCTTTGCAACTATATGCTTACTTAAGTGGCGCTACAGTCCGTGGTGAAGCTTTCCCTCAACCAACGTGCCTCTTCAATTTGCTCGATCCTAGCCGGAGTATTGGTGTTCATCCAAAGATTTTTCGATGAATTTTCTTCTCGAATCGACCAAGGATTTCTTCATCCGCTTTTGATACGATCCATGCTTCAGCGCCGTAAAGCAGGATTGGGATGATCAGGGTCTTGTGTAGGATCTCCTTACTAGATCGAGTGAGGGCTTCTTAGCCTTCTTAGCACGAAGAAACAGCGGTTGGCAAAAGTAATTCTTCGTTTAATTTCTGACGAGATGTTATAGTATGAGTAAGTAGCGGAGCCAAAATAGACAAAGACCCGTACTACCTCAAAGTTATATCTGCCAATGGTGCCGTTCTGTCAAATTCATCGATGTTGTGTGTCCATTCGTGTTGACAGTATATACTTAGCTTTGCCCTCCTTTACTGCAAGCTCCTTTTGTCCGCTTCATTCTTTATACTAGCAAACGTGGCTATGACATGACGTTGAGTCCTGGCAGAGGTGTCAATATTGATTTATGGAAGATTATGCCTCTGATGTATTAAAGAAGTCACATGATCTCACAGAATTTTACAGTTTGGGTTGTGAAATCGGTGGGTATCGACTTGGACTTCTTAAGTTTTTCCTGGATATGACAAAGATTTGTTCAGTTGTGGACTTTCCTGGCTTAAAACCACACTAACAAGGGCTGATCAGGTTGTTGGTGAACGGTTTCAGGCATTAACATATTACGGAAAATATGATCTTGTAGGCGATGTTGAGGAGACTCATAACTTTGTAGTGCGCGCAGTTCAGAGAGTCTTTTTTTAGTGGATCGAGAAAACAATGATGAGGTTCCATTCTTCAGGCATACTTTCATCCGACCAGATTTGGATTATGAGTGATCTCCGCTGACTTAATAAAGCCGTCATTCCCGGCAGCCTTGTTAAGTTTTAGTTTAGATTGCTATCCTTATTTCACTTAGGTCGCGTGGTATGGTTTGTTCTGCCTGACAGCGGAATTTTGTTCGTCTTCGCCGTTTAACAATTACGATATTTCCTATATTTCCTCGACAGGATTCTGTTCGATCCTTGGCTTTGACGTTTGACACTTTGGTAAAACTTGCGAACATCGTTCCTGGAGTGGCACCTCTCTATATCTTCGATATTTTTTCTTCTTTCTGAAAAGCCGGTGTTCTACCCTTCTTCTCTGTCTATAGAGCTCAATGGCAGCCCTCGTCTTCACAAGCAGCTTAGCCTTGTTTATGGCTGCGAGCATATGTCGGCATTCCTCATCAAACCAGAGGTTTCTCGCTGCTGGGCGTGAGAAACCGAGCCCATCAATTGCGGCTGATCTAGTGGCTTGTTGGCATCGTTGCCATTGTTCTTCGACATTCGATGCTGGTGGTATGGTGTTAATCGAGAGGGTTAAGGGATACGCGTTGCGCGAAAGTTTGGCGGTCTCTTGCGATTGCAGTCTTTCGACATTAATTTTTTTCACAGCATTTTTGTTGACATGGAGACCGCCATGTCCCCTTATGGATATCGAGGTGAGGAAACCGTGTGCTGGCTATACAGGCATTTCGTTCCGTAGCGAAGTCAGTTAGTCTAAGTCCGTTACCAGACGTGTTGCCGTGTAGGCTTTGTTTTCCGACAATACTTCTAAAGAAGTCTTCTCTTCCTGCCTTTACGTTAAATCTCTCAGCACGATTTTAACATCGTACTTCGGTAGTCGCTCATAAGTTTTGTCAAGGAGCTCGTGTAAGCAATCATTAGCTATATCATCTTGTCCCCCTGTTGGCGATTTTGGTCTTGATGCGGATTGTTGGAATGCATTCGCTAATGTCTTGGAAACATAAGACTTCTTGCCAAAGTCGGGCTTTTCTAACAAATCCGCATCCGCTGTTTTGCTGTTTCTGCTCACTATAACACGAACCGTAGTAGATGTCTCAGTTTTTCATACTCTTTTTGCCCGCCCTATCCCATCGTATATCCCCGATGGCAGTAAAGTCTGCTTTGTAGCAGTTTTAGGCTTTCGCTAGTTGTACGCTTGCAACTCTCCTGTTTAATGTTCTCACATTCCAGGTGCAGATACGAACGTCGTTGTCTTCTTTTCTTTTGGCAGGGTCGTCAACAATAAAATCTTAACCTTTGCTTCGTCAATTAAAGTTTTTTGTATAGATGTGTAGTTTACCTAAGCACAACCCCCAACCTAGGGGCCACTTCCGATTTATTAGATACCTCTGGGACACGGGGCCTTCAGTATCCAATACGGGATTGAGTGCCGCCGTTGGCCTTTCGGTTCATCCGCCACCATCTCTCTGTTCAAGGATCCTGACTTACCCTTGAAATTCCTAGACAACCTGCTGTCCGAATATGTCGAAGCAGTTTGTCTTGGTCCGCCTGGGACGGCAGGCCGGGTATTCATTCCGTTTATAGTGTTGCTATTTTTCATCGTATTATCAACACTCGCGGTAATCGTTTAGCAAGTCAAATCCGGTTGGATGAGACCAGCACCCGATTTTCACCAATTGGAGGTTAAAAATAAGCACATTTGATGTGTAGCCAGAGTTACAACCACTACCTTCCCTCGTTCTACAACACCCAACCACTCGTATCTCGTATCTCTTAATATCTGGATATGAAACTGTCAACATAACGCTGATGATATTGACTTAATTGGTGTTACCAAACGAGATTTTATATGCTGTTCACGCGAAAGTCTGACAAACATCCAAGAGAACACTGTCACTGAACACTGAGCATCTTTGGCGTTAAGCAGGAGAAGTAATAACTTCGCACATACAAATCAAGCCTAGTTTGAGCCCCTATCATGTATTAAATTGTTGTATCATTGTTTCTTTACTAAGAAGTCAATTAAGAAAAAAAGCCCTCACTTGAACTACTAAGATCTTATATACAACTCTGATCACCACGGCTCCACGGCACTGAAGCGCATAAATAAATCCTAGATAGATTTGCTTGACGCGAATGAAGTCAACAATGTTACCACAAAATTTACGAGATATTCAGCGCCATAGATGTATACAAACAATTCCGCATTGAACGTTTAAAAATGCTAGTTGACACCCACAGAGAATGTAGACCAATAGAGACCTTAGAATCTTTGAAACCCTGTGATGCTTTGGTGCAAGTATAGATAACCGCATATTGAGTTCTCCATTTGTCGGAGGCACCGGGAATAAGCATTTTAAGTTACGAAACAAATTATTTAGAAATTGTTATCAAAATATTCCAAATCATAAAGAAATGCGTGAGCAAAGTCACGTTACTATCGATATTAATATTCGTGACAACGCAATTTAGAATAGTCTCGACATCATTATAATCTGGGCCTATAGAGCAAACGATGTATGTGTATCAACAAAGGTTGAAGAAACGACAGAAGATTTATCCATTCAGGCAGGAAACTAGTTTTAACAAAAGTTTAGCAGTACGCTAGCAGTTAAATGTTTGTAGGAGCGCTCATGTGATGATGAAATGAAGAATCAAGGAATGACTCATTCATATAAAATCAAATGCCAAAATATCAACTTAGATGAATACGCATCATAAAAAAAAATTAATTAAACAAGTCACAAGCATCAACGCTTACCACCACCTGTTTATTGTTATCGAGCAACAACCGAATACCTAACCGGTAAATAAACGCTGACTTTTAGCATTAAATTCGTATACGACCTTCATCCAGTTTTTTGTGTTACTACCTAAAGTAGGTCGCGTATGAATGAATTAGCGTATCATGTGTCATCATGTTTTTTTTTTTTTACATAGCTCTTCTGCGGACATGATAATATTCACTCTTTTCATGCTTTCCTCGCCTCTCTGCTATTACTATCAAATGGATAAGACAAGGCAAAGCAAACCTTTTATGCTTACGCC
The DNA here is from genome assembly GCA_949824845.1 of Rhingia rostrata. Taxonomy (NCBI): domain Eukaryota; kingdom Metazoa; phylum Arthropoda; class Insecta; order Diptera; family Syrphidae; genus Rhingia; species Rhingia rostrata. The sequence goes on along the minus strand of OX463756.1, from coordinate 114,653,792 downwards.
TCATGAGTTTCAGAGAAAAAAAAATTGTGCGAACTTACCTTGGTTAGTTCGGCTTGTTGTAGGGTAATCTTCTCTCGCTGAAATTTTATCAATTGAATTAAATCCTTGTATTGAGCTGCTTGATAGATATTATCATTGAAGTCACAGTCGCCAATATCCGACAGGAACGGGTTCGTGCTGTCGAACTTTTTAAAAGTGCTTCCGCTTACTACAACACCGCCACCCCCTCCGACACCATTGTTAAATTCCAACAGTTTTGCCGTTTGTTGCTGTAGCTGCATTGGGCTATTTCGTGGTGGTGGCGGATCTCTGTACGGTGGCGGCACTAAAGCACCATTTGATGATATCAATGGGGTATTCTTGTACAAGTCAGGTGTAACACTATTCGAACTAGGTGGATATTTGTTGTTGTTAGTTCCATTGAAGGCCTCTAAGAGATTTTCATTGCTATTCGAAACACTGTTGGAGGCATCCTGCTGCGGAGAATAATTCATTTGCATCGATGTTGGTGTGGTTCGTCGATCAAGTGAGTTACGCACTTCGGCAAGATTGATCTCATTGGTTGGAGATGTTGGATAATAGTTGACAATATTATCTGAGGCAGTTGTTGAAGATGGCAGGCTGATGCTTGATGGTGTTTTCTCATGCTTTCCAGCCTTATGCGGGGAGGTGGGAGATGGTTGTGAGGTGGTAGGCATGCGCTGTGGTATTCCTTTGACAATTCCTACATTTTCTATTGGTTTTGCTGTTTCCAAGGAACTGTAAATAATTTTGAAAATACATATGTTAATGACAGAGCGAAAATAGTATAAGAATGAATATAAGGAACACCAATAGATTAAATTTTTAACGATTCTCGCCGAAACGATAGTCCATAGCAGCATCGTTGATACGTTTATGCCAGACAATTTTGTTCGTTAGAGTGAAGCTTAAATTTGATCTTTAAATCTATGACGTCTATTTACATAATTGCGATTAAATTATCGTACATAATGTTACGTGAATATTGATTCTGATTGATTAACGATGTGTAGAAACATAGACATTCGATGTATTAAGTGATATCAATAAAAAGAGTTTAAGAAAACTTATAAAAGACAGTAAAACCTAGCCCTGGCATAAGTTCTGTTACAAATATAGAACGCTTAAAAATAACGATAAAAGTATTGTTTCATTTATTAGACCACAATATTGATTATTAAAAAAAATGGATTGACTCGAATTGACTGCCTTTTGCTTAAACACAAGCCTTCAAACGGCGTGGTCTTTGGGCTATAGTGGCACGTACGATATCCATGGATATTTTCTGTTATAAGCTTTTGAAAAATTTCTGTGGGGAGTCTTGCTGATCATGTTTTCCAATTCTGACTACGAACCATAATTTAGTGGATTTCGTTCTGGACTCCACGGCGGCCTTCTTTTTCTGCAGCTATAAAACCAGGAAAATTCATTCTGAGCCATTTCTGTGTATTTTTGGGTCTGTGTGCTGGATCTTGCTTTTGGAAGATCCACTTGTTTTCATTCATTCAACGTGATGTCATAGCCACGTTTGCTAGTATAGAGAAGGAAGCGGCAAAAATGGGTTTAGCAGTAAATGAGGGCAAAGCAAAGTATATACTGTCAACACGAAAGGACACAACATCGACGAATTGGACAGAACGTCACTATTGACAGATATAACTTTGAGGTAGTACGGGAATTTGTCTAAACGAAAAATTACTCTTGCCAACCGCAACCGTTTCTTCGGGCTAAGAAGGCAATTCAGTAGTAAAGCCCTCATTCGAACTACTAAGGAGATATTATATAAGACCCTGATCATCAGAGTCCTGCTCTACGGCGCTGAAGCATGGGCCGTCTCAAAAGCGGATAAAGAAATCCTTCGAAAAATCTTCGGTCCCGTTTGCGCTGAGACGAAGATTCAACCAAGAACTATACGAGCATTTTTAAGATGGCTAGGACATGTAGAACGAATGGACACCAATACTCCGGCTCGCAGTCTTCGATTCCCTGCTAGACGTCGGACGTAGTAAAGGAAGACCTCGCTTTAGTGGCGCGCACAAGTAGAAACCGACCTCAACCAACTTGAAGTGCTCAACTGGAGGCAGTTAGCTAAGGACCGGGATAATAGGAGAGGCCTGTTGGTTGAGGTTCAGGTTCATTCCGGACTGTAGCGCCTACTTAAGTGGTAAGTATTGGTTTTCATTGAAGAGGATATTGGTCAAACGCTTCACACATTCTCTATCACATCTTCTTGATAAGCCTCTGAACCAGTTTTACGCTTTTTTTACAGAAATGGAGGAATATGACGCTCTGGGGAGAATCAGAATGTTTTCATGACCATTGTTTGCATGCCACTGCAAATGTCGATTGCATCTTTCCAGTCTAATTTATTAGAAGATGGGCTTTCATATGCAGATCATCCCGAATCAGCCGAATCAAATTCATTGAACATGATCTGCTTCCTATGGGGAACTTCGAATTCGTTCGCAATAACGACGCGGGGGCGACCACTTCTTGGCATATCCTCTACTCCAAACAATTCGCTGAAGCGAGCAATAGCCCGATAAACAAAATATTAGATATTCCCAGTAGTTATAGCAACTCAAAAATTTGGCAGCACTGTTCCCGCACTTATGCAACGCTATTACCGCGACTCGATTATCTTTAACGCCCCACTCCATGTTTATAATTTGAAACCAAAGCCAAAGCCTAACGACTGACCTTGGTTGAACTGATTTTGATATCTTACAGATTGATTGAATGCGGCTTCTTCTACCGCTTCTGTTCGGAATGAACCTAGATATCAACAAACATGACTCTATGATTTGCCATGTGAGGAAGAATAACCTTCCACTTCATGTTGGTTGAGATCAGTTATTGCATAAGCGAGTCACTTAAGGCGATGTCTACATCTCGACAATTCGATCATCTGGTTGGGAAAACAAGGGTGTTTTCATAAACGTCGAAGATTTGCTATAGATAATGAACACACCGAATTCCGTTTGTTTTGCAGTGTACTCGAAAAATTGTGTACACTGTCTTGTTCCGATTCCGCAAGCGCGCAAGTGAGTTTTTGACAGTTGTCGACTGCACGATTGAAAAAATATATTCACTCACTTTTCGCCTCTGAATAAGGCAGCGTGAAAAAAATGGGCGAATCGAAAATATTGCTCACCACGGAGTAATGAAAATGAATTCAGTTCACTCGGCTGGCAAAAATTATTCATCACTCAGAGTATCAGACTCACAGCATGTTGCGGAATCGCACAAACTGCTATGGGTGTACACGGGAAGTGAATGTGAGTTTTGTGACATGTGTACACAGTACACAGTAAGTACACTTTTAAGTAGTTACTCAATTTTCATTAACGTCTGAAAAAAATTAGAGATGGCCGCGAAATAAGTTGTGTTCAATCTTAATTGTGAACTAACAACAAAGGAGAAGAATGGAACAACTTTTTTAATGTCTTATACAATGATTTTTTTTTCTTTTTTCTTCAAAGTTCTTTTATGAATTAAAAGCTAAGTTTTCGCCACATTCCACGGTGCAGCTTCTTCTTCCCTTACAAAAAGATAAATGTTATTGTAAACACACAATTTATTAAAAAGTTGCCAATAAAACTTTTATTTTCGAAGTTAAAATTTGTTTTCCTTATCTCCTGCGCTTTCTGCAGTCAAAGAAATATGGATACACAATCTGCCAGATACTGATGAGACATATGAAGATGTATTTACCATGAACATATCTTCTGCACTTCATCTGGGTCTGTTCGATCAAAAATCGGACTTTATGAACACGTCTAACGTAGATCTTAGTAAGGCAGACGGTTATAAAAACACCCAAAGTCTGTACGTCTAGACCATTTGTGTCCATTTTGTCTACCTTTTCTATAAATCTTCTTTTTTGAGCTAATAAAGTTCGTGAATGAATTTTTGAAAGTGGCTTAATGCACACTTGGGAAAGTTCCTCTCTTCCTGTCTAACTATATGACTCAATGTTTTTTTCTCGACAGCCTTCATTTACGACTGCAGCCCTCTGTCAATCGAATTTTTGATTTGTAGCAGACAATGTTGCTTCTAGTCTTTTCGCATTAAATAGTGATTACTCGAGATTTTATGGTATTACGTGTCTTCTATTGAAGATCGTTAATAGGAATATTTTTATGTAGATTAATAATTGGTCAAGTTCTGCGATCTATCTATCAACGTTCAGTTTGGGAGCATTTAATCCGAGGTTTTTCAAACATGTACCGCTTTTAGACTATCAAGCGATTTTTTTAATCTCGTGCTGACCAGGTGTAAGCACGAAAGGCAATATCTTCAATAAATCGTTCAGCAACTGGCATATACAGACGAAATCAGCATCACTGGATGACCTTATAGTAGTAAACGCATTTACGGCGATTAAGTTGTAGCAAAGTGTATAGACCTACATAGAGTGCGCATCTCTGCACCGAAAATTGTCTATGTGGGGTACTGATATTCATACCCCAGTGTTCACATTGCTACCCCAGCATCAAACAACAGCATAGCCGACGCATACGACCGCCAGCGTCAGAAACGGCTACAAATTGTTTAACTGTGATGCGTACCCTATGTAGTTATATACTCTTTGGTTGTATTCGATGATGAAAAACCACGTACATGCTATCCAGAGTGTAATGTCGACAAAATGGCACCCCACAAAAGACTTTTTAATGGAGATGCCACAACTATTGGCCCTTGAATGCCTCTTTGATTCAACAGAACAAAAAGTATTAAAACTTCTCAAGCAAGCCAACAAGCCAAGAAAAAGAGAACAACTGGCCTTCCCAAAAATATTTCTGTATCTTCCTTCATTTGTCGATTCACGTATGCATGAACAAATTAGCACAAAGTTGAAGTAAGAATTTCGAAATTGACCTTGTTCAATACAAATTCGGCATTTGTGGTCATTCGGTCGTAAACCAAACTAGATATTACGTCAACTACTATTGCTGGCCTTTCACAGTCGATTGATTCAGTAACAATTCGACTTGCTTAGTAGCTGTTCCAATTACGAAAATAATCACCCGGGTGTTGGTCGAATGTCAACGGCAATAATGATGTTTAAATATTAAATCGTTTGGACCAATCGTTGAATATAATATTAGTCCCTTCCAAGTTCAATCAATAGCAATATCTAAGGAACACCAATTTGGTGTTATAGCCAGCATGCAAAAAAGCGTTGAGTCAAAACGAACACACATCAGCTAAATTCTAACGACATACTTACCCAAAACTTTTTCTCAATTCCTTACATCGGTCCAGTGGCATAAAATCAGTCGCATGTATTTGCTGCTGCTGCTGCAATAACTTTTGCTGTTGTTGTAGTTCTGAGTCACTGTTGTTGGTCCCCAAAGGTTTTCTTGCCGATGTCGTTGCATCGAATTGCTGTTGCTGCCCCTTCTCGTCGGATGGTCTCTTTGTTTGCTCCGACCGTTGCAGTATGAACTGCACATCATTAGCGTACTCACCCCATTTGATAAGTAGTTTCAATGGATTCTCGGTAGGTGCCAGAAGTCTTTCGTTGTTGCGCCACCGTTCAATCAATGTAAAGCGTCCCACTTTCCCTGTAGCATGAGCCAGTGCAAAAACTACATCCTGTTTTTTTTTTTTGTCGATTTGTTCGTCACAGTTGAAATGAAAAATGATGACACACATGATTAATGATTGATTGTTTGGGCGATGAAGGAAGAACACCCTCCTTTTTGCATACTATACCTGGCAAGTTGTGTTCACTGTCACTCCGCAAACGATTCTTTGGATTCCTTCTACCCAAACCTTAAGTTCCATTTCCAGTTATCGCCTTGGTCCTCCACACCCGAACGGAGGAATTTCGTTTCACTTCAATTTGATGCTAGTTTTGTTGAAAAATACACGGAAGCACGTATCGTATCGTGTGTAATATGTAATCACAGCACCGCACTATCCTTGTATGTTCATTGTATTTGGGTTAAAATTCGTCCACCACCCGAGCTGTTGTCGTCGCCTTGGTGATTGTATGCTCGCTGGTTGCACGCATTTGGGATTAGGCGTGCTTCGAATCGATTATTCAATCGATTGATAAGAATTTGGGCTGGTGCACGGCAGGAATTTTTCGTCGCTGATTAATTTTTCTTTATTTACATTTTTTGTCTTATTTCAAAGTTTTTTCGAGTCTTTTTTGTTTTTACTTTTACGACACTACCACTACGAACGCCATTTTGCCCTTTTTTAAGAATACGCTTTGATGTGACATTTATCGGAATTTCCGCTGGTTGCCTTTTGTTTGTTGAACGAAAGAGCAAACAGGTTGATGAGCGAAGAAATAAAAAACCAGAGTCATGTTGAGAAGACGAATCTAGTGTTTATGTGGTTTTGTTAGATACATGCTGAGAGGTGTGGTGTGTTGCTAATTATTGTTGATAGAAACATATATGAATCCATATGTTTCAGGGCATCATCGGTGCAAAGTTTATTAGAGTTATGAATTTTGATCTGTCTATGATAGCGGCTTAGACGGTGTCAATATTTCTTAACATTTTGACATGTTAAACTTGATTTTTAATTCAATGTTACAAAGTAGAAAATTCATAAACTCATTAGTAGTTTCTTATATATTGGTGAATACTAACCTAATTGACATTTCAAGTTAAAATTTCTCGCATCGGTCCTTACATATACCTACCGTTGGTCGACAGAACTAGCTATGCTTTGCAGCGAATGCGATATTTACTAATCCCGAATGGGCAATGGTATTTAAAAAAAAACTTCATCAACTTGAAGCTACAGAGCCATGTCTAGTTTTGGTATACCGCCTAAACTCGTCCGCTTGCGTAGGATAATGATGGAGAACGCTCGCTGCTCCATCAAACTCGGAAACGACCTCACCGACGCATTGAATACCAAAAAATAATTTAGGCAAAGCGATGCGCTATCATGTGACTTCTTCAATTTGATTCATGATAGGATTGTGCAAAACTCCCGAGCACAATTTTCCAAAAATCGGTACCTACAACTACTAGCATACGCCGACGATATTGACATTATTGGTAGGACTCAACGTGATGTCATAGCTACGTTTTATAGTATACAGAAGGAGGCGGCAAAAACAGGTTTAGCAGTAAATGAGGGCAAGACCAAGTATATGCTGTCAACACAAAAGGACACACAACATCGACGAATTGGACAGAACTTCACCATTGACAGATATAACTTTGAGATAATACGGGACTTTGTCTATCTCGACTCCGCTATTAATTCTGACAGCAACATCTCGTCAGCCGCTGTTTCTTCGGGCAAAGAAGGCAATTCAGTAGTAAAGCCCTCACCCGAACTACTATGGAGGTCCTATGTAAGACCCTGATCATTCCAGTCCTGCTCTACCGCACTGAAGCATGGATTCGAGAAAAATCTTCGGTCCCGTTTGCGTTGACGGGCTATGGAGATGTAGAATGAATGGACACCAATACTCAGGCTCGCAGAGTCTTCGATTCCCAGGTAGACGTAGGACCCAGTAGAGGAAAACCTCGCCTTAAGTGCCGCGCACAAGTAAAAACCGACCTCAACCAACTTGGAGTGCGCAACTGGAGGCAGTTAGCTAAGGACCGGGCTAATTAGAGAGGCATGTTGGTTGAGGCCCAGGTTCATTTGGGACTGTATCCCCACTTAAGTAAGTAAGTAAGTTAATTTAAGCTAGTATTTGCTAGTATGAAACTTAATTCTTTAATGGTGTAGTTTTGTGAGTGGATGTGTAACTTTCAAGTGCTGGTGGGTTCTAAGTTCTAACTGCAGGCATGAAATTACCTGGCATTACATTACAAAATGTTATAATTCACTATTTTAAAAGTGACATACATATATACGATAGTAGTAGAATGCAAAAGTGTAAAAGAGGGGTTCACCGAAAGTCAAATTCACATTCATCGCAGTTGTCGAAATACTCGTAAGCAACATTTTTCGAACAATCGGACAATAGGTACACTTAGCTCATATAAATACTTGGAAAGTAATTTTCATACTAGAAAATCTAAGCCCCGGGTGAAGTAAATTTTTCGAAAGCTGGGTATTTATTCCGTTGTTTTCAAAATGATAATCTTTGACGATAGTGAAAGAGACTATCTGGGTACCTAATTTTTATATTGAGTGAGTGCTCATGTATACAAATTGCACGGTACGTACCTTTACTATTGTCAATGAGTACCCAGAATTCTTTCAGTAGTAAATACGTGTATTCAATCGATGAACCTGCGGGCAGGAATATTAATGAGCATTTTACATGGCCTAGCCACCTTCAATGGGTTTTTTTACCCAGGTCTATGATGCTGTAATTCTGGCATACACATATCGTAAGAAATTAAATGAAGAATTACTCTTGCCAACTGCGGTTTCTTTTGGCTGGCATATCAATAGTAAAGCCCTCATTCGAAGGACCTTGAGACCCTATAAGTAAGTTAGTATTTTCCCAATCCTGCTCTATGGCGTTGAAGCATTGACCGTATCAAAAATGCATGAACAAATCCTTTGTCGATTCCCAGCCAGACATCAGACGTAGTAGAGTAAGTAAGTGACTAGCTGTAAAGCTTGCAAAGTTTCCCGTTGCATCTCTTTTTCCATAGCCTTCAAAATGAGGGCAACGGATATCATATGGTCCACGGTCCATGCTTCAACGCCATAGTGCATGATTAAGACGATCGGAGGCTTATATAGGACCTTATATATAATTTACCCGCACTAAAGGAGGTTTTGAATACCCTTTAAATGTTTTACCACATAATGGTCGTTAGAAAAGGGGGAGAAACAGAGTGAACTTCGCTAGTCACTGCTTTGAGATCGTTATATTCACAGAACTTTAAAGTTGGTGTATAACTTTAGGCATGTAACTACTTATTTTTTATTTTAATTTCTTTGAATTAGGGTTTCATGGATTTCAACTGAAATTGAACGCACACAGCGCAACCTCTCACTCCATGGGGGAACATATTGTCACTCACTGCGGCCACCTCATTAGTACGTGGTTTCTTACTAACAACAGCTGGCGAGATTAATGCTTCGTTTGATTTCTTACGAGTTGTCGTTTTAAGAGTTAATAACTTAGTGGAGGTAGGCAATTAACTTTTTCCTTTTTTGTCGATGTTGTGCATCCTTTCTTGTTAAAAACTTATACTTGGCCTTGCTTCCGTTTACTGCTTAACTCAGTAAAACCATTCCTTTTTCTATACTATCAAATGAGGCTATGACATCTCGTTTGGTTTGATCTTGTTAATGTGATGGGTTGGGAGTTGCAAAACCCTCTTAAGAATGATAAAGAATGGTAAAACCATAATGCACGACGTTAAGCGTGAGTCACGCCTTTACGTCAAGTTTTTTGCCCAACTTAATTTGACATTTGTTTGTTTCAGTGTTTGAAAAATTTAAGCATGGAGAGATACACAATTGGGCAGCGCGTTAAGATTGTTGAAGCCTTTTGCGAAAATGGGCGTTATTATCAAAATGCATTTCGTGCACTTCGTGATTTTTTTTATCAGCATAATCGACCAAATGTGTCCACGATTAGGAGTATTGGGCTAAATAAACACCTGTGCATGCTCGCCTAGTTCATTCTTCGGAAACGTCAACCTCGACTCGTCGTCTTGCCCAACAATTGAACATTACACGAACATCACTGATATTTTGAATAAAATTTTGAATTTACACGGTTAAAAAGTTCAATTGACTCAAGATCTGAAGCCTACTGACCATTTCAAGCATCGTCAATACGCCGAATGGTTGGTTAAACAGATAGAAACGAATGGTGATTTTACAAAGAAAATCATCTAAAGCGACGAGGCACACTTTTACCTCAGTGGATTCGTTAACAAGCAGACTTGTCGCATTTGGGCAAATGAGAATTCACGAGTTGTTGTTGAAAAGCCGATGCATCTACAAAGAGTGACGCTTGGAGCGTTTTTTGGGCTGGCGGAGTCATCGGGCCGTACTTCTTCGAAAATAAGGTCGGCCAAGCAGTTACCGCGAATGGTGTTTGCTATTGTGAGACGATAATGGACTGCTTGTGGTCAGAAATTGAGGATATGGACCTATATGCCACACAGTCAACGAAACAATGGCTCTTTTGCGCGAGAAGTTCAATGGCCGAGTTATCTCACGTCGTGGCGATTTTGATTGACAGCCACGATCATGTGACTTAACACAGTTGGACTTCTTTTGGGATATCAATAAGCTAAGAACAATTCAAGATCTAAAGACGGGCTTAGTTGCGCCAAAGATTATAAAGTCATACATACAGCACTGCATACAATAAAATTGTTCTATGGCGGGTCATACTGGCACATCCCGCTATATGTTTGGATCTCGTTTCTCTTGTGTGCACGTGCACTCAGCCCATCCGTACCAAGAACCCTTAGAGCAAAATTTTCTTAAATTTTTCACCTTAAATGTTTTTTTACTGGCTCTCCTCCCGTGATGATCTGACAAATCATCCGAATAGTATCAATGTCAAGAATAGCTTATATCAACTTAGCCGTTCGGAGTCGGCATAAAACAGGAATGGCTGTAAGAAAGCGAGGCATGGGTACTAACGAGACTGTTGCGCCAAAAATTTGTATTTTTTTCCCCGGTGTGCCGAAGTCTAAAGATGTGATCACAAAGGTTATTGTAACGATGTTGAGCAGACATATGCCTCCGTATGTAGCAGATGGTCAGATAACAGATCTTCTTAGCTAAATCATTATTGTTGTCGTGCAATCACAAAGACACATATGGTTGAATTAAAATTAATTTTTATTTCTATAAACTCATAATAGGGTTACCTCACCCTCTGCTTGTCATTCCCTTCGATTGATTGATTCTTTTGGGTTGGCTTTATTACCCGCGTTGCCTTTCTGTCACCGCTATCCCATATTGCTAATGATTATACCCCAGCTATATTTTCTTAGGTGGCTGATAACTTGCGGTGGATTAATATACCTCCTTATGATGAAGTGATATTGGTGTACGGTCAACGATCGACGGGTTCTTGTGAAGTTCGACGACATGCTCCAAATAACCGAGCAATATTTATTGATTTCAAATAATTAGGAAATCAAGCTCCTACAGAAGTCGTTCGAATGAAGGCATAGCCTTTCTGCCAGTGTCCAATGATGACATCCATGGTCTAGTGAGAGAGATCAGTCCCTTGGATCTTCTTAACGCCAGCTTTGGCCAAATTTGTTTCGTTATTTTGCACGTCGTATTTCGCAAGACTCCATCTATGATTTCTATTCAGAATGACAGTTATTCAACTCTCTTTTTATTTACCAAAGTATGAATTTAGCGTAAGTTGAGTTCATCGAAACAACCCTTAGTGATGATATAAGGTGTAAGGCTTTTGTCGGTTTAATATATACAATAACTGACTTTTTTCTGCAAAAACCAGGCAATAATATGCACACTTGACTGCAGAATTCGTTTGTAGACTCAGAACTGAACCAACCATAATGAACACAGCCAAAGTCGTACACATGGCCTCTACATTATGCTAAAGTCAATAAATCGGCCGTTTTCTAAAAATACAAATTCAAGTTACACATTACAATTAAAAAGGAAACAACCAGTAACATATATCTTAACAAGGTTTTCATTTTTGTATTCTCAATCACTTGATCTACAAGGGGACACACACAAATTCTTTTGTTGTTTGTCATTTATGACGCATTCAAAATCGCCGAATGCACCACATGAAATTATCTCAAATTAAACTATTTAAATGCATTTATGACGAGGGAAATGAATCGCAACAAAATAATTACAAAGCAAAAACGGTAAATCTAGGAATAGTAGAATTCGTGGAAAAGAATGCTTGCTTTTTCGATATACAGACAACTCCATGTGATCCATGGAGGAGTACTTAATTTTAACTAATTTGCAGCATATTTTCTAACTCGAGTATCCAGCACCGCCAATTATATAGGAAAGTTTCGAATTATAACAATTATATAGGATTGCTTATTTTCGCCGGCCTCCACCATCATCTTTTTTTTACAGTTTTTTTGTTAGGACAATAATATTTCGAAAAATATAATTTATCTAGAGTCTAACAGAGATCTAGGTCTAAATAAACTATGCTACACTTTGTCTGATATTGGCTTCTTTGTTTTTCTGTTACTTTTACTTATAAATAAAGTTTTCTCTTGTTTGTATTGTACAATTAATTTGCTTTAACTTTGGATGCGGGTGCTATATTCTTTGTCATCTTGCAGGTGAGTGTGTACAGCGCTGGGAAGTTTTGAATGACTAAGTACACGGAGGTCAAGTACGCTGTTATGAGTATTGTCAGGAAAAGATCGAATACTGCAGGTTTTACTCGATACACATTGAGCTTGGCCTCTTGTCCTTCGTACAACATAAAGTCCGGCTCTCGTGCGTCTGGCTTGTCATATGTGATTTTCACATTTTTCAAGTACTTTTCGAAGGCGTTTTTGAGGTCATTATTTTGCTGCGCCGATTTGATATTCATCCATGACTTAATGAGGTTCTTGTTGATATCCTAGGGAAATGAGTGAACATTTACTTAATTTTTGTGGTTACATTCATCAAAACTTACCATGGCACCGGAGAAAATTTCACCCTCTTCTACGTTGTAAATGTATCTTGCAAGTGCTTCAGCGATTACTTTGGTACTTTTTTGAGTAGTTGCGAGAATTTCTGTTTCAGCATCTTTGAATGTGGTCGTTCGTACTGGCTCCTTTGGCGATTTAAGGCTTGACAGTGTGAAAGCAGGCAATCTCTTCATACTGAAACGTTCGTGCTCCCAGGCTAGCTGGACGTCGGCTAAATTTATCTTCTTGTGGACACCATCGACTGTTATGTTATTGTATTTTTGGCCAACAGTCTTAAGGAGTTTAAAGAAATTATTCATTGCTGTTCCGTCTTTTGGTGGTTTCGAAACGTGCATATAGATGGAGCTGCCGTCAGAGTTAAGAGCTTGAGTGACTGTATCCAAACAGAGTACAAAGTCGACGTTCTAAAAAAAATAAGTCAAGTTTTTTTTTAAAGTTAGTCAAGGGTTCAGTTAATGGAGTTTGCAAGAATTTTAATCTAGCTTATGTTTTAAAAGCAATTCGAATATATAGTTACGTACTACTACCATTTACATTACATTTATCATACTACTGCAAGGAGTATCACTTCAGTTAAGGTATCGGGTCAGATGTACACAAAGCTCTATTTAAGGTGTTGAGCAAACGACTTAGCAATTATATATCTACGAGCTTGGAATGGGGTTGTGTTAGCCTCAGTTGCATACTAATTTATTCGGAAATTATGTTATAAGAAATGAACAGAATTCTAAAAACAAATTTGAAGATATCCCAAGTCTTGCACAGCTTAAGACCAACTGCACGTCAATAGAGGTGGTCCAGCAATATGGCATACAGTTAAAGTAATACTTTTTCGTTAACCTAAGCAAACAAAGTTAAAATTGTAATTTTAAAAAAAATTAACCGATACCATGGATTAATACTGCATCTTTATCTTGGTAAGATATGTACAAACATGAATAAACCCTTCGAGAGAAGGTGGCAATTACGCTACCAAAGCAATCATAGTTTAGTTATATCTTATCTGTGCACCAGATCATCCAGCGAAAGCACTCAATGTGGACACTCTTAGCTTACTTGAAATAGGTAAGAATTATATTTATAAATTACAATGTGATTGGCAAATACAAGGAGGATAGATAACTGTGTCATTTATGATGGCGACAGATTTATTTAGAACGATATCAGCGAATGGCTAAATACGAAGCATACAAAGCTCGTGTTAACATCGTTATAGAGTTCCAAATATTTAGAGTGTACTTCAGATATGTACACAAGTTACACACGAATAATGAATTCCTCTGCAATTTTGTATGAACCCAACAGGTAATAACGGCAAAAAGGCAACACTGCAGGCAAAGAGAAGAGCTGCTCTAAGAGTTGTATCTGAATTTTATAATTAAAGCAGACGGAAAGAACACTGATTTTTTAGATGGAAGAAGAAGAAAACACAAAGCCAGAATATAATCCTATTGACATGAGCAAAAGAAGAATAGTCGCAGTTAATGTTGAGAATATGGAAGAATCACCTCAGCAAACAACAGGGCTGGAGTGCAATGGATTAAACATTTTATAACATTGGCGACAACAGCAAAAACCTACAGCCACCTCACCTTAATTATGTTTAGTTAGCAATATTAAAACTGAGCTTTAAAAAGGCTGCTATTCTGCCAAACTTTATAAGCTTTTAACTTTATTACTTGGTAAATAAAATATACCAACTCATTACCTTAAATTATTCGGATGAATGTATGCCTCAGCATCATTCTTGAAAGGATTCTACAAAAATCCGAGCCAACATCAGAAGCACAATCTTCTATAATATACGCTGACGATATTGACATTATATTTCGGACCAGGCGAGACGAAAGTGCCTGAAGTGGGTTAAGCAGTAAACAAGGGCAAGAACAAGTACATGCTGTCGAATGAGGGAGATAGTCACAATAGACAGCTTTAACATACAGGTAGTAAACTCTGCTACGCTATTAACTAGAACAACATCTTGTCAGCAATTATCTACTCCGAATAATTACTCTTGTCAAGCGCTATTTCCTAGGGCTAGTAATGAAATTTAATAATAAAGCCATCACTGGAACTACTAACAAGATTCTATAAAAGAAGACCCGATCATACTTATCCTACTTAACTGCGCTAAAACTTTTATCAAAAGCAAACAATCTTTCCAAAAAAAATTCACATTGCTTTGATGAAAAATGGAGTAAAAGATTTATACACAAACTTTAAAGCAACATAGATCTGTCCGGGACATGTAATGCGCATGGACACTATGCTACAACACAGAGTATTTGGTTTGCAAGCAGATGACAGACGTAACCTCGTCTTGAATGGCGCGCAAAAATACAAACTGACCACATGCAACTTGCAGTGCGCAACTGCTGGACAAATTTTAGAGGCAGGTTCACCCTACAGTACAGGGTGAACCTGTACTATATCCCTTAACCTCTCGAATAACACCACACCACCAGCATCGAATGTCGAAGAACAATGGTAACGATGCCAACACGCCATTAGATCAGCCGCAACTTATGTGCTAAGTTTCTCGCGCCCACCAGCAAGAAACCCCTGGTTTGATGAGGATTGCCAACGGATGCTCGCAGTCAAGAACGAGGCCTACAATACTTAGCTGCAAGTGAAGACGAGAGCTGCCATTGAGCTTTATTGGCAAAGAAGAAGGAACGATCACCGGCTTATCAGAAAGAAGAAAAAAGAGCAAAAACAGCGAGCGATCGATGATGTGACTGTTAAACGTCAAAGCCAAGGATACAAGACTCGAACGGAATCCTGTCAGGATGAACAAGGAAATATCGTAGTTGAGACACAGGCGATGCTGAGGATATGGAAGAACCACTTCTGCAGACTGTTAAACGGCGATGACGAACAACATTTTGCTGTGAAGCAGAACGAACCATTTAATATCGGCAAAACTGCCAACCACCCGACCTGAGTGAAGTGAGAATAGCAATATGTAAACTCAAGCTTAATAAGGCTGCCGGAAATGACGGCCTTCTCGTCGAGCTTAATAAAGCCGACGGAGATGACTTGGTCAGAAACATCCACCAACTCACAGGCCAAATCTGGTCGGAAGAAAGTATGCCTGAAGAATGGAACCTCAGCATCCACAAAAAAGGAGTTCCTCTAAACTGCGCCAACTACTGAGACATAAGTATCCTCAACATCGCCTGATTGGCCCTTATCAGTGTAGTTTTAGGCCAGGAAAGACCACAACCGATCAAATTTTCACACTTAGGCAGATCCTGGAAAAACCCAAGATGTCCAAACCGATACCCACCACCTATTAATCGATTTCAAAGCCGCATACGACAGCATTCATGGAGACGAACTATACAGAGCCATGTCTAGTTTTGGTATACCGCCCTGACTCGACCGTTTGTGTAGGACGACGATGGAGAATTCTCGCTGCTACATCAGGGTCGGAAACGACCTCACCGACACATTCGATACCAAAAAAGTATTTAGGCAAGGCGATGCGCTGTCATGTGACTTCATCAATGCAAAACTCACGAGCCAACACCAGAGGCACAATTTTCCAAAAATCGGTACCTACAACTACTAGCATACGCTGACGATATTGACATCATTGGTCGGACCCAACGTGATTTCATAGCCACGTTTCCTAGTATAGAAAAGGAAGCGGCAAAAATGGGTTTAGCAGTAAATGAGGCAAGACGAAGTATATGCTGTCAACACGAAAGGACACACAACATCGACGAATTGGACAGAACGTCACCATTGACAGATATAACTTTGAGGTAGTACAGGACTTTGTCTATCTCGGCTCCGCTATTAACTCTGACAACAACATCTCGTCAGAAATTAAACGAACAATTACTCTTGCCAACCGCTGTTTCTTCGGGCTAAGAAGGCAATTTAATAGTAAAGCCCTCACTCGAACTACTAAGGAGATCCTATATAAGACCATGATCATCCCAGTCCTGCTCTACGGCGCTGAAGCTGGGACCGTCTCAAAAGCGGATGAAGAAACTCTTGGTTGATCGAAAAATCTTCGGTCCTGGTTGCGTTAACGGGCTATGGAGACGAAGACTCAACCAAGAACTATACGAGCTGTACAGCGACATGCCCCTCGTCAAAAAAATCCGCATTGGATGTTTAAGCTGGCGAGGACATGTAGAACGAATGGACACCAATACTCGCAGTCTTTTATTCCCAACCAGACGTCGGAAGATAGATTCGATCAAAAAGTTCAAATTATTTGAACTGTAGATTCTCGTCGCTCACATCGCTGAGAGTCGCTAGCGATACGCGTAGCCACGCAGCCTTACGTTTTAATGTATGTACATACTCAGAGACCAAGGTACGTCAGCATACCACGGAGCCACTCACACGTTCTCAACGGTTGAATCATACATCAGAAAAAGTACGACGTACACACTAACACACATACAACAAGAGTTGAATTAAAACATATCTTCCGCGTACTTCTACGAACAGAACCATTTAAAAGTGTGGAAGTGCAATATCAAAACATACGAATAACGAATTCGATGAGAGTAACGAAACACGTGAAAGTAATAGAACTTAGGTGACAGTAACGACTCTGTACTTCGAGTCGTATCGAATATCCGTTGATCAGTAACAAATACAAACCGTTCTGGTAAAGCTCAAGTCAGCATGCGATAAGTATCGGGTACGATTCCCAACCGAAGCAACACCTAAATGATGTTTCACTGGCCCTCCTCTAGTGATGATCTGACAAATCATCTGAGTAGAGTATCAATTGTCAAGAAAAACTTATCTCAAATTCGCTGTTTGGAGTCGGCATTAAACAGGACTAGAAGTACACACGCACACATGAATAGTTGTAAGAAAGCTCGACACTGGGTACTAAAGAGTCTGTTGCGCCAAAAATTTGTTTTGAATTGAATTTTTCTTTATCATGCGAGTTTCAACTATTTGCCGATTTAAGGAAACATTTTAATTGCGAAATTGAAACAACCCGCATAATCGCACGTATGCTGTATTGTATGCGGGATGTGACTTCACCCCTTTTCCGCGTTTTATGAAACGCATTAATTGACGAAAGACAGAGAGTGAAAATAAACAATGCATCTCATGCAACAACAAATAGAATGATATAACTGATTTTTCAATAGGGGCATAACAATGGGACTTCCAATGTTATAACGCCAGTTTAGATTTCTGTCATCGAATCGATCAATGTTTGAAAACAACTAAAAATGTTCAACAAAATTCTACGTACTGGTAGGTACTTAAAGTGCCCTTACAGGATGCTAATAATGATAACGCGTTAAAATGATCCAAATTAGTCGCTTCTACACCGTTCATAGGAATAGGGAACGTGTGAACCCCCTTTGGGTTAGGGGTCAGAATATATCCGAAGTAAGGCATGCCTGTCGTAGAAGGCGACTAAAATCCACTCCCCGTATACCGAGTGTAAACAGTATACAAAAACGAAAATGCAATGAGTAAAACAAACAAATTTAATACCCCAGGTGGCAATTCAGTATCACTGGAAAATCCATCCTCTACCGAGGTCGGCTCTACGGATTCTGGGGAAAGCCAATTATTGCAATTATGTAACCCTTTCGAGAAAAGCTAAGGGTAACGAGGTCACCTACATCTAGATCTCAAAAATATATATATGTGTCTCAAGGAGCTCGACAACACCACAAGTATCAGCCCACGAAAAGCGCGATTCAATGAAAAATAAGAGCCTTTAGGACGAAAACGACGTTCTTCGAACAAGGCTTAACAATGTCGAACTGCTCTGCGAAGAGCTTCGTAAAGAAATTCTCCATCTTAAGACAAGTTCTGCCTGAAAAATTATATAAAATCCTCGTGTCGTATCTTGAGCATAGACTCTTCCGTATGAAAATTTGAAACGAATATTCGGATTTCAAAGAAATATTGGCAGGAGTACCCCAAGGAAGCGTCCTTGGACCACTCTTGTACCTCCAATTTACACGTGATATCACACAAACTGACGATACAGTTATACTAGCAGTTGAAATTACAAAACGCTCTTAACGCTGGCGGATTGGATTCAACGAGAGCAAATCGATTCATGTAGATTTTTCGTATAAACGGACAAACAATTTGCCAATATTTCTCAATACGGTTCGAGTCCCTTTTGCAAATGAAGAGAAATATCTCGGAATGACACTCGATGCAAAATTAAAATGGAAGTCGCATTTAAAAAAGAAATGCAAAGAACTTAAAAATAAATACAGAGAACTGAACTGGTTAATCGGAAAAGATTCAAAGATTAACCTTGATAACAAGTTGCTATTACACAAGCAAGTGCTAAAGCCGGTCTGGACATATGGTATACAACTATGGGGTTGTACCAGTGAAACAAATCTAAACATTTTACAAACTTTTGAAAACAAAATTTTAAGATCATTCTTCAATGCGCCGTGGTATATAAGGAATGAAGATCTACGCAGAGATCTGGGTATTCCCGCGGTTAAAGATGAAACGGAAAATGTTGCACGCAAACATAAAAAAACGTTTATTGCGACACGTTAACACAACGGTCCTCCAAATTCTTGACGAAACAAATTTATTGCGGCGTCTTCAAAGAACTAAGCCCTTTGATTTTGCCCGATAATAACAAACCGCGCTATAAATTGCGGAAAAAGCAGTAACTCTCACAGGAAAGTTTCCTGCCAAACATTCATTACTCGTGATAAAAAAAATGCTAGATAAGTCGCATACTTAGTTGCAATACAAATACAAAAAGGGTGTTGGTTTAGTTAGGGTTAAAGTCCCAAACATCTTTGGGCACGTGCTCATCGTGTGTTTTGAGATTTGCACCAGCCCACGGAAAAAAAAGTTTACATTGTGAGAAATTTTGCGTAAAAACCTTGAGCTACACCATAACAAGATAAACAGAAGAACTAAAGCCTCTAATTATCCTCAACGATGAACTTATTTTCGGCTTAACGGCAGTAAGCAAATAGGTCTACTGATCAACAACAAAACCCACACGTGTTTCAAGAGATTTCGTTACGTACATAAAAGGCTACCGTGTGGTGTGGATTTTATGCAGATGATATATTTTCGTCGATTAAAATGGTCGCCCTATTCCGGACAATGGATATCGCTATCGTAAATTGTTGGATATTCGGTGACAATGGTTTTTTTTTAAGATGCCGCACGAATGTTAATTGAACTTATTAGGTTAGGAAACCGTGTACTCTAGAGAAATTGTCCGTTGGAATGGGCACCTAGCTCATGATATTTATTGCCGTTTATCGTCGGCTTGATAAGAAAACCTCGTAACTTCAAAATTTGAAATATTACAGGACGAACGAACGTTTCTTACCAAGCCAAGTTTTTTTTTTTGGTTAATCGCAGGTTTTTGGACAAAAATCATTTTTTTTAAATACGACTACGTATATTTATTTTACTTGAGATACGAGTTTTTTTTGTCAATCTACCCTTTTTCATACCACTTTTATACCTTCGGATAGTGGAGATACAAGTCTTGATTATTTTAAGCAGGATTTACGAGGTTTCCCTTTTCAGTAATTTGTCCAGGTTTACGAGGTTTGCTCAGGAGCTTTGACCACATTGGGGTTACGAGATATAAACAAAAGTATTTTTATGAGATTTAAAGTTATTAGGGAGATACAAGGTTTTGAATAACAGTACGCCTGTCGAGTTTCTACAAGATAGCATAAACAAATAATTTTTGCTATTGCTTTGTATGTATTCTGTAAATCTAATCCCATCCCATAAAGAACACCCCAATGCATGTAACAAAAAATAATTCAAAACTGGACAAGACTTCGTCACGAACAATGACCGATGTCCTAACTACAAGTAAAAGCATTTTAAAATCTTGTACATCAGTATTAACAAAAAATACTGATGTACAAGATTACTAGCAACAGTTAATATATCATGAAGTAGTACCTCCAATATAACGGTACTCATTCGTTTTGCTGCAATTAAAGATCCCGTGATTGATACTAAATCTTCCTAATCATTCACTTCAAATGTTAGAAATAAAAAAAATAAAGAAACGCAATCCTCTGACCTGCAGTTGTACGTTCTCATCCAGCCACTTCTTTGCTCCCTGAAAGTTAAGATTTGCTCCAGATTCCGACAGCAAGAACATCAAACGGAATTTCGGTGCTGCATTAACGGTATTATGAAGCTTACTAAACAAATCGGCAAGTGTCAACAGGACAGCTGTGTCAGCATTTAAAGGATATTCCTGGAACATAAAATTCAATAAACAAACTCGGAACCAGCGACTATCTGCATCTTACATTGTAAAGTCCAAATGTGTTCAAGTGCGATGTAAGTATAATCAATGGCAACTTATTATTTACTTCAACTTCAGCTGCTTTCAGGTTCTTCATTGGGGCAAGTTCACCCTGAATGATGGGGATTTTACTCACTTTGCTGGGAGCATGACTAGCGCCGGTTACAACAATCTGATAGCCATTCGCCGATATCATATTGAGAATTTCCGATACTGCCGAACTGCGTTCAACTTTTCCACCCGATGTTTGCTGAGCAGCTTTAGCGGCATCACTCGCCTTTGTGATGTCAGCAATTACCTGATCTAAGTCTTCATTGTAGGTAGAAAAATACACAGGTATCGGTGAAACTTGAGCCAACATTGCTTGCTCCAGCAAGTAGAAGTGCTATTTTTTCGGGTAAAGATATATTTGTTAGATGCCAAATGGGAGTATACGAAATGAATTACCTCTTTATCTTCAGTGGAAAGAGCGGCGATGTTATTGGGCAATAGAATCACTAATCCACCGGCTTTCTGGCGGATTTCTCGGAACTGGTCTATTGTCATGTCTTGAAATCTACAAGTAAATTTTTATCATATAATAACCAATAGTACTCAAAGATTTTTTCACTTACTTTGCCACAACACAGTGTCGAGATGTACTCCATGAATACAAAGATTTAGCTTCTAGAGTTAATGCAGATGCACGGCACCCTAACCAAAAAAAAAATGCACTCATTAATTGAAGTCTCATTTTACACATGGGTTTATCTCGTTTATCTATACAATCATGGATATCTTATCTTTAAATTAACCTAATCATGATAAATCAAAAAAAAACTAATAAACTGAGACGCAGCTCTTACAATTAGTTTTACTTTCATTTATTGTTTAATTAAATTAATGAGTTATCATTGTTAAATTACCATAGGCGACACCATTAACATCGAATTGGGACATCCGTTGGACGGTGAATTCACTTGAAGCCAAGACTGGGTTCGATGAGCAAATGATTAAAATCGGTAGGGTAATGAGAAGATAGTATGGAAGACCACCACGGAATATATCCGCAAAATTATCAGCATCTTCAAACATTTTCAATTGAGGTAATTATAAAAGTGAACTTATTTCAGAAAGTAATGAAAAAAAATTCAAGAAAAATAATTTTGTGGGAACTTTTCGGCACGACTGGGAGAAAATTTTGGTGGCCGAAAAATTGACATTTCCAAATTGCCTGACGTAGGAATCGCGAAATTTGACGAAATTGATAAGTACAACGTTTGACGAAGAAAAAGTGATACCAAGTCTACAAATGAAATATTATCTTGAAGTCCAAGACACATGTGTAGACTTCCTTGCTTCACTTACGGATCCCTTCGGGCGGAAATTTTCTGTGATATACTGAGATAGCATTTTCTTGGATTCATCTCCTTACCAATTCTGCTCAAATATGGCAAAAATGACACTTTTTCAATAACTTCATTTGTCTGCAACGTAACTAAACTGTAGTAGACGTAGTGGTATCTGTCAAAATGTTTTATATATTTTGCACCGAAATAATTTTAAATGCTGTTAATATTCTGAACTAATTTGTAATTTGTGAGCAAAATAAAAATGAACGATTAAATTAAAATTAATTGAAAAAAACGTATGCCAAACTTAGCGAGAGAAAGGAAACTCCATTGGAGCAATGTTCGGTTTATCTTTGTTGGAAAGTTGGAAAATGAAAAATAGGAGCGCTCTGCGATGAATGCGCTATCAATTATCGTTCTTAAGAACACAAAAACATCTAGGCTTCGCTCACATAGTTAAATCCTCAAATTACAACAAAAATGGGAAATATGTAGGCTGAGATATTGGTTTACAAATTTCTTATTTTGATTTGAATTCGAGATAATTTTTTTCTATGATATACAGCCTGGTTTCTTTGCAGTAGTGTAGGATCTACATTTAAATACTACTCGCAGGCTTTTTGATTCTGGATGAATCTAATTCCAAGCTATGGACATGGATATGCCATTAAAATGTGAAATTTAACGTTTTATATGTAGGAAGCACACGTAAAAAATGTGGGTAGTAAATGAAACAAATCAGGAATGTAGTTTATCCGCGTAGTTAATCGAGTAGATTACCTCACGTAAACTACTCTGCCATCTCTGATTCTGCTAAGAGAGTAAAGCTTATTATTTAAGATATATCATGTGGGGAAAAAGTTCCCTTCTACTGATATTGAGGCAGCGGGCGAAAATCTGTGATTTATCCGTGAGTGGAACATCCCTTTGTAGTTCTGCAAGATGGCATATATATAAGCATTTTATATAAAAATAAATATAAGCATTTTCCATTGCGATATATGAGAAGATAGGAAATATAGGTCAGAAAAACTTTTCTTTTCACTAAAAATATAAGTGCGTGCAAAAGTCTGGTCAGAATGACTGATGCCGAATGTTCGGCGTGGTGTCCTCAGGTCAAACCATATGAGTCAGCTTCTTTATGTTGGTAGTTGTCCCTTGGGTTAGCAACTCAATCACGAAAAATATGGCTAAGAAGAAACCAAGAACATCAGTAAAATGGTTTTACTCTTGCCGACCATACTTTACTTGTTTTACTTAACAGGCTCTCGAAACGTTGGGAACAGCATTCCATCCTCGTCGATCCTAGACACGCTGCTTCCAGTTATTATTATTTTCAAAGCTCTTAACGTCTTATAAACCGAAAGTTCGGTCCTTCTTGCCGCTCATAAAGTTTACTATTGCATATTCTCCTCCAATCGTTTTCCTCACAAATAAGATCAACATTTTACAAAAACAATTTCTCTCGAATATGCCTAATATTTGCTCCACTTTCCGGCGTACTCAGCACCGTAAAGTATATTTAGTAGGATAAGAGACTTGTAGTGTAAACATTGGAGTTGGGTTAAGAGTTGTGGTCCCATTTATTTCGCTAAACCGAAATAGAATCGTTTTCCTAAGGATATAGTCGTTGTCGTACCTTCGTCAATTGCTGACGTTGACTCCGAGATAGAAATGAATCTCTTCATCACTGTATAGAGCTCTAGGCGATGGATATGCTATCAAACGCGGCCTTAATACTACGTTCTCACGGAGCAAAAATCTCATTTCGGCATTAATTTTGCAAATACTTTTAAATTTCCCACAAAACAATATCAAATAACAGTAATGTGATAATACCATCAAATTTGTGAAATGTGGTTTCTATTATGACAAAAAAAGAGGTCAAACAAACCCTTTTTTCATTGAATTAGAACAGCTATAATGTCAAATTGGAATTCAGATGACAAAAAAAGGAGGAGCTATTGTAAAAATGTAAAAAGTTTGTTTTTTTTCCGATTCTGCTATTTAAACAAGAATTTATAGTACATAAATTGCTCTATATTTGCGGCTTTTATTTCGTTCAGAACCTCCTCGAAGTATTCCAATATAATGTCAGAGTGGATAACATATGAAAATAGGAACCGAAGTCTTGCATATTCCGCTTCATCTGTTTTTCCCGACAAATATTTTAGTTGATATTATTTGCCATAAAATGAGCCTTTTTTCAGCAACACGAGAACATATTAAGTTATTTAAATACATTTTTAAGGGTTTGGAATTATTGTATTTTACGTGGACATTTTTTGTTTGCTTACTGTATAAATGTTAACTAAAAACTGTCACAAGGAATTCGGAAATATAGCAAGTTGTCAAACGTAATTCGAAAACTTATTGTGAACACCTTTTTTGTGAATTTGGAAATATGCTCATTTTATCTCCAGCGTGAGAACGTAGTATAAAGTTGATGAAAAGATTATGTGTCTCGACTTGAAATTCGTCTTTGCCAGGATTTGGCTTAGTGTGTAGATTTGCTTTATGTTCGATCTGTCGGCTTTGAAGCCAAAGTTTGTTGCAGATAACAGCTGCAGATGTAAACTTACACAATACATTGGATATTTTATCACGAATATATGCAATGCGGTAGTTCGTGCATCCAGTCATCGACCATGCTCTACCCATCCAGACTTCGTTGATGGTTTGGTGCAGGTTTTCTATCCCTTCCTTACTTGATCTCTGGTTTGGTGCATGCACACTTCTACGACAACACCTCTGAATATGATGAGTGCTGCTGACAATACATTCAAATTCAGAACCTTCTCACTGTGACTAGAATGCCTCTATTAGAGCCTCGTAGAGCCTGTGTTCCTACTTTGAAGCCAGATGCCAATTTTTTGACTTTTTTGCAGAATTCAATTATCCTGACCTCATTATTCTTATGCATGATATTCGTCTCAGGCTCTGTTAAGTCTTTTGCAGAGTTCAAGTAAGAGTCAGCAAGAATCCTTACATTATCGCTGTTCTTGTCTATATTAAAAACCAACTACTTTTTTTCACAAAAAGTGGCATCACTCCCGTACATCAACGTTACGTGAAATGCAATACGAATGTCATCGCGAGGGATGACTCAAATAACGTCACCAAAAAGCAATGGCTGCCGGTTTTGATCCAATTGGACGGGACGTAGCTCTGTGTCTTTTTTTCATTTTTACTAATATCCCAAACACTAAAAACAACTTGATATAATATGATGCAAAGCTCGACAAATAAATAACAATTCGATGTAAAAATTGGGAAGGGTCACTCAAGTCTATGTCAGATTTTTAAATAACAAAACTAAAAAAAAAATGGCTCAAGTGAAAGAACTATACATGGGAGAGAACCTCAGTGATTTG
Source organism: Rhingia rostrata (assembly GCA_949824845.1). Taxonomy (NCBI): domain Eukaryota; kingdom Metazoa; phylum Arthropoda; class Insecta; order Diptera; family Syrphidae; genus Rhingia; species Rhingia rostrata. The sequence goes on along the minus strand of OX463756.1, from coordinate 114,628,216 downwards.
GAAAAGTATTATAATCTTCCTGATTATAGCTGCAAAAAACTCACAATGTATGTCAACAAATCTATTATTATAATTCTATCAGTCACGGTTTCTATTTTGTTTGTTTGTTGTTTTTTTTTTAAGGCTTCTGTCGAGTGCACGCAAACTGTTTCAAATGGCCGAGCGATCGCATTTAGACGGCGACGAGGAGCAGAGTTACATCCTATACATGAAATATTTTAACCTTATAGATTGCATTCAAAAAACTCCCGACTATAAGGAGCATAAAAAGCAAATTCGTCAAAGTCTTGGAGGCAATGGTGACTTAAATATAACAATGGACAAAGTAGGTACTCTGAACAGATCACTTCAGAAGCGTTACCAGCGTCTGGCAGATAAAAAGAAGGCAGCTGAAATTAACAATAGACATGGTAATAATCATAGCAGGCATATAAAGTCCTATGACCAAAACAGTGATGATTCAGATGATTCTGTAACTGATGTAGCAAGTTACTCGTTGATGTCCTGTGAGGAACTCTACCAAAGAATACGAACTTCATCGAGTTTGCTGATTATGGATTGTAGATCAAAGACCGATTTTCAAAATTCACATTTGCATTATTCATGGTGCCTGAATGTTCCAGAGGAGTTTATTCAAACAGGGTTAGTTGATTTTCACTTAACAATTTACATTAAACTTGAAAATATTTTACCTCCAACAGGATGTCGGCTGGGAAAGTCCAAGATAGATTGGAGAATCACGCGAAACCCCTCTGGGCATCACGATCTGTCAAAGACCAGGTTGTTTTAATGGATTGGAAGAGTTATGAAACGAATCCTCCTCCAAATGCACCGATTTCCATTCTAAAGGGAATTTTACAAAATGTACGTTTGTCGTTCTTACCTATGCATTAATTAAATAAAACCATCTCTTGATTTTAGTGGGATCCGGATGTTGTCTACAAGTCACCGATCAAAATCCTTAAAAACGGCTACGAATATTTTATCCTTATGTATCCAACCCTGTGCACCAATCCAAGTGTACAAGCTCCGTATGCGAAAGAAAAAGAAGCAGATATTGAGGAAATTGAATATCCAACAATCTATGACATTACTATGAAAGAGGACGAAACGGAAGGGGTTCTTTCTGTTCAACGACCAAGTGTGGATCGTGCTAGTAAGATGGCTGCCCTCAAAACTTATGGCGAACGTCAAAAGCCGGTTGTTGACATCCTTAAGGAGCAGGAACTCCTCTCAGAGAAGGCCGTCGATAATGGCAAACAGTTGCTACAAGCCGAACATGAATGGCAAACAGTTACTGACCAGACATCAAAAGTCGAACAGGAAGACGAGAAAAATGCGCTGTTAAAGAAGCAACAGGAGCTGTACTACAACATACTGCAAATGGAATACACTCAAAAGGATTTAGTTAGTAGATAATATAATCATTTACATGCGGAGGATTAAAAAAATACTCTTTTAAAGATTTTAGATAACAATCGTCTTAGACAGGAACTAGAAGAATCGAAACGACGCGACAAGGAACAAGTTTTGGAGATTAAATCCCCAAAAGAAGTCCAAACAATTGAAGAGACAACTAAAAAAATTGAAAACAAAATCCAGGAACAACAGTTGCTTCAGGAGCAACGTGAAAGAGACAAGCAACTGAGGTTGGAAAAACAACTTGCCATTGCTAGAGATCAAAAAAGACACATGAAACCACCAACATATGACGACGATGAGATGTCTAAACCGAAAATTCCACAATTCGATAGATCGATTAAACCAGCTGTGAGGACCATAGAACGGGTGCGAGATTTTTCACCCACGCCTGGGACTGTGGTAAGTTGGATATTTCACGAATATTATCATTCAATGGTTGATTTGTAGGCTACAGTTCCTTTTAGACAAAAATTCTTAAACGTAATGATATTAGAATGACATCAGAAAATTAAAGTTTTCGAGATGCTGCCGCTAAGGTCATGCACTGAGCGAAAGAGCGGCGAAAGCAAATTAAACATATGAATTTGTATGGTTATGGCCACGCACTCACTGAGCAGAAGCAATGTTTTTGAGCGGCTGAGCGATGTCGATAAGGGCATAGGCAGTTGTACAAGGAAATGCCACAATACAAACTGATCACCCCCTTAATAGAGACTGAATCTTTGAATATCAAGTAAAGTTCTGATTAAACAAGTTATTCAACACTTACTTACTTAAGAGACGCTAAAGTCGGTAATGAACCTGGGCGTCAACCAACATACCTATCCAATTAGCCCGGTCCTTAGCTAACTGCCTCCAATTGCGAACTCCAAGTTGGTTGAGGTCGGTTTCTAATTGTGCGCACCACTTAAGACGAGGTCTTCCTCTACTGCGTTCGACGTGTGGCTGGGAATCGAAGAATCTGCGAGCCTGAGCATCGGTGTCCATTCATTCTACATGGCCTAGCCATCTTAAACGTACATTTTGACCAGGGAAATGTCGATTTACAGCTTGTATAGTTCTTGGTTGAATCTTCGTCTCGAAAGCCCGTCAACCCAACGAGACCGAAGATTTTTCGAAGATTTTTTCTCTCGAATCCATGCTTCAGTGCGGTAGAGCAGGACTGGAATGATCAGGGTCTTACATAGGATCTCCTTAATAGTTCGGGTGAGGGCTTTACAACTGAATTGTCTTCTTTGCCCAAAGAAATAGCGGCTGGTAAGAGTAATTCTTCGTTTAATTTCTGACGAGATGTTGTTGTCAGAGTTAATAGCGGAGCCGAGATAAACAAAGTCCCTTACTACCTCAAAGTTATACCTGTCAATGGTGACGTTCTGTCCAATTCGTCGATGTTGTGTGTCGTTTCGTGTTGACAGCATATACTTCGTCTTGCCCTCATTTACTGCTAAACCCATTTTTGCCGCTTCCTTCTCTATAATAGCAAACGTGGCTATGACATCACGTTAGATCCAATGATGTCAATATAGTCGGCGTATGCTAGTAGTAGCACCGATTTTTGGAACATTGTGCCTCTACATCACTCGCAAGTAATCTACACTAGGGCCACTAAGAGCAATGATGAGAAAACTTAATTCGCCCCGAAAAGACTTTCTAGAAAGTAACATTTATACGTTTTAGGGAGTATAAAACTCGTCAAAGTTTTTTTCATCATGCTGCAGCTCCTAGTTGTAATAGCACCAGGTTAAATAATTTCAATGAAGGTCAATCTATATGCGCTCCTGTATTCAGATTTGGTATACAACAAATTGAGGAAACCCACGCTCATGAGCTGCTGGTTTATAAGCGACTACAGTTCGGTATTTGCTCTGCGCTTCTTCTGATTTTATTTGCCTTGTTATTTCTATTCTCATCATCTTGATTTGCACGTTTTTAACGAACCAGTCGACGTTCGACTAATGTTTCTCTGAACTCTAGCGAGGTATCTGTCGGAGCGGAAAATTCTCGGTTTTTGTACGATTCGGAGGATTTTAGCTTCGAGGTATTCTTCCGAAACGCATCTCGGCGAATTGTGTTGAAGTGCGTTCAGGTGCATTTTTCGTGCGATTTTTGACAGCTAAGTGCAACTCTCTTTCCGATTTCCTCCGACACTAATTCCTCTCGGAAACTATTGACGAGTTGTAGTCAAGTGATTTTTGTTTCGATGACACATACCTCGAATGAAATTTTAACCTACTATCTGCCCCAGCGATGTATCCGTCGCATCGCTAGGGCAGGTAGTGTCCAAACAGAAGTAGGTATTTTCGATAGCCACTGCAGGCGGACAAAAATTGCTTAAGATGGTAGTTGCAGTTGCTATAAAGTCGATTGAATCGGAAACATAGAGCTTCCATTTTCTCATTGATCTTCTAGAGTAATCTTGACTTTTGTTGCTTCTTCTGTTTAGTTTATTTATTTCCCTTGATAGCCATTTCTTAAATTTAATTTTCTGTAAGCGATCATGAAAATCTCGTTCTCGAGGATATCAATGGTGATCATTCCGGTTATGACAAAAAAAAATTAGTCCGACATCGTTTGAAAACGTGTTATTGTACTTGGTGCACAGAGTCTGTCGACTGAAGAACACATTCTTTTCGTTTCATTCGTCGCTAATCCGAATATCAGTATCATTCTATGCTTCCATGGTCCTTACCATGTTTGGCAGTATTCGGCAAAGTGTTGCCTGCATTGTCGAGTAGTCCATTTGCGTTTTGAATGTAGGGTGCTTCATTTGATTCTGTTTCTCATTTTAAACTATTCAACTGATTCTTAAGCCAACAGAACAAAAGTGTCCTCACCGACTCATACAGGGCCTCAAACCGCGCTTCTCTCTTCATTTGTGTATACAGTGTTTAAAAAGTCACATTATTTTGGGATTTGCAACAGGCACCCTCCGCTTAGCAGTAAACGCACTGACAACGATGATATAAGTAGGCCTCTGTTTTATTGCCCTCTAGTTCTAATTGCAGCCATTGCTTCGTTGCCGAATGTCAGTTTCTCGCGAATATGTTTTGCCACAATGAATCCAATTATTTTCTCTCCATGTGGCAAAGGCACAGGACTCCATTGTACAGATATTCCATAGGGAAGGGTGTAGTACAGATCACTGAAAAACTCCCGCCAAGAATTTGTTGTAGTCTTTTGTTTCATACCTAAGAATCCTGCAATTATCTAATTACCAGCTTCCTCAGTCCTAACTTCCACGATATGCAAAAACATTTAAAGGATATTCGTAATGCCGTAAGAGTAAAAATATGTTAAATTAAAGGAAGTACATCGGGAGAGGGATGATTTAAGCTTGGGTTCTGATCATAATTTTCATCGACAAGTATGATCACAGTTATCTTAACTCACAGAAAGGCGTAATCAATCGTAAAACAATATTTGCTGCGCATTTGGCGAAGTACTACAATTGGCCATGTCCTACAATGCACCATCAAATAAACAATCACGATTGAACCCATTACCTCTGTTTCGAGAAACCCTCAACAACACTTACTATTTCACTAATCCAACAAGCAGTGTCAATGCAATTTCTCATTTTTATTTATAGAATAGACACATAGCTTAAAATATGTTCAAAGCTTGCCTAATTATCGATTATATATTTGTCCCACAATAACCGCAGCGAACTAAAAAAAAAACTTCGTCCATCCATATAATGCATACCATCACGTTAAAGAGATTTCAATTTGTATGCACGTGAGTTGTACCAACTTCGATGCAATTGCTTGTCAAACCCGACTGAACTTCAACAAAAGATACCCACCCGCTGAAGTATTATGCTATTTGATTTTATTTTATCCTCCTATGCAGAGACAATATTTAGTATCCTCGCTTTCCTTGAAAATAGTTTCACTTTCAGAACCTTCGCAGCTTTTACAATTGTTTTACAAACCACCTTTCTTCTACACACGTGACAAACCTATATTGAACTTGACTCCGAGTAGCACATTGCATGAACTTGAGTGTCTACCTTTACCATGGTAAACTTAATTAGTGAATTTCACCATCTTCGCTGTTCGTCGAATAGAATGCACATCCAATTAGGTCGCAACTTCCAAAGAATGAACAAGCTAAATTCCCGTTGCAATATTTACACTAGCCCGTCAAGATGATGATTGTCCTGGCTGGTGTTAAAATCCATTTTCCAACGTACAATTTTATTAGTCCTTTCAAAAAGGTGTGTCCTCTTATTCGTGTGTGTTAAATTATTCTTATTTATTTGTGTGTGTGTTTTATTCGCAGGGCCGCGGTCTAACTGGTCTCAAAAATCTCGGAAACACCTGCTACATGAACAGTATATTGCAGTGCCTAAGCAATACTCAGCCACTGACTGAATACTGTATAACAGATAAATACAAAAACAACATAAGTCGTGCTAACAAAACAAACGGTCAGGTTGTGGAAGAAGTCGCTGCCCTTATTAAAGTTCTCTGGAATGGGAATTATAAAAGTGTGGCCAGCAAGGATTTGCGAGTGGGTATTTATAATGTATGACAGGACACTTTTTGCAATCATTAAATTTTCTTTTCCTACACAAGTATGTTGTAGGACAGTATCAACAAATATTTCGTGGAATTGAACAGCAGGATTCCCATGAGTTCCTCACAATACTCATGGATTGGTTGCACTCAGATTTGCAGACTTTACAAGTGCACAAACCAGCTCGCGAAAATATGCCAGCCTCGGAACGGGCATGGCTCGAGTTCACGAAGGCACGCGAAAGCCTTATTCTGCGTTTATTTTACGGACAAATTAAAAGCACGGTCAAGTGTGTACACTGCAACAAGGAGAGTGCCACCTATGAATGTTTTTCGAATTTAAGTCTGGAATTACCGTCGAGTGCGAATATGTGCGCACTCAGTCAATGCATGGATATGTACTTTAATGGCGAAAGAATACACGGATGGATATGTCCAAATTGCAAACAACCACGAGAAGCGGTCAAAAAGTTGGACATATCAAAACTACCACCCATCTTAGTGGTACATTTTAAAAGGTATCTCGTTGAAGTTTATTCGATTTATTTTATCTTTTCTAAAAATTGTTCTTTTTATTGTAGATTCTATGCAGATCCCGATGGTATGGGTCATTCATACAAAAAGAAATTGAATTATGTTACATTCCCATTGGAGAATCTCGATATGACGCCATATATTGCCAAGTCAGAGTTACGGTCAATGTCACCGAAGACCTATCAATTGTATGGTGTGTCGAATCATTACGGTTCAATGGAGAGTGGCCATTATACGGCGTTTTGCAAAAGTGGGGTTTTTGGAAAGTGAGTGAACATACATGTAGTTAATTGATTTCATCGATTTGCGAATTTGAATAGCAAGCACACGAACAAAGTGCATGTAAACAAATTTAAAATTATGGTAATGAGGATTAAGTGAGGCTCAGTGCGCTGAGGTGCCGCGCATTTGAGTTCGATTTTCTAAGAAAACTTGCGATTATCTGCCTACAAATTCGAGTAGAATTAACTGTCAAGGTACGTTTATCTTAACTCGGGCGTTTGGATTCGACATACAACTATAGGTTCGACATACAAGAAGTACACATGCAAGATAATAGATTGTGAGAAAATAGCTGGGGATTGACTAGTATCGTTACAAGTTTTGTGCGCCAAGAATTTGTATGTTTTGTTTATATAAGAGCCCTTGCCATAAAATTTACAGAGAGCCCAATTCTAAATGAAAACTCCCCGGGATATTATTCCCGTTTCCCTTTACTCGTGTTCTAAATGAAAAATCTGGGGAGTATTATTCCCTTTATCCATCTGCGGTTTGCTTTCTTGATCGCATTCAGTTTGATCTGTAAATTACATGTAGCGATGGGAATACCTATCATGTCTAGTGGCGGTAGAATATCGAGGGTTGTGCCCTGTCTGCCAAACTCATCTTTTCTATTTTATCCCACATCTTCTTACAACCCTTTTCGATGAACACTCTCTGTTTCTTTTTTAATTTGTTTTCCATCTCCGTTGTAAAGATCGTGGATTTTATTTAATTATTTTGTGCCGCTATTATTAGCGTTAACTAACATTCGTAACAGCAATTACGACATCGCATAGTATTCGTATAGTGACTCTTCACCTTGTACCAGGCGATTACCTTTGGACGGCAAAAACGGTTAAATGTGAGGAGAACGAGACCAGTGGGGCGAGATTTGTCATCAGTTGTTGGTTTTTTTAATTTGAATACCAAAACATTTTAATAATAACAAAATAAAATCGAAACAAGAAAATGGTAAAGACATTGTAATTCAAAACTTATGTGTACGTTCTTAAAATTAGGTTCAGAAAACGTCTTCTATACTCATGAAACAAAAAGGCAGAACACTTTCGCACACCATTTTTTTCGTGGGACACAATAAGCTGTGCAGCTCATGCTAATTTTTAATTGAATACCTCTGCTACTCCTTGGGATCTCATTGCCTCGAGGATATTTATAAGCAGGGGGCGTATACTGTAATTTGAAGAATTCAAATTAGAGTGCAGCTTTACGGAAATCAAACATGAATTGGCAAAAGATTTCTTTGGATTAAGTTTCGCGTAATTCGGTTGTGGAATCATAGGCGGTACTTATTCCATCAACTTTTCTGAACAAAAATATGCTTCTTGAAGACAGAGGTTTTTTTCGTCACTAGATGAATTCACATTAAATTTGGGGTCAATTAAGGTTGGATCAATTTCGTAAGGCTTCTGGACATCAGTGCTAGTATTATTGGGCCTTTTCCTTTTGTTTTTATGTGGTTGAGATAACTCCATATCGAGAATGCTTAATTTATTGCTCGAAAGCATTGGTGGCCCAGGGGACATATTCGATAAATATGATGCAATACGTGAACAAAGGAGAAAAAAAAATCAAAATTGAAAGATAACAGATTTTATGGAACAAGCGGGAAAAAATCACTGTCCCAAGTAAAAGAAACTATCGAGAGCAACACAACAAGATACAGTCCGCTTGAAAGTCAGACGGTGACTACTTTCTATTATAATATTGCTTGCTTTCTTGGAATTTGGAGGGATCAAATTTTATCCACAAAATTCTTAACGGACGCCGGGATAACTTTGGACTTGTTGTCTGTGCCATACTCAGCAATAAATTAATACCGACATTACTTTCGTAATACTGATGGAACTGATGTGCTTCTTATGTTCCTTGGAGAACTTAATGAGTTTAGAATAAAGAGGAATCATTCTCTGCTGACCCTAAACTTTTGCAAAAAAGTTAAGTAACAAAATTAATTTTACAATTTTTCCATGTTTTTTTTATGTATTTTGAACAATAACTCATTTTCACGTTTAATCTATGAAACACCTCTATCGAATTTTAGTATGAGTTCCTTCTTCATCCTCAATTCTCGACTCAATGAATATCATTTTTCATTTGAGCTTGGAAAATGATTTACGAATTTAAAATTTAAAAATACCCATTTGAAACTTTATATAACAGTTCACAATGACATTTTTAAGTACAAATCACAATCAATCTCGTTTCAAGTAGAGTGCTTCAAAGAAACATTTGTTTCGAGTTGCAGGTCGATCAACAATCTTCGATTGTATGAAGTTACGTGCTGGCATCCCAGATTCTGGACAGGATAAATTTTTTCTTGACTGAATTATGTCAAATGCTGTCAAAGTGATTGCGCATGTAAACCGAGAGTGTGTGGTGCTAACTGTATGGTTGTGCATGCGCCATGAGTGATTTCAGAACATTTATATATTTTCTTGTTTGCGCAGCAAGAATGTGTGGTGTTTGTGCGAAACTATGTAGTTACGGGGAAAAAATTTATCGCAGAGTAGATTTTTAGATTATTAATGATGAGCAGCATCGGTCAGCGATAAACACACGAATGATAACTGCGCAATTTGTATCAATAGTGTATGGAGGAAGCAAGATCCCGCAAGCATGCATGTGTGGTATATTGACGCTAAAAGTTTCGGGGTAACGTAGGAAAACGATTGAAATGAATCGTTGAGAAATTAACTAAAACATTAACGAAAAGCAAAAAACTATCCGCCAATAAATTTGTTTCTTGTTCTATTCGGAATAAAAAAAATAACCTAACACTATCAATAATTCATTGCGAAATTATGGTCAAAATGTTTTGTTTTCAATTCATTACAGATGGTTTAAATTCGATGATCAGGTTGTATCTCCCATAGACACATCGGATGTGGTATCAAGTGCTGGATATATTCTTTTTTACACGTGGTTGCCGCAAACTCCGCCGCCCGAGATTACCAATTAGCGAATGTTTTCCGAAATATTTTTAAGAATTTTTGTTTTGTTTTCCTACACTTATAGTCAAATGTTAAAGAGAGATCACTTGAGTTTTATTACATTATATTGTTTTTTTTTGTTATTCTCATGAGTTGTGTAATTATGAACGTTTTTTTTATAATTACCTTAAACAGATTAAGCTTTGGTTGCAGCTGTACATATTTTAAGTTTAAAAGCAACCAAAGTTACAATTTAAACACATGTTTATTCATGAAATTCAATTAAATTATAATATTTTTCTACATTGCATGTTTTGTTGAACGATTCTTTAAGAATTGTGCAAGACATTGGAAGCCCAACACATTCTCACCAAATTGAATTACATCAAGAAAATGTATTAAACTACTAACTCCATGTGCATTATTTAATTTAAAAATAAAAGAGATGTTTATTTTTTATATCGCTTAATGAATAGAAAATGTTTATATAAACACGTTTATATCTGTAATATTACTTCGAACAAAACAATAAAAAGAAGAGCTACTGAGGTTATATTTAATTTTTCACACCTTTTTGGTAAGGAAGTTTTGATCAAAAACTATAATTTCGAAAAATCAGCAGTCGAACAGCATCAAATAATTCACGCAGTTAAAATCGAAGACATGAGAAGGCTACAATCCGTTGTGCAGATCGTTGCAGATGCATTTTTAAAGTTAGAGATCCCTAAAAAGTGGACGTGGCTAAAACGTTATAGGGATTAAATAAAATAACGTTGTCACAGCACATTATGCAAAAAAATTAATTGTTCGACAAAAAAAAAATATTTTCCTTGCTTATGCCTTGGGGTAGGGAATACAAACGTTTTTTTTGTATGAAAACGACTACAAAAAATTTGCGTTTTGCACCGAAAGTTTTTTTTTAATTTTATAAAAATTTTGGGAAACATCAGTGGCGTGATGGTTATTGTGATGAACTACCGCGCAGTAGTTATGGGTTCGATTCACAGCCGTAGCAACACCTAAAATAATTTTCCACTGGCCCTCCTCTTGTAATGATCTGAGAAATCATCCGAGTACTATCAATTTTCAAGAAAAGCTTAGCTCGTATTCACCCATCGGAGTCGCAAGATGTACACACGCATACATGGTAGGTTGTGAGAAAGCTCGGCCCTTGGTACTAACGAGCTTGTTGTGCCAAAATTTCGTTTTTTTTTTTGTAAATTTATTGTCCGGACACTTTCCAAAATGTTTAACCGTTTGACAAAAAATAGCGTTTTCTTAAAAAGTTGGCGTGGAAGTGGGTGGTTGGGTGTTGTAAAACGAGGGTAGACTCTGATTGGCTTTACCTTATTTAATGCCCGGTGGTTGTAACTTTGACTACACATCAAATGTGAATATTTTTAACCTCCAAGAAATAACCATCGGGTACTGGTCTCATTCAACCGGATTTGACTAAACGATAAGCGCGAGTGTTGATAACACGACGAAAAACAGAAACACTGTAAACAGCCAGGTTAGAATGGCACGGAATGAATACCCTGCCTGCTGTCCCAGGCGAACCTTGACAAGCTGCTTCGACATATTCGGACAACAGATTGTCTAGGAATTTCAAGGGTTAGTCAGGCCACTTGCACAGATATGGTGGCGGATGAACCGAAAGGCCAACGGCAGCGCTCAATCCCGTAGTGGATACTGATGGCCCCGTGTCCTAGGGGTATCTGATAAATTGGAACTCTCCCTCCAGTTTGGAGGTTGTGCTTTCGGTTAACTACCCAACCATGAAAAAAAAACTTTGTTACGAAACAACCCATAGCCTCAGAAAGGACTGATTTTATTGTTGACGATCCTACTAATCGAAAAAAAGGACAACGAAGTTAGCATCTACACCAGGAATGTGAGAACATAAAACAGGAGAGCCAACAAGTAGCGGAAGCCCTAAACTGCTACAAAGCAGATATTACTGCCATCCAAGAAATACGATGGGATGGGCCGGCAAAAAGAGGATGAAAAACTGTGACATCTACTACGGACCATGTTATAGTGAGCAGAAACAGCGACTATTCGGATGCGGATTTGTTGTAAGTGCCAGACTTAGGCAAGAAGTCTTATGTTTCCAAGACATTAGCGAGCGCATTGTAACAATCCGCATCAAGGCAAAATTCGAAAACACAAGCCTTATATGCGCTCACGCCCCAACGGAGGAAAAAGATGATGTAGCTAAGGATTGCTTCTACGAGCATCTTGACAAAACCTATGAGCGACTACCGAAGTACGATGTTAAAATTGTGCTGGGAGATTTTAACGCAAAGGTAGGAAGAGAAGACACCTTTAGCAGTATTGTCGGAAAACAGCCATAGTCTGGTAACGGACTCCAACTGACTTGCTACAGAACACTATAGCCAGCACATAGTATCCTCACCTCGATATCCATAAGGGGATGTGGCGGTCTACAGATCAACAACGGTCAACCAAATTGATCGAATTGCGATAGACAAAAGGCACGCGAGCAGTATTTTGGATGTCCGAACATTCCGAGGAGATAACATCGATTCGGACCACTACCTTGTTGCACCCATGGTAAGAATTCAGATATCCAACACGCCGCAACAATCGAGAACTACTGTGAAAAACTTTAATGTCGAAAGACTGCAATCGCAAGAGACCGCCAGGACCTTCGCGCAACACGTATCCCTATAAATCTCGATTAACACCATACCACCAGTATATTATGCCCACCAGCAAGAAATCATTGGTTTGATGAGGAATGCCGACAGATGCTCGCAGCCAAGAACGAGGGCTACAAGGCTAAGCTGAGCTCTATAGGCAGAGAAGAAGACAAGAACACCGGCTTTTCAGAAAGAAGAGCAAGAATAGTGCGCGATGGAGGATAGTTTTATCAAAGTGTAAAACGTCAAAGCCAACGATACAGGGCTCAAACAGAAGCCTGTAGAGATGAAAAAGGAAATATCGTAGTTGAGACACAGTCGATGCTGAGGATATGGAAGAACCACTTCTACAGGCTGTTAAACGGCGATGACGAACAACATTCCGCTGTCAGGTAGAACGAGTCAATCAATATTGGCAACAACAGCGAAAACTGCGCACCACCCGACCTGAACGAGCGATGATAGCAACATATAGCTTATAGGAAATGACGGGATTTCCGCTGAGCTTTATAGAGCCGGCGGAGGTACTTTGGTAAGTAACATCTACCAACTCAATATCCAAATCTGTCCCGATGAAAGTAAGCCTGAAAAATAAAAGCTCAGCGTCCACAAAAATGGAGACCCTCTGAACTGCGCTTTCTAAAAAGACATAAGTCTCCTCAACATCGCCTATCTGCCGTAATATGTGAACGCCTAACACCGTTTACCAACAATCTGATCGGCCCTTATCAGTGTGGTTTTAGGCCAGGAAAGTCCACAACCGATCAAATTTTCACACTCCGGCAGATCCTGGAAAAACCCCAAGAAGTCCAAATCTATATTCACCACCTATTCATAGATTTCAAAGCCGTATGACCGCATTTGTAGAGACGAACTATACAGAGACATGTCTAGTTGTGGTATACCGACCAAACTCGTCCGTTTGTGTAGGATGACGATGAGAATTTTCGCTGCTCCATTAGGATCGGAAACGACCTCACTGGCGATGTGCTGTCATGTGACTTCTTCAATTTGATTCTTGAGAGGATTGTGCAAAACTTCCGAGCCAACACCAGAGACACAAAAAAAAGGTACAACTACTAGCATACGACACAATTGGTAGGACTCAACGTGATGTCATAGCCGCTTTTGCTAGTATAGAGAAGGAAGCGGCAAAAATGGGTTAAGCATTAAATGAGGGTAAAGCGAATTATATGCTTACGACACGAAAGGACACACAACATCGACGAATTGGACAGAACGTCACCATTGACAGATATAACTTTGAGGTAGTGCGGGACTTTGTCTATCTCGGCTCCGCTATTACCTATGACAACGACATCCCGTCCGAAATTAAACGAAGAATTACTCTTGCCAACCGCAGTTTCTTCGGGTAAGGAGGTCATATATAAGACCCCGATCATCCCAGTCCTGCTTTACGGCGCTAAAGCTTGGACAATCTCAAAAGCGGATGACGAAATTCTTGTTCGATTTAAGAGAAAACTTCGCCTAAAATTCTTTGGTCCCGTTTGTGTTGACTGGCTATGGAGACGAAGATTCCACCAAGAACTATAAGAGCTATACAGCGACATTCCCCTGGTCAAAAAACTCCGTATTGGACATTTATGATGGCGAGGACGTGGACATCAATACTCTCAGTCTTCGATTTCCAGTCAGACGTCGGCTGCAGTAAAGGAATACATCGCCTTAAGTGGCGCGCACAAGTAGAAAGCAACCTCAACCAATTCGGAGTGCGCAACTGGAGACAGTTAGCTTAGGAACGCGCTAATTGGAGAGGCATTTTGGTTGAGGCCCTGGTACATTCCGGACTGTAGCGCCACCGTGGGTGGATTTTGATATTTTTTTAATTTGTTCGAACAGAACTTACAAGGATCGTGTATACCAAATAATTAGGGTTAGGAGGTTGGAATCCGGCATCCGCTGCTGTTCGAATCGTTCAGTACCCTTTCTCATAAATTGGGAATGGCATTTTCACAAAATACTGCTCAGGAAGGTTATCAAAATATTTGATGGTTCGTCAAAACAACGGTTTTCTATTGCATATGACATGGTGTAATGTATAATTCTTGTTTGCAGTAAAACGCCCCCTAAAAAGTGGGTTTGAATCAAAATGATATATAAATGAAATACATCTTACATTATTTTCGAAGAGTATGCATCAACTTTTTTTCAAATTTTACGAAACTGAAACTGAAAAGCGTCCATTTTATTAAAACGTCCACTTATAAGTGAAAAAAAAAAAATTACAGATTAGCGCACAATACGGATAAGTGCACACAAAATAGTGCCCGATGAGGTGTGTACTTATCCGTTTCTGAGTTTACAAAGTCATATGGGTTGTAGTTTGGTTTTACATGCAAATGTTTGCCCACTTTCATAGTTTTCAAAAATATTTTTGTCAAATAAAGCGCCTGCTTTTGGTTCGAAAAATCGAAATCAGCTAATTCCATAGTGGAAAAGTGGTAGTCTGTATTTGGCCCACCACCGTTGTCGGTTTTATTTTTTCAGATTCATGGCTAATTCTGCGTTTTTGATCCTAAAATATGAATTATATTTAACTGTTTAAATGTTCACTAACAAGTAAAAAATCCATTTTCATCAAACCTCTCCCTTTGATTGTTGGAGAAAAAACCTTGGAAATTCTCGCGCAATTTTTATTCATCATCGTGGGGACAACTAATTGCTCCCTTGTGAGAAATACAGTTTTCATTGCTGCCGCCGCAGTGCAGTGCATTTCATTGAGACTTCTTTCCCGGCGATTGAGCCAAGCAAAAATCAAATTTCTCCACATGATTAAAATCTATTCTTTATTTATAATTTCCGTTCGGTAAAGTTTAAATACAATTTACAAATATATAAATATAAGACAAAAGCGATATTACTTTTTGATCACCATAACTAAAGCCGGTTCGTTAGAATTATTATGTATACCGTAACTGGTTCCTGAAAAAGATTAAGAAATTTAATAAAAAAATGTTTACCAGAAAAGCTTTGTAAGAACTTACCAATAAAAACGGTAATTAAATCACCAGGTGAGCAGTCAAACATATTGTGGTTTACAACAATTTTAAGTGATCCACCCAAAACCAACAAATTCTATAATATAATGGAAAAGACTTAGTAAGGCTTTATTTTCAGAGTAAATATTTACGTACCAATTCAAACTTCTTTGCTGAACTCTTTTTCTTAAACGATTTAGGATTAAAACGCATATAACCGAAACTAAATTGTTCTTTTGTATCGTAGAATGCGTAGTCTACACCATTTAGTTCTTGGAACACAAGATCATCAGCACTTGCTGTAAGGATAAACAAAAAAATTCAATCCTTTTAATTTTGGATTAAATGTCAGAAACTCACCAGCATGAAAACCATCCGCTTGTAGAAATCTAGCCACCCCTTTCGTGGCACTCGATGGACTTTTTTTGCTTATCATTTCCTTCAGCCAATTGAGAAGGAGATCACCATTCTGCTTTGTGACAGATGACTGAACAAGAAAAAAGAAAAAAAAAAAAAAAAACAGAAAATATGTGGTAAGTAAAAATAAATCTCAAACACCAGAGCATAATATAAGCCTATAGTGATGGGTGATTCATGAAGAACCAGTTTTTCATTCTGAAATTATCCTGGTTTCAGGATTAACCCAGCAGTGGTTAATCAAGAAACATGACTCAATTCAGAGTTAACCCAACAACTGTCGTGAGTTAACTCTAGATTAAGTGAGGGTCAACTCAGAGTTAAACTGAAAAACCAGGCCTAAGACAATTTTTTTTTTGTTCAAAAGTAAAGTATAATACTGGGGCCTATATTACATTAAACGAATATCGTTGAAAGCAGTCTGAGTTCTTGGTTTTACGATACTCGTAATTTCTTACGCCATTTGCCAGTCGTATAGCTTTCGTTTTCGTTAAGCTTTCCATAATTTCTCGTTTTGCACAAGCGCATTTTGTCGTGACTATCATTGGCCGTGTTACTGGTTTTAGTTTTACGAAGTCAACTTTGCCGATGCACTGTTCTCATTGGTCAATCGAGCATCTGTTATCACGTGACATGGTAGATTGACCAATAAGAACAATGCATCGGCAGAATTAACTTGGGAATATTAAACCCGGAACACGGCAATTTATCGTTTACTCGCCGCTCGTTTCGTTTAATCTAATAGAGCACCTGCATGACTGTAACTCCCTCATTCACTGCGGGGTAAGGGTTAGTTTATCAAGAATAAAAATATTTACTATAGTTAAGTTCATGTAGCAGAAATGGTGATCTGCCCTTACTGATCAACACTGATAATTACTATTAAGACACATTTTCCCAATATAGCCTAAATGCATAGTTAGCCAAAAGTAATGCCATAATGTGAATGTGTCATGATTTTTATAAATAGTGTCAGTAGACATTTATGTCATAGATAGATAGATAGATAATTAAGTTGACAACAATACACACCTGAAGCACGAAGTAATTGATACCGCTTTTTTGAGTTACTTCAATGAAAAATAAATTGGGGTCTATGAAAGTGTAAAATTGAGCATAGTTGTTTTATTTCTAACAGAATGGCAGAAAATTGAAATTCAAAGCCAAAATTCGCCAACATATAAGTCTTATATGCGCTCACGCCCCAACGGAGGAAAAATATGATACTGCTAAGGATTTCTTCTATGAGCTCCTTGACAAAACCTATAAGCGACTACCGAAGTACGATGAGATTTTAACGCAAAGGTAGGAAGAGAAGACATCTTTAGTAGTATTGTCGGAAAACATATACTACACAACAACACGTTTGGTATTGGATTTAGGCTAATTAACTTCGCTACGGAACGAAATGCCACTTAGCCAGCACACGTTTTCCTCGTCTTGATAACCATAAGGGGACGTGGCGGTCTCCAGATCAACGATCGGTCAACCAAATTGATCACAATGCGATAGACATGAGGCACGCATCCAGTATTTTGGATGTACGAACATTCCAAGGAGCTAACATCGACTCGAAACACTACCTTGTTGCAGCCAAGGTAAGAATGTGAATACCCACCACGCCACAACAATCAAGAAATACTGTGAAAAATTTGATGTCGAATGACTGCAATCGCAAGAGACCGTCAAGACCTTCGCGCAACGCGTATCCCTAAAACTATCGATTAACGCCATACCACCAGCATCGAATGTCGAAGAACAACGGCAACGATGCCAACAAGCCATTAGATCATTAGAACTGAGGATAGTAATATCTAAACTCATGCTTAAGTCTGCCAGAAATGACGGCCTGATCTGAGCTTTATAAAGCCAGCGGAGTTGATTAGGTAAGTAACATCCACCAACTCATAAGCCAAATCTGGTCGGATGAAAGTATGAATGAAGAATGGAACCACAGCACCGTTTGCTCGATCCACAAAAAAAGGACCCTCTGAATTGCGCCAACTACAGAGGCATAAGTCTCCTCAACATCACTTACAAGATTCTATCTGCAAGTAATATGTGAACGCCTGAAACAGTTTACCAACAACCTGATCGGCCCTTATCAGTGTGGTTTTAGGCCAGGAAAGTCCACAAACGATAAAATTTCCACACGTCGGCAGAGCCTGGGTGACGATGGAGAATTCTCGATGCTCCGTCAGGGTCGGAAACGACCTCACCGACACATTCGATACCAAAAAAGGATTTAGGCAAGGCGATGCGCTGCCATGTGACTTCTTCAATTTGATTCATGAGAGGATTGTGCAAAACTCCAGAGGCACAATTTTCCAAAAATAGGTGCAACTACTAGCAAACGCCGACTATATTAACATAATTGGTATGATATGCTGTCCACACGAAAGGACACACAACATGGACGCTATTAACAATGACAACAACATCTCGTCAGAATTAAACAAAAAATTACTCTTGCCAACCACTGTTTCTTAGGGCTTAGAAGGCAATTCAATAGTAAAGCCGTCACTCGAACTACTAAGGAGATCCAATATAAGACCCTGATCATCCCAGTACTGATCTACGCGATGAAACATGGACAGATTTGAGAGAAAAGTTCTTCGAAAAATCTTCGGTCCCGTTTGCGTTGACGGGCTATGGAGACAAAGATTCAACCAAGAACTATACAAGCTGTACAGCGGCATGGCCCTGATCAAAAAACTCCGCATTGGACGTTTAAGATGGCTGGACATGTAGAACGAATTGACACCAATACTCCAGCTCGCAGAGTCTTCCATCCCCAGCCAGAAGTCGGACGCAGTAAAGGAAGACCTCGCCTTAAGTGGCGGAAACAAGTATCGGGTTTTTCTACAGGGACGGTAAAGTTGAGCAACAGGGACAGCAAACGACGCCATACTTCTTTTCAGTAAGGTTTGCCATTTCATGATGGAAAGATATACGATCCAACAACGAGTCGAAATTATTAAAATTTACAACCGAAATTCGGAGTCAGTGGCTTCAACGTTAAGAGCGCTACATCCAATTTATGATCGTCATAATGGTCCTAGCAGATCAACAATTGAGCGTCTAGTGGACAAATTTGAATCCACAGGCACAGTACAAAATGTTCCCGTGCCAGTGAGACAAAGAAGTGCCAGTGCCAGTGAGACAAAGAAGACACAAAAATGTGTCTCTCACAGGTCGTTCTCAAGCGTTGGGCATCTCTGTGACGTCGTTGTGGCGAATTTTGCTAAAAAGATCTTGCACTACATCCTTACAAGATTAAATTGACGCAAGAACTGAAGCCGCTTGACCACCAGAAGCGTCGTATGTTCGTGAATTGGGCTGAGCAACAACTTGGAAATGATTCGGATTTTCATCGAAAAATCATCTTCAGCGATGAGACTCATTTCTGGCTGAATGGCTTCGTCAATAAACAAAATATGCGCTATTGGTCAGGCAGCAATCCACACGTACTTCATGAGTCATCAATGCATCCCGAAAAAATTACGGTTTGGTGTGGTTTATGGGCGGGCGGCGTTATTGGGCCGTACTTCTTACGTGATGATCAAGACCGGCACGTTACTGTGAATGGGAATCGCTGCCGTTCAATGATAACCCAATATTTTTGGCCCCAATTGGATGATATGGACTTGGAGGACATGTGGTTCCAAAAGGAAAGCGCCACAAGCCACACAGCGAATGCCACAATCAATTTATTGGAAACCAAGTTTGGAGAACGTGTTATCTCACGAAATGATCCAGTCGCTTGGCCGCCTCGGTCGTGCGATTTAACGCCGTTAGACTATTTCCTGTGGGGCTACGTCAAGTCTATGGTCTATGCCAACAAGCCAGCGACGATTGATGAACTTCGTACGAATGTCGAACGTGAAATTGCAGCAGTATCAGCCGATTTATGCTTGAAAACCTTCGAAAATTGGGTTCAGCGTCTGGACTTCTGCAAGGGTGCCCGTGGTGGCCATGCACAAGAAATCGAGTTCCATACAAAATGACATCGAACGTACTTTCACAGGAATACAGAATTTCATTGATATCCAAAACCTTTTTTGTTTGATTTAAAAAAAAACTTTTGTAGCTCCCTTTAGAAACCGATCTCAACCAACTTGGAGTGCGCAATTGGAGGCAGTTAGCTAAAGACCGAGATAATTGAAGAGGCATGTTCGTTGAGGCCCAGCTTCATTCGGAAGTAAGTTTACTTCACTTGGTAGCGAAATCTCACCAAAACACGCCTATTGTCCAATAATGAATATTAGTTTTCAATGTTTTTATGGTTTGGCAAGGGAAACGCCAATTTTCGTAACATAGACTACCAGACTTATAAACGCTTTGATAGTTTCGGGATAAACCGTGGTTTTGAAGTTTTGAAGGTGTCTTTGCCAAGTGTTATTCGGAGTCCTAGAAGAACGTCGTCTTTTTATTTTATGAATCATGACGCACCGTAACCGATGCTAGCAAGAAATTCATTGCATTCGAGGTAAGAAGTGACGGTGGGAATATTATCGTCTAAACATTTGAGCTACAGGAAGTTTTAAAATCGTTAAGCATATTTTGTCACGCCGGAAATGAAAACGTACACGTTAATTTCGGACATGATAGTACATGGTATTATCCTAACAAAGTATAACAGACTCGATAACAGAGCGACGTCTCCTCTCGCGCTTGTCGCCTAATGACATTATGAAATAATTTCATGTTTTTCCTTATTCAAATGACTTTTCTTCGTCAAGTATATCAACATTGCTTTTTTAATAATGGTCAATAAAATGTGTTTTCCTTTTTTTTTAAGAAAAGAAAATTTTATTCAACTGTAATTTAAGTAACATTTATAATTTAACGAAACAAGTTGATTATAACACGAATTCAAAATTTACATAGGTTTTACAAAATACCAGATATGAGAAAGCAATATGTTTTGGAAAACTTTCGACACAGGTGTGTTCATCCAGTTTATTTAAGAGGTATTGTTAGAAAAAAACCCTGCAAAGTATAAACGAATTTTAGTAGCTAATTGAATTTTCGTTATTTCAATTTTAAATGTATACATGTAATAGGCGACGCGCACGGCGATTAGAGATGCGATTTTTTTTATTCATATATCATCGCCCTAATATTGGGTTACCGTAAAAGCCAAAAAACAATTTTTGAGTTTTGAGTCTTATGTTTTCGGGGTCGCTCTTTCCAAATCTTCTTAGTTTTGCTCTATCCCTTTCCATTGCAAAGATTATACAGAATGGTTTTGACGTATATCAATCAAACTCATCAAGTTCACGTACTGATAATTTAGGAATTGTTTTGACAGTGTCCAACAACGTTCGCTATCAAACTTCAAATTTTTGTTCAGTATTGTTTTGACTTATGTGCCTGCAAAATGCAAGGCAGCGTATGCACATACCTTATTTGAAAGAAAAATATTTTCTTTTGGTTTTGCCACACATCCATACGATCTGAATGTGGCCGTACAAAAGTACATTTAAAAAATAGATCCAGCAGTAATTACTTAGAGAAAACATTAATGGCGACATGTTGACATGCAAATTCAAAAATTTAATTAGAAGCAAACGTTTACCCAGCGTGATGTCAAAACCGCGTTTGCTAGTATAGCGAAGGAAGCGGCAAAAATGGGTTTAGCAGTAAATGATGGCAAGACGAAGTATATGCTGTCAATACCAAAGGACACACAACATCGACAAATTTAACAGAACGTCACCATTGGCAGATATAACTTTGAGGTAGTACGGGACTTTGTCTATCTAATGGACACCAATACTTCGGCTCGCAGAGTCTTCGATTCCCAGCCAGACGTCGGACGCAGTAGTGGAAGACCTCGCTTTAAGTGGCGCGCACAAGTAGAAATCGACCTCAACCAACTTGGAGTACGCAACTGGATGCAGCTAGCTAAGGAAAGAACCAATTGGGGAGGCATGTTGGTTGCGGCCCACGTTCATTCCGTAATGTAGCGACACTTAAGTAAGTAAGTAAACGTTTACTTTCCAATCAAAAATGTTCAGCAGTGAACTAAACTTTGACAATGGTTGCAATAAAACACGTACCAAGATTTTGGTAAAGCACAAACATCTATGCAAATCAAAATGAAGAACATATTCACAGCAAAACATAGGCAACCAAATAACACACAAAGAATGCTCACAACTAGGCTCTCGATCAATGGTCAATGGAGAAGTAGTTGCAGCAGCAAGTCTATTATGAATCGCAAGTATTAGGTAGTGTTCAATCCCGTAGTAGAACTAGATATAGAAATACGTGCTACATTCATTACATCTGTGACCAAAGACTGCACATATTAAGATGCGGATTCGTTTGATTTTGTTTAACATAAAATCGATTAGTAATTGCCTGGCTATTGTCAGTACCAGGTTATCATTTTGTAAAATCAGTTTTATATGTGCACATAAAGTGGCATCTCACTGAACGGAGACTGGCTATTGTCCGTACCAGGGTATCATTTTGATAAATCAGTCTTATATGTACACACGCCCATACCGATGTGACAAAGTGGCATTTCACTGAACGGAGACTACGACTTCTGTGCGGAAAACGATGGGAAAATAATTCATTGGTATTTCAATGAAGGATATGGGAAAAACTACGGCGGATAGTTGGCAAATACAGACTCCACGAAACAGATAATGATGTACCCTTACCCTCTACCAATATCAACCCACAGTGCATGGAGTTTGAAACATCATTAAAGGTGTAGCCGAATCGGCCATAACCTATCAGCAATCCCCCGAAAAGATGTATTTGATGGGGTAGAATTTCCAGCAGCTACTAAATAGGCATAATCAGCGTGATTGGACAAGAAATACGCCCATATTTACAGTCAGCGACGAGGCAACGCTCCCTCCCAGCATAGAAAAAGTCAGCAAAACCATCAAACAGCCAAAAAAATAAATTCAGACAGTTTTGCTAGACAAGATTAAATACGAATGTGTTGCAATGAAAGTGTGTAATGGACGTGCGCGAAAACATCAACATCAACGAAGTCTGGATGGATGAAAGCATCTTCAATGACCGGAATATTAGCTTCAAACGATTTCCGGATTTCCGTTTGAATATCGTGTCAACTCAGTAAATAGCTTCCTCGCCGTTAACATGGATGCAATTTATGTCCCCTTACTAGCGGCGGGGAGTAGTTATTTATATTATTAGTTTACATTAAATAGTAAACACAAGTTAAATATGTAACGGGTGGGCAACTAGTGATTTCTTTTTAAATCATAGGTTATTTCGACACTGAAAGCTGTTTCCCACTTTTGACAGAAAGTCAGTATCGTTCCTGTGGGGAAAATATTGAAAACGTATTTACAAAGTGATTTGTAGTCCAAACAGTGCGTTATTTATATATTTTTATATACACAAATTTGTGGAAAAAGTTCGTGAGTCTGGTATGTTAGTGGACACAAATTTCATCTCAGCGGCTGCCATAATCGACTACGTTAACAAATAAAATTGCCGCATCTTGGGCTCGGAAAATCCTCACGACATTTTTGAGAAGCTGATATTCACAGGGAGTGACAGTTTCGTGCGGATTGTGAAATTATTGTGCCATTTTTCTTCGAAAATGAGGCTGGGAACAGGATGGTGCGCCATGACACACAGCCGATGCCATAATCGCTCTTTTGCAAGCCCAATTCTTAAATTGTGTTATCAGGCGTCTTGGCGATGTCAATTGGCCGCCTCGGAGCTGCGACTTGGACTTCTTTGGACTTTTATTTGTGGCAAACCATTTTAGGTCTGAAAATTTGTTTATGTCGTTCGGCTCTCCTAAGTGTTTTGTGAGCCGAACGGAAAATATCAATGTTGTTGCATATACTCTCACACAAACCTAAGAGCTTGCAAATTGTTAAAATTACTCAAGGCATCTCTCAATTTTTGATAGAAATACCAACAAAATGAAAAGAGGTTCATGTATACAATTTGTTCCGCCGGCATATTCAATTCTTGGACAATTGAAGTGACAGAATACGCTAGACACTGCGAAGCCCGCGAGGCAGCTATTTGAAAGACGTTGTGTGCCATAATTATTGGGAATGTTTGCTTTTACTTATAAAGCTATAATACGTTTAATTGCTTTTTATAAAAGAAACTTTCATTTGGATAAACTTGTATTAACTGAATGTAAGAATAAAACCCAGAGAGAGTTTAATTATTTCAATTAAATTGAAAACGGACAAAAAGATACTTCCTGTTGGCACACCGTTGAGCTAACCACGACATGAACAACGAAATACAATGTAAATGAAAATACTTTTCAGAAGACATATTCAACGCATTCAACAATCTACTACAGTCCGAGAGTAGAGTCTAAACCAAAAACAACAAATCATCACGGGACACTCTTCGAAAAGTGTATAAAAAAAAAAAAATTGCAGAAGAGTCCCGTAAAGTTTTTAATTACAGTTATGTTGTTTTAAGTAAATTGTTTTATTTTTTTTAGTGCTATAGAATGGGGATAATTATCAAACTTGCTGTCACACTAATGGAATGCGTTTGACATTTCTTTAGTATGTTTTGTCAAATCCCAATGGAAAGACTTACACCAGATCAAAGTTTTCAAATCATGGATTTCGAAAACTCCCGCTTTGTTCGTCAAACTTATAGAGCAAATCAAGCCCGTACCGTGAGTATAGAAGAAGCCATGCCTAGATGCATGTAAGATCGAACTGGTCGACTCGGACCTCTACCTTGTTGCAGGCAAGGTATTAATGCGGATATCCACCACGCCACAACAATCCAGATATACTGTGAAAAAATGTATGTTGAAAGACTGCAATCGCAAGAGACCGCCAAGAGATTCGCGCAAGGCGTATCCCTAAATCTCTCGATTAACACCATACCACCAGCATCGAATGTCGAAGAACAATGGCAACGATGCCAACAAGCCATTAGATCAGCCGCAACTAATGTGCTAGGTTTCCCGCACCGACAAACAAGAAACCGCTGGTTTGATGAGGAATGCCGACACATGTTCGCAGCCAAGAACGAGCGCTAAAAGGCGAAGCTGCAGGTGCAGAGGAGAGCTGCCATTGAGCTCTATATACAGAGAAGAATGGAAGAACACCGGCTTTTCTGAAAGAAGAAAAAAGAGCAAGAAAAGCGCGCGCGAACGAGGATACAGAGAGGTGCCACTCCAGGAAAAATGTTCGCCAGTTTTACCAAAGTATAAAAAGTCATAGCTAAGGATACAAGGCTCGAACAGAATCCTGTCGATATGAAAAAGGAAATATCGTAGGTGAGACACAGTCGATGCTGAGGATATGGAAGAACCACTTATGCAGACTGTTAAACGGCGATTACAAACAACATTCCGCTGTCAGGCAGAACAAACCATGAATGAAATGAGGAAAGCAATATCTAAATTCAAGCTTAAGAAGGTGGTCGGAAATGACGGCCTCTCCACTGAACTTTATGAAGCCGGGGGAGATTAACTGGTGAGTAATATCCACCAACTTACAAGCCAAATCTGGTCGGATGAAAGTATGCCTGAGGAATGGAACCTCAGAATCGTTTGCCCCCTCCACAAAAAAGTAGACGTTCTGAACTGCGCCAACTACAGAGGAATAAGTCTCCTCAACAACGCCTACAAGATCCTATCTGCCGTAATATGTGAACGCCTGAAACAGTTAGGCCAGAAGAGTCCACAACCGATCAATTTTCACACTCTGGCAGATCCTGGAAGAAGTTCAAATCGATACCCACCACATATTCATTGATTTCAAAGCCGCATACGACAGCATTTATAGAGACGAATTATACAGAGACAGAGTTTTGGTATACAGGCCAAACTCGTCCGTTTGTGTAGGATGACGATGGAGAATTCTCGCTGCTCCATCTGGGTCGGAAACGACCTCACCGATACATTCGATACCAAAGAAGGATAGCCATGTTGAAGCAACCGTTGCTTCGTGGGCAACACATTGATTTTGCCGCAATTGTTGCTTCGTGTGTATCATTTACTCGTTCAGTTCGTCAGAATCAAGCGAATAATAAGGTTAGTGGAAGGAAAAATGCAAACAATGAGAATTATGTTAATTTTATAAATGAATACAAGAATTTGAGAGTACATTACTGAGGTTTCGGCGGCAATAGCCACGTGCGTAGTGAGCAAACAAAACACGTTGCCTCTTGTGTATCTAGCATAAGGCTGCAAGCATGGCAAAACGATATGCGCACGATAAATCTGTTCTTCCCGCTGTACCGTGCGCGCAGCCTAAAAAAATTACAATAAGGAAAAATGTTTTTTTTTTGTACTTACAACATCTTCCGACGAAAAACCAGAATCGGAAACCTTCTCGTTGACTTTTGTTGTTGTTGTGGTTTTTTTGTTCTTCATTCGCTTCAATCGCACAGTTAAGTTCTTAAACTTAGGCAACGCCGCCGCATTGCGATCCTTTTGTGGAGAATTATGGGAAACCTGCCCACTTGAACTTATTTGAAGTGCTGCGGCACCTGTGGCAACGCACATACTAGTACTTTTTAACTGATCGAACAGACTGTTTACATGTAGCGATGAAACATCTGCTATTGATTCATCATGTTCAGTTCGATATGCAAACTTTTTGGAGGTGACTGCGTGTGATTGTTTTTGTTGTCGTTTTGATGGCGCCATCACTTTAGAACGAGAACTCTCGGGCGGCTTTTCACCAACAGTAACCGTAACATCGTCATTTACATCGGGTATTGAATCTTCTGCGATTGTTGCCAATCGAATTTGTTGGATACTGGATGTATGTTCATCTGTTGGACAATCATTTGAAGCGTGGTCGCTACTGCTTGTGTGGTGCTGCTTTGACTTCGATTTCGAGTTAGTTTTTCTAGACGTTAATTTCCTTCGAACATCGGAATCATCATCTGAAGCATTTTCAGACGATGTTAATATGGCTTTCGATTTTATGGACTTCTTTGGGTTCGATTGTTGTTGTTTCCCGTACGCTCTTTCACTGGCAGTAATAGTAACATTGTCATATAGTTCGGGTATTGAATACTCGCTTTGCGCTGCCAATCGGACTTGTTGAATACTCGATGAATGACCACCTGTTGACTCATCACAACTACTTGAAGAGAGTTGTCTCGATGTTGATTCCGAGTTTTTTGTCGCGGATTTTACTTTATGTGGAACATCAGAATCATCTTCTGAGGAAAATGGCGATAAAGTGGTTTTCGATTTAGGAACCAGGCCTTTTGATTTCGAAGATTTTTTCAAATTGCTGGTGATTCTGTTCGTTTGGAGGTTATCCACTGTTGAATTTGCCAGCGGAGGCGGAACATCCGATTCATTGCAACTGGACTGACTATCTGTCGATGGTTGTTGCTTCCTTTTCGATTTCAATGGTTCTCTTGCTTTTTTTGATTTAGCGCCCTTGGATTTATTTGTTGAAGATGCTTCGGATTTGCTCTTGTGATGCAATTGTTCTGAATAGTCAATTGCAATACGACTCTTCCGCTCTTCTGAATCTCCTGATCTATTTGACCCATTTGAGTCTTCTGAAGTAATCGGAGTAGCAGTAGGTACCTGCGCCTTGGTGCGTGGTTCACTTGAACTTATTGAACTATGAAATGATGGACAGTGACTTGAGGTGCTCGTACTGTCAGTTCCATACTGCTGTTGTTGTTTCTGTCTAGATAAAAACGCTTCATTTTCAGTTGATTGATTTTTAGTTAGCTTCACCTTTCCGCTTTTGGCTTTTTCTACCGAGCTCGATTCAGTTGGCTTAGTATTCGCTACTAAATTTGTGTTATCGCCACTCGGTATGATGTTCGCTTTTTTAGGACGTCCCACATTTCTTTTGTTACCCATATTCGCTACTAAATTAGTGTTCTCACTGATTAGTGTGTTGTCCGTCTTTTTAGGACGCCCCATTGTTTTAGCAGGCGCCTTTTTCGCGTAGGAGTTGTTGCACCTTTTTTTGTATATGACGTTGTAATCAAACAGGGGACGAAATTCTGTCTGTGAACAGGACCAATAAGCAGTAAGTGGCTTTTTGTCTCTCCCAGAGCGGCGAAGTGTTGAAGCTGAAACAAATAGGAAACAAATTATAAAGCGACTTTCAACAGAGTGGCTTAAGTTAAGCATACGTACTACTATCATTGCTTGGAGCTGTGCTACAATTATCCGGTTCAACCGGAAAATCACCCGATTCTGGCTTTTGATTTGTTGACTTGTTATTCTTTTTGGCTTTGTTTAATGACTTGTTCGTTGTTTTCTTTGACTTTGGCGGTACTCCGATGGGTACTTTGAATACATCTTGTTCGATTGGTACGAATTGGTTCTCTGTATTTATCGATTTGTTTGCGAATTCCATTGGTGGAGGTGGATGTGGAACACGGGAAGCCGGCGAGCAGTGTGTCAATACCGGAAATGATTGCGATGATGTATCCTCATCTCGATGAGGAGAATTGATAAATTTCGAACCATGTCGTGGAGGAGGTGGACAAATAATTGGTGACATTTGTCGTGGAGACGGAGGGGGAGTGGTTGCAGTCGACTTCTGTCGAAGAGGAGGATGAGCTTTAACTGGCGACCTATACTGAGGAGAAGAGTTTTTCCCACTCGACCTTAGTAGGGGGGAAGTTCTAACAGGTGACCCGTATGGTGAGGGTGGAGGAGAAGCAGGAATGTGTGGCGATGGAGTAATATGTCTTTGTTCAGAACCAATAACAGCTGAGCTATTGCGAGCTAAAGTAGTTCTTACACTCGATCTATTTCGAGTTCGAACAGGTGATTTATGTGGAGATGATGGTAGTGGAAGTGCAGAAATCGGCATTTGTTTAGAACCTCGTAAATAACAACTTGTTCGCGCTGATTTATTTGTTAATGCTGGAGAGGCGCAGAACTGTTGCGGTGGAGAGAGCGGTGTTTCAACTTCTTGAGAAACAGCGAATTCAGCAGGTGGTTCTGTAAGCCTTTCGCATTCGTTATGGATTACGTTTGCACGTCTATTTGACCTTGATTTGGAAAAGGATTTTTCCGGGCTAGAGTCATCTGACGATAAATCCGAGATCCCTTTGCTGTACAGTTTTCGTTTCGACATATTCAAGTATCTCAACTTGGACTTTGATATTATTTTACTTGCCTCTAAGTATCTTTCCACATTCTCCGCCTGCAAATATAAATAGATTTGTTACACTTGGAATCCGATTTCGATTTCTTGAAAGGATTATAAGCTCTCGTAGCTGTTATACTTACGATTTTCTTCTTTTGCCTTAGCTTTCGTTTCGAAACCTGGTTTTCATGCGCTTTTTCCTGTGACTGCAAACACATGCATCAATAACATAAAAAAAAACATATTATGTTAATTACTTACCAACGAGATCCTATCCGAGTCCTTTTCATTATCGAGGTCACATGGTAAGACTGTATTCCCCTTTAAAGTGTTGCGCACATCACAGAACTCAAGTGGCGGTGATGGCACTTCATCGATTCCTATCGCCTCATTTTCGTAGTTATTCTGAGGAATACTACGTCGAAGAAGTTCATTTTCAAGCTGCTTGTCCAGCAAATTGCTTTCACGCTTCGTCATGAAACGACGCGATTCACCAGAACTATAACGTTTACGTAGATCCAAAACTTCTCCCACATTCATAGCAGCGAGTTCTTCTGATGTTACAAGTTTTCGTACATTCCTTAAAGAGTTTCTTAGTGGAGGAGAGACCTGTCGTATTAGTGATCGCTTATTCTTCACCCGTTGCTGTCGTGAAGTTTGCAACCGAGTACTTCTCAAACTTGTTCTTATTGTTTTAGTGTGCGCTGCTGTCGGATCATCGCACGCTGATTCGTCGTCTTCGGTGATGATGTCCTCTAGGCGCAAACTGTTCATGGGTATCCTGTCATCGGAGTTAGTTGAATCGGATCGTGCCTCCACCAGGTTTGATTCGATCGGTTTTGCTATTGTTATTGTTGTGGTAGATGATATTTCATTCGAGTTGGGACTGCTTGTGCAAATTGAAGCCCTTGTGAGAGGTTTTTCGATGGGCGGCACTTGATTAAACGTTTGATTAACTGGAATTACAATGACAGGAGCGTTAGATGGGTTGCCTTTCTGTAGCTGTTCAATGATTTGTTGTGTTTGTGTTGTTTCTTGGCTCTGTGCAACATAGGGAGTTGTCACAGTGGATGGTTGAGGGGATTCGCAAGATGGTTGAGGTGGCGGTGGACCCGGCAGTCCCATTCCTCTCGTAATCACTGGAATTCGAGATGTTTTGTGCACACTAGTTGGTACTCTTTGCGGAGTAGTTGGCACGTTCTGAATTGAAGTGCAGTGGAATTTTTCCTGTAATATCCTTTTTTGCTTCGGAGTAACGATCAGTCTGTTTAAGTTGGGCTGTACATTTTTGTTAGGCGTCTTGGGTGAAGAAGGTTGTCTAACACTAGTATCCCTTAGTGGATCAGGTGTCAACAATAACCTCCCTGTTGTAATATCTCGTTGAACTGTGAAAGTAAGACGTTTTCCTAATTCCTGTTGAGTGAATGTTCGGTGCTGTGGACTCATTGGGAGTTTATTAAGACCATTCGGTGAGATGTTCTCTTCTTCTTTATTTTGCTCGTGTTCTTCAACGGACTTATTAAGCTCAAGAAGCATATCGTTTTGTTGTTGTAAATCACACATTAGATATTCACTATTGCCATTGGTTGTTAGTGAATGGATTTCTTCGGGTTGACGTTTTGAATTTGCTGCTGGCGATGCTGAATCCGTATCGGTTACTGTTATTGGGGAACACACTAAGTTTAAATTGTTGGTTAATGTTTGTTCGTGATCGACATTGGACGGTGATATTGCTGGTAATGCCACGTCCTGACTCAGTGGTGTGCTGCATGTTTCCGGTAGCTGTAAGAAGGCATATACAAAAATGAGAGATTTTTTTCTAGATCTCTAGCTCTGAAGGATATTGTTATGATTGGTCAAGAATGAAACAAAAGCTTGTTCGTCCTGGGTTCGAGAGGATTCAACAGTGATATGGGCTTTAATAGGATTGCTCTTTTCATCATAAAAAATATATCTTGACATGTGTATTACGAACAGTATGATAACTACTAACTAATGGCACAATAGACATGGTCTTAAAAAAAATACTAAAACCCACCCAAATAGGAAGATCTATAGTAAAGCCACAGCTGCAAAAGGTGATGGCCTTAAATAGACCGGAAAAACTTCAGTAAAAAACATATAGTTATGTTTTTCCGGTAACAAAATCAATGGAATATAAGGCATTTGTAGATGACTACGCCATCCTCTACTTTTACTCCAATATAAACTTTGTCTTTCCTTATCGTGATGTTTGATGAATCATAACCCGTTAACTTAACAGCATCCCTGTTGTTCAATTATTTCCTTTTTTTACTGATAAGGTGTTGTTGAACAAGGGGAGATACAAAGCGGAGTTAAGTTTGGGAAGACCCACTAGTTGTAATATTGATTTCACATCAATTGTCAGCAATCAATGTGAATTGTGGAGGCAGTGTTGGTTAAGATCAAGGTTCACTCCACACTTGAATTAATAAGAAGTTTGTAATTGTAACTTATTAGAATATCTGAGATTTCTGAGATTAAGCGGTTACTCATCAAAGTATTTATCCTGATCTTCGATGCACTAATCCACTAACTTATGTAATGCATTTCAAGCTGGAATATTGACTATACTCGAAATGGACGAATGGGCTAGAGTGGGAGATATCACAGAAAGTTGCATCCATCTCGTGTAGTAAAATTTTGCTATTTCAAACTCTGTTAAATAGATTGCAAACAGTAGAAGATAAGAACTTGTTGGGTACGCAGAGACACACTGACAAAACAACATCCACAAAGACTATTTTTTGTAATTGCTCAAAATGTGCTAATGATACCGATGTTCCCAATATGTTATTCCTATTCAACATATAACATACACAGCCTACAATGTCAAACAACGAAAAAAGAAGAGGGCAAACTAGCCAGACAATAATCGTCTCCTAAGTCAATATCAGCACATACAAAATATAAAATAACTGAAAGGCCACTGAACACAGATGATGCGACTCATCACTTGGACACATGCAAACGTCCTATTTACAAAAATTAGAAGGTTATTTCTCTAAAAAAAAATCACTCTATTAAAAAAAAAACAGGATCCAACAAACATGGTTTAATAACCAATGCAAGTTGTAGAAGCAAAAGTCGTTTGAATGAAGGTATATCCTTTCTGCGTGCCTACCTATTAGCAAATAAATAAGCAATAAGAACAATTTTTCTTCTTTGCAGTGCGTCATCTGTATGACTTTATAATCTTTGCTATTAGACAGTGTCCAGTGATGAGACTTATGGTGACGCTAATGTGCGGTCACCATAAATACAGCTTGAGCCAAATTTGTTTGGTTCTTTTTTGACACGTCTGAAATTAGATTTGTTGTTAGTATGCTGCGCTAGTAAGCGTTTGCATGTAGCAAACACATTATATCAATGAGATGCTTTAAATGTCTCGAATACAGGCACTAAAAGCAAAGGGTGGAAACAATCACACCACCGGAAGCTTCAAATGTGCGGCGTATAAGAATACTTTGCGAGATCTTCTTAAGAAACGATGAAGTGTATCTAACGTAATCTCAACCATTGCGAGGCAGCACAAGACCTTCTTGAACATACATTCAAAGAGGGAAAAGCAGATATAGCAATTATACATATAGCCAGTATAGGTCCATAAGCAACATCGGAAGATTTCTAGCTGATTCAACTAAAAAAGTAGCGTTATGGACCTGCTGAAACTGTGCCTTCGAACGCAAATGAAAAACCAAACTACGCATATGACAAAATAAAAGGAATGAATTTCTTCAGCTGCTATGCTATACCGAACGCCACTATTGCAGAATAGCAACAGAATGTTAAAGCTCCTTGTAGCAGACATACATGGAAAAACGCAAGCAATAGTAGCCGAGGATTTCAATGCATTGGTTGATACGATAAGAGAACGATAAAGATAACGATAAGATTTCAGTATGGGCTGGAAAATAGAATCCATAGACCATCATGTGTTAAAATTTAAATTTTGCGTGTACATTGTAATTGTAATCGTAATGTAAAGGGTGATCCATTTCGAGGTTCCCAACTTTTTTAAAGAAAAAAACACAGAAAATTCAAATTTAATTGAGAATGTTTATTATCATTTGAAAGAACATTCTTTGGCATTTATTGTTTGAAGATTATGTCTATCAAATGTTGGCCGTTGCTACGTCGCAGATGGTCCATTCGTTGAGTCCAATTTTCGATCACTCGTTCGAGCATTTCGACTGGTAACTGGCGAATGACACGCGTGATGTTTTCCTCCAACGCCGGAATTGAAGCGGGTTTGTCGGCATAAGCTTTTGACTTTACATATCACACCGTTAGACTTTTTCCTGTGGGGATATGTAAAGTCAAAAGCTTATGCCGACAAACCCGCTTCGATTCAGGCCTTGGAGGAAAACATCACGCGTGTCATTCGCCAGTTACCAGTCGAAATGCTCAAACGAGTGATCGAAAATTGGACTCAACGGATGGACCATCTGCGACGTAGCAACGGCCAACATTTGATAGACATTATCTTAAAAAAATGCCAAAGAATGTTCTTTCAAATGATAATAAACATTCTCCATTAAATTTGAATTTTCTGTGTTTTTTTTTTTTTTTTTTTAAGTTGGGAACCTCGAAATGGATCACCCTTTACTTACTGGGTGTATTGGAGTTTTACAGTGTTGAGTTTTACTTTGATCCAAAACGTAGCAATTGCGGCGATGTTAGTAATGACATTTATTATTTTTCCTATTCGTATTAAGAGTTTTGGATATCGCGAATGATTATTCGATTATACAGATCACTAGATTACTAATGTCTCGATTCTTTAAATCATTCGATTATGCCCATCACTAATCGAGATGTGTCTTTTTAACGTTATTTAGTAAATAAATACACAAAATCCTAACTACACTTACAAAATTGCTCTCCTGTAATGTCTTCTCGAATTCCTTAAGAAGCGTTCGTCGACCGATGGTATGCGAAAGTCTTTTTAGCTTTATTTTCGAGTCAATAACTATAACAAAAAGAACAACGATTATAATACGACAAGTTAAAGTTTTTAATAACTTACACGGACTTTTAGCCAGTGTTCGTCTTCTTGATGTTGGGCTGACTATTTCTGCATTACGTGTACTGGCTGGCTGTACATTACCACTCAAGATATTTGGAAAATTATCTGGCAACTCATCTTCGAGAGGTTGCAATGTTTTCTCATCTTCGTTCTCCTGTTCGTCTGGCACAATTGCATCTTTATCCAATCGTCGGATTTCGATTTGCAAACTTTTTCTGTCAGGTTGTATGTCGGTGAAAATGTTGAGTGGTTGAGAGCGTAATCCTTTTTTCTTGCGAATAAAGTCAACCAATTGATTGCCATCGCTAATATCGAATATCGAGGACTGGAAATCTTCCAAACTGTCTCTGGCAATATCCCTGGAAAGATAAAATGTTATGAAATTAACGGATAAAATATTGTAAGAATATTTTGTAAAATTTAAGAGGTGTAGGTGTGTAAATTTCTGTTTGGTGGATAGCATGGAATATTTCTTCAAAATTCATTTAAAATAATCTAGAGGTTATTGATAATAGTTTCAACTTAAACTGAGTGCTTAGCAAACTAAACAAGTTAAATTCTGATTTCGGAGAGCGATTGGTAGGTGGCCCATAGTTTCACGCCTTTAATGACGTTCGTATCTACACCTGGAATGTGAGAACATTAAACAGGAGAGGTGCAAGCTAACAAATAACGGAAGCCTTAAAAGCAGACGAGGATGAAAAACTGTGATATCTACTACGAACCGTGTTATAGTAAGCAGAAACTATACGGATGCGGATTTGTTTTAAGTGCCAGAATGAGGCAAGAAGTCTCATGTTTCCAAGACATTAGCTAACGCATAACAACAACCCACTATATCCAGCACACGGTTTCCTCAACCAAAGGTCAACCAAATTGATCAGACAAGAGGCACGCATCCAGTATTTTGGATGTCCGAACATTCCGAGGAGCTAACATGTTGCAACCAAGGTAAGAATGCGGATATCCACCACGCCACAACAATCCAGAAATATTGTGAAAAAAATATATGTCGAGAGATTGCATTCGCGGTGCCATCTAGGAACAATGTTTGCAAATGTCAAAGCCAAGGATACAAGGCTCGAACAAGGAAATATCAGGAAATATCGTAGTTGAGACACAGTCGATGCTGAGGATATGGAAGACCCACTTCTGCAGACTGTTGAACGGCGATGACGAACAACATTCCGCTGTCAGGTAGAACGAGTCATTCAATATTGGCAACGACAGCAAAAACTGCCAACCACCCGATTTGAATGAAGTGAGTACAGCAATATCTAAACTCGAGCCTAACAAGGCTTTCACAAGTAGTAAAATAACGACGTTGCATGAGTACCCAATTTCCCATTACATGAAAGCTGCAACCATTTGTACAGCGAAGACTTGTTTACAGATATACCGCCAGATGTTCGGAGAAGTTTAGAGATATCATCTGACACAATGTTCATTTAACAACGACATGAACAAAGGAATACCAAAATTCTTTTGCTATAGCAAACAATGGAACGATAAACATTTGCAAGCATCGTATTGGGGCGTTTCAGGTTTGCCTCGCCCGAAAAATACTGCTAACGTTTTTATCTATGTTCTCATTTGTTTCCTCCGTCTGAGCATGAGTTTGGTATGATCAACGTTGGTCCATTCCATTTCACTTCCTGGACCGGCTTGCTGTCTTCGGTGGTTGTTTGGCATTCCAACTATGTAAATAGACGGAATTTGTTGTTATTTGTATCGGTAAGCATGGTCGCCATTATCAAAATCCATTATTTCCAAAGCTCTTTGTTGCTTCGTAGTGATCACAGATCAATCATAAAATGTGCCATGGCTTAAGCTACCCATACTTATAAATATTTGACCTCAGGAGCAGCGACTTTTTCTTGCGAAGATCTGAAAAATCATCCGAGTAATAGGAAAACCTTGTTTCAAGTCGGTAGTTCTGTTTCGGTGTAAAGCTGCAGGCTATGCCATCGTCTATAATTATTATAACCCGGTGAAAAAAAGTAACGAAATCGAACCAAAGTGAAGAATTTCACCCCATAAATACTTTAAAAAAGATCGAACAAATTATGGAATCTGTTTTAAAAATAAAAATTGTCGAATATCTTGAAAATAATAACAACTGTCATATACCAATCTGGATACAGAAAAAATTATTCCTGTGAAGCAGGAGTTATTTAGTAAATGAAAGGAAGGAACAATAGCACTTTTTTTAGATCTCAAACGTGCATTTGAAATAATAAACAAATAAGTTCTTTGAGGAAATTCCACAGGATACTGAAATGGCTCAGATGATCATATTTAACAAATAGTACAACGGACTTAAGTAGACGGTAAAGTATCGGAGTTCATTTAGGTTATACAAGGAGTGCCACAAGGCTCAATTTTAGAAGCACTTCTCTTTATCATATACATTAACGATATGCCTACAGTGTTTCAGTTTTTCAAGGTTATTTTATACGCAGACGACACGCTGATTTTTACTGATGGAAAGAAAGCAGATGAATGTAGAAATAAAATCAACTACGATATAAAACGAATAATCCTATGGCTGAAAATGAATATTGAAACTGAATGAGCAAAATATCAGGAAATATCTTAGTTGATACACAGTCGATGCTGAGGATATGGAAGACCCACTTCTGCAGACTGTTGAACGGCGATGACGAACAACATTCCGCTGTCAGGTAGAACGAGTCATTCAATATTGGCAACGACAGCAAAAACTGCCAAACCCCCGATTTGAATGAAGTGAGTATAGCAATATCTAAACTCGAGCCTAACAAGGCTTCCGGAAATGACGGCCTTCCCACCGAGCTTTATAAAGCCGGCGGGGAGGACTTGGTAAGAAACATCAACCAACTCATAAGGCGAAACTGGACGGAATAAAGTATGCCTGAAGAATGGAACCTCAGCATCGTTTGTCCGATCCACAAAAAAAGGAGAACGCCGACCACAGAGGCATAAGAACTACATCAACATCAACATCGCCTACGAAATCCTAAAATCCGTAATATGTGAACGCCTGAAACAGTTTGCCAACAACCTGATCGGTCCTTATCAGTGCGATTTTAGGGGTCCACAATCGATCAAATTTTGACACTAAGGCAGATCCTGAAAAAAGACCCAAGAAGTCCAACTCGATACATCGATTTAGAAGCCGCATAAGACAGCATTTTTAGAGACGAACTATACAGGGCCATGTCCTATTTTTTTATACCGCATAAACTTGTTTGTTTGTGTAGGATGACGATGGAGAATTCTCGTTGCTCCATCAGGGTCGGAAACGACCTCAGTAACACATTCGATACCAAAAAAGGATTTGGGCAAGGCGATGCGCTGTCATGTGACTTCTTCAATTTGATTCTTGAGAGGATTGTGGAAAACTCCCGAGCCAACACCCGAGGCACAATTTTCCAAAAATCGGTGCAACTATTAGAATACGCCGACGGTATTGCTAGTATAGTGAAAGAAGCTGCAAAAATAGGTTAAGCAGTTAATAAGGGTAAGACTAAGTTTATGCTGTCAACACAAAAGGACATGCAACATCGACGATTTGGACAGAATTTTGACACTGACAGATATAACTTTGAGGTAGTACGGGACTTTATCTACCTCCATTCTGCTATTAACTCTGAAAACAACATCTCCTCTGAAATTAAACGAAGAATTACTCTTGCCGACCGCTGTTTCTTTGGGCTAAGAAGGCAATTTAGTAGTTAAGCCGCGAACTACTAAGAAAATCCTATATAAGATCCTGATCATCACAATCCTGCTCTTCTTCATCCTTGGTCGATTGAGAGGTAAATTCTTCGATAAATCTCCGGTCCCGTTGGCATTGACGGGCTATGGAAACAAATATTCAACCAAGAACTATACGAGCTGTACAGCGACATGCCCCTGGTCAAAAAACTCCGCATTGGATGTTTAAGATGTTTAGGACATATTAAGCGAATGACACTCAATTCCCTGCCAGACGTTAGACAGAGTGAGAAAGACCATGTCTCAAGTGGATCGCACATGTAGAAACTGAAGTCAAAAAGCTTGCACAACTGGAGACAGTTAGCCCGGTTTGATTCTGGGCCTTAATGAAAATACTTCACCAATTAGCTGGTTTTTAGGCTATCTAGAAAGTCATGATGGTTCCGCCTGTAGTGCCACTACATACGATGGTTAAATACAATTGCAAACCCTATCAGCTACTTGAACAGGGTACAGACAGATTGACCAAATGTGGAAGAGCAAGACATCGCTTTAAGTGGGACCAACGATTAGTAGCAAACCGCAAACAGACAACGACGGTGAGTAATAGGAATATAGGAATGTATATGCCAGCTTGATTGATCTAGAGAACCTACACAGAGAAATAGTCCACCCGTGGCAACTGATGACTGCATTGAGAATGCACATTGATAAGCACAATATCGTGTAATGAAAAGGGTGAGTTATAATAATAATAATTAGAGATCATTAAGGTGATTGGTATTTTGACCATCCTAAGGATACAAGTTTATGGTTGACGATGAATACAATTTCGAACTCCTTAAGATTCGATGCATATCTCCAACGTCACTACGGTTTTAGATATACACCACAAGATGACAGATGCAATTCCATGACTAACAAAATAAGTTGCAATACAGTCCTACCCCAATATCGCGAGAATTAGTTAACTCATTAATGTATACTATTTTCCAACATCCAAATTAGCAACGCCATTGATATTTCACAGGAATCTACTTAACAAAATAAAAAACACACTCTCTGTGAACGTTATGTCCAGCAAACCCAAGCCGATATCCTACATTCATGTAAACTTACTTCATGTTTTCTTGTTTTGGCTTTTTCTTGGGCGGTTGGGAATTTTCTCGGTATCTGCTGTCTGGTTTATCCGTGGCCCTGTTTAATGCAATTAACTTTATTTAAATATTCACTTTACATAATTAGAATTAGAAACAATGTTGTTAGGCGATCTAAAAGCTGTTTTTTTTATATACCACAGAAAATCTTCTATCATAATTAAAAACTGTTTTGATTTCATTCACGAATTTAATTTACACACATGGCTATTATTACAAATTGTAATTTTAATTTTACATCTTCGTTTGAAGGAATGCAAACTGTTTCACTGAAATTTTGATTGTTGACTTACATGTCATTCAGCACATTTCACTTTGATTTTTATATTTAAAAACAAAAGGTATCTTGAATAAATGCTTTTAGCTTAGTTTGCAATAATATTAATAAAGTATTCATGAAAATAATGCAAATAAAATAAACACAAATGGCAAATCAATTGGAAGCTTGCTTGGGTTTTGTATCCGTTAATATTAGAAACGACGCACAGTGTTTTTGAAAGTATATCGCAAGCGTTGACATACGATGATGTCAGGCAATTGTCAGTGTTTGATTTTGTGTGGCGCCATCTGTCGGAGAGCAGAATAACAAGAAAATGTCTATAGTAGATTTGTACTAGATTTAGTTTATTATTGTAGTACGTTTCCACCGAGTCAAAATTCGTGATTTCAAATGCAGAATGTAAACTTTGGCTGAAACTCAATTTATAGTACGCTTCCACCGAGTCGAAATGCGCCATTCCAGCGAAATTCGTGATTTCAGCCGAAACACGATGCATTCCGCCATACAATTTCACATTCTAAAATTTGGCATTCCGCTGAATTGCTATTTGAAACGAGGTTCAACAGATTAATGCCAAATCAAACATTTTCCGTAAAAAAAAGTTTTTTATTTTTTGTTAAACGTGATATTGCTCTGTAAATGTGTTTTTTTTAATCTTTCAGAAAACAAATTTTAATTTAAGAAAATAATTCAAAATGCTTTTAATTCATGAACATTCGAAGGATGTTCTCTGGCTTTTTCTTGTACATATAGTTTTTGCATATGTCATTAGTAGCACGGCCGGCGTAATCTGCGAGGGTGCCTATTGAAAATTGTGTGTGCACATGAAATTGCGCGATAGCCCTTGTGCCTGGTATTTACTTTCTCTATCGATCGTTTTACCCAGGCGATAGTCCTTGTGCCTGGTATTTACTTTCTCTATCGATCGTTTTACGCAGGACCTAGCCTTTTCTCATAACTTCTATTTAATCCGAATACGAACGGTTGTGTTGAGGTAAGCTATTCATGGCAGTTGGAAGTACTCGGATGATTTGTCAAATTATCACAAGATAAGGTGCAGTGAAAAAATGTTTGACAGTTGAAATGCGTTTTTGTCGGTGGGAACACTATTTTCAAATGTTGAATTTCGTTAATGAAATGATGAGTTTCGGTTCTGTGGAAACGCACTATTACAGTCAACTACAAAATTACTATTTTCCCCGATAAAGAAGACTGAGATGCCATTTATAACCAAAATTATTTCTCTAGGTAACTAGGTTATAATTATCTAGTCAAAACCAAAAACGCGAAAAAAAGGTATTAATGCAAATTACGACATGAAAAAAAGTAACGAAAACGAACAAAAGTGAAGAATTTCGCCCCATAAATACTTTAAAAACGATCGAAAAAATTATGGAATCTGCTTTTAAAATAAAAATTCTCGAATATCTTGAAAATAATAACAACTGTCAATATACCAATCTGGATACAGAAAAAAATATTCCCGTGAAGCAGCAGTTATTTAGTAAATGAAAGGAACAATAGCACTTTTTTAGATTTCAAACGTGCATTTGAAATAATAAACAAATAAATTCTTTGAGGAAATTCCACAGGATACTGAGATGGCTTAGATGATCATATTTAACAAAAATAGTACAACGGACTTAAGTAAACGGTAAAGTATCGGAGTTCATTTAGGTTATACAAGGAGTGCCACAAGGCTCAATTTTAGAAGCACTTCTCTTTATCATATACATTAACGATATGCCTACAGTGTTTCAGTTTTTCGAGGTTATTTTATACGCAGACAACACGCTGATTTTTACTGATGGAAAGGACGTAGATGAATGTAGAAATAAAATCAACTACGATATAAAACGAATACCCCTATGGCTGAAAATGAATATACTGAATGAGCAAAAGACTTAATTAATGGAACTAAATCTACAAAGCAAAGCAAACATCGAGATAAATGGGAAAAAAGCTGAAAGTGTCAGCAGCATTGAATACTTGGGAATTATTATTGATACGAAATTATATATGCATGAGAATGTCGACTACGTATGCAAGATAATAGGCAAAGAAAAAATGGATTTGGATGGATTTTTAAGAGTTACGTTTTTCAGATTGGCATCACTGGTAAGTAATGGCGTTCAAATGTCATCTGTTAAAGTGAAAGTTTTCAGTATACTCTGGCATTTAATCATGGAAAGAATTGCAAACGAGCAACGATTGTAAATTATTGCAATTTTTTATCAAAATTCATTTTCTGTGAAAAATGTGTACCGTTTGCTATTATGGCGACCAGTGATGATGCTCATTTCTGGCTAAACGTATTTAAGTAAAACTTTCGCATTTGGAGTGATGAACAGCCACATAACCGATGCATCCCAAAAAACGACAGTTTGGTGTGGTTGATGTGCTGATGACATCATCGGTCCATTTTTCTTCAAAGACGAACCGGCGAACAATATCGAGCCATGATACGCGTTTATTTTTTGCCCCAGTTGGCTGAGTTGAACTTGGGTGACATGTTGTTTCATCAAGATGGTGCCACATGCCACACAGCTCGTAAAACAATGTTGAAGGATGAATTTGGTGAGCAGTGATTGAAGCCGTACAGGATAACATAACACGCGTCATTCCTGGAATACATGCCGAAATGCTCGAAAAAGTGACACAAAACTGGACCTTCCGAATGGACCATTTGAAACGGAGCCGCGGACAACATTTGCATGAAGTTGTCTTTAAAACGTAAATGCAAAGGTATCAGCCCTCGACTATCCAAATATAGGAAGGTTTCGGGCGAAATAAAGCCGCTTAAACGCGCACTCCCATTGGGGTAGAAAGCCCCAAAGATGAGACTATTGTTCGAGGCCAATGCTCTTGCAGCGTGAAACCGAATGAGTTTCTGCAGAAAATCGTCTATTCTGTTTATGTTGGCCCCGTTGTATAGGACCTGGTTGGAATAGAATAATATTTTCTGTAGTCAGATACCGGTGTTCGGTGAAGTCCAAGACTGCTTCTTTAACAGTGACTCTCAGACACCCGTATCCATTTGAGATGGGGCAACGTTGAACCACACCGGGCACCCATAGGCAATCATCTTCACCTTCACCCTGCTGTCAAGAAGACAGCTATAAAACAATCGTCTTGTCAGGAAAAACGCTCCCCTAGCTCTCGCCAAAGCAGCATCTA
Source organism: Rhingia rostrata (assembly GCA_949824845.1). NCBI lineage: Eukaryota > Metazoa > Arthropoda > Insecta > Diptera > Syrphidae > Rhingia > Rhingia rostrata. Next base: position 114,586,004 of record OX463756.1, on the reverse strand, counting down.
CATGTCTTCCGAAATAAAGATACTAATCTAACGAGATGCCAAGGTACCTTGCTACACTTTTACTCACCAGTCGCTGTCCGTTTGGTCCAACGATCACCAGCTCTCGCCAGTTATTTCTCGTATCCCTAGAGGCCCAAGCCAACGGTGTCCTAAACAGGACATAGGATTTCTGAAAGTTGATTTTCAACTTCCAGTCATCACAAAATCTCTGGATCTTGTCGAAGTCCCGCTGCAAAAGTGTTCGAATGACTTCAACCAACCGTAGGTGCTGTTCTGTACGCGATAAGATCGTCCGCATACGCAATAGCCTGAGTAAGACTACCTATCACATCAGTGGTGTAAATGCTGAAGAGAATTCATTTTTAATGAAAAAATATGCTGTGGTAGAAGTTACATTTCCACTTTTGACATCTAGCCAGTATGTCATGAAGCATATATAGAAGTGCTTTACTTATGCCAAGTCTGGTCAGCTTTATACAAAGACCCTCTAACCATAAGGTGTCGAAAGCCTTCCCTAAATCAACCAGACATGCACCCGTGCATTATTTTTTGGCTTTGTTCCACTGTTTGGAGGCGGTATGAATACAGTCATGTCCAGCCTTGAAACCAAACTGGTTCTCTGGTATAATTTTATTGTCCTCAGGCCACTTGAACACAGCTCGATTGAGAATCTCTTCGAAAACCTTGCTGATACTCGGAAGGAGATTTATCGACGGAAAATTCACCAGATTGGAGTGGTCCCTTCTCTTTTTCGGGAGAGGATGAACCACCACCGTCTTCCAACACACTGGATAATATGCATTATTCAGGGAAAGGCTTGCATACAACACATTGATGGCTGTCCTTAAAATCAAACACCGTGCCGCACTGAGATATTTAACAAATCAAGTTAGACGTGTCCGCCGGGAAGGTATACTACTTTGTTTTGCCGCCATTTTGGTAAACATTAGTCTTGACAGTTCATATTTTTCAGTCTTGAAATGGAAAAATATTCGATAAACCAACGTGTTCTAATCGTTAAAACATTTTATCAAAGTTAATCATCGATAACTGTGACGATGAATTTTTTTTGAAGAAACAACGTGCCAACAAAACGCACTATTTATCGTGTAGTGAATGATCCCGAAGTAAGAGGGTCTGTAGGTGATAGGCCCAAGCATGGACCACAACATACTGAAAGATCGGCTGAAAAAATTACTGCTGCTCAAGGAAGTGTTCAAAACAATCCATCAACCTCAATTCGACACCGTGCTCAGGAGCTTGGTCTTCAAAGAACAACTTTGGCCATAATTTTGCACAAGGATTCGCATTTGTTTCCATTTAATATTTAGTTGACACAAGAGCTTCTTCCACAAGACCATTTACGCCGCCGTACATATGCCAATAGGATGCTACAGCTAGCCCATGACAACCCAAAGGCAAAGAGTTATGAGGCACACTTTTATTTGAATGGATATGTGAATAAACAGAATAGTCGGTTCTGGGCAATGGAAAACCCTCAAATTATTCATCAATCACCTTTGAATCCATTTAAAGTTACAGTCTGGTGTGCAATTTGGTCAGGAGGAATCATTGGACCTTACTTTTTTGAAAGTGAAAACGGCGTAACGGTAACTGTGAATGGGGAGCGATATCGTGAAAAGCAAGGTTTATGCAAACTTCTTCCAAAATGATGCTGTAGAGTCAGTTACCGTTAATGGAGACTGGTATAGAGTGATGATAACCATTTTGTTCCCGAATTGGATGGCATGAATGTGGATGAGATGTGGTTCCAACAAGACGGCGCTACATGCCACACAACACACGTCACAATCGATTTATTGAAGGAAACATTTGTTGAGCTCATAATTTCGCGAAATGGACCTGTCAATTGACCACCAAGATCGTGTGATTTGACACCAATGGATTATTTTCTTTGCGGATATGCGAAGTCGCTTGTCAACCCCAACAAACCAGAAACGTTAGGGGACTTAGAAGCCAAAACTCTTGGTGTTATTGCCGACATACGGCCCAAAATGGTAAGAAAAAAATGGTTGAAAATTGGACCTCTAGACTAGGCTTTATACGAACCAGCCGCGGTTTATTTAACTGTAATGGCATAAAATTGTGCTTCTAATAAAGGCAAATTGACGGACATTAAAGTTGTATTTCATTGTATTTCAATTCAAAGTTCTATACCTCTAATAAAAACACACTTTATAAGTAGGATGCAAGGAAACTTAAAAAAAATCGTTGAATATAACTTGTAAAAACAAACGCTTTATTTATTTCTTAGCAAGTATAGTGCTATTTAAACATAATAAGTTGTTTAACAGTAAGTTGTTTAATAGTTAAAGTATCAAAATCTATCCAATAATTGATAAACGTGTTCCCCTCTAACTTGGCCGTTAGCATTTGGATTATTTGTGATGATCCATTCAGCAATTTACAGCACCAATTGATAAAAAAAAATGTGAAGACGAAAAGAAAAATGTGAACATATAAAAACTGCATGTGAAAATTCATAATGCAAAAATTTTGCTGGTCTCACCAGATCTACGAAAAACTGCTTCCCTTCCAGGGGGTACTCTCCACGGATTCTAGTCATTTTTTTTTGTTGTTTTTCATTACATTTACTTTTATTTTTTGGCCCTTTCTTCAGATTCGAAAGTTTATACTTTATTAATAAAATATAATTTAAATTCTAAGAGTTTATACTCTATTTCCTTGTGATTTAACACATTGAAAAACGTCCAAAAAGTAACTACATATTCCGGAAATAGGATGTCGTATAATTAGTACGTAACTCGGTTTATAGATAGTATTAAATTTTAAGTGCACAACGGTTACTTTCAGACTCAATATAACATTCGTTACGTTTCTCTTTACATCATATGTTTTCTCCATTTAAAAATATCAGAATTTTATAAATAAAACAAAATAACAAAATTTTCTCTTGCACACTATTGGGTAAGATCATGCCTTACCTAAACTAATGTAGTATGCATCGCCAGCGCACATCACAGCGCTGTTGTCTATTATAGACTCACATAATGTGTACTCATTCGTGATAAGGGGTGTTCAAGACCGAATCGGGTGGTTGTGATTTCTTTGAATTATTGCCATTTAAATTGGTGTCATTGCTTGCATCGGACATGTCCATCATGTCGCCGAGATCATATATTGATTGTTGATTGTATGTCATCAATTCAGAGCCCTTGCGATTTTGAGAACTGTCCGGTGTCATTAGTAAGCCGTAGGGTCCGAGAATATCGGAATCATTGAAAAGACCCATCAACGTATTGGCATCAAGTGAATATCCATCACCACGTAGTAAATCTTTTAGTGTATCTAAGTCATCCTGAACGTTGTCCAAGTGTGAGCTTACTTCACCCCGTGGATCTTCTCCGGCGCTGTTGTTCACCTTTGCTACCTGTAGAGTTAAGTTCTTTGATACTGATGGAGAATCGCCGTAGTCTGAGACAGAGACAAGCTGTTTGCCGGTTGAAGTTGGCATTTGGCTGAAATCACTCCCACCCGCATCGTTGGTGGCTCCTATCATTGGCGATTTCTCAAACAGTTCAGAAGGCATATCAGACCCGTCGAAATTGCCCGCCTTGAACATATCCGAGTCGTTGTCGATGTTAACCTCAGGCTGACAGGTTTTTTTCTGTCGCAAAATTAATCTTGGATCTATACTAGTTATTGGGTTAACGTTGCCAGTTACATCAGCACTATCAGCAAGTCCGACGTCAGCCGCACCAGTTAATGAATAGTTTGCATTCAAAAGCATCAATGGATCGATATCACTACGCTCTGTTTTTATATTGATGCGATCTTCTTCTTCGGTGCGTAGCATCTTCGTAGATGGACTTGATGTGGTCACTGTTGACGGAGCACTCTTGCGTTTCTTTTGATTGCTCTTCATTTGAATGCGCGTCATCTCTTTAACCATTGGCGTGGTAATATGATTCTCGTCATTGAATGATTCAGGAGTTGCAGGTACACTATCAGGAACCTCGGTTACATGATAGACAATTTCTGATCCATCTGCATTCACTGCGTTTATAATAGTCGGGGTTGTATTCCCGATTGACACAAGATTATTAGCACCTTCACTTGATAAGTCGAAACCAGCCACGTTAACCTTCGACTTGGGCCGTTCTTTTGGGCTTTCGTTGTCCGGGCGACTGGAATCAACAGACGCATAAGGACTTAATGATTCGCCTAAATCTGAATTACGATCGCTAACTTCGTCGAGCAGTTCTTCTTCCAATTCCTGAATTACTGGTCCACATTCGGATGCAATTCCCTTTCTTAGGTTAGCTTGTTCAGGTGTATCGTTGATCATTAGTTGCATATGGCGTTTGACAGTTGTCATGTTCCTACCCGGCTGGACAATCGTAATCAGGAATTGAATGAGTTTATTAACGATTTGCTGTTGTTTAGTGTGTTTTTGCCGAAGTGAAGCGATCTCACGCCAGAGCGCCTCGTTTTCCTGCTTCATTACAGAGAATCTCGAATCTAACGAATCTTGCCTTCCACGCATTGCTTTAACATCGCTCAAAACCTTGCTTACTGCCTCCGGTTTAATGGTGGATTTCTCGTCAATTGCCTTAGAGTTGGTGATTTTCCGCTTTATATGTTCCAAGAGGTATGCACAATTGCGTTTGAAACAGGGATGCGAGAATTCCATTTCATCACGATCGAACTTGAGTCCACCATTATCGATCGAAGTGATCTTATGGAAGCCGTACATGTTTAGCTGACGAATAAAGCTAGCCATGTTATTGTGTTTGTAGTTAAGTGGAAGCAATTCTCGGGCAAATTGGGCTTGATTTTGTATGATGAAACTTCGACCATCCTTGTTCCAGCAGATTAGGTTGTTAGTTTCGGGATCCTCTACAAGTCGCCAGAGTTTGGCCAAAAAGGCCGGAACTCCTGGTCCAGTTTCGCCAAATGCGTGCATAACAATGACTTTTAGTTACTGCAAGGAAAACAAAATAAGTATGAGAAGACATGCCATCGAATGTTTCACAATGATAAAATATTAATTCTGCTGATATGCTATAAGGTGTTCGACAGGAATCATTTAAGAATTGCAACGATGTCTTGAAATGTGTTTCTTATTATTAGGAGACAACATCTACTGTCTTTGTCTTATTGTTACAACATCATCCAACATAGCCATAAGAAGCAGCCCACATCTCTCATAGAATAGATGTATATATGAAGCGTGTTGTCATACCAACTACAATCGTAGTTGGGTTACTTTAATAACACGCGAAAACTTTCACACTTTGGAATAAAATTTAATGTTTCTAATCAATTGGATTTTCATTGGTTTGAGAATAATAATTAGCCAGACTCGATATGAAGTCAGACTTTATTTACAAGAGGACAAAACAAACGAATTTTCTGTTTCAAACATTTCGTTTCATTGACAAAGTTTGGCAATCACTTTCTTTTATAAATCTTTTTCAACATATATAACATTACACGAATAGCATATGTGCAAAATAAATATTTTATCTGAAGATATCAATAAAATAATATGAAAATACATATATGTAGGTACTCTCATCGGAGAATGATGCCAATTTTTATACGCAAATACTGCCACTTTAACTAATTCAACATTTAGTTTTACACAACACAGTTATGTAGTTTTTGGAATTGGATTTGGTGATATTACTTATTGTTTTTAAATATGTACGTACAATTGTTATCTACGAACTGTAATTATACACACAACTCAGAAAAGATTTTATTTAATAAAAAAATGTCTGCTCAAGTGAAGTGAAGTGACATTTAATCAGGGTTGCCACTTTCTGGTGTATGGGTTCGTTGTTTTTCTTCGTTTGCATGCAAAATTCAACTCGAGTGGAACTTAATGCATTTGGTTAGATTCGACAGCACTTCGTCACTTGGGATTAGATTTGCAAGTACATAATTCAACTTTCATGTTATTTAGATGCAGGAATGAGAGATATAAGATTACGCATTTAGGTGTTCAATTTTTGCTCTTTCTGCGCAGCTACGTCACAGGTGACATATTATTTGAAAGCTCCTTGTAATTGTTGATTATTTACATAGGAATTGCGTGAAATTAAATTAAAATGTGTCTTTTTGTCAAGAAAAATCTTATTTTAAAAGTGTGTCCGCATGAAAGATTCGTTTTAACACATTGTTTATTGAATTATTAAGATGTTCTACTAATTTTCTACCTGATTGTAATGATTCTGTGCAAAAAGCAATAGCATTCGTATATATCATCACAATTGTATTTTCTCAAAGCGAAATAACATTTCAATAGTTTGTATTTTCTAAAATGTTATAGTGTGTCCTGTTTAAATGTATAATTTGCTGCAACACATTGAGTCATTGCATGGTTATGTATTCCTAGAAAGGAAAAGTGAAAACTTGTAATGATGTAATGATGAATAAAAGATAAGTTGTTCATTGAGATTTTGTTTTTTTATTTTCAATGTATTATTTTATTAAACTTTCTCTTTCTTTTATTTTGATTTTCTATAATTTCCGACAGCGTTTCAAACCCTTTTTTAATTTATTTACTTGACCTGAAATTAGTTTATATAAATGTATTTAATACATATACATTTTGAGTATTTTACCTTTTGTGAATATTTTTTGCAATTTTTTCTCTATATTACCTAATACGTTCAAACTCGGATTTGTTTAACATTTTTTTGAGTGAACGTATTTGGAGTTGGTAATCTTTGCATTCTTTCATCATAGTAAAATTCTCTAGCTTTAAGCTTCCACTAATAATGATTAAAGTTTTTATTATAGGTACTTATAATAATAATCATCAACTTACATCTCTTGTTTTAAAAGATCAATTTGATGCTGCAACTGATTTGTAGTTTCGTCTACAACATCTACAACGTTGTTGTTCATCGCTATTTGATCTGCATCATCAGGTTTGGCTGGCTCAGGAACAATTGGGGGAACTGGGGTTTCTTTCAATAAGCTTGCGATCATATTCTGCTTTGTTTTATGTATCATTCTCGTATCCCTGGATGAAGGTACCATCGTGGACTGTGGTTCAACGGTTGGACAAGTTCCCGGCTTCAACTTGTATCCGTTTCTTTCACATAATCCTTTAATTATATATTAATAATATGTAAGCAAGGACATACCCATTTCAAATTGTAGATTCCTCTCGAAATATTCTGCAGTGAAATGTGCAGAGCAAATTCGCGACGTTTCAGGATTAAAGTTGTCTTTCCTCCGACAAAAATGTATCCATTGCTTCTGAATACCGCCATCCTTAGGAAAGCGATAAAAGCGGATATTTAACTTGCCTTTATTATTTTTTGCACTGCAATTGAACACTGCACAACTCAAATTGATTTTTAAAATCTTTTATACTCAAAATTCAATGAAAAAATAATTTCCGTATAACCAATTCAAAATTAACGCGCGGAAATTATATATTAATGCCTACTTTCAGAAGGAAATAATATTCGCTTGTCTCCTGTGACGTAAACAAGATAGCAGAAACGTAAACATAAATGGCGGACATGCGCAATGCGTAATCTGTAATACATCATTCTTGATTTAGATGGGTAAATGTATCTCCCTGTACACGAGACCTCTTCCTTTCCTTGCAGGCTGATTGTTCGAAACATTTTGCTTGCAAGTTAGGTCGACAACTCCATGAATGTGTATTTGACATTTGGGTATTACTTTCTCTTTTTCGCTTGTGCATTTTGCGATTATATTATGTCTATCGTCAAATTTCATTTAATTGTCGTACCCTTTTTCGACGCTGGCTATGTTTTAATTTTATTTCAAATTTCAACCAATGAGTATACATTTTTATTTTAATTACCAATGTCCTTATCATACCCTTTTTTCTATACGTACTCGGAAGTAAGTAGTTCTTTTTTGGTTTTCATGTTATATAATCTTCAAGAGATGTTTTATTTTTCATATAAGTATTTTCGCCAAACGGCAAACGGTTTATCGTTTACCGGAGTATGAAATGCCAGGTAATTTAATGACTGTAAATAAATCTTGATAAGTGGAAAAAAAGAAGTTAATTTCTGCGAAAACTATAATTAAAAATTTATAGGTTTTTGGATAATCATGTCCTAAAATTCATAAGCTTTGTTTTGACACCAACTCGCCAATGGTTAAATGTTTAAAAAAAGACGCAATGGGTATAAGGCATTTTCAAATTATGGTTTTTAATGACAGTGACTCTTTTTGACGTTTTCTTTTGTTTTCCCTTATCGTTATGTTGCTTCATTTATTTTCGTTGCTTGGAGAGTCGCTTTCGCTACGTTTGTTTTTAGACTATTGAGAAAAAAGTCGCAGTGTGTGAACAGAATAAAAGACAAATATCAAATTTGAGTCAAGACAAAAAATCGTAGTGTAAATGAGCCAGACTCACGAAAGAAAATTAACAAAGAGAACTTCGAAAAAAGTCGTGACTTAAGAGTCAACGTGCACAAGCAGACTTTTTAACTTTTGACTCAGCTACAAGCGTCAGCTACAGATACGCAATCTGGCTGGCCCTTTACACCCAGGTATAATATTAGTATTGTAGTGCCAGGTAATTGTATGCGTGCAGTTAGAATCCACCATTACAAGAATGTTATACATACACTCATAAAACTAAAAACCTTTAAAAAAATGTAATACTGGTTAATCTAAGCCCCGATGCGATGAACTGCCGCGGAGAAGGTCTGGGTTCTGTCAAGAAAAGCTTATCTCAAATTCGCCGTTCGCAGTCGGCATAAAAAAGAAGGTCCCGACATCGTGCAAGAAGTATACACGCACACATGAATGGTTGTAAGAAGTCTCGGCCTTGGTACAAACGAGCCTGTTGCGCCAAAAATTTGTATTTGTACTTGTGTTGGGTGGTGACAAACGCTTGTGTAGTATGATTGACAAATGGGAACGCAAAATTCAGTTTTTAAACGTACCACTTAGGAAGAATGGCGGTGCAATCGGATGAGTTCTATTATTTCCAACGGTTAGAAAAACGAAAAACAATTACCATCATATTCTTGGTTTGTTCTCTCGCGATATATTCTTTTTTCAATTCAACCAAACTACGTAAACCTCGGAGAACATGCCATCTCTTTCTAAATCAGTATGTGGAGTAATATAAATAAGGAAGAAGAGATAAGCTACAATCAGTCTGAACTGAATTTTGACCTGAACGTGATTTGAATATTTTTGTCAAAGAAAAGCTTATTTCGAATTCGCCGTTCGGAGAAGGCATAAAACAGGAATTCCCGCCACTTTGCAAGAATTACACACGCACACATGAATAGTTGTGTGAAAGCTATAAAGTACCAACAAGCCTGTTGCGTCAAACATGTGTTTGTTTTGTAGATGACAGTACCCGAATTGTTACCAATACAATACAGGAGGACTTGGAAACAAAATGTCTATAAGGAAAAGATAAGATAAGAACAAGTCCAGAGTTCTGTAAATTGGGATGTGCAACGCATTCGTTAAAATAAGTCACTGCATCTCCTGGGAGCCATTCTTAACATTGTAAAATTTTGATTTGGAACCGTTAGCTAAGCGAAGACACTACAACACAGGTGTTTAAAAGAGCGTAACGAAATCATTTCTAGTGTGACATTTTAACGAGTAAGAAGACAGGCAATTGCTGATTGCAAACATACAGTTCAACAATAGTTCTGTTATAAAACAAAGAGAAATTACAAATTTTGAAAATAATTTTTAAGTAAAATGCAAGTTATTTATTTGATTAAAAAAGTGAATCAATAAAATTACAAAGCCAAATTTCACTGCAATTCATTCTGCTCTTCTTCAACTTCGGCTTTAATCAGTTCTGCTATCCCGTCATGTAACATTTTAACCAATTCGAATTCCGTAAAGCCCAACCGACGCTTATTAGAAATATCCATGACTCCATCTTCAATGCTGGTATGCTCGCCACCAGTACCACGGATTTGTAAATTCATTCGATCAGCAAGGTTCTTCAACTTGTCCATATTCTTAGCAATATGAGGCAATCGAATGTGCACCGATGCTCGTAATGTAGTTCCAAGATTAGTCGGGCACGCAGTGAGATTGCCATATCGGTCATGGTGAGCGAATGACAAACGTTCCTCCAGAGCGTGCAATCCATTTACAATTCGATGATATACATCACCTTAAACCAAAAGAATACGAGATGATTAGTTCGATGGGTTCTACCAACATAACGCGTCCAAACGGAGTCTGCGGTATGCATATTACCTAAATTTCCACTGGAAGTCATAGAAATAATTCGCAAATGATCCTCTTCATTTACCCAAACCAAAAACGTCTCAGCTGAATTGTGAAAGATGCCACGTCCGGTAGGCCAAAAGCGGTAACAACCAGCCGTTGTTAGGAAAACATCACCTCGCCTGAATAAAATTCGACGATTTACCATTTCAGCTTGGGTATCCGTATTAAGATCCTTCATTGAAAGATAAGTACCAGCGTGATCGCCATCCAATGATTCCACTGCTTCTTTTACCTAAAATATTTGATGTTTTTATTGGGCTTGTTCCGAAACTCATATTTAGTAAAAGATCTTAGATGAGGCTCTTTGTTCATTGGCCAATCGATCATTGTAACAAATGAGAACAGAGCTTCATCTAAGATAAGTTACTAATTCTATTGTAAGAATGATAAGAATTAAAAAACTTCTATTAAAAGAGTTTTTTGATTGGTTGACTCAGTTGACTGAGTCGATAGTCAAAAGTCTTATGTGAATAACTTGTGTTGGGCCTGTGCAAACGGCAGCCAAGCCGGGTTAAGATAAGATTGGCATGGAATTATCTACTTTGAGCTGCCCGCCTAATTCAAAACTCTTTTGACCAAGACTATCAACAATTGGAACGTCTGAAGGAGGCAATTGTTTTTTTTTAGTGCGATTAGGGGCGAGGCCATCTACGAGAGGCATACTGAAATTACCTTCAAAACGGTTCATATTTGATCTAAATCGGATCATTCTAATAATCCTTAATAAAATCTTCAATTTACAAGCAAAACTAATGTTCGTGTTAATCAATATTGCTAAGAATATCGACGTTATGTAAAATGGTTACATAGAAGGAGGTACCATCAATTGAAATGCTAAAACTGAAAAAGGGATAGAATTGTAGCCATAAGAATTTAGAATACGAAGTTTGAAAAATATCTGACCAGCGGTTTATGCATGGCAAGTGATTTTGTATGATTCTATCCCATCCCATCCTTAAAATTAATATCCCCAAAATGTAGGCCATGAAATATAGAAAATGATTTTGTCACAACAGGTTTTTTAGACAGTTTAACAAAATCCTTTGCGGTTCGATAAAAAACAACGCATTTCTATAGCAAACGCCTTGGAGTCTGGTAAACAAATGGTTCTTGAAGGAAAACGCCCACAACGCGTAGATGAAAATAATCTATGAACAAAATGTTTAAATTGCCATTGCGGAAGTATGTGCATCAAAAATTGTTTTTACTAAAAACACCCCCAAAAAGAAGGCATGGAAAAAAAAGTATATGGACAAAATATAGAAAATAAAATTGTCCACATATGTTCTTTAAACACTTATTCAAATTTGCCCTACCGTTTGGCTTAAAACACTAAAGCTCTATTTTCTAAAAAGTAGGCAGAGGGAGGATTCAAAAATGTTTAATTTTGTTCTGCTTTGTGGAACAGAGAACTTTCTTCCTTCGGACAAGCATCATATATTCCAAATTTCATTATCCTAGCCCAAAATTTAAGACCCCAAATCAGGGGACACACAGACGGACGGAGGGACAAACAGACAAACAGACATTGCTAAATCGACTTAGCTAGCGATTCTGAGTCGATCCATATACTTTGAGGTGTATCTACCTTTATTATTTCTCTATGTTACAAACTATGTATTATCAAAACTAATAGGGTAAAAAAAGTCTATAAGCTACACAGAACCAAGTAGGTATCTATCATTCGCTGAAAACACTCCAGAAGAACGAGCCACAAGAGCACGTCGAAACATTGTTTAATCGTAGGTAGTAAATCTCAAACAGATCATCCATAATCATATCGGCATTATCCGGTATTTTTATGAAAAAATAAATATCTGTCATTAACGGCTCATATAGGGCCGCAAACATAGCTTCTCACTTCTTGTGAGGACATGTTGTATAACACCGTATCTGAACGGCAAATTTGAGAAGCTTCTGGCGATAGTTTTGTACTTTTAAATATTTGTCAGGCATTCGCTAGAGGTGGGGCAGATAGAAGATCTCGATGTATCGTCCACAAGTAGAAACCATTATCATCCAACCGATGTGCGCAGATGGAGCCAGTAAGCTAAATATGGAAATAATTGAAATTGAAGAGGCATTCGTGACATTTGAAGAACAAATGACATAAAACACATGTCAAAACAATGTCACTTTCTGATACCAACTGACCGTATACGCTATACTGAATCCTACCAACAGAAATGTTTGCTGTAAGTTGATTATTACTCTCCCATTAGCGTTCGGGAGCGCCATAAATTAAACATGAACAAAAATCAGTACAATTCAATAAGAATCAGTAAAAACAAAATTGAATTTACCTATAGTTATGGTGACAAATAAATATTCATCCAGTGTCTTAACACAAAACTCAACTCGCTAGCTAGTACAAACAGAGAACGTCTCATCTGGGTGCCAGGACACAATGGACACTTACGGAATGAAATATACTAGCCAGAAAAGGATCAGTATTAAATTTCATGATGTCAAAACCATTCTGTGGACTACGCATCAGCACTGCTAAATTACATATTAAAACATGGCTGCAAAATAGGGCCAATCATTACTGGCCTAAAACTGAATGTAACAGACAAGCCAAAATGTTCATGCCAAACACTTCCCACACAAGAACGAAACTACTCCTACATCTAACTAGAAGGGTTCCTTACTGGACAAAAAAAAAAAACACCTCTTGACTATGGGAAAAACTCAAGACAACACTTGCAGACTATGCAACGAGGACGAAAAATCAGCAGAACACATCCTGTGTCACTATAACTTCCTATTCGGATTACGTCAACGCCATCTAGGTAAACACTGCCTTGAGGCAGAGGACAACCCTCTCAAAGACTTACTAGAATTCATCACAAAAGTCCGGTATCATGAGTGAGCTCTAATTTGGGTAAATCACAATAGGCCCAACTGTGGCGCAGTGATAATATGGTAACTTGGTAACTAACCTAATCTAATCTACTATAAAACTGCTCCTGAACTTTGCATGACTGAATGTTTGCAAATTGGAAAAGATGATTCACAGCAATATATTGAAAAAGTCATCAATTCATATTCGCTCCTCCTCACCGTTTTACAACTTACCTTTTGTTCAATCTCGTTAAAATGCCCTTCAGTTAGCTTTGGAAAAAATGGATAATCAACCAAGTTGCGAGCAATACGAATCCTTGTCGATACAATGTACTTGTGCTCTGGATCTAGATTACCAATTTCATCCAAATCCCCCCAGTCGGTGTCCTTTTGTAGACGCACCTCGTCGACATTGTCCGCCTGGCCGTGATAATCGACTATGATAGGGTCAAAGAGACGGCGAAAGACATCGTACGATGCTATATCGGCTGCATATACTCCCACCGATGATGAATGATGTTCTAAGCCTGATCTTATACAATCGTACAGATTTGCCTCGACAGGTGCAGGAGTAAACAGAGTTTTCAGCTCATCGCATATTTCTTTAGAGAAGTGCTTACGTAGCAGGGAATCTGTACACTCCTGGTCCTCTATTAGCGATTTGAAACCATTGTCTATCATTGATGCCACCTCGTCGGGGGTGGGTTTTCTAAGGGGAATTAGTTTATGTGGGTGATGTTAACATATGTATGAAAGAAATGTTTAATTATTATTACACTTTCAACTTCATGCGCTCTAGTTCCTGTTCCAGTTGAGCGATTTTTCTATTCGCTTTTTCTAATTCGTCCTTAAGAACATCGTACATCTCATCATCTGGACATGATTCGCACATGAATTTTCGTATATAGCGTATGGCATCGTCTGGCTTGTTTGGGTCTTCATAGAGTTTTATAAGTGATTTACTGAGAGCGTCAACAACGCCGCTTCTTTCCAGGTACTTTCGGAATTGGGAGCGTTTTGCTTCCAGCTTTGAATAAAGTCAATATAATTAAATTTCACGATGTGTATGTTCTTGAATTTACCGAGGTCATGTTGAAATATTTTCGCTGAGAATGCAGAGCAAGGAATTTTGTTTTTTTTTTTTAAATTTAAGATTTTCTAACAGCAGTTTGCTATTTTTGTTTTATTTTCTACAACAAACTATTAAATATCGATCAAACAATAACTTTGAGAAGTGTTGCTAGGATATGGCACAGTCGTATAAACAGACAGTAAATTGTAGGAGTTAAGCAGTGTAATGGTTTAATAATTACACACTAATATGTAAAGACATGTTTTACCAAAGACGCTGTTTTTGAAAACTAACAGATGGTAGAAAATTTAAAATTTTTTTACTTAGAATATGTAAACCTGTTTGCTAAACGATATCACCAAACTGAGCCAGGGTTTATCTTATACTAGAAGATTGTCTATCAAGTGTTGTCAAAAACATCCCATCAATGCTACCTTTATAGAACCTATCCCACCAAAAAGTAATTAGCGTTCCGTCTTATGGCAGGGATAGTAAATAGTACAAGATCAAATTATTGCTTCATTGAAAAGACCGGAATTTATTTTTATAACACAATTTATAGGTGTTAAAGATTGCAAAGGTTTTTGTTTCTCATGAACCCATAACTCTGTAATACCCAACTTAAGAGAAAATAGAAAATCTATAATCCTCAAAAAATCCCAAACTGATACAAAGGATTCATGGATTTAGGTTTTTCGTATTCCATTAAAAGAGGGATAATTTTTTAATACTCGATTTATGGTCGATGTGTGCTAAGTGAACAAATTAATTAACTTTTATTAATGAAACAAGAATAGAGCAAATAAAACATTCAGGTAAAATCGTAATTTCAAGGACTATAAAAGTCAGGCAATGCGATTGTTTGAGAGCATAAGGTTTTACACATAGCTGGGCATTGTACCATAATTTTTACTAATTTTACTTAAGACTGTTCCAATACAAAATGTTAGTATTGAAATGCATTTCTACAGTAAAAAATGTAAGAATCAGTAAAATCAATATTTTACGGGAACATACCTTATGTATGGAGCTATTGTTGAAAATGTCATTTCTAAATCTGACATATCAAAAAATCCTGTATTTCCATTATTTTTGTGAAGAACTTCGTATGAAAATTTTGGAACTGAAAATCAATTTGAAATTGAATTGATTGACAGGTGCTGCGTATCGATTTAGACTTTCCTGACCTAAGACCATACTGATAAGAGCCGATCGGGTTGTTGGTGACAAGTTATAGGCGTTCACTTCATATAGGATGTAAGTGATGTTGGTGTTTCAGTTGGCACAGTTCAAGGGGTCTCCTTCTTGGGGATCGGGCACATGCTATACATTCATCCGACCAAATGTTGATAATGAGTTGTAGTATGGCTCAATGGTCTTTACCAATTCATCTCTCCAATAGCTTCAAACGTAGGACGGTATTTTCTAGGTTAATATATGGTAGTTTTCGCTGTCTACGATAATATTTTGTGGTTCGTTTTGCCTGAAAGCGGAAGTTTGTTCGTCACTGTCTTTTAGCGGCTGCAAAAGTATTTTTTCTACTTTATCTGCATCGAGTAGGTATGACTCAACTACAGCCTTGTTCATCTCTAGAGGACTTTGTTCGAGCCTTGTACCCTGGCCTTGAAGTTCTACACTCTGGTAAAACATAAACACATTTATGGGGTGGGACCTCTTTATATCTTCGATGCTTTCGTTTTGCTTTTTTTCCAAAAAACGGATGTCTTTCTCACTCGTCTTCACCAGCAGCATTTATTGTATTCCTCGGTTTTGGCTGCGAGCACCTATCGGCATTATTCTTGAAACCAAGGATTTCTTGCTAGTGGCTGCGAGAAACGTATCGCATCATTTGTGTCCCATCTTGTTGGTTGTTGACATCGCCAAATAGTATTAGTCAGTAGATAAAGACATACGCGTTCTGCATTCTGGGGATCAATGGAATTGTAATCTTTCGACATTAAATGTTGTGGTGTGGTGTGGTAGATAGGTAGAAGTGGCGGTTCGGCATGAAATCAAGTAGCACTTATGTGCCTTTTTGTTACCACGACTCGTGTGACCTATATTATGATTTTTATTGTGGATGTGATGCAGGCGGTCTCTAGATTCAGCCTGTGCGGTTTTAGAAGCGGATAAGATCTTGTATCCTTTTACCCGAGATGTCGCTAAGGTTGCCGAAAAATGGTTGGTCTAACGGAGAGTGTTTTTCTCTCATTTGTGTTCCCGCAACTGCGGCATTGATGGTAGTATTGGACTTCTAGTTTGGCCGCATGGTCTGCAATTGGCCAGTGCCCCGTGACTATCGCCGTAATTCTAGCGATATCTGGGAGGGTTCTATACGACGCAATTTGTTATCCTTCCCCATTAGGAGACGGCCTTTTCGAAGTATGAGTGTATTTGTCGCTTAATCGCACATAGCGGGATACGGAACCTTGCCGCAAGTGAGCCGTGAAGAGCTGAGCCCTGGAACCCAGAGAAGTGTAGGCAAGTTCGTTCCGCCATTCCAGTTTGGAGAATATGGTAGCCGAGTTGATGGCCTTTATGTCCGCTTGGCTATCTATGAGAACAGCATTTTTTTGCCCCAGTGGTGTAAAAGTCCGGTAGGCTATATGAAACTGATATTTTCGGTGATTCCGAGTGGACTCCGGACCCCACAATACAGTTTGGTTAAGATCCGTCGGTGAAGACGACCGTGTCGAAATATTTTTTCTCTTACTACTTCGCTTTTCTTGAAGCTTAGTATAGGGGTTAAGTAGTCTTTTGGAATCGTGATCATGCCGTTGGGTAACGAGTCCAGGATATCCAGCAACACTATAAGCAGCCAGGTCAGAATGGCAAGGAATAAGTACTCGGCCTGCTGTCCCAGATGAACCCAGGCTAGCTGCTCCGGAATATTCGGACGACAAGTTGTCTAGGAGTTCCAAGGGTTAGTCAGGCACCTTGAACAGATATGGTGGCGGATGAACCGAAAGGCCAACGGCAGCGCTCAATCCCGTAGTGGATACAACGGAGGAAAAATATAATATAGCTAAGGACTGCTTATATGAGCTCCTTGAAAAAACCTATGAGCGACTACCGAAGTACGATGTTAAAATCGTGCTGGGAGATTTTAACGCAAAGGTTGGAAGAGAAGACATAGTTAGCAGTATTGTCGGAAAACATAGCCTACAAGACAACACGTCTGGTAACGGACTTAGGCTAAATGAATTCGCTACGGAACGAAATGCCACTATAGCCAGCACACGGTTTCCTCACCTCGATATCCATAAGGAAACATGGCGGTCTCCAGATAAACGAACGGTCAATCAAATTGATCACATAGCGATAGACAAGACTTACGCATCCATTATTTTGTATGTTCGAACGTTCTCAGCAGCTAACATCGACTCGAACCACTATCTTGTTGCAGCCAAGGTTAGAATGCGGATATCCACCACCCCACAACAATCCAGAAATACTGTGAAAAAATGAAATGTATGTTGAAAGACTGCAATCGCAAGAGACCGCTAAGACCTTAGCGTAACGCGTATCCCTAAACCTCTCGATTGACATCATACCACCAGCATTGAATGTCGATGAACAATGACAACAATGGCAACAAGCCATTAGATCAGCCGCAACTAATGTGCTAAGTTTCTCGCGTCCACCAGCAAGAAACCCCTAGTTTGATGAGGAATGCAGACAGATGATCGTAGCCAAGAACAAGGCCTACAAGGCTAAGCTGCAGGTGAAGACGAGAGCTGCCGTGAAGCCCTATAATCAGAGAAGAACACCGGCTTTTCAGAAAGAAGAAAAAAGAGCAAGAAAGCGCGCGATAGAGGATATAGAGAGGTGCCACTCCAGGAAGGATGTTCGCAAGTTTTACCAAAGCTTAGAACTTCAAAGCCAAGGATACAAGGCTCGAACAGAATCCCGTCGAGATGAACAAGCAAACATCGTAGCTTAAACACAGTCGATGCTGAGTATATGGAAGAACCACTTCTGCAGACTGTTAAACGGCGATGACGAACAACATTCTGCTGTCAGGCAGAACGAACCATTCAATATTGTCAACGACAGCGAAAACTGCCAACCACCCGACCTGAGTGAAGTGAGGATAGCAATATCTAAACTGAAGCTTAGTAAGGCTGCCGGAAATGACGGCCTTCCCACCGAGCTTTATAAAGCCGGCGGATATGACTTGGTAAGTAACACCCACCAACTCATAAGCCAAATCTGGTCGGAAGAAAGTATGCCTGAAGAATGGAACCTCAGCATCGTTTGTCCGATCCACAAAAAAATAGACCCTCTTAACTGCACCAACTACAGAGGCATAAGTCTCCTCAACATCGCATACAAGATCCTATCTGCCGTAATATGTGAACGCCTGAAACCGTTTACCAACAACCTGATCGGCTCTTATCAGTGTGGTTTTAGGCCAGGAAAGTCCACAGCCAATCAAGTCAAGCACAATTTTGCTAAAATCTGTACAACTACTAGCATACGCCGACGTTATTGACATCATTGGTAGGACCCAACGTGATGTCATAGCCACGTTTGCTAGTATAGAGAAGGAAGCGGCAAAAATGGGTTTGGCAAGGCAAGAGGGCAAGACGCAGTATATGCTGTCAACACGAAAGGACACACAACATTGACGAATTGTACAGAACGTCACCATTGACAGATATTACTTTGAGGTAGTACGAGACTTTATCTTTCTCGGCTCCGCTATTAACTCTGACAACATCTCGTCAGAAATTAAACGAAGATATACTCTTGCCAACCGCTGTTTCTTCGGGCTACGAAGGCAATTCAGTAGTAAAGCCCCCACTCGAAGAACTAAGGAGATCTTATGTAAGACCCTGAACATCCCAGTCCTGCTCTACGGCGCTGAAGAATGAATCGTCTCAAAAGCGGATGAAGAAATACTTGATCGATTTGAGAGGAAAATTCTTCGAAAAATCTTCGGTCCCGTTTGCGTTGACGGGCTATGGAGACGAAGATTCAACCAAGAACTATACGAGTTTTATAGCGACTTCCATCTGGTCAAAAAACTCCACATTGGACGTTCATGATGGCTAAGACATGTAGAACATGTACTCCGTTTCGCAGAGTCTTCGATTCGATTCGATTAGAGGAAGAACTCGCCTTAAGTGGCTCTCACAAGTAGAAACCGACCTCAACCAACTTGGAGTGCGCAACTGGAGGCAGTTAGCTAAGGACCGGGCTAGTTGCAGAGGCATGTTGGCAGAGGCCAAGGTTCATTCCAGACTGTAGCGCCACTTAAGTAAGTAAGTAAGTCAGACATTCTCTTTCAACTATTTCAATTGAGATACCTATCCTCTTTTTGAGCTAATCATATTTCATCTTCGTTCCCCTCATAGCCTAGTGCCCTTTCATGATCGAACAATATTCAGAGCGCCAACCTTTTTTCCTTTGTTTTAAGGGAAGCAGTATGCAACTTTTTGGGTGCAACATTAGAAGAAGCAACAACAGGAGATCACATAAGCGGACATAAACCAAAAATGTGGTTTCCCCCAGAGGAATAAGCCATAGAGGCAGGAAATCAAGAGTATGACTTGAGTAGCTTCAGTACTATATTCAATTATTGCTTTGCAGTGCTGCTGTATTTTCAAATTTTGTTTTTACAATTTTTGTGTTAGATTTTGAACTTTCTTTTACAAAGGAAGGTATTGTTTTCGTACAAACTTGCTACCTCAAGATTTTGATCAAAAGTGGTTTTCCTGATTGCGTACGCCCGTAAGTCCGACTGTCCATAATAAAGTGTGATTTTTTAAGCGTCGTTTTTTTTTAGAAATGGAATAATATTTCAAAATTTGTATTTTAATCGATAAATTGTCCTTTGCCATTTACGTTTTAAAGAAATCTTCATGTGAATGTTGTCCGCGGCTCCGTTTCAAATGGTCCATTCGGAAGTTCCAATTTTGCATCACTTTTTCGAGCATTTCGACCTGTATTCCACAAATTACGCGTGATATCCTATAAGGCTTCAATCGTGTTCGGCTTGTCCTCACAGACTAACGACTTTACATAAGAAATAATCATGAGGCGTTAAATCGTATTATCTTGGCTGCCAACTCACAGGGCCATTTCGAGAGATAAGCTGCTCACCAAATTCATCCTTCAACATTTCCATTGTTTCACGAGCTGTGTGTCATGTGGCACCGTTTTCAAGGTACCACATGTCAACCAAGTTCAACTCAGCCAACTGGGGCAAAAAAAAGTCGCGTATCATGGCTCGATATCGTTCGCCGTTGACGGTAACGTTCTTCCACGGTCGTCTTTAAAGAAAAATGGACCGATGACCACTTTTTCGGGATGCATAGGTAATTCTTGTATGGCATGTTGCTGTTCATCACTCCAGATGCGATAGTTTTGCTTATTTACGTATCCGTTGAGCCAGAAATGAGCCTAATCACTGAACACAATTTTTCGATAAAACAGCGTATTTTCATGGAGCTGTTCTAAGGCCCATTTACCAAAAATTAGACGTTGTGGCGGGTCATTCGGCTTCAATTCTTGCATAAGTTAAAATTTATTGGTTTTCAAACCCAAATCGACAAGTAAAATTTTCCATGTGGTTGAGTATCATATGCCCAATTGCTGAATACGGCGACGAATTGACATTTAATGATCTTCGTTAGTTAACATTGGACGCTACGACTGCAACATTCTTTTCGGTACGCACTATAAGCATGCGATTCGATAGTTTAATGTCCAACAAAGTAAATTTGGTGCGAAATTTGGGTATAACAACACGAATTGTTTATCCACCAGGTCGTTTTTGACAACCATTTTGAAAAATAAATTTCATTAATTTGCAATCGCTCGTTTGTAAGTCTTTTCATGATTAAATGGCAGAGTATACTGAAAACTTTTCACTTTGACGGATGACGCTTAGACGCCATTACTTACCAGTCTTGCCAACCTGAAAAACATATCTCTTAAAAAATTTTCCGTTTTCTTCTCCAGCCTAAACGACTTGACCGATTTTCAAACTTTGTATTTACAGTTTTTCTGGCGAAAATTCGAGGCCATCTTTTGCACTCTCAGGCATTTTACTAATTATACCTCCCATATAAAATACACCAGACGGCAATTTTCTAAAAAAAATAAAATTTTTGGCGTTAATAACAATTTTTGATTTCTCGCAAACTAATTGGTTAAATGAAATTTAATATCTTTGTTTCTATTAATCATTAATTTTGACGCTTAACGGAATTTTCAGTTTTGGTCAATAACGGAAAATAATTTTGATTCACATAAGCACCAATCACCTTTAAATTCCGGAATAGAAGTTCTTATAATCATAGTCCCTTATAGTATAATGTTTATTTTTTAAGCTTGAAAATCAATAACAATAATTTATGTAAAGGTGAAGAGGAAAATACATACGACTGTAACTGAAAATACATACGACTGTGTAACTTGTTTGAAATTTATTATTTATTGTTTAATCACACGTTCTATAGAAAGTATCGAAAATATATCCACCAATTGATAAATGCAAACGCAGAAATAAATATAGAAATGGTGCACACTAATAACTGCCCTGAGAATTATCTCATATGAGATAACTAATAAAAGTAAGTATACGCCCCATAGAACAGATATAGCATATTTGTTCAACTCAGAACTAGATTTATCCTTAAAACTCTTTTTGTGAAATCAAGTTATCTAGAAAAAAAAAAAATTTTTTTACACAGCGTCTAAAACATATGCAACATTTCTAATAATGCTTGCGAAAGTATATATTTTTTTTAAATAAAAGTTGTTTTCAGTTGTTGGTTCAGATACCATAGTTAAATAAAAATCAACTAAAATGTTTGTGTTATAATTTAATTGAATTATTTTTATTTTATTTTTTAATTAAATATTATCAAGTATAAAGATAATTCTATATTCAGTAAATAGTATTGTATATTATTATTTCATATGTAACTTAATATTATTTATATATATATATATATATATATTAATATATATAATATATACACACAACAATCTTTTAATTTCCACATTATCTGAGTGTATTAAATTCTTATCATAGGTATGTCATCTAAAATTTGTATTTTTCCATTTTCATCATATTTTGTTTTGTTATATATTTGTATGAATTTATTTTCATATATTATTACAATAAATTGTAAAACTACAAAAAAGCTTAAGTAACATTCAAAACGATTTCATTTTTTTTGTCGTTAATATTTTTCGTTTTGAAATTGTTTGTATGTTTGTTTCTTGAAATAAAAGAAAATCAATCACTATTTTTTTGTTTTGTTTCTTTATTTTTAAATCATCATTGTTTACTATTAGCATACAATCATCTCCTACACGTCTAAATATTTATTCGTATTCTCTCAATTTGTTTGTTTATAAAAAATCCTAAACCTATACCTTATGACCAAATATGCATTCTCTCTTTTCAGTATTTCTCTCGCTTGTAAAAAAATATTTATTTTTTTGTTAAGTATTAAAAAAATGTTTTACGTTTAAAACTTTGTTTTATTCTAATCAAAATTCAAGAGAAATAATAACGATTTGTTTCTTATTTTGGGTTTAGATTTTAAAAGTTTTTTTTTCTGTTAAAACAAAATATTTTAGTCTATTGCTATTAGTTTGATATTCTATTTGAGTTGCTGACGAAATATATATATATATATTAAAAACCTTTCTCTCAGTCCATGGTTAGTAATAGTTATAACTATAAAATAATTGTTTTAAAATAACATTTGGAAAATGATTGCCAATATGATTTCAAGTTTTGACAGTTTTTTTTAAAGAGATTATTGTTTAGTTTCTAGTTTAACTATGTAACAACACACAGAGTGGCATAAACATGTCGACGTAGTGCCATACCAGTATTAACAGCAAAACAAATCTCTGAAGGATTTGTGATTCCAATGACAAAAAACGTATGATTTTGTGGATGTGTCGTAATTGTTTTTTTTTTTAATTCTACAAAAGCTCTATCGCTAAATAACGATATTACAGTTCTTTTAATTTTTTTCCTCATCTTAAATGTGACCAATTTCTTCTTGTCAAAAAAACTTTGACGACGTTCAAATGTCGTAATAAAGAAATTATCGAAACAATTCAGTAAGTTATCAGTTTTTTTTCTTATACCCTAGTTTCAATATTAAACTCAAGTTAACTCGAGTAAGTAGTTTTTCCGCAATTTAAATCCAGAGTTAACTTCGAGTTAACCCAGCAAGTTTGGTGAGTTCATCCTGGGACTAAATGATCAGATGGTTTTGACAGATGATAAAACACCGACAAACAATTATTTTCCATTCCATTTAAGTGGACAATTTATCAAATTTTTAGAAAGTAAATACGTGTGCGATCAGATCCCAGCGACTCTAATAGTACGTTTCAACCTAAGCGAAATGCGTCATTCCATTTTCGAAATTCAACATTTGAAAATAGTGTTCCCACCAAAAACAAATCGCATTTCAGCTGTCAAAAAAACAAATTTCATTGTTTTATACATTTTGCTGTTTTTGGTTTTGATGAGATAATTATAACCTAGTAACCTAGAGAAATAATTTTGTTTATAAATGAGAGGCAGTCTTCTTTGTCAGGGATTAAAAGTACAGCATTCTGGATTGTGAAATTGTATGGCGAAATGTATAGCATTTGGGCTGAAATCACGAATTTCGCTGAAATGAAAAAAATCGGCTCGGTGGAAACGTACTATAAAGCGTTTAAATATTGAGTTTGATTGTTTTAAGAAGAAAAGAACTTGTAAGATCGCGACAAAAGCATTTCCATTTGTTTGGGAAAACATAAACCAATCAGCTGATCACATTTCGATGACTTTTTGACAGCAAAATCGATAAATCTTAAGTGCTACCAAATCAAATCACCACACTCGAAATCAAATTTAGTCAGTCATGCCATACAAGAATTACCGATGCATCTCAAAAAAACGACAGTTTGGCGTGGTTTATGGGCTGGTGGCATCATCGGTACATTTTTCTTTAAAGACGAAAGTGGAATAAACGTTACCGTCAACGGCGAATGATATCGAGTCATGATACGCGACTTTTTTTTTTGCCCCAGTTGGCTGAGTTGAACTTGGTTGACATATGGTTTCATCAAGACGCTGCTACATGCCCCACAGCTCGAGAAACAATGGAAATGTTGAAGAATGAATTTGGTGAGCAGCTTATCTCTCGAAATGGTCCTGTGAGTCGGCCACCAAGATGATGCGATTTACCGCCTCTTGATTATTTCTAGTGGGGTTATTTTAAAGCCGTTAGCCTATGTGAACAAGCCGAACACGATTGAAGCCTTAC
Organism: Rhingia rostrata; assembly: GCA_949824845.1. Classification (NCBI taxonomy): domain Eukaryota; kingdom Metazoa; phylum Arthropoda; class Insecta; order Diptera; family Syrphidae; genus Rhingia; species Rhingia rostrata. Next base: position 114,561,527 of record OX463756.1, on the reverse strand, counting down.
AGGATAACATAACACGCGAGTAACGCAAAATCGGACCTTCCGAATGGACCATTTGAAATGGAGCCGCCGACATTATTTACATGAAGATTTCTTTAACACGTAAATCGCAAAGGCATATTTATCGGTTACAATACAATATTTGATGCAAATTTGAGTGTTTTATTTGATTTAAAAAACTACGCTTAAAAAATCACTCGTTAAAACAATTTCTTTTGAGAACATTCCGAATGGGCATTTTGATATTTCGCAGATTCATTCCCAATCGAAAACGCGCCATTTCTTTATTCATTGTTAGTCGAGGACTTATATATGTAAATTTGTACAATGATGGGAAAATATTAAAGTACTGCAGATTCGCGATATATGGATTTAAAATTTCGTGGCGAACAGTAAAAAACAAATTATAAATCTGTGTTTTATTATTGAACACCCAGTTGGTATTTGTTGACAATTTCACTGGTTTAAAGGAAATGGCAGTGTTCAGGATTTCAGAACAAATCTGAAAAATGAAGATAACTTATGTGCAACGCAAAACCTTATTGGATTGTAAGGTAAATGTCAAATTATGGCAACCCTTACTTTGCAATTTCATTTTTACATATTATTTACAATTTTATTAACTTTTTTCTATTCAGAATAATTATTTTTTTTTAGAAAAATAGAAAATAACTTAAATATCAAAAACTCTCTCATGACAGGTCAAAGCAAAGTCAGATGTTTCATTCTTTTCTAAATTATCATCCGAATCCGAACATTTTTTTGTCTGTCATTTCCCTCCAATGTCACGTGGCTAAAATGTTGGATTGACCAATGAGAACAGAAAAACTGACTAAAACTAAAACCCGAAACACGGTCGATGTCAAAATAAGTCATGCAATCACTACATGTGTTTATTGATGTAAGGAATGGAAATGAAAGTAAATTTAAATTGCTTACACTGTTGGGTCATTCCGTAATTTTGAAAATGATTATCACTCAGACGGTAATCGGGTCTCATGAGCAATCGCTCAATAAAGGTATCTGATTTTTCGATTGTTGTTTTACGTGACGCAAGATGTGCTGTAAGGATGTTATCGTCAAACAATAATCACTTTACACAATTAGGGCCCTGTTTTATGTTGTATACACAGACAATAGTCAAAAGTTGTTGTTCGTTTAAGAAGAAGGAAAAGAAGACATCTTGTTGTTCTTGTCATGAAATTTATACGCTAATCTCAGCAGGGCAAAATTGTACACATTGACAACCATGGAGAAAAATTAAAATTTACATTAAATAAAAAGTATAGTAATTCCATTCTGTATAAATTGTGTTATTCTAATACAGTATAAGTTTCACATCTTTTGCTGCGGCTTGCATTCATGCCAAATTTATTAATTTGTTTTCCTCTATTTAAATCCTACAATACCAAAATTTATAGTTCCTACCTAGAGTTATAAAACCACTTTCACACTTTTCGCCATTATCGAATTCTACTTTCATAACGATTACATTCTTTAAAAAAAAACATATAGAGAAGCAAATATAACTTAAAAAATCGTTATCATGTCAATATTATTGGTAAAACTATGGTTAAAAGCATCTGTGAAGCTTAGTACATGCCTGCATTCAAAGAATAAAATTATAAAATAATATTACAATTATTTACTTTTCCAATGAGAAAATGAGATCACAGATACCAAATGATTTTGTTTCTCTTAAAACATGTCCTATTCATCAAAGCCTCCTTCGTATTGTTTTTGTTTTTATTATTTTTTTTTTCATTTAAATCTATGAAACACATTATTCGATTTTGAAAAAGTGAACTTTCCATCGCCTGTATTCTTGCTAGTACACTAATCAGCCTTTTATCCGCAGAAAAGAAACGAAACAAAATCATAGGAGAACATTCCTTTCCAATTCCAATTCGACTTGTTTTTTTATGGATTTCTTATTAACAAAACGCTGTCGTTCTTAAAATGGGATTAAGTTTCTAATTTTGGTTTCTATTTTTATATTAGTTTTTAAATTTAGTTTTCATGTGGTTGAATAAGTGAATTAATTTACATACGAGTTTTTTCGTTTTACAATAAATTGTTTGTTGTGTTTTATGTTTGTTTTTAGACGTTAACTATTATGTACTTTATTATTTCTTATTTTTAATAAATTTGTTTTTATTTTTGTAATAATTACATATATGAATTATTAATTTTATTGCGAAATTTTGGAGGCTATATCCCTGAGTTTATTTATCATTTTTTGGTTTGTTTTATATAATAAGAAAAACATTTAAATTGAAAAATGACCTATTAAAAAGATTTTATTTTAAAGTACATTGTTCACAATTATTTAATACATTTATTTGTTTTTTTTCTGCAATTTTAATTTAATGACCAATTGTTGCTTCTTAATTTAAAGAGTAAAATATGTGCTTTATATATATGTAATATGTATATATTTTTAAGGGGAATGTAAACGTTTATTACTCGTACGTTTTAAATACTCGCGCTGCTTACAAACCGATAATAATTAAATTGACAGAACCGTTTTCATTTTTAAAAGGTGACGTTATTGCATGTTCTGGGACAAAAGAGTTTTTTTACTTCGACAAGCCAATGTGGTTTTTTATAGGCACAGTTTTTGAATAACAGTCTTTTATCATTGTGAAGAATAGAAAATTACGTGAACGTCTAGTTTGAATCAAGGTACCACGAAACCTAATACATGTTTATCGTTTTTAAAATGATTTTGAAAAGTGACGCTATTTATGGGATAAGCACAAACGCTACAGCTTATTTGAATATAATCTTTGCGTTACGGTAAATGCTACTTAACAAATTCACTGTAGCATCTATTAAATCCCAGAAAAGGAGACTTAGGCTTGGTTGAGATGAGGTTAAATGCCAGAAAGCTTAAAAAGTAATTATTAATCTATATAATAACTCTGAGCTACACAGAAAGTTCTAGAGACGATCGGAAGAGAACAACTTTTTGCTTTCTATAAAAAAGGGTTATGTAGGACTTGCTGATTTTTAAAATGTCGATTAAAAAAATCGACCGTCATAATGTCGACTTTCGAAAAGTTGATTGGTAAAAATATCCACTGATCAAAATTTCGACTCTTATGGAGTTTTCCATTGGTAAATCTGAATTTTAATCTGAAATTTGATCTTTTTTGTTATCAATGGAACACGATTTCAGTTTTTTTCTGTTGTTGTATTGTAGTAATTTCATACCAGTGAAGTTAGTGTCGGTGTAGCTGTCAAGTTGCCAGTAACACAGGTTGTTTCTTTTTGTTTTAATTTATATTTCACATCATACTACATCCTTTCACATCATGCTACGGTTTTAATGGGTAATGAGAGTTTTTCATAGTCGAAATGATCTTAAATCAAAACGAAAATCACTCTAGTCAAACTGACATCTATCATTTGTATTAGTGTTAGTGTAAGGAGGGATAAATCTGCCGACAAATCCAGATCTGCAAAATTGATCTGAGATCAAATAAAAATCAATTTGTTTGCCCAATGGAACACAAAAACTGTCAAAATAGGTCTTGTGACAGATCTATATCAAAAAAAGATTGATTTTTTTACCAATGGAAAACGCCATTATAAATTCGATTTTGAAAATATCGACTCGTAGAAGATTGACAGCGGGACACGGTACGCGGCAACGCATACACATGAACATTATTCACTTTTCCAATGTTGATCAAAAAGTTTACATTTACAGTATTATTTTATCATATCAACATGCAATTTTATCATATCAACATGCAATTCCTGTTTTATTTTAGATAAAAATCGAAGTTTTTACCGAGAACTTTTTGACCGACATTTAAATGGTCTGGATTTTAAACTGTCAACTTTTTTTCTGTCGAAAAAACTTTAGTCGAAGTTTTTTTTAACAGTCGACGAAATTTTTATATGTCCAGTCGACATTTTCGATTCGTATGTCTCCCAAGAAAAAAAACTCTACTCTAAAGTGATTTACCTTCTATTTTTATGAATCCCGAGTTGGATAAATCAGTACATGATTCACTGCACGTACTTTTAAGAAGGAGCGCCATTAGCTTTGATGAAAATGAATTTAGAACAAAACAGGACAGAACAGCAAAACTTGGTAAAAACTGTCAGAACAGAAAGTAAAGACAATGGATAACGTGGAATTATTCTAAAATGGAGTACATCAGATCCTGAACAATGTTTGACATCGCAGAGGGCTACTATTTTTCTGTAGCCATAATTTGTGATGTAAATGCCGTTTTTTTAATATGTTCCTACTATCAAGTGGGGTTTCTAAGGGTCCAGCTATAGCTATCATGAACATGATTGTCCAAAAGTATTAAATATATTAATTATAAATTCCGCAGAAATTTACTTTTTATTTTTCCCTCATCAATATTTTTTTTTCGTGAAGTAATGATTGCATTCAACCGAAATAAAACGGAATTTTCTAATAATTCCTTTTAGAAGCTATGGGGTGACATTGCAGTTCGAGCATGTGTTGTGTTCTAATTAACTTGTTCAATGATAACTTGAGTGCCTGGCCACTCGTTCACTGAAATGAAAGTCATCTCTGACGGTAAACGTAATTTTTTCTTGTGAACCAAAGAGAGGAAGGAGATTGCACAAAAATCCACCGATAATCCTTTTCAAACTGAAGGGCCAAGTTATAGCTATCATTGAAGGACTTCATTGGAACACAACACATGATGGAATTGAAATGTCACCCACATAGCTTCTTATAGGAATTATTGGAAAATTCCGTTTCAGTTCGGTGGAAGGGCAATCATTACTTCATAAAAATAAATGTGGATCAGTGAAAAATAGGATTGATTTTCTGCAAAATTTATTATCAAATATTAATATATTTTTGGATAATCATGTTTTAAAACTCATAAGCTTTGTTTTGACTCCAACTCGCCAATGATTGAATTTATATAAAAGCCGCTAGAAGTAAAAGAAAATTTCCAATTAGGTTTTTCAATGATAGCTATAACTGGGCCCACAATGTCATTGTGGGCATGAACGTTTCACTATCAAACCTTTCCATTTTGAAATAAATTCTCAATGTCGGTATCAGAAACACGAAAATATGAGGGGGTTGTTTCACACCGTGTTCCAGGTGTAAAAGCTGACTTCATTCCAACGTAGCTTTTTTGTGGAACTAAAGTCGTTGGGATGAGCACTAACATTTTAGTTTGTCTTTAGTTCTATTGAATGGTAAATATTTAAGTATTATCAAAACACAATAGAAACAAACCTCATCAAAAGTAACACACGTTGTGAAACAAAAGAAACAAAAGAAACAAAAAAATGTCGTCACCACTAACCAGCAAGACCAAGAACATTCACTCTAGTGAGCGCTCTTATGCTTATTTCTCGCATGTTGTTGTTCGTGTTCGTCGCACATTTGTTTTGTCCACGCTTGCCCCCCTACCCATTAAAGGCCGACCAGATTGCGTATCTGTAGCTGGTATCTTGTATCGCTGTCGACAGAGAGATACATTCCTTGCATGAAGTTGCCATTCATTCAACTTCAAGCTACAGATCCACATTGTTTATGCGCTTACGGCTTGTCTTGTTTTAAACTTTTTACTCAGCTACAGATACACATTCTGGTCGACCCTTGAAATTTTCTGATGTGTATGTTTTATACTTTGGATTAACTGCAGAGTTCTCTCTCAGGCTTACGCTCCCGCTCTTTTTTGCTGATACAAGTGTTTGCTTGTTGTTTGCATGGCATTGTGCCTCCACGCTATCCTTCCCCTACCCAATTGGCCGTTAATGGAAGTGTTGATCAATTATCGACAGAGATCTTGATTATTGTGAACGCAAACAGTTTTGACAGCTGATTTTGAGATAATTTTTGTTGTTCTTTATCCCCTTGTTTGGTCAAAAGTAGCAATTTCATAATAAAAGTACTTAAAATTGGGACAAAATATTAAAACATAACGGTAATACTTGCAATTTAGTATTATACTGAATACTTTTGTTAAAGACAATATATTGTTATATTAGCTATTTTCTAAATCAAATGAAATCTATGCAATGACATTTTTACAAAAAAAAAGATTATGTAAAAATTATACCTAGTTCACTAGAAAAACCTAAACGACCATCGACTATCGATTAATATGAATATTCGTCATTTGCTTTTGAAACACAAAATGTTGTTCTTTGCTCTACAGAAGAAAGGGCTAAGCGACATTTTCAAAAATTTGAGTAACCAGAGTTTAAAGTTATTATAGATTAATAACATTAAACTCTGATTACTCAAATATTCGAAAATGACTCTTTTAATAAAAACAAAAAAAAATTATAAAGAGATATTTTGAAGTAAACAGAACAAAAGTGTTTAATAACGTTAGAAATATTTTTTTTTTAAAAAGACAAGATAAGCGCTTCAACTATATAAGTATCAAATATTAAATTCGACAGTTTTTGCTATTTTGTGCTGTTATGTCTTGTTTGATTCTTTAATTATTAATTTAAAACTAAACAAAAGCTCGTTAGCGCTTAGTAATCTTAACACCTACGTTAAAACGTATGTTTGCAACTTAACTAAACCAATTTTAAAATGTTATTAAAAATCATTTACGGCTTAGGCCAACAATGGAAAATCACAATTTGCTGACTCATGAACCCCTTTACGGATTTCGTTCAAATTCAGTATTAAGAGTTCTTATATTCATAATTTAAAATCGAACCTTTTGCAGAGTGCAGATCCAAGCTTATTCCAATATGACCTCAACATCAATATGCAAAGGGACATTTTGTTTAGCATGGTTAGGTACCCATGCTATTTAAAATAGTAAAAATTTTGTTATTGAGACTGATAAGTAAATTTCTGCTAAGTAGTAGAAATATTTGAGAATTAGCTTAGGCATAATGTTAACAAGCTATATGATCTCTCCTTCCGTGATTGGGCTTAAGATAATAATACAAATTGTTTGTTTTCTATTTTAGTGGCTCTGATTATTGCAGTGCCACTGATCACAAATTTACGTTTTCCTTCTTTTTATATTCCAAAGTAGTGCACTTGATTCCCCTTATAAAAAAAATACTACAAAATATTTGTTTTCGATAAATTCCACGTACATACTTTTTTTTCCCCTGCGATAAGGCTTACATAACATGGAAACATGTTTTCTAAAGGTTCGTTCCAGTGTTTGCTTTTTCGGTTACAAAATGAATATAAAAATTACGTTGTTCGTGTCGGTCTTAAGTGGACCCTGTAGCTGTGAGCTGCAAATGTACGTCTTGTCGGACGTTGAAATTCAATGAGTCTAGGGTTGATTTCTCTAAGCTCCTCTCAACATCTGCCGGCAAAAATATCTGCAATAAAGAGTTACAGAATTGCATCAAACTTAAACGCACGCAATCGCGACAGTTTCATTGTATCGTTCTTTAAATTTAATCAATTTTCACTCAGAAAAGATGCTAAATTTCCACAATAGTTACGTGTTAATGCAATTCGGTTTTGAAGTTGCGAATCTAATCCACAGAAACTTTCCCAGTGTAGGTATTCAAAAATATAATGAAACATGTTTAGCAGACCCTCTTGCTTTGTCCATAATATTCACCAAAGATGACTTAAGGAAAGTATGATTTATGTGTATATTTATATGTGTTTTATTTGTGTATAAGCGGTTAGCGCCAATTCATTTTCTAGAAGGCCTCACTCGAATTCTCAAATAGGATTCAACAATCGAACTACAAAGTAAGCATCCTTAATTAGATGCTTGGATTCTCGTATAACAGGTCGTCTTTGATATGTATATTGATTTCATGACCTCCGCGTCATAGGATTCGATAAACATATTAAAACTGGATCTGCAGTTTATTGAAGATGCCTTAGGATAGCTTCTTATTTTAAGTGCGTGTACAGGATTCCAACTCAAGTTGGGTTCTAGCATTGTGCCCATTGTGCGCACTACGTTTGATCATTTGCATGACAAACCTATGGCCTGATCTGAACTACAACATTTCTATCAGGCCTACGCGAACAGATTTTCCCGGGAATTTTTCCCTTATCAGCAATTTAAATCAGAATGCTGAATGGGAAAAGTTTCCCGCAAAAAATTATTCGCGATAGGCCTGTGTATGTAGCTGCACAACACGTTAAGGGTTTTTTATCACCACGTGAAAAATAGTTAATTTTGAGAGACAACAGCCTAGGATATTGGGTTTTCTCAAGTCGGGGTCAATACGACCCCGAAAGCCAATTTGTACATCACGTGTACTTCCCAAACTGTTGAGAAACTCAGGCTTATCGCGAATAAATCATTCCGAGAAACTTTTTCCATCTAGCAATCTGATTTATATTGCTGACAATGGAAAAATTCCGAGGAAAATTTATTCGCGATAGGCCCGATTATATAGCAGCTGGAATATAGAAAACATCTGCACATGTTAGGCTGGCGAGTTGTTGTACGAAGCCGAATAAGGTGAGGGCTTTGGGGTTTGTGATCGTCTGGCTGTGATCAGAATCATAGCAATGCTTTGTTATAAAAGCATCTACAAAGAGAGAAGATGGACTTATGTAGAGGGAACTGTATTTCCTCCTGGGCAAAGAAATCCCGAGTAAGTACAACGAAATCGTACACAGAAAGAAACCAGTTTCGTCGGGTGAAACGACAACAGTCGATGGATTTGACATATTGACTTTGGGGTAGATTTTAATACGGTATTATATAGCACTCATTTTCTCCGACTAAGGATTCACAAATAATAAGACAACCAACAAAATCAATCACGCATCCAGTATCCTGCAAATATTGCAAGTGAAAAAGTTCTTAACGCAGCAAATTTCAGCAGCCAACTATCCAACGATATGATGATGGCATAGAAATGACGACATGTTGTAGGCCTTAGAGCGCGGTTACTATCAACGCGAGTAAGCGAGCGCGCTAGTTCACGCTAGTCCGAGCTAGCCCGCTAAACTATCCTCAATGCTAAATCAAGCTCGTAAACTTGAAAATCAAATGTGTTTTGATCTACAAAATAACAAGCGTGAACTAGCGCGGAATATAGCGAATGCAAAAAGCGTGATCTGCTACCACGTTATTGGTTTCCATACATTAGATTAACTAATGCACTAGCGCGATCTAGCGCCAGCGCTTACTAGGTTGGCCGTAACCGCGGCGTTAGAGAAATTAGTGTAGCGAGAGTTTTGTACACTCTCGCTACATTCGGTATCGGTTCTCTAAGCTCCAGCTTAAGCTACCAAAAATATGCCCATTGTGGTATGATTATGTTAGATGAGAAGAAACTCATGGAAAGATGGTTCAAGGCAGGGATAAGAGTACCTGGCTAGAAAAAGTATGGAGATGGAAAAACGGTGTAGAAAAAATAGATAACACGAAATCTCTAAGGGTGGGAAAATCAAATTAAATTCCACATTTACGTCGGGTTATCCTACCGCCTGTTTGGTGTTATAAAACCAGGGAACACACTTAAATCTGGGACAAAAACAACATCCGACAATTCTACAAGGATGGCAAGGAACTTGATGCGGGCTTCACGAAATATCGATGGGAATCTAGCCATCGTTGCACTGGAAATTGTAGATGCTTTCAAATATAATTTCCCGCAGCTGCAAAATGTCGGCAGAGTGATAAACAACAAAAGGATAGAGATACCCTACATGGAACATTGGACCGTACACAGTACAAAAAAAACACCACACGTGTTAGCAGATAATGTATTAGCGCACAGATTCAGTATTGCTGCGGTATGGGCATTCATTGCAGCAACAAGTACTCAAAATATATATTTTCGAAGTCACAGATAAAGTGATTCTTTCTAACGTCAAAATGGAATTTATTCTACTAAAATACATTGTCTGTGTGCCCTAAAAGCCGAATATAACGGCATTTATTCAATTTTCATCGGTTCTTAACAGCAACGAGTGTTCAAATTTTATTTCAAGAACGTTGCCATTGGATGTAAATTCATTCACTTATCATAATATTCAAATACATCGATCGTTTTGTGTTTCCTTTAAATATTTTGCTTTTAATAAATATTGCGATGAAATTCTACAATAATTGAAAAGGAAAATACGGGTGAGCTTTGTTTGTTTACTGTTTTTAGTAGAAAAAAGTGTTTGTTTGTATGTATTTCTTTTTTATTTCTGTTTGCGTATAAAACAAAAAATGTAAAAATAAATGGTTTCCTATAAATTGCATTTTTTTATATATATATAATATTTATTGATCTTACACAATTATTGAAAGTTTTTTTTTTGCTTTTTCTTTTTATTTTAAATGTAATTTTCCTTATAAATCACTTACTTAATATTTATTACAAATTAGATCTTTATAATTTAATTGTAATTTTAAATGTTTTTGTGTTGTTTTTTTTCTTTTACTTACTTTTGTTTCAATTTGTATAGATTTGTACTTTCTGCAAGAAGTATGCATTTTTTGTTGTTGGTTTTTTTTTTGTATTATATTTAAGGAATTTGTATTTAAAAAAATATTAAATGGTCACCATACTATTTGTTTGTATTATTTATCTTACTTTTAAAATTGAATTTTTTTTGTTTATAATTTTTTATGTAAAGAAACTGAATTTTTTTTTCGTTTTTGTTGTATACATAATTATGTTGTATATATTCTTTTTGCATGGATATATTATTACAATTAATTTTCTTAGCCATTGGAATGCGCACGTTTTTTTTTCACTTATTTGTGTGCTAACTTGTAATTCTATTTAAAAGTCTATAGATATACAATAAATGTACGAATTTGTTTTTTTTTTAAAGATTTTATTAAATAAGTGTGTTGCTACTTGATTTTGTTTAGTTTTCTCTCAGTTTGTTTGTAATTTATTTTGTTTTGTGGAGATTTTTATACTTTGAACAGTATTTTCATTTTGAACTTTGTTGCTTTTGCATTTGTTGTATAAAAAAATAATGATTTGTATTGTTTCTTTTGTATTTGTTGGTTTTGTTTGTTTTTTTTTTATTATAGTTTACATTATCTTGCACTTTCGTTATTTATTTTTTGTTTGTTTTTATGTAGTCTATTTCCTTTTTTTGTATGTTTTGTTATGTGAGTTATATATAAGTTTGAGATGAATAATGAGGACATTTAAGATAAATAAAAATAATTGTATATTATGATTTTGTTTCATATATATGAAAAAATCAAATTTAAGTTCTTATAAATATCTAGATACTAATGAAAATATTACTTTTTCGATTATTAAGCACTTAAGTTTAAATACTAATTAAAAATTAAAACAAAAGAATTATAAAATATTTTCAAATGTTTTCAAGAAGCAGGAGCAGGTATTAATGATTAGCAGAAGATATTATCCGTTTCGTTATTTATTCAATTGATCAACAACAAGGAGGGGTTTTATTAAATGTGTATATATTGGATGTTTACTGCTTTTACTTCCGTTCATAATTATTAAAAATTTTTTTTTTTTTTTTAAACTACCAAGTCTTATAAAAAAAATTCTATTCGCGTGAAATATCTTAATTGATAAGTTTAAACAAAAGACCGAACCTACGTTTTAAAAGCCAAGCCATCGCCGATGCCAGCGCGCTTGGTCTAGACAACTGGAAGCAGCGAGCTCGGGATCGTAAAGGATGGAAGGCTGTAGTGTCTCAGGCAAAGACTCTGCACGGGTTGGGAGCCCGATAAGAAAGTAAAAAAATAAATGGAATCTGCAATTTCTTTCAAAAATACCTTAATTTCAATGGCGACAAATTATAGTCGGACAAAGTGCACATAAAGGTAAGTTTAGTACGTACTAAAGTTCAACTAGTTGTTTATCGTAATACTCACTTTATATTTATTATCCCGTACTCAAATTAAAATCACAAAACCTCATTACCATATTAAAATATAACAACTTCTAACCTGTCATTTGTCGTTCTGAATGCGAAATGATATAAAATGTTTCAAGAGGATATTTTTTGAAAATTTTTCAAGTTTTTTTTAAGAAAGCCTAACTTGTATTAAAAAAGGGCTTTACTCGATTGTTATTCCCCATGAAGATTTGATAAGAGGTCTAGTTTTTAGTCGAAAACTCGAGATCCAAGACTCGGTAACAAACCAAAGTCCTTCTGTGCCTACCTATAGCTTTACAAATAATTAATACATTCATATTTATTGGGAGAAATGTCCATTTTAGTGATGTTGGAATATAAACTGAAATTAAATTGAATTAAATCGCTATAATAATTATTAGTGTACCATTTTAGTAGCCCTGAACAATAAGAAATATTTTCCAATCGGTCGTGATTTTTTAGGTTCCCGCAAAGAGTATTGGCTACATAGAGTACGCATCACAGCTAAAACTTTTTTAGCCGTTTCAGACGGGGGCGGTAAGTGCGCAGGTGAAATTTCGTAGATCGTATGAGTCGACAAGGCTGCTGTTTGATGCTGGGGTAGCAATGTTAACACTGGGGTATCAATATCAGTACCCCACATAGAAATATTCGTTGTATGAGATGTGCACTCTATGTAGTTCTATACTCTTTGGTTCCCGTCACACTGCAAGGCAAGACAACAGTTTGATTATAATTAGGCGTATTCCTGTTATGGATTCCTCGAATATCTCCGAAAATCTAGGTAAGTCGAACACGATTATCACTTGCCAAAGAAGAGATTTTTTACAAACTTGCTGAGGCCAATTTTGTTGTATTCGTTTCGACACCCCTTTTTCTAATAGGAAGAGTGCTGTTGGCTTTTTTTGTGTATCATCAGAGAGTATAGAACATCACAGCTAGACCTTTTGTAGTGCGAAGGGAAAATTTCGTCAATCGTATGCGTCGGCTATGATGTTTGATGCTATGGTAGCAATGTGAATACTGGGGTATCAATATCATTACCCCGCATATAAAATATCGTTGTTGAGATGCGCGCTCTATGTAGTTCTATACTCTTGGGTATCAGGTATTGGATTCATCAATATTATAAGCTGATAAGTACGGAAACCGTTTTTTTACAATGCAAATTGGATTTCAAAATCCATAGATAGTACTCTACATGCAAATTGTAGAATTAATATGCGGCTCTTGCATAAGGAAAAAATGCAGCATTTGGGTTTACTCTTGTTTACCAGCAATGATGAGTTTGCATATAGCTGCAAGGAAAACACAATCTGACGGACATTTTGTCGCATAAATTCCTACTCGAGGCATGGTGCGACATAATAATTGGTAACATAAATTTCGGGCTTATGAGGATATGTCGTAGTAAAAGAGAAAAGTAACGTAAAAAGTAAATTGAAACTCAATAACCCACATTGCGTCGTTATTTTGCCTACATTATGGAGGACCGATTCGGTTACTTTTATCGAACGAACGTAGCTGTTTTGAACCATATTGGGGTAACGATCTGCTACTTGACAACAATTTATGTGACCTTCATAAGAACTGCGCAGAAGGCTATTTCACGAATAATTTCCCTACATGCAAAAATCTCGTGGAAGACTTGACAAAGGTGATTGTGTTCTCTAAGCAACGCCAGGGGCACAATTTTCCAAAAATCGGTGCAATTACTAGCATTTTCCGACGATATTGACATCATTGGTAGGACTTGAGTGATGTCATAGCTACGATTGCCAGTATACAAAATTTTTAGCTATGATGCGTTCTCTATGTAGTCTTATACTCTTTGCTCTGACAACAACATCTCGTCAGAAATTAAACGAAGAATTACTCTTGCCAACCGCAAGAAGGCAATTAAGTAATAAAGCCCTTACTGAAACTACTAAGGTGATCCTATATAAGACCCTGATCATCCCAGTAAGGCTCTTCGGCGCTGAAATATGGACCATCTAAAAAGCGAATGAAGAAATCCTTGGTCGATTCGAGAAGAAAGTTCTTCGAAAAATATTCGGTCCCGTTTGCGTTGACGGGCTATTGAGACAAAGATTCAACCAAGAATTAAACGAGCTGTACAGCGACATGCCCCTGGTCAAAAAACTTCGCATTTGACATTTAAGATGGCTAGGACATGTGGAACAAATGGATACCAATACTCCGGCTCCCATGTTCCACGATTCTCAGCCGGACATCGAACGTAGTAGACGAAAACCAGCCTTAAGTGGGCCGTACAAGTAAAAACCGACCTCAACCAACTTGGAGTGCGTAACTGGCGGCAGTTAGCTCAGGTCCGGGCAAATTGGAGAGGCATGCTGGTTGAGTCACAGGTTCAGTCCGGACTGTAGCACCACTTAATTATTTAAGTAAGATGCACAGCAATTCAATCAACGATTTCCGAACTGCATTGGAGGCAACTTGTTCAGTTATGTTCATAATTTAAAAAAAACATAAATTAATGTCTTTAAAAATATATGTTTTTTTTAAATTCGATCGAAGCATTTTCTTGTTCGAAGAAACATTAGGAATAGTTCCATATGAACTATATGGGATTTTACCAATTCGTGCTATACCGACTTTTGCATGTGTCATTTTTATGCAGCCAACTGACAAAGTGTCGCATATATTCAAGAATCACTAACTATTGACTAGTTCTATGACAGTTTAATACTCTTGGCCCTTTTTTTAAATTCCCTCAAGAAGCCAATAAAATAATCCGCTAAATTGCAAGGCAGTTCAATTTTCCAAATTTGATTTGCCTTACGTCCTCAAGATGTTCGTCGGCATCGGTTGACAGAAAAACACACGGTTTAATTTGAACGGTTAGTGGTAATTCATATAATCACCCCTATCGAGGTGTCCGTTCGGAACAATCTCCGAAACTAAAGTCAGTTACAATCGGAACTTAATTTGCTTTCGAGGTATCATATCCGTTGGCGAAAAAAATAAAAAAGCATACAATCGCGTTCGTTTGATTCCGCAGCAATTCTTCGTCGGACAACTTGAGAAGAAATTCAACTCCTAGATGTCAAAAATTGTCGACTTAATGCATATTAGGCCCTAGCGAGGTATCCGTCGTTTTGTAACGCACCCCAGCGAACTTCGTTGAAGTGCGTTCAGATACATTTTTCGTGCAATTTTTTACAGTTAAGTGCAATTCTTTTGCTGATTGTACTCCGATGACACATCCTAGACTGGAATTTAAACCTCCGACGAAGTATGCGTTGCGGAAAATTGTCCGCTCCGACGGATACCTCGCTAGGAAGATTGCCGATGTCCGATCACGTGCATTACATTTCGTCAGAAGATATGTCCGAATGCTAATCGGAACGGATACCTTAGTAGAAAATTCTCCGAATTCGAACAATTCGGAGAAAAATTTCTTCCGAGGGTACCTCGATAGGGATGAATATTTGAAAGAAAGGTACGGGGGGCCAGCCTTTTCTTACAACCTTAAGTTCATTTGTAAGAAGCCTGGGTCTACAGTGATACGGCAAATCCGAATGACTTGGCTGAAAAAAAGCTTCTAATGAGAATTAACACTACTCGGAATATTTATTTGGTGCACGATTGGTGGGTTCAAACCCAAGAAATCTATTTCATTCGGAAAAAAAACTTGTTTATAACAAACCAACCTAGATTGTTGATCGTCCCATACGTCCCCTTATCTTAAATTTGAGTTGAATCCTTTTATGGCATCGAAGATTGTGAACCAGATTGTTGAATGGGAACAGTTTCCCGTGAAATTTTATTCGCGATAGGTTTGCATAAATAAATCCAGGCCTATCGCGAATAAATTTTCCCGGGTGTTCCGAACGGACACCCCTATCGAGGTGTCCGTTCGGAACAATCTCCGAAACTAAAGTCAGTTACAATCGGAACTTAATTTGCTTTCGAGGTATCATATCCGTTGGCGAAAAAAATAAAAAAGCATACAATCGCGTTCGTTTGATTCCGCAGCAATTCTTCGTCGGACAACTTGAGAAGAAATTCAACTCCTAGATGTCAAAAATTGTCGACTTAATGCATATTAGGCCCTAGCGAGGTATCCGTCGTTTTGTAACGCACCCCAGCGAACTTCGTTGAAGTGCGTTCAGATACATTTTTCGTGCAATTTTTTACAGTTAAGTGCAATTCTTTTGCTGATTGTACTCCGATGACACATCCTAGACTGGAATTTAAACCTCCGACGAAGTATGCGTTGCGGAAAATTGTCCGCTCCGACGGATACCTCGCTAGGAAGATTGCCGATGTCCGATCACGTGCATTACATTTCGTCAGAAGATATGTCCGAATGCTAATCGGAACGGATACCTTAGTAGAAAATTCTCCGAATTCGAACAATTCGGAGAAAAATTTCTTCCGAGGGTACCTCGATAGGGATGAATATTTGAAAGAAAGGTACGGGGGGCCAGCCTTTTCTTACAACCTTAAGTTCATTTGTAAGAAGCCTGGGTCTACAGTGATACGGCAAATCCGAATGACTTGGCTGAAAAAAAGCTTCTAATGAGAATTAACACTACTCGGAATATTTATTTGGTGCACGATTGGTGGGTTCAAACCCAAGAAATCTATTTCATTCGGAAAAAAAACTTGTTTATAACAAACCAACCTAGATTGTTGATCGTCCCATACGTCCCCTTATCTTAAATTTGAGTTGAATCCTTTTATGGCATCGAAGATTGTGAACCAGATTGTTGAATGGGAACAGTTTCCCGTGAAATTTTATTCGCGATAGGTTTGCATAAATAAATCCAGGCCTATCGCGAATAAATTTTCCCGAGAGTTTCTCCCTTGTCAGCAATGTAAATCAGATTGCTGAATGGGTACAATTTCCCTGGGAAATTTATTCGCGATAGGTCTGAATATGTGAATATGTGATGCTCTCCATTTTAAATTTATAATGTGAAGGGGTACCAAATTTAAGGGGCCTAAGTCGGGCGTTTTATTTTTCCTCGAATCACATATGCTATTCAGAAATTTGTAAAATTCTTCTTATTTATAACTCACTTGCTGCCAAGACCATTTAGCCCGAAAGAACCTTCATCGTTAAATATAAATCTGCGATAAATTCCGTATCTGCTTCAACTATTTCTAGAGACCCATTTGAAATAGTTCGAACCGTGATTTTGTTCTTGAGCATTTGATATTATAAGCCGAGTTTGTTTTTCCTTGCCACGGATCATGTACATGTGGTTGACGGCAACTATAGCAATCTTTGCCGAGCATCGAATTGTTTGATTTACTCGGACTAGTGCATTCTATTTAACGTCTACTGCCGACTACGTAGATGGTTTTGACAAACAGAAAACTGAAAACAGATTGTTGTTTGAGTGATGCATAATTTTTGAGAACAATATTTTAGGCCATATAGTTTAAACATGTACTTGCGGCTTCCATATAAAAAATACACCAGCAAATATGTTGTTAAAATCAATCTTACTGGGTCAATGTATTTCTACAATATACTTTACATTGAAACGAAAATATTTATTATTTAAAAATAGTTAACATTAATTATTTATCGTAGTATGGGAAAATTGCTCTCGAAATCGAAACACGACACAAGAGGAACTTTGGCGGCGGATCACTGATGGTTTGGGCTGCTTTTGGATATGCAGAAAAGTCTCGCATTTGTTTGATTCCAACAAAATGAATCTGCCAAAGAGCTATACGCCGATAATTGGGCTTTTCAGCAGGCCAACGCTCTAATCCACACCTAACGTGCCACGAAGCATTTCTTTCATCAAAAAATATACCAGTACTAGAGTGGCCAGAGGTAAGTCCGGACTTAAGCCCGATTGAGGATCTCTGGGGAATTCTTTCAGCAAGAATTTATAAGAACGGACGACAGTTTTACAATGTTAAACAATCAGTTAAGAGACGTTTTGGATAAATATTGGAAATAAATATCTTTATGTTGCAAATGCGTAAATTCCCTCTTATCGTCTTTGCACTCTGTATTCTGAGCTATCAAAGGCTTTAGAATACGTCTTTGACTTATCTTGTTGTGACAGTACTATTTTGTTGCTGGGCGATTTCAACCACAAATAAAATGGGTTCCTTCGGATGGAGAACCTCATTTTATACCATCAGAAGACTCTGCACAACAAGAGCTATCATTACTTGATAACATTTTATCATTTGACTTACAGCAACAAGCTGTATAACAAGAGCATAATAATCGAATACTTGATTTAGTTTTCTTTACTGACTCTGTTAGTACTGCAGTATTAGAATCTAGTACCAGCATTAACATAGACAAACATCATCCTCCATTAGATATTTTTATTGACAAAGGGGGACATGCTGACTCGTATGATCTTTCGTACTCTTTTGACTTTCGGAAAGCAAACTTTTAAAGGCTATCCGAAGAAATTATTATTCAAACGTGAAGATTGACGTCTTCTCGAGTTTAGAAGAAGCTGTGAAAAACTTCAGTCAAACATTCTAAAAATGCTAGCATCTTGGAACATGAAAGAGCTTAAATCACTTCGTAACAGACGTAAAAGAGCTTGGAATAGTTTTGTAAAAAAGCCTGAATCATGATGAGTACCTGAATTATTTTAATGAATTCTCTGCGATGTCTATAGTTTATATAAACATCAAAAATTTCTTCAAATATTCAAATATTTCTTCATTAAATAATGACGTTTCTGCGGGACGAGATGGAATCCCACCAATAGTCGTAAAGCAATGCAAAGTTGCTCTATTGCCACCCCTGCCACACACCATTTGCCTTTAATAGCTCCCTTGCCAAAGGAGTATTCCCAACTCAATGGAAAAAGGCATTTATTACACCCGTTTTTAAAATGGTGATCCAGGAGATATTTCTTATTATAGACCTATCTCAAAACTATCTTGCATTCTTAAATTATTTGAACATACTATTTGTGATAAATTGGTCTTCCTGTGTCGAAACATTATCTTTAAAGAACAGCATGGTTTTGTAAAAAAAAATTCGGTCCACTGTCACAATTCTCTTTACTTTTATGCATCATTGTGCCAATAGTTTGGAAAATAAAAGATAAGTCGATTGTGTATACACTGACGTTTCCAAAATAAGAACATTTTTGCATTCTTTTTGAGTGCATGTTAAAGCCGATCAAGCCGCTTTGGTTCAACTATATTACTCTATTATAGTGCTTCCGCACCCAAGCGAAAACTGAGTTTTCGCAAAAATACCTGAATCCTTCATCGAAAACCGCAGTTTTTCTATATAATTGCAGTTTTCAAAAACAAGTAGGTTACGCCGTAATCGTCTCGAAAACACTACGCAGACGGCATCTCGTTGAAGTTTGTTGGGTCGAACACACTTTTTCGTAAGTTCTACATGTGTTCCACACGTCCCACAAAACAGCTGACATGCTGTCAAAATAAATGTATTTTTCATTTCATCTCAACTGTAAAACTATAATGTAATGGAAATCGCAAAAAAACTAATATAGCCATATGGGATAGGGTACAAAAACAAAAAGGAAGTAGATTTGGAGTATGGAAGACGACGACTACCTGGTGGATAGAAATGGGCGGTCAAAAATTACGACTCACCTTTACCCACTTAATTCTCTGTTCATCGCGTTTCATAATTGCCTTTACAAGAATAGCTTTTATATTGAAGTTTCACAATTTGCATAAGCATTTGTTTGCGTTTTTTTTGTAGCGGCGGGCTTGAGAGTCGAAAATTGTTGTCAAAATCTTTATATTTGTTTCCCTTCAATTTCAAATGCTATTACATATTAATTTCAACATATTTTATTCAATTAATACAATTTCACACACGAATTTTGCAGGTAGTAAGTATCACAGCTGATTTAAATGTCCAACGAAATCTGGTCAGAGTTCGGTCTGAAAACACAAGTGGTTTTCGAAAAGTTTTTGCCGAAAACTCATTTATTTATTCGGTGTGTAAGCACTATTGGTGTGGAGTAAATGAGTTATCCTCTCATTGCCATTCTATTTTGCTGCGAACTTCTCAGTCATCTTCAAACTGTCCTTCTAACCCTTGGCTTTTGAGCGCAAGGAAGTTATCACAATCATGACTGTTTACTCCCTCTCAATGGGTTTCCTCAATAAAAATTAAAATGGAATAAAACTGCCTTCACAAATTGATTCATGATACCACGTATTAGGCAGCACTAAATCCTGCATTATCTTGTTTTTTCAATAATCATAATTTTATGGCTAAACAAAGACCTGCTCCCATTTCATATAAAATGTCATAAATCAAAATTAAATCAATACAGATTTACGCATAAAAAAACAAAATAAACAAAAAAAAAACACTGTAGTTAATATTTGTAAATTTGTATTAAAAATTATAATCAAATAATTGCACATGTATGTTTGAATGTATAAAAGTAAAAATAAAAGAAACTAAACTGAAAGTAAAAATAAGTCCATAATACTAAATTGCAGTAATTGTTACAAAAGTAGGATCACAGAGATCATTTGTTTGTTTTTTTTTCTTCTTTTAGTTATATGAACAAATAGTTTTTGTTTCTAAGTTGCTTATGATTTGTTTGTTTTTTTTTATATAGTTTGTACATTTCAATTGCTATTTTTATTAATCCATTTAATGGTGTAAATTGAAGACAATTTAAGTAAACAATTTCCACATAAAATTGTACATTTAGATTCTTGTTTTTTTTATTTGTTGTTTACTTTAAATGTATAACTTGTGCGATTAATTATTAATTTTATGTTGCAATATACAAATTGGAAAATGTATTTTATTTCTTTGTCAATACTTTACTTGATAAAAAAAAGAAAAAAATTGAAAAATAAAATATAACAGATTGTAAAATATAAAATATTGCAACTGAAACATTTATTTAAAAAACAAATAATACAAATGAAAACAAACTGTAATTCTACGTTTATCTAAAAAGTCACACCTAATTGATCAATACTCAGTTTCATTTTCGTCTTTGATGTAATTAATAATAGAAATGAATTGATTCTTATTTAAAAATATATATATATATTTTAGATACATATATGAATGTATGTTTATGTATAAAAGTACCATCGATACATGTCAGTACATTTATGTGAGAAAACTAATTTTTTATAAATGTATACATGTATACAAATACACAGTTTTGTTTGACTGAAGAAAAGAGAACAGAATAAAATAAAAAGAAATAAAAATATGGCGCTCAGCAGGACCAATGGCAGATTTCAAAAAATTTCATTCTGGATGTTGTCAATACTCGACAAAGTGTTTGCTATATGAACCACGTTTTGGTTTTGTGGTTTATATCGCAAGCAAACGTTTAGTATTTACAGACCAGCGAATGAAATTTAAAGAGATCTACCAAAAGTCCTTGTACGATCCTCAGGAACCGTGTAGCGTTGTATTCTGGGTGCTAGTATTGTTACCGTTGACATTTTGAGCGGAAACCTCGGACTTGACACGTCGTGCAATATGCGATCGTGTGTGTTTTCTTAAGTGATCCTTTCGATAAAAACCTAGTTGAAAAGTGTGAGGGGTTGTAGTGTGTTTGAGTTATTGTAATGGCTTGAGTACATACCTTTTCCACACTCTATACAAACATGTTTCTTCTCACCAGAATGTATAACAATGTGAAGTGTCAGCTGCTCCTTGCGTTTGAATGATTTCATGCAAATCTAGAAACAAAAATTAAGTTGCGATTTTCTTTATTTAAAACTAAAAATAAATATATGAGAATAATATCATATTCCACACTTAAAATTATTATACCAAAAAAGAGTATAAAAACTAAACGGAATAGAACTAGTCTTCTCAGACAAAGCAAAATACCTGGGCAAGAAACTTAACTGGAACCTTAATATAGCAGAAAGAGTAATGAAAGCGACAATCGCACGTTATTCCTACAAGAAAGCCATAGGCTTGAAGTGGGGAATGAAACCTTGTATCACGCATTGGCTCTATATCTCGGTTATAGGACCGATACTTCTTTATGAAGTAGTAGTATGCTCGACAGCGCTAGAGATAGCTCTAAACAGCAAAACACTAGCCAAGTTGCAAAGAACTGCGTGTCTATGCATCGGTGGTTCACTCCGTACTACACCCTCAGCACCAGCAGCATTAGACATTCTTTTTTACAATTGGGAAATAGCCACTAAACCAAATTTGTCCATAGAGGAACGTAACAGGGCGTAATTTTGGCTTATGGGTATGAACAAAATTCTAGCTATATTAGACGAGGGACGAGTCAAAGTTGTCGCGTATGCGGATGACGGGGTGATACTGGTGATGTCAGGAAAATTCCCCTCCGTGATAAGTGAACTCATGGGGCTGCTCTAGACAAGGTTGGCACTTGGGCTGCAAGTTGTGGCCTCGGCGTATACCCGAGCAAAACGGAATTGGTGTTATTCACCACCAAAACCAAAACACGGCGTGGTCACGTTTCCAATTCATAGCTTCACAGGACACTGGCCAATTGGAAACCAAACTAGGGATCCCATACAACCCTGAATGCCGCAGATTCAAGAAAACAAGTGAGAGAGAAACCCTCTCCCATTTCATCTGCACATGTCCGGCACAAGTAAGAACCAGATTGCGTGCGTTAGACCAACCGTTTTTCGACAACCTCTACGACATCTCGGGTAAAAGGATGTACAAGTTCATATCCACTTTCTAAACCTCACAGGCTGGATCTAGAGAACGCCTGCATCACATCCAAAATAATAATCATAATATAGGTCGCACGAGTCGTGGTAACAAAAAGACACATACGTGCTACTTGGGTTCATGCCGAGCCGCCACTTCTACCTACATACTTACTTTTTACTTACTACCCCAAGATATTTTCGGCAAGCAAATGGCAGCTAATTAAGCCACAAAAAGGCTAGGCCTCTACTCAAACGAGTTCTGTAGGAGCTGCATGGACGAAGAGGAAGAATAAGCAATATTTCATCTCCTTTTTAACTGCTTTGCAACTTATTGGCAACGACATCGAAAACTGCTAACCACCCGACCTGAGTGAAGTGAGAATATCTATAACTTCACTCAAGCTTGATTAGATAGCTGGAAACGACGGCCTTTCCGCTGAGCTTTATAAATCCGGAGGAGATGACTTGGTAAGTAACATCCACCACTCCTAAGCCAAATCTGGTCGGCGGAAAGTATGCCTGAAGATTGGAACCTCAGCATCGTTAGCCCGATACAAAAAAGAGACCATATGAATTGCCTTAACTACAGAGGCATAAGTCTACTCAACATCGCCTACAAGATCATATCTGCCGTAATATCAAAACGCTTGAAACCGTTTACCAAATACCTGATCGGCCCTTATCAGAGCGGTTTTAGGCCAATAAAGTCCACAACTGATCATTTTCACACTTTGGCAGATCCTAGAAAAACCCAAGAAGTCCAAATCGATACCCATCACCTATTCATCGATTTCAAAGCCGCATACGACAGCATTGATAGAGATGAAGTATACAGAGCCATGTCTAGTTTCGGTATACCGCCGAAACTCAACCGTTTGTGTAGGATGGCGATGGAGAATTCTCGCTGCTCCATCAGGGTCGGAAACGACCTCACCGGCACATTCGATTCCAAATAGGATTTAGGCAAATTATGTGACTGTGACTTCTTCGACTTGAATCTTGAGAGGATTGTGTAAAATTCCCGAGCCAACACCAGAGGCACAATTTTACAAAAATCGGCGCAACTACTAGCATGCGCCGACGATATTGACATCATTGGTAGGACTCAACGTGATGTCATAGCCACGTTTGCTAGTATGGAGAAGGAAGTGGCAAAAATGGGCATTGCAGTCAATGAGGGCAAGACTAAATATATGCGGTTAACAAGAAAGGATACACAACATCGACGAACGTAGTAGTACGAGACTTGGACCGTCTCAAAAGCGGATGAAGAAATCCTCCGTCAATTCGAGAGGAAAATTCTTCGAAAAATGTTCGCTCCCATTTGCGTTGACAGGGCTACGCAGACGAAGATTTAACCATGAACTATACGAGCTGTACAACGACATGTCCCTAGGACATGTAGAGCGAATGAACACCAATACTCCGGCTTGCGAGTCTTCGATTCCCATCCAGACGTCGGACGCAGTAGATGAAGACCTCACCTTAAGTAGAAACTCGCACGCACAAGTAGAAACCGAGCTCAACCAACTTGGAGTGCGCAACTTTAGGCAATTAGCTAAGGACCGTGGTAATCGGAGAGGCACGTTGGTTGAGGCCCAGGTGCATTCCGGACTGTAGCTCAACTTAAGTAAGTAAGTAAGACGGGTTCTGAAAAAAACGCACGACTAGACCCTGATCAGTTATGTAAACCACCTATGGAAATCTGCGATTATTTAGGATCGAGAGCTTCTCTAAGGCTTTCAATCGAGTTTGGCACAGTGCTTTACTAGTCAGGTTGACAGCATACGGATTTCATCAAATACTGTGCGGCTGGGTGGAGACAGATCTTTACAAGAAGTTGTGGATGGCGTTTTTTTTTTAGATAGATTTGCTTTAACAGGTGGGTTGCCACAACAATCGATTTTCTCTCCCACTATATTTCTGCTGCAGATAAATTATATCTTGAGCACAACTAATAATTTTTTTTAATTTTGCACACGACAGTGCTCTGATAGCTACTAACACAAACGACATGCCTATTAGTGCTATTGTTGCACGACTACAGAGATGGGAACAAATCTGATATATAAACGAAGATAAAAAAATGGGGAAAGGAAAACCTAGTTTAATTCAACTCAAAGAAAACGCAGAGAACAGCATTTATAAGAAATAACAAGTCTACAGTTCCGCAAATCCAAATAGAGAATACAGTCTTTAAATTAGGAGAGTCCATGCATCTGCTAGGCACCACATCCAAACTGCTTTCCCTTTTCCAGATCTAAGATGTATTTAACATCAAACCAGCTATTACTTATAAATAAAGTCTAAGTACGACCAAGTCTTGAATGCTATTTTCAGGTTTGAAGTTCGGGCACGAATCATAGGTACACTTAACCAAGGAGTATAGAACATCATAGATTACGCATCATAGCTAAAAATGTTGTAGCCGTTATAGACGAGCGGTAAGTGCGAAGGGGACAGTTCGTCGATCGTCTGCGTGGGCTAAGCTGTTGCTTGATGCTGGGGTAGCAATGAGAACACTGGGGTATCAATATCAGTACCCCACTTACAAAATGTTCGTTGAATGAGATGCGCACTCAAGGTAGTTTTATACTCTTTGACTGAACATACTGAGCCCTGTTCGAAAATCCTCCCTAATGCCCTCAAGAAAATGGAACGAACTTTTAGAAGAAGTAGTTGCATCACTACACAATCTACCGCAATGCTAGACCAGTTTCAATAAACCCCTGCTGTCATCGTCTCAGAGCGCTCCTTTGGCAAATTAGGTTTGCCTCACCTGGGAAATGAAAATATCGAGTGTGGGTTCAGAACAAAAATCAGTATTATACAGGCGGACGGACGGACGGACAGGCATGGCTTAATCGACTCAGCTGTCGACCATATACTTAACGTTAGTCAATCTAAATTATTTCTCTATGTTTCATATATAATATCAAAACTGATATACTCCTCTGAGATAAAGGCTTAAAATATATAAACATTCATTGGTATTGGTATACTTACATTGCACACATGTGGCCGGTCTGGTATATGCGATAATTTATGCCTGGTCAGATGATCTTTGCGCTTCAAAGCTGCATTACATATATCGCAAACAAATCTACGCTCTACCGCATGTGATATAACATGTTGTTCGATAAGACTACGATCCGGATATGCCATTTGACATTCCGGGCAGCAATACAATGTTGAACCGTCCAGAGCTTTGGTCTCACGTATTTCGCCGGGTTTCGGTCTTGGTTTCTTTTCCTTGGGTGCCTTCTTCTTCTTTGTTTTCTTGCCGGTTGTCGTTGTTCCGGGTGTTGTGGTGGTAGTCGTACCGGCCGGTGCTGATGTGGTTGTTGTGGGAGCTCCAGTTTCGGAAAGACTTGTTAAATGCCCATCCATTCCCACTAAACCATTATGGTTATGGTTACCATTTGTATTGGCGGAGGGTATACCGCCCAGTGCCAGACTCAAATTGGCACCATTCTTCAGAACCTCGCCCTTAATATTGAAACCAGAGGCGGCATCTAAATTTCCTAAATTTAAATTCCCTGAGTTAATTTGTGAACCAACAATCCCTGACGATTCCTTTTTTATTGTTTCGGAGTATTTAAGGAAGTGTTGTATTGAGATTGGCAGTGTTGCTGACAGCAAATGAGATGAATAGTCAACGGTGTTCGCTGTGTTCGCCAGCGTTTGCCAAGATTGGTTAACATTCTGCAAAATTTGCTGGTTAATCACTGTGAAAAACAAATCAAAATTGCTGGTTAGTAAATAAATAAATTAAATAATAGATATTAATGGTCAATCATTTGTGTGTGCAACGTAAAATGGTTTACATAACGAGAACAGAGCAAGCATTCTTTTTTTTA
Organism: Rhingia rostrata; assembly: GCA_949824845.1. NCBI lineage: Eukaryota > Metazoa > Arthropoda > Insecta > Diptera > Syrphidae > Rhingia > Rhingia rostrata. The sequence continues at coordinate 114,535,235 of OX463756.1, read as the reverse complement.
TGCAATACCACCTTATTATCAACTAAATTTGTTTACGACATTTTTTTGTTAAGCATTTCCCTAACTCCACTAACTGTGATTCTGCGATTTTAATAATACAAAATTCACAGGATATTCACAAGACTGGTAACCAATTTCGGCCTTTTTTCAATTTTGATAACAATCGCAATAAATTAGTATGGTAGCACTTTTATACAGCCTAAGGGCTAAGAACCAGTTATCGAGATTTACAAAATCCATATAAACTAATCTCCGATTTATTCACCCTTCAACGGGCTTAAAATCCCCATTGAAATTGGGAAGATATAGTTGACAATATTTTGTTAATCTTTTATCTGAATGTGGGTAAAGGTAAAACATTGAAGTTTTGAAGACTTCTTTCAAAGATTAAAAAAATCAAACCTACTGAGAACTAAAGATATCCACATGCAAGTGACAACTAAGAGCGATAGACTTCCCGCTGTGCCCTCACCATCTTTCAGTATCCACACCCAGTGGGTGAATCAACCATACGCCACCAGCCACCCTTAAAAATATACGTGGTGTGATGATATTTGCAAGTCCCAAAATTAGGTGACAGAAGAGGTACATGTTAAGGCTCTAAAAAGTAAAATCCGTGCGGAAAGAGAAGACAATTCTGCGTATAGGGGAAAAGTAACAGTAAGACTTTCTGGGAATTCGAAAAGTTTCGCGACAGGATAATCCGTCAATTCTATAAAAAAATAACCATACAACTGGCGGTTGGCTTCAAAGTAGGCATACAGTTTCTACAAAATAGCAGACGCATATGGAATTTTAGGAATATTTAGGCAGCATTTCCCGAAGTAATGGGCATAATTTTATCGAGAGTGGTCGGACAAGAAACCCACCCACATCCAGCCAACGAAGAAATAGCCCTTAAAAAACTTAAAATTAGCAAGAATCGCGGATTTTCAACCAGGAAAGTGTGTGTGCACCAACGATCAATATGTCTGATGGATGGAATATCAGTTCTTCATATCCCATAAACATGACTGGAATATTAGCTCTATATGTCCAATCTACAAAAAAAGGTCCCTTGTCCTGCACTAACTACCGACAGGAATATCCATGCTAAATGTCGCATTTAAGATCCTATCCAACGTACTGTGTGAACGTCTTAAGCCTTTCTGCACACCCTTATCGACACGTACCAGAGTGGTAGATCGACTATGAACAAAATTTGCATACTAAGACAAATCCTGGAAAAGACCAACGAATTCTAAAACACGCAGACTACATTGGCTCGGCCATTTCGAGCGAATGAACAACAATGCTCCAGCTAAGAGTCTTTGAATCCCAGCCTTCAGGTTCGAGGCGACAATAACGACGAAAGTCCAGTTTAAGGATCAAGCGATCGTGGATGCCAGAATAACTGGTAGTGACGTGCCTATTATATCCTGGCAGCGACGTGCCCAGAATAGAATAGGATGGAAGGCGGCCTTGTCTCAGGCAGATACCCTTAACGGGTCGGAGACCTCTATGTAAGTAATCGAACCAGAGATGCCTCGTTTAGTAGTTCAAACGACTACTTACGAGGTAAATCCCTACTAATTATCGCATATACGTTAGTGTCCAACGTACCTTGTGTACTTCTGAAACCTTTGTGCAACGCACTTATTGGCACTGAAAAGACCAACTCATTTCAACTCGTCGACTTTAAAACCGCGGAACTCGGAAATCCATCAATATTAACACATCTGGGGAAGACATGCGATGCACCGTTCAGTTTGGTAGCAGCTCATCTGAACTTTTCCAAACTTATGCCGGGTTCCGAAGAGGACCGCTATCATTCGATTTCTTCAATCTCGTGCTGGAACAGATAGTAAAATTCAGATAGGGAAGGTGTAAGGTTAGAAGGCGAACGCAAATGATATCGACATCATTGGTCGTTTTCGTTATGTCGATTTAGGAGCATTTACGCCAATTAATAAACAGGGGAATCGCGTTAATATTGAATTTTAAGGGGACAAGAGAAAGTACATGATATTATCAAAAAAAAGAACTCTCGTCCGAGTACCTTGAAAACATATCATTAGTGATAAGATCAACTTTGAGATAGTTGAAGAGCTCATCTACCTGGGAGTCAATATCAGCCCAGGAATGCCACCGTAAAAACTGACATTAGCAAACCGATGCTACTTCGGTTTAGCTTAAAAAATGTCATCAAAACTCTGTCGGATCCAAACCCTACTAATACTACTTTGTCACACCCAGTTCTGGACAAGGGCGAAAACACAGCCAATATTAGACTTCATCGAAATTTAGGCCCTGTATGTATGGGAGAAGATTCAACCGCGAACTTTATGTGCTGTACCAAAGATTATAAAGCTTCTGTTTTTTTGTTCTCAATGCGTCATCTGTGTGGCTTTATAATCTTTGGCTGTACCAAGATTTGGATATATTACTAAAGCTAAAAAAAGTTGTAGTCGACTTGAGGAAATGAAGAGTAATGATCCAGCCAGGAGAATCGTCGCAGTTCAGCATTCAGTTTCGAGACGACAAGAGAGACCGAACCTGCAATTTAAGGGTTAAGCGATCGGATGCAACCTGCCCAAAAGGGAATAAGGTAATCATGGAAAGATTTACAAACGAGCACCGATTGCAAACTATTGAAATTTATTATCAAAATTCGTGCTCTGTGAAAAATGTGCATATTGCTTAGCGTACAATGTTAATGAAGATCGTGAAATGTCAATTCGTCGTGGAACATTTTACGTGTCGATTTGGGTTTGAAAGCCTATAAAATTCAACTTCTGCAAGAATTGAAGCCGAATGACCTGCCACAACGAATTGGCCTTAGAACAGCTACATGAAAATCCGCTGTTTTATCGAAAAATTGTGTTCAGCGTTGAGGCTCATTTCTGGTTCAACGGATACGTAAATAATCAAAACTGTCGCATCTGGAGTGATTAACAGCCACATGACATACAAGAATTACCGATGCATCCCGAAAAAACAACAGTTTCGTGTGGTTTTTGGGCTGGTGGCATCATCGGTTCATTTTACTTCGAAGACGACCGTGGAAGAAACGTTCCCATCAACTGGTAACGATACGCCAAAGTTAAACTTGGTTGACATGTGGTTTCATCAAGACGGTGCCACATGCCACACAGCTCGTGAAACAATGGAAATGTTAAAGGATTAATTTGGTGAGCAGCTTATCTCTCGAAATGGCCCTGTGAGTTGGCCGCCAAGATTATGCGATTTAACGCCTCTTGATTATTTCTTGTGGGGTTATATAAAGTCGTTAGCCTATGTGGACAAGCCGAACACGATTGTAGCCTTACAGGATAACATAACACGCGTAATATGTGGAATACAGACGGAAATGCTCGAAAAAAATGACGCAAAATTGGACATTCCGAATGGACCATTTGAAATGGAGCCGCGGACAACATTTACATGATGTTGTCTTCAAAACGTAAATGGCAAAGGCCCATTTATTGATTAAAATAAAAAATTTAAATATTTGATGCAAATTTGAGTGTTTTATACGATTTTTAAAAAACTACGCTTAAAAAATCAACCGTTATACGGCGACATGGCGACCTCTGTGGAACAAAAAATCGGCAATCAAATTGCGATAGACAAAAAGAAAAAAATTATTTTGGATCGTTTAATATTCCGGGCCGGAAACATCTATTCGGATAACTTCCTTGTTGCAGTGAAGGTGAGAGTGGATATAATAAACACCCAAGCCCTGGGAGCAGGGCTGCCAATATACTCCATATGAAGTAAATCTACTTAATTTTTTGTTGTATGCATCTACTTCGTAGCAACTTATTTCTTATTTAATATTGAATACAAAATATGCACATTTAAAGCACTTGCGCGCTTAGGAATTGAAAGGTGTGGATCGTCTCCATGTTATTTACCGTACTGATCTCAAGCCGGCTACACACACGCATTTTTAACTGTCCGGTTTGCCTGTTCAGGCCGCCTGCACAGTTAAAACTGAACGTGTGTATGATATGATTCGTAGATGCCATGTTATTGAACGACAAAAACAAAAAAAACTGATTGGCCTCACATATTTACCGGAGCGTGCGAACCGGACAGTTTAAACTGCGTGTGTGTAGCCGGATTTAATCGCCCAGATTTTATTTTTCCGGTTTTACAATGATTAAAATGAGAGGAATGCTTGGCACATAATTCAAGCGTCGAAAACCTGGAATATTGACGTAACTTTAAGTTTCTTTTGAAATCAAAGGATTATTAAGACCAGACATTTTTAGCACGTTCTTAACTGATTCGAACTGATTTTTCTTAAGTTTGAAATAAATGAACGGGAGCAAGTAATTCTTTGAGACTTCATATAAATCGGGAGGAAGGCCGTAGCTAATTTGGATATTACAATCGTCAAATAGTCTATGTACAGTGGACTGCAGTTTATACTTTATGCAGTCAACATTTATTGGTTTACTTTAGTTGACATCGATAGCTTGATCGTCATTGTAAAAATATTTCTTCCGTAAGCGATTGTGACTTCACTTCAATTTGTCCTTTTTTATATCGGCAGAATTCTGTTATGAACTTTTGTCCGTCATTGTTTCTTTTGGTTTGGTTACTTGATAAAGCAGGCGATTTTATGTGATCAATATTAAGCCTGACCATCAGTCAACATTTACTAATTTTAAGGTGTCTCCGAAATTGACGCTGAGTTCGCTATTACAATGTCTCCACCTTAAAGCCACTGAAGTAGTAAGGACGGCAAAATATCGTTATAAAATCAATCACAGTCGATTTCTAAAGCCGAAACAAAATTTTATAATCTTAATAATCCAGAAATTAATTTTTATTTTTTAAATATATTTTGGACATTATAAACAATTTTAATAAGGCATTTCAGTCGGAAAAGACATAGACAAAATGAAAACCATTTTATCAAATTTCGTTAAGGCAGAACTACTTGATGACTCTTTAATACTATTTGTGGAGTATAAGGAAAATCCAATTATTCAAATCCAAAACAAATGTTTTTTTGGATTAATGTCAGTTTTGTATGAAGAAGAGTTAGATCGGAATAAGGAAACGGAAGTTTCATGTTGAATTGTGTGATCAACTGAAACTTCGGTTTGATTTAACTGACAAAAATTAATATTTTTTAGAACTTTTGGATCTAAAAGAATTAAAAACTTCAAAATATCTGACAATCCTTCGAGTTGTTAATAGTTTCCCTTATTAAGATAAAAATAAAACAAATATAGAATTTCTAAACTTGGAGTGTAGAACGCTTATGTTTGCTAAAAATATAAAACGAAAGCATGCTGCGCCAACAAAAAAAATATTGATATAAGAATGATTAATACCTAAGTTAATTAAATATGTCAATGTTAAATTATCGCTCTAAATATAAAATAAGTTCGTTTTTTTTTCATTATCAAATACATTTTTTTTTAATTTACTTCGTTTTTTTACGATTTGCTACACTTTCTGGGTTTAGCATTGGCAGCCCTGCCTGGGAGATTGCCCAGACAATTGTAGTACGATCATCCTATACAATGTCTGGAGCAATGAGTGCCACAGTGAACCATGCGCAACTTATGTGTTGGTTTTTCTTGCCCACCAGCAAGACAAAGAATTCCCGGAGTCAAGAATGACGCCTACAAATCAACATTGCTGGCAAAAAACAAGAGCTGCTAAAGTTTAAAAAACGAAGTAAAACTAGTAAAAGAAAAGAAGAAAATGGCTTTTCAGACTAAAAGATAAAGGTTTACATTGGTTACAAAGCCCGCTGTGAATCCTGTCGAAATGAATAACAAAACATCCTTGTCGCAGCTAAAAAAAATATATACAAATTTTTGGTGCAATTGGCTCGTTAGTACCCAGGGCCGGGCTTTCTCACAACCATTCATGTGTGCGTGTGTACTTCTTGCACGATGGTGGGACCTCCTGATTTATGCCGACTCCGATCGGCGAATTTGACGACTGGGTGTATAGCTTAGATCCTCATTAGAACTAAGTCGCGATTGACTCCTTTCTCGATTCCGTTCAAAAAGCAGCATGGAATAATACTCCTCAACAACTAGAAAAAGGTAGCTTTAGTAATATCAAGTACCCACAGGAAATAAAAGATTTGGTCAGACAAAAAAGAAAAGCTCGTAAAAGATGGCACCAAACTCGTGGCCCGCAAGACAAAACACATCTAAATCGGTTGAGTAACTTGCTATCAATTAGGGTAACTCAAGGAGATTGGGCAAAAACCGATAAGGAAGAAGCAGACGCTTTTGCCGCACATCTCGAGGAAACATTTAAGCCATTTGATGGCCAAGCGCACGTTAATCGCATTAATTCGCGACTACAACCGATAGCAATAAATGAAGATATGCTAGTATTGCCGAGCTTAAACGGGAAATACAGAAATTAAAGCCTAAGGAGCTCCGGGTTATAACCTAATTCCAGGAGAACTTCTTAAAACGTTGCCCCGAAAAGCATTAACTAAACTCCTACCAAGGCAGTGGAAAGTCGCGGAAGTGATGATGGTTCTCAAACCAACCAAACATTCTTTACTCGTGACAAAAAAATTGCTAGATAAGTCGCATACTTAGTTGCAATAAACGGTGGTGGTTTAAGTGGGTTAAAGTCTCACACTACTTTGGGCACGTGCACATCGTGTCTATGAAAATTCCACCAGCCCACGAAAAAAAAAGTTTGCTCAGTCAGAATGAATCCTATAAATACTGACGACGACAGCAAAAACATCCATCCACCACTCAAAATTGTCCCTTTAAGATGGCTCTGAAACAGTCCAGTCTTCGGAGTCTTCAATTTGAAGCTATTGGTAGGCGAAGACATCGCGATAAGTTTGCGCATAAATTGACACCAACCTTAAATAAGTTCAAGTTTGCAGCTTAAGTTAAATCCTGTCTGTAACCCAGATTCCCTTCCGACTTGAGCAGCACTAAAATTGTTGAAATGCGAATAAATTCATTCCGTGACCGAGACCTTTAAATGTTTATACAGCGAAGAAAAAGACTAAGCTTATTGGTCAAACAAATTGAGCATACTGAGATAGACAAAATGCAAGCATCCAGTATTTTGGACGTCCAAACATTCCGAGAAGCTAACATCGATTCGGACCACTACCTTGTTTCTCAGGCCCAACAACAAGAAACCCCTGGTTTGAAGAAGAATGCCGACATATGGTCGCAGTCAAGAATGAGGCCTACAAGGCTAAGCTGCAAATGAAGACGAGAGCAGCCATTGAGCTCTATAGGCAGAGAAGAAAAGAAGAACGCCGACTTCTCAAAAAGAAGAAAAAGGAGCTAGACAAGCACGCGATCGAGGATAGAGAGAGAGGTGCCACTCCAGGAGCTATGTTCGCAAGTTTTACCGAAGTGTACAACGTCAAAGCCAAGGATACAAGACTCGAACAGAATCCTGTCGAAATGAACAAGGAAATATCGTAGTTGAGACACAGTCGATTTTGAGGATGTGGAAGAACCACTTAAGCAGACCGTTAAACGGCGATGACCACCAATATTATGCTGTGAGGCAGAACGAGCAATTGGCAACGACAACGAAAACTGCCAACCACCCGACCTGAGTGAAGTGAGGATAGAAATATCTAAAGTTAATAAGACTGCCGGAAATGACGGCCTTTCCGCTAACCTTTATAAAGCCGATAGAGATGACTTGGTAAGTAGCATCCACCAACTCATAAGCCAAATCTGATCGGAAGATAGTGTGCCTGAAGAATGGAACATCAGCATCGTTTGCCCGATCCACAAAAAAGGAGACCCTTTGAACTGCGCCAAATACATAGGCATAAGTCTCCTCAACATCGCCTACAAGATCCTATCTGCCGTAATATGTGAACGCCTAAAACCGTCAACCGATCAAATTTTCACACTTCGATCAAATACCCACTGTCTAATCATCTATATCAAAGCTCCATACGACAGCATTTATAGAGACGAACTATACAGAGGTATGTCTAGTTTTACTATACCGCCCAAACTCGTCCGTTTGTGTAGGATGACGATGGAGAAATCTCGCTGTTCCATCAGGGTCGAAAACGAACTCACCGACACATTCGATACCAAATGGGATTTAGTTAAGGCGGTGCGCTGTCATGTGACTTCTTCGACTTGATTCTTGAGAGGGTTGTGCAAAACCAGAGCCAAAATTTTCCAAAAACCGGCGCAACTGCTAGCATATGCCCACGATATTGTAATCATTGGTAGGACTCAAAGTGATGTCATAGCCACTTTTGCTAGTATAGAGAAGTAAGCGGCAAAAATGGGTTTAGCAGTAAATGAGGGCAAGACAAAGTATATGCTGTCAACAAGAAAGGACACTCAACATCAACGAATTGGACAGAACACCAATACTCTGCCTCGCAGTCTTCGATTCCCAGCCAGACGTCGGACGCAGTAGATGAAGACCTCGCATTAAGTGGCGCTCACAAGTAGAAACCGACCTCAACTAACTTGGAGTGCGCAACTGTAGGCAGTTAGCTAAGGACCGGTTGAAGGTCCATTCCGGACTGTAGCGCCACTTAAGTAAGTACCCAGACTTTCAATCTACTTACGACCCCAAAAGATTGACTTAATTTTTGACCAAAGAAAGTATACAACTGTAAGCGGATACTGATTCTGCATTGTGGGTTGACCTCACCTTACGGAAGTTAAAAAAAGAGAAACAGCTTATGAAATACATACCTACAAGTGAAACTTCAAACAATCAACTAGTCTTCTGAGGTTTCCCTCTTCGAGTCTGCCTCCACAGAAGGAAATAAATGAAATAACCGAACTCCGAGAAATCTCCTTTTCTTAAGTATTTTTCAAGACATAAATTGAATTGATAGAGCTTATCATTGCCATGCTTATGTGATAAAAAAGAATATAAATCCTAGAATTTCTTTCAAACATAGAAGTATATAGGTATCTCGACCAAAGTCCTTGAATACAAGAATAATTTCGTCTACTGTATACACATGTATACAATTTAATATATAGGTACCCCAAACTATGAAGTCTAATGGGTATAGTCCTATCTCACGAGAGTCAAAACCGCACCTTTAAAATCCTACCTGAATGGTTGTCAAGGTCTTTCCATATATTTTCTTTAAGTAACCTACCTACACAAAAGCTATTTTACGGAAATTAAATGGTCCATTCAACTTCAGTTGCCATGCAGCTTCAATTCCTCTTCGTATATGTACCGCCTTGATTAAATATAAACCTTCTATTGAATAAGGTATTTGCCTTCTGTTCTCACACCATCCATAGCAACAATAAACAAATGTATGTGTAACAAACATATACCTACAACACAAAAAGGAAATAATCTACAAATGTCTATTCCTTTAAAACAGCCAAAAATTATTCCAACACTGACCCCACCTAACACACACAATGTATGTAATATACCGTGTAGCCACATTCATTTGCGTCGCTGGTCTTGATTTTTAAGAAGGATCCCAGTCCCGATTTATAAATAAATACGTGTATAGCTATAATAAATAGACACGAGGCACCAGTAAGGACACACAAAATCATATAAAAAAAGCCATCAGCCCAAGAAAAACCTTGAAACTTTCACTTTCTCTCCACATAGCGTCACCATTCCCAGGAAATCTTTTTTTTTTTGTGTTTCTTAAATTAGACAGAAGCTCTTGCTTTATATCTTTGCCTTAGTAACCGAGTAACGATTTTATGGCTTAAGTTAGACCGACTTTAATCAATCAAAGAGTAAAACTAATCCCAATCATTTCATTGCATAATTAGGCAATCATTTGGTTTTGTCGAGGATACAAGGATAATCATATTATTGATTATTTGTCGAACTTAATTTGGGTTACATTATAGTTATACAGGAAAAAGGTTACAAGTCGATCAAAGTTCTCCTGCACGTAGCGCCTATATGCCCACTCACTAAGAGAGTAAAAGAACGAAATATTATATAATATTGTCGGTCGCTCATAAGAGTTAGTCCTTTTTTTGGCAAATGAATAAAATCACCTCAAACCTTCAGTGGCACATAGAGATCCTATATACAGGGCGGTTAATTGGGACAAGTCTGACGAAAATCCTAACACTAAAATTAAATATTTATAAAAAAAAAAAACAATTAAAAGAAAAATAGAATATGTATATATAAAACTAAAAAAATAATAAAATTATATATTTTATTCCCCTTATACATTTTAGTTAAATAATAAAATAAATGTTAACACGTGTAAAAATTTGAACACACACACAAACGCAAACCAGCAGACACCAATGTAACAAATCAGATGTCCTTGAGCAAACAAAATGAAACGTACCTTCTTCTCTGTCTCGTTCGATTTTTGGATGGATTTTCCCCTTGTGATCGCCGGAGTTAAGGAAATTCAAATCACCTTGTGGCTGCGAATATGGTATCGATATATTCTGTCCGTATTGCATATTATTGGCTAAAAATAAACATCAAAATCAACAATTAATTTCACACTTATTACACTTTTCACAAGGACATTAGCTTCCTCTCAAATGAAAGAGAAACTTTTTGATAATGTTGCAAAAAAAAACAGAAAAGAAATGAACGCACAAAATCACACACGTCAATCAGCGAACAGCACCCGGTTTCGTTGTAGAAAGTAAAAACTCTCCGAAGAGCAGACAAACGAATTCGACAAAACCAACAAACACAGCGCGTGCAAAGAACTCGTGAATACGGACCTTCACAACACAGTCACCAGCAGAATATGTATGAGCCTGTGCTACTGCTCTCGAGCGAAAGGAACAGGACGAGGACGAGAAACGTCGGAATCGACCATCGACATCGACATCACAAAACAAGTAGCAGCAGAGCAGAACATAGCACAAAGCAAACTTGGAAAAGTTTCCTCTCTCTATGTGTGGCTTTTCACTTTCGCAGGATTCCCAAATGTACCGAAAATGCCGACCGATAGAAACCGTCATAAGCACACTCTCACTCTTTGACCCCCATGATCACACCAACTCCGCAAAATATGCAAAGGAAACACTCAACAAAAAGGAAAAACCGAGCCCGCGCCGGCCTATCGCTCTTCTGTGTAGTATCGTCTCGTCTATATACAGTATATGGATGGACGTGTATGTGTGTGTCTGCTGTTGCTGTCGGCTTTTTTTTTGTTAACATTATAACTGTGTTTGTAGCACATATCGCGGATATATCCCCCATGTGCGCACACCCATATACCCAAGCAAGCTGAGCCGGGTTTTGTACCGGCCGGATGGAAAGTTAGGATGGGTGAGAGTAGTCCAAGACATCAAGCGTATATACCGACCGACAACGGCAGAATTCCTTTATTATCGCATTCACTAACAGCTTAAAGGAGGGTGGTTGGTTGACAACAACAAGAGAACAGGAACAGTGTTTTTTTTTCAGGGCAATAGATTTGTTAAATGAACGAGTGTGGTGTTGCCGTTGTATGTGAAAAATTATTGAAACTATTTTTATTTCTCTAGCGGTCTTATACATTGTGAACAGTCGAATGTATTGATATCATAGATCTAGCACATTTAACACAACGATCTAGGGCATTAAACGGAACCCTAGAAAGTGCCAGTATAAGCCATTTTAACATTAACGTGCTCACTCTTCATTTAATTGCATATACTCTGTCTGGGCATACTGCCTGCAGCGTCAACTGCTTTCAAGATTATTTATACATTTAACAAGCTGTAACTTTCGCGCGTTGCAACATCACCAACTAAAATACATTTTAAGGAAAATATTCAATTCATTTTGAGTCATTTTATTGATTTTGTTCATTTTGAAAAAATTGTGACATTGCAGCGTTTAGTTTCAATTCGATATTTATTGAAGTGCTGTGAGAAAGACAATCAGCCCTAGCGAGGTATCCGTGTCGGAGCGAAAAATTCTCCGATTTGTACGATTCGGAGGATTTTAGCTGAAAGGCTGCTCGGAATATTTTTCCGACATTTTGTAACGCATCCCGGTGAATTGCGTTGAAGTGCGCAAAGGTGCATTTTTTGACTGCTAATAGCAACTCTTTTTCCCATTTCCTCCGACACAAATTCTTCGCGGAATTTATTTATTGATTGTAGTAAAGTGATTTTTTCCCGATGACACATACCTCGAAACGAATTTAAACCTCCGACGAACTACGCGTTGCGGAAAATTGTCCACTCCGACGGATACCTCGTTAGGGTAGAATATTTACTGTTTTTCCATTTGGTGCGTAAACGAATAAATCAGAAGGCTTTGGGACGTGTGAGCTGGCCACATAGAGCTGCCCATGTGAGAAACACGGATTCTCCAAATTTAATCCACACACTTGCAATGATTGTCCTTGTGCTTTGTTGATAGTCATTGCGAAAGCGAGTTGCACGCGCACCGGGAACTACAAACGTATGAATTCGAATGGCCATTGCCTTTTCACATACCTATGGACTGATAGAGTACCACTAGTTAACTTCACGTATGTTCTAAAACTACATAAACGCCACTGTTTCACTGCGAAAATCTTAGTAAGTGAAAAAATCGTTTGCTTCATTTACAAAACTTGTTCAGTTTGGTAGAGTAAGTAAAGAAATGCATTGTTATTGCAGAATTTTTTTGAAATCACTCTTTGCATTTTTTTTAATTTTTGATGACGTTAACGTTACATGTCGCTGTACAATTGCGAATCAATAATGATGAATTACTAATTTCGCATTGAGCATGTCTGCCTTTTTTTACGTTTGTGCTTCTTGCCTACATCACTGGTAACAAGAAAATATTATTTCCTTTTGAAAGTAGGCATTTATATATAATTTCAGCGCGTTAACTTTCAATTGGTTATACCTACTAAAATTAATTTTTGATTGAAAAATTTAAATACAATATGAGGTGTGCAGGGTTTCGCTTATATCGCTTTACTCAGAAGCAATGAATATATTTTTGTCGGAGAAAAGACAACTTTTATCCAGAAACGTCACGAATTGGCTCGGCACATTTCACTGCAGAAGATTTCGAGAGGAATCTACAATTTGAAACGGGTATGTTCCTGTATTAAAGACCTTGTTTAAATTTTATTATTGGATAATTAAAGGATTATGCCAAAGAAACTGCTACAATTTGAAGCTGGGAACTTGTCCAACCGCTGAACCACAGTCCATGGTGGTACCTTCATCCAGGGATATAAGAGTGAATAAAAAAAATAATGCAGAATATAATCGCAAGCTTGCTGAATGAAACTCCAGTTCCTCCAATTCAAAAAAATAATATGTACAGTACTCTTAAAATACACAAATAATTTACCGCACAGGAAGTTTTTTTTGTCTCTCCTAAAATTTTAAAAATGTCGCTCAATAGATTTTTCCGGGAAGATATCGAAATAGAGATGAACAACAACGTTTTAGGTGAAACTGCAATTCAGTGCAGAATCAATTGATCTTTTTAAAACAACAGATGTAAGTTTATGCTTATTATTATAAGTACCATAAGTACAACTCTAACCATTTTTACTGAAAGCTTAAAGCTAGAGAGTCTTATCACCATGAAAGAATGCAAAGATTACCAACTTAAAAAAAAAAATTATGGCGCAACAGGCCCGTTATTACCCAGGGCCTAGCTTTTTTCTCACAACCATTCATGTGTGCGTATGTACTTCTTTCACGATGGCGGGACCTCCTGTTTTATGCCGAATCCGAACGGCTAAGTTGAGATAAGCTATTCATGACAATTGATACTACTCGGATGATTTGTCAGATCATCACGAGGGGAGGGCCAGTGAAAAATCATTTAGGTGTTGCTACGGCTGGGAATCGAACCCAGACCTTCGAACACCTTCACTCAAAAAAATGTTTAACAAATCCGAGTATGAACTATCAATATGGACAATAAATTGCAAGAAATATTCACAAATGGTAAAATATTAAAAATATATATGTCAAGTAAATTCATTAAAACGCTGTCAGTGGTCGGAAGCGGTTATAGCGCAGTGCCGCAGTCTATCACACTGTACTCAACAAGTGCTAATATCTACCTTTGACACACTGATGGTATCAATACTATAGTATACGAATGTACCATCTATGTGTCATGAAATACCACACTAATGCCACGCAAGCATGATATCTGCTTGGTTTGATACTAGCATTTTCAACGTGGTATACATAGAATTCTACTGATCGCAGCGCCACTACATGAAGTGTGTGTCACCACCCAAGGTATTGCCAATACAATGGTACCAATACCATCGTATTTATACCACCATTGTATATGGCTTACAAATTGCTGCGACAGAAAAATTGTCCTCTACCTTGTGTGCGAACACTTCAATGTTGGGCACACAAGCTCAATATATCCTTAGAATTAATTGATCCAGTGGTGAAATTCTCTCTGCAGCAACTCAGCCTAATGAAGAGCAGAAAATGTGTGTCCTTAGCTTTAATGAGATGAAGATCCGCAAAGTCTTCTGTTATCACAGGTCTTCGGGCACTACATTAGCACCCGCCAGTTATGTACAGCAAGTTAAAAAAAATAATGCATTAAAAAAAAAAACAAATGAACAACTAATCTTTTATTCGTTATTCCATCCTTTCTAGGAATATATACCCATTGCATGCAATGGCTCAAAGTGTTGTGATAAATTATAAATTTAAACAGCTAACGGAAGCCCTAAACTGCTACAAAGCAGACATTACTGCCATCCAGGAAATTCGATGAGATGGACTGGGCAAAACGAGGATGAATAACTGTGACATCTACTACGGACCGTGTTACAGTGAGCAGAAACTGGGACTATTTGGATAGCTAAGGATTGCTTCTAAGAGCTCCTTGACAAAACCTATGAGAGACTATCAAAGTAGGATGATGAAATCGTGCTGAGAGATTTTAACGCAAAGACAGGAAGAGAAAACATATTTAGCAGTATTGCCGGAAAACATTTAAACATAGCCTACACGATAGCCTGGTAACGGACTAAGGCTAATTTACTTCGCTACGAAACTAAATGCCTCTATAGCCAGAACACGATTTCCTCACCTAGATGTCCATCATGCGAAATGGCAGTCTTCAGATCAACGAACTGTCAACCAATCACATTGCGATAGACAAGAGACACGCATCCAGTATTTTGGATGTTCGAACATTCCGAGGAGCTATCATCGACTCGGACCACTACCATGTTGCAGCCAAGGTAAGAATGCGTATATCCACCACGACACAACAATCCAGAAATACTGTAAAAAAAGTTAATGTAGAAAGACTGCAAGTGACAACGTAGATTAATTATTTTCTGAGAAATGGAAGACATTTCGGGAAAAATATTACTTCCGTTAATAAATATCTATGGAAACATTGCTGCATTTTTATTTCTACCATACCAACAGCATCGAATGTCGAAGAACAATGGCAACAAGCCACCAGCAAGAAACCCCTGTTTGGCATTCCTATTCCGACAGATGCTCGCAGTCAAGAACGAGGCCTACAAGGCTAAGCTGCAGGTAAAGACGAGAGCTGGCGTTGAGCTCTATAGGCAGAGAAGGAGGGAAGAACACCGGCTTTTCAGAAAGAAGAAAAAAGAGCAAGAAAAGCCCGCGATAGAGGATATAGAGAGGTGCCACTCCAGGAACGATGTTCGCAAGTTTTACCAAAGTTTAAAACGTCAAAGCCAAGGATACAAGGCTCGAACGGAATCCCGTCGAGATGAACAAGGAAACATCGTAGTTGACACACAGTCAATGCTGAGTATATGGAAGAACCACTTCTGCAGACTGTTAAACGGCAATGACGAACAACATTCCGCTGTCAGGCAGAACGAACCATTCAATATTGGCAACGACAGCGAAAACTGCCAACCACCCGACCTGAGTGAAGTGAGGATAGCAATATCTAAACTAAAGCTTAATAAGGCTACCGGAAATGACGGCCTTCCGCCGAACTTTATAAAGCCGGTGGAGATGACTTGGTAAATAACATCCACCAACTCATTAGCCAAATCTGGTCAAAAGTAAGTAAGCCTGAAGAACGGAACATTATCAGTGTGCTTTTAGGCCAGGAAAGTCCACAACCGATCAAATTTTCACACTTCGGCAGATCCTGGAAAAAACTTAATACTTCATCGATTTCAAAGCCGCATACGTCAGCATGCGGCTTTGTGAACTAAAGAGATGAACTATACAGAGCTATACAGTCCAGTTTTGGTATACCGCCAAAGCTCGTCCGTTTATGTAGGATGACGATGGGTATTCTCGCTGCTCCATCCGGGTCGGAAACGACTTCAACGACACATTCGATACCCGAGCAAACACAAGAGGCATAATTTTCCAAAAATCGGTACAACTACTAGCATACGCCGACGATATTGACATCATTGGTAGGACCCAACGTGGTGTCATAGCCACGTTTGCTAGTATAGAGAAGGAAGTGGAAAAAGGGGTTTAGCAGTAAATGAGGGAGAGGCGAAGTATATGCTGTCAACACGAAAGGACCCACAACATCGACGAATTTTACAGAACTTTGAGGTAGTACAGAACTTTGTCTATCTCGGCTCCGTTATTAACTCTTAGAACAGCATCTCGTCAGAAATTAAAAGAAGAATAACTATTGCCAACAGCTGTTTCTTCGAGCTAAGAAGGCAGTTAAGTAGTAAAGCCCTCACTCGAACTGCTAAGGAGATCCTATATAAAACCATGATCATCCCAGTCCTGGTCGATTGGAGAGGAAAATTCTCCTCTTTGGACATTTAAGATGGCTAGGACATGTAGAACGAATGGACATTAATACTCCTGCTCACAGAGTCTTCGATTCCCAGCCAGACGTCGGATGCAGTAGAGGAAGGCCTCGCCTTAAGTGGCTCTCACAAGTAGAAACTAACCTCAACCTACTTGGAGTGCACAACTGGAGGGAGTTAGTTAAGGACCGTGCTAGTTGGAGAGGCATGTTGGTTGAGGCCCAGGTTCATTCCAGACTGAAGCGCCACTTATGTAAGTAAGTAACTAATAGGAGTAGTACGAATACCAGAAAATATTTGGTAGCGGTGTATGCCTCATGTGCATTCTCATGGCAGTTATATTTTTTATACAGTATATGAAAATTGAAGTTTACCGATCTAGTGTATCCATCTATATTTACCGGAATTTCTTATCATTTTTTGTAGATACATGATCCTTACAAAATTAATATAAAAAAATATAAATAGATAAATACCATAGAAATCGAATCGTCAATGTTTAACCATCACTGAGCCACAGGGTCTATGCTTACTCCTGGTCAACAGCTACACACTGAAGATGGGTTATGACTTTCAAGGCTCAGTTGAATAATTGTATTCCCAATTGACCTCCTCCATTTTATTAAAATTTGATACCACCCAACCATGTCAAGCTTAAAACCCACATTAGTTAATCCTAACCACTTGAACATTTGATTAACAAATGGACAAGCAACTGGTGGGCAAATGTCCAATGACTTTCATTTTGCCGACTATTTCTATCCGTTTGAAATGGACCACCTACCACGCCATCCTTCATTGTAGGTATATCATTCCCAACGTTTGCTACCACTGGCAGTTATCTACTATACGGAAAACTCACGCTATACATGGATTCTCTTTATATAATCAGAATGAAATATGAATGCCTCCGTAGGTGTTTAAACTTTAAGCATGTGACCTAGAAACAAGATATTTAAGAGAAAGAAAAAATGTTGTCTTCCCGATAAATTCCTTTCCATCAAATTATTATTATTCGAATAGTGACGCCGGCAAAAGGCAAAGAGCTTGAAACTTGGTTGCCATCAAGAACTTTTTACGTGGGCAATGTACCTTGAATGTTGGGTTATGAATGATTAAATGACTTTTAATTTATTTACAAAAAAAAATCATATCTCTCGATGTTAGGTATCTATTTTCAATGTCCTTGACAACAATGGTTGGGCATTTATTTTCTTAAAGTACCTACACAGAGAGCAATTGCAATGTCTGTTCGTCACCCTTCTGTCAACAATTAGTTCTCATAAACTTAACAGTTTGGAAACTATCCTTCTGATGTATTTGTCTGATTAAATTTTGAAGAAATTTAGATAATCGTGTGACAGTGGAGACTTAGGGATCTAACTGCTGCTTCAATATGATCAGCGAATGTTCGTTGTTTAGTAATAAGTTCAGAGTATCCATAGTTGGGATTAGTTGTGTATACTACTTTGGGGCGCTACAGTCCGGAATTTACCTGGGTCTCTACCAATATTCACATCCAATAAACGCAGTATTTACCTAACTGGTTCATGGTTGAGGTCATTTTCTTCTTGTGTGTCATTTAAAGCGAAGTCTCCCGTTGCTGTGTCCAACGTATGGTTCAAAATCGAAGACATTGTTAACCAGAGTATTCCTAGACAAGTCCAATATGGAGTTTTTTATAGCCAGATCGATGTCACTATATAACTCATTACGCTCTCAGGTGAATCTTCGTTTCCATAGCCGTCGACACAAACGAAACCAAAGATTTTCCGAATGAATTTTCGCTAGCCTAAAAAACGGTCATTCACTTTTGGTTTGGTTCATAATTAGGTGCAATATAGTTGGCCTGGGATGATCATTTATTACTAAATTACTTAATTGTGGAAGATTGTGTCACCGTGAGTCGGCGGTTTATATAATTTTTTACATTTGTTGGCACGACACGGACAAGGATCGCATATACCATCGGCTCTGTTTTCAATGGTCCATTGGGAAGGTCCAATTTTGAATCACGCGTGTTATGTTATCCTGTAAGGCTTCAATCGTGTTCGGCTTGTCCACATAGACTAACGATTGCATATAACCTCACAAGAAATAATCAAGAGGCGTTCAATCGCATGATCTTGGCGGCCAACTCACAGGGCCATTTCGAGAGATAAGCTGCTCACCAAATTCATCCTTTAACATTTTCATTTTTTCACGAGATGTGTGGCATGTGGCACCGTCTTGATGAAACCACATGTCAACCAAGTTCAATTCAGCCAACTGTGGCAAAAAAAAAGTCGCGTATCATGGCTTGACAACGTTCGCCGTTGACGTTAACGTTTCTTCCAAGGTCGTCTTTGAAGAAAAATGGACCGATGATGCCACCTACCCCTAAACCACACCAAATTGTCGTTTTTTCGGGATGCATCGATAATTCTTGTATGGCATGTGGCTGTTCATCACTCCAGATGCGACAGATTTTCTTATATACGTATCCGTTGAATTTTCATGGTGCTGTTCTAAGGCCCATTCAGCAAAAATTTGACGTTGTGGTAAGTCATTCGGCTTCAATTCTTGCACAAGTAGAATTTTTTAGGCTTTTAAACCCAAATCGACACGTTAAATGCTCCGTGTGGAGGAGTACGAGTAACACATGCCCAGTTGCTGAGAACGGAAACGAATTGACATTTCACGAACATTGGACGCTTCGACTGCAATATGCACATTTTTCACAGAGCACGGATTTTGATAATAAATTTAAATAATTTGCAATCGTTGCTCTTTTGTAAGTCTTTCCATAATTAAATGGTAGAGTAAACTGAAAACTTTTCACTTTGACAGATGACGTTTGAACGTCATTACTAACCAGTGGTGACAATCTGAAAAACTTAACTCTTAAAAAATCACCCGTTAGGTATATGTTGAGCGGCTGTAAAGCAGCACTTCAACTCCTCCTGGAGCATAGGGCCGCAACAAGATCCTTCCAGCTGTCCCGATTCGCCGCAACTGGCCTTAGTTGCGACCATGATTGAATACCTTGGGATTGGGACCGAGCTTCCTTTAAGACAGGTGACCCCTAAGTTGATTTTGGTATTCCGACGCGTCTGTTATCCGGAGGGTTCCATTCGACGGAGTGTTTCGCTATATTGTCGTTAGATTTCCTCCGGGTATGGCCTATCCAACGCCACTTCCACTGCGTGATGTCGGCATCCAAATTTTTCTGTCTGGTCCTATTCCATAGTTCATCAATCGATATGGTTTGCAGCCCGGATCTTTAGAATGCACAACAGACAACGGTTAACGAAGGCTTGCAAGCTGCTCGAAATGTTTGCTGAAGCATATAACAGATTTAACGTTCGATTGGAATAGTCTCAACTTGGTGCGTAGAGATATTTTGCGGTAGTACCACACAGGAAAAAGGAATGCAAGTGCACTACGGGCTTTCTTTATTCTATCGTTAACATACAGGTCCGTTCCGCCATCAAGTGCTATGAAACTACCCTCTTCTATGGCTCCCTCCCCTTGGAGTCCAGTTATAGCTATCATTGAACGACTTCATTGGAACACAACACATGATGGAGTTGAAATGTCACCCCTATAGTTGCGTATAAAAATTATTGGAAAACTCCGTTTCAGTTCAGGGGAATTGCAATCATTTCTTCATGGAAATAAATTCTGATCATTAAAAAATAAAAAGTGATTTTCTGCGAAAACTATAATTAGAAATTTAAATATTTTTGGATAATAATGTTCTAAAATTCATAATTTTTGTTTTGACTCCAACGCGTCAATAACTGAATTTATAAAAACCCGCAAGATGTAAAAGAAATTTTTCAATGAGAGTTTTCAACGATAGCTTTAACTGGGCCCTTAAAATAATTTGTTGTGTGCTTTGGCCCGATGTAATTATTTTTGTCTTATTTACGTTGATCCTTAAGCCAGCCACTTCACCATGTAGTTGCAGCAAATGTGCCATATATCTTCAGCATAGTCTATGTGGCTAAGTTTGTCAAACAGACTTTACTGGATACCACGTCTTTCAGTTTCACCTACCTTGGCAGTCATCACCGATGTCACAAGACATCTCCTTGTCTCACTCCTTGACGCCCATCAAATCAGTCGGAAAGCTGTCCATTGTGCAAAACGAAACACTTAGCATTGTTGTAAGGCTATGTAAAACAGTGACAATTTTTTCGGGGATACCTCTCCCAATAAGCGATCTCAACCCGATGAAAGGCCTTCTCAAAATCTACATACATGAGGTACAGCGGTGATTAGTACTCCTTTCATTCCCTTCCCTTCCTTTGATAACTTCACAACAAATCCATCCGGGAAGCTGCTCCAGGGTCTGCTTTTAAGAATTCTGGGAGAATACCGTCAAGTCCAGCTGCTTTGTTTTTCTTAAGAAGATGAGTCGCGGTTTTAATTTCAATTCAATTTAATGGATTTTATTTGTACAAAAGAGATTTTTCATTTATGGTTGAGCATAAATTGAATAAATTAACTTTTGAAAATGATTTAAATTGAAAAGATTTTTTACAATTTGGTGACATTGACTATAGTGTTGTTTTTTTTTAATTTGGAATTACTTTTAAGCACTGTGGTAGCGAACTAACTTAATTAGGGACGGTGCATCGCAGTTCCATATCACCATATGTATTGTAAGCTTCCGGAACTTCTAACATCCCTTGAACTCGTCTTCGGGTGTTTTTTGGACGGCTTATTGGTCGGAGAAATCGTTGGTCTTTCATATAGGTTAGCATTGTTGTCACCTGAAAAAGCGCCTTGACATCTAAAACTCTGAAAGTTGAATTAATAGGTCTAATTATTTTAACAAGACGATATTGTAATTTAAATATCTGATCCAGATGGGTTTTTGCTGCGTTTCCCCAGGCCAGAATCCCGTATCTAATCCGTGATTCTGCCAACGAGTAGTACACTTGCTTTTGTACCTCCATATGTGAGTAACGCTTAAGATACACCAATCCAAATATCGTACTCTTAAGTTGAAGTCGCAGGATGTTGATATGATCACGCCACAAAAAATGCTCATCGATGGTTACTCCAAGATATTTAATGGTTTTGACTACCTCAATTGCGTTGCTGCTTCTTAGTACTGGACAGCGATCATTGCGATGAAAGATTTCAATAGTTTCGGTTGGCTTTGATGGATTCCGAATATGCATTACCTTGGTTTTTTCTGCATCTATCACTAGACCGTTATCATGACACCATTCAGCTACAGAGTTGAATTCATCTTGCATTATCTTCACGGCCTAATGCAAGTAATTGTGTCTCACAACGATTGCGATTTCGTCAGCATAGGCATAGGCAATCGATTTCTTTAATATTCTTAGCAGTTCATTAGTGAAAAGAATGAATAAAACGGGACCCAATTTGGAACCTTGTGGTACACCGTATTTGGTTAATTTTTTTTGGCTTAATGTGTCAGATATTTTAACTTGGATTACTCAGTCAGATAGCTTTCGACCCAGCTTGCCAGCAATTCTCTCAATCCCAATTTGTTGACACTTTCCACGAGTTTTTCGGGTGTCAAGGTATCAAAGGCTTTGCTGAAGTCTAATAAAATGGCAAGTACGCGATGGTTTTTATTTAGCCCCGCATTTACCATTCCAAATTCTCCCAGTAGCAATTGAGTGCTCTTGCATTTTTGAAATCCAAACTGGTTTGAGTGAATCACTCTGTGAATCACACTCATAAAACAATTAATACGTTTAACGACTATCTCTTCCAAACAGAATTGAATTGGCCTAGAATTTGCCGTCTTTTTTCATTCCTCCCTTGTATATTCGTCGAATTATAGACGTTTTCTTGAGCTTAGGTACATAACACTGACGCAAACTAAGATTTACAACCTTTGTGATTACAGGGGTGAGACACATGGCATTCACTTTGAGATCAACTGGTTTTATGTTGTCTGCTCCAGGATCTTTTGTGATACTAAGTTGACACAGTATCTCGTAGACTTCAGGTTCCGTTGCTTCCTCTAAGTAAATACTTTGTTGAAGTTCCCAGTTCTCGTGGCCTGAGGTTTTGGAGTCAGAGACTTGCGTAATGTTCGCCGCTTGATTCAAAAACCTCTCAGCGAATTCCTCAACAATATTTTTTAGGCCTTCTCCGTACTTGTTGGGGGACTGGTGTTAACAATCCTAGCAGATCTGCCCATGTTGTTCAATTGAGGATTCAATTCTGCGGTTCAACTGATAAGTTATACAAAACTACTGGATAGGTAGATATCTTTGTTATTTATGTCCCGCTTTCGACGAAGAATCCCGCTTTTTTAATCAAAAGGTTTATAATCCCTCTTTGCCCAAAAAAAATCTGGCAACGCTGATCTAGCCTAGTTATTTCTCTATGTTCCAAACTATGTATCAAAACTGATATAACCCTATGGGATAGGGTATAAAAAGTAGCATATGTGTAGCCAGTTTCTAAAGAACATGCACCCTTTTTTAGAACCAAACTTATGTCAAAGCATTTTATTACATATATATTTTAAGTATATATGTGTTGACTATTCATTCACAATATTTTTATGTCTCTTTTGTTTTCTATACGCTCTTTACGATTTTTTCATATTAAAAATCTAAAATTTTATCAATTTTACCACCCTTTGAACATTTTATTTCAAAGTGCTAACTCATCAAACCGGTTACTATAAAACAGAGTTTAAATATCTGAGCCTATATATACACACACATATGTTTAATTTTTTTTATATATACTTGACCCACCCCTAAGACTTGTAGTATATTAATCATCTAAATCACTAACTTTCTGTCAATTAAAAACGTTGGGATGCGTTTTGTCAGCAGTATTTGATTTTATATATTTTTAATTGAATTATGAAATGACTTCACAAGATTTGATCTATAATGCGATAATATAAGGGTGTTAAAAAACCTACTATCTGACACATGGTATACATGTGGGTTGGTGTAACTGTTATGAAACTATGGCAAGGTGATATGAAATAAGTATGCAACTAATGACAAATTTAGGTGACATAATATTCGGCACAGAAAATTGGTTATTTAAAATAAGGTAAATACCTCCATCCGGAAACGGGAACAAAAATTGTAAGCAGCATTTTCCATCATGAGTGTTGTTATAAGATTAAAGTTCGATATATATAATGCACACATAAACATTTTTCGCACAACAGGCTCGTTAGTACCCGCACATTCATGTGTGCGTGTGTACTTCTTGCAAGATGGCGGGACCTCCTATTTTATGCCGATACCGAACGGCGAATTTTAGATAAGCTTTTCTTGACAATTGATACTACTTGGATGATTTGTCTGATCATGACAAGAGGAGGGCAAGTGAAAAATCATTGAGGTGTTACTACTGCTTTGAATTGAACCCAGGCCACTTCTGCGCGGCAGTTCAACGCACTTACCATCGCGCCACTGATCCTTCATTATAAATAATACTTTCGCTTTATTTTTTATCACATTAGAATAATGTTCGCTTCAATTTTAGGTAAAGGTTTACATAATCATACCATCTTTTCTTGGCAGAAAAACTTAAAAATCCACTAAATCCGGCAATTTATCAAAATGAAAAAGGGATAATAAAACGAGAAGATTTATACTTTATCTGCCAAAAATAAAGGTTTTGTAAATCTGTCATCCATTGTAACAAATTAGTCCTTTTCGTCGTCTTCTTCAACGTCAACCGCACTGGCATTTGCATCACTTTAAGTGCAAGCAATTCTTAGCAATTTGTCTTCGTTTTTAAAAAATCTACGCATAAATTTGTCAAATTGCATTTCAACGTAAAATGCGTTTTTTGCTAAGCTAAACAAACAACTTACGTGCAAGAAAAAAAACAAGATTTTGTGAAGTTTTACACCAACCAAACCTATTTATTTAAATTTTTATCGAAATTATAAAAATGTGTACCTATACCACATTCGGTAAAAAAAATGCTGCAAATTAATGTTTTCTGAAATAATTGGAGGTGATCCAACTTTTTTATATAAAATTTTAACGTTGATTTTCAATTGCAAACAAAAATGTTAACAGCAAAATATTTAGTTATGAAAATATTAAGTATGGATTGACAAATTTGTAACTAAACAATTTTTTTTCGATTATTATCGAAAATGCAAAAAAATGCATGTATATAATCGCAAAAAAGTTAAATACCGAATCTGCAATGACATCTTATTTGTCAATTGGTTTGTTTTTATAAGAAAACCTACAGAGGACACACATCCATTTTTAAAGTAAGATTGTGTAGGTGTTTAAATTTAACAGAAATGACTTGTAAGTACAGGGTGTCCGCGGGAAGGTATACTACTTTGTCTTGCCGCCATTTTGGTAAACATTAGTCTTGACAGTTTATATTTGGCAGTTTTAAAGTAGACACGTGGCAAATTTATTATGGAAAAATATTCGATAAACCAACGTGTTTTAATCGTTAAAACATTTTATCAAAATCAATCATCGATTACTGTGACGATGAGAAAGTTACGTGAAATTTTTGGGAGAAACAACGTGCCAACGAAACGCACTATTTATCGTGTAGTGAATGATTTCGTAGAAAGAGGGTCTGTAGCTGATAGGCCCAAGCATGGACTACAACTTACTGCAAGATCGGCTGAAAAAATTACTGCTGCTCAAGGAAGTGTTCAAAACAATCCATCAACCTCAATTCGACGCCGTGCTCAGTAGCTTGTTCTTCAAAGAACAACTTTGACCACAATTTTGCACAAGGATTTGCATTTGTTTCCATTCAAGATTCAGTTGACACAAGAGCTTCTTCCACAAGACCATTTACGCCGCGGTACATATGCCAATAGGATGTTACAGCTAGCCCATGATAACTCCGATTTTCATGAAAAAATCATAATGAGTGACGCGGCACATTTTCATTTGAATGGATTTGTGAGTAAGCAGAATAGTCGGTTCTGGGCAATAGAAAACCCTCAAATTATTCATCAGTCACCTTTGCATCCATTAAAAGTTACAGTCTGGTGTGCAATTTGGTCAGGAGGAATCATTGGACCTTACTTCTTTGAAAATGAAAACGGCATAACGGTAACTGTGAATGGGGAGCGTAAACGTGATATGATTAAAATCTTTTTAACGCCACAACTGCATGCTTTCGGCTTGCTCGCATACAGCCAGGATTATAATGGAATTACTGCGATAACTCTTTCATCTCGTTATTTCAAGAAATGGTGATGTTGATTGACCTCCACGGTCGCCTGATTTGACTGTTCCGCCTGTGCAGCGTCCCGTACAAGATTTTGTCAGTTCCAGTGACAACATATCTGGACCTATAGGCTTATATGATTTAGAATGTAGATCATCTTATACCTCGGGACGAAATTATACTGCCTCCATTACATATAAAATTGGGGATAATAAAACAGCCACGTTTAATATTATAGAGAAGGAAGCGGCAAAAATGGGTTTAGAAGCAAATGAGGGAAAGGCGAAGTATATGCTGTCAACACGAAAGGACACACAACATCGAAAATTGGGCAGAATGACACCATTGACAGATATACGTATGATGTAGTACGGGACTTTGTCTATCTCAGCTCCGAAGATTCAACCAAGAACTATACGAGCTGTACAGCGACATGCCCCTGTTAAAAAAAAAATACACATTGGACGTTTAAGATTGCTCCGCTTCGCAGAGTCTTCGATTCCCAACCAGACGTCGGACGCAGTAGAGGAAGACCTCGCCTCAAGTGGCGTGCACAAGTAGAAACCGACCTCAACCAACTTGGAGTGCGCAACTGGAGCCAGTTAGTCCGGGCTAATTGGAGAAGATGTGAGTTGAGGCCCAGGTTCATTCCGGAATGTAGCGTCACCTAAGTAAGTAAGTAACAATAAAAGCTGTTGATAAAAATTGAAACTGCTTTGCTTAAAAAATGTCGAACATTTCCTGAGCTTACAATGAAAAAAATGAAATCAAGTGCTTTTGATGGTACCAAAATTAGACATCTTACGAAGGATAGAAAATTTACAGACTTGATGTCTGAGCTTGAATGAAATGCAGTTTTTTTTTGTCTCAGTAATTAAATCGAAAATCAGTCAACTATACAGAACTTACACACAGAGCAGCGTTTCCAGAGTTTCTGGGATGCAAATGATGCCTGGCTATTGTTGGTTCCCTGATGCTTTCTTTTTCCTAAGTCTGCCCATAAGAAAAAGGCTTTAAAACAATGTTTTTTTTGGAAAATAATATTTGATTTTGACACAAATCAGCTATAACACGAAAAATAGTTCTGATGAAAAAAAAGAGCTTATAAATTTTCAATTAGCGAATTTTCAGTAGGTAATCATCAATAGCTTAAATATTTCAGGCAACAGATATTGTATAAACCAGTGTTATAATTCATATGGACGGACATTTATTTCCTTCAAATTCTGTTAAAATAGTTTTTATAATAATAGTTCCTCATGTTTTTCTTTTATGTTTTAACATCAACAACCAATACAAATGTGTACGTTTTCTATAATTTGTTCATATCGGGTTTTTCAACAGGGACGCTACAAAAGTTGAGCGACAGGGACAGCAAACGACGCCATATTTCTTGCCGCTCTTTGGACATTTCTTTTCAGTTAGGTTTGCCATTTCATTATGGAAAGATATACGATCCAGCAACGAGTTGAAATTATGAAAATTTACAACCGAAATTCGGAATCAGTGGCCTCAACGTTAAGAGCGCTACGTCCAATTTATGGTCGTCATAATCGTCCTAGCAGATCAACAATTGAGCGTCTAGTGGAAAAAATTTTAATCCACAGGCACAGTACAAAATGTTCCCGTGCCAGTGAGACAAAGAAGTACCCGTAGTGTCGAGAATATTGCCGCCGCTGAGGCTTCAGTTGAAGAAAGCCCAAATGTGTCTCTCACACGTCGTTCTCAAGCGTTGGGCATCTCTGTGACGTCGTTGTGGCGAATTTTGCGAAAAGATCTTGGCCTACATCCTTACAAGATCTAATTGACGTAAGAACTGAAGCCGCTTGACCACCAGAAGCGTCGTATGTTCGTGAATTGGGCTGAGCAACAACTTGAAAATGATTCGGATTTTCATCGCAAAATCGTCTTCAGCGATGAGGCTCAATTCTGGCTGGATGGCTACGTCAATAAACAAAATATGCGGTATTGGTCAGGCAGCAATCCACACGAACTCCATGAGTCATCATTGCATCCCGAAAAAATTACGGCTGGCGGCGTCATTGGGCCGTACTTCTTCCGTGATGATCAAGACCGGCACGTTATTCTGAATGGGAATCGCTACCGTTATAAAGATAACCAATATTTTTGGCCCCAATTGGATGACATGGACTTGGAGGACATGTGGTTCCAACAGGACGGCGCTACAAGGCACACAGCGAAAGCCACAATCAATTTATTGGAAACCAAGTTTGGAGACTTGGAGGACATGTGGTTCCAACAGGACGGCGCCACAAGGCACACAGCGAAAGCCACAATCAATCTATTGGAAACCAAGTTTGGAGAACGTGTTATCTGACGAAATGGTCGCTTGGCCGCCTCGGTCGTGCGATTTGACGCCGTTAGACTATTTCCTGTGGGGCTATGTCAAGTCTATGGTCTATGCCAACAAGCTAGCGACGATTGATGAACTTCGTACGAATATCGAACGTGAGATTTCAGTTGTATCGGCCGATTTATGCTTGAAAACCGTCGAAAATTGGGTTCAGCTTCTGTACTTCTGCAAGCGTGCCCGTGGTGGCCATGCAAAAGAAATCGAGTTCCATACATAATGGCATCGAACGTACTTTCACAGGCATAAAGAATTTCATTGATATCCAAAACCGTTTTTGTTTTATTTTAAAAAAACGTTTGTAGCGTTCTTATTGAAAAACCCTTTATTATAAAATTTTTAAAGTTACCTACGACCCAGTCATGCTCCCACCACTCTTTTTATATCAAGTAATATACTTTTTTAGAAAACATTATATTGTTGTTACGATCTATTATTCGATCTAATATTAATTTTTTTTAAGCAAAAAGACATTGGACCCTATTATGAGACATTAACATTTTGTCATTACATATGAATTGAAGACTCAATCTTTTAACCCGAATTCTCCTGGTGTTGCCATATGGCAACCAACAACATGCATGACATTTGGCGCCTTTCCTAACGGAAACCAGTAAACATATTTCTGCATTTTCAATTTTTTCAGATCCTAAGGCATTCCCGTTTTATATTGGGGAGTAAGTTTCAACAGTAGGCTTAGCATTTCATAGTGAGAACATCGCGAATTTGGTCGTAAATAAAAAAGTTGAAAAAAGTGTATAATGGCGCACAACAATAAGTTGTCAATATAATTTACAGTGTACATTATCTATAAGTGGTGGATTGCAGTATTACTAGTATTTTGTATGTATGAAGTGTAAAATAAGTGACAACGGAGATAAAAATATTTTTGTGGTGTTTTTTTTTTCAAAATTGCTGCCAGTGTGTCCATATGGCAACGCCAGGAGCGATAGGGTACAGGCTTATGTTATTAGTGTTTTTTTGCTGAGTGGAGAAGATGTTGCTGATGAACAAGGAAGCGGTATGCTAGACAATGTTTGCCCAGCGCAGTTGAGATCGGGTTGTGAAATTGCGTTTGAAAATGGCCAACGTATTGATGATTTTGACGCGCTCGTAGAGAATTTGAATGAAGATCATATCTGAATTTATCGGCTAGCTCACAAACTGTTGCCGCTTCTCTTGATTCAAATTCCTTTCGGTTGCGTCGTGTTCAGCAATCTACCTCCAGCTGTCCTTCACCATCATCGAATAAGAAGATTACGTTCACTTGGTCAGAAGATGAATCTTGCGCAATGATACCAATTTTTCCACAACCCAATTACGAAAAATTTATAGATGATGACTTGCTTCAGCACATTTGCGATTGTTCGGATCTATATGCCACTTACCGGGGAAAGAAAATATCGAAGGTTACCGTTAAAGGTTTGTGGTTACTTCTTTTTGTCTCTAAAGTGCAGCTAAGAACTTATTTTTTGTTCCAGAGCTTCGCGTTTTTATTGTATTTTGCTTGTCAGTGGCTACACCGGACAAAACTGTTTTAGATCCATGTGGAGTAATGACAACGATTTACGCAATGAAATGGTATATAACAGCATGCGTCAAAATCGATTTGGTGATATTTTGCAGTATCTGTACTTTGAGCCACAAAATGTGAACGATGAGTTATGGCAGTTACGACCCATACTTGATCATGTAAAATTCAAAATGTTGGAATATTTTCACCCTGAGCAACATTCATCGTTCGACGAAAGTATGATCGCTTATTTCGGAAAGCACGGATGTAAGCAGTTCATAAAGGGGAAGCCTATACGCTTTGGTTACAAGGTATGGTCTTAATGTACTCCCACCGGGTACATGATAAATTTCGAAGTGTATCAAGGGAATAATCCGCAATCAAACTCGTTGTATGAAGAAAGATTCGGAAAATGCGCTGCTCCTTTAGTGAATATGATCGACGATTTTTCTGAGAATATTCAACAATTGCCGTTTTCATTTTACTTTGACAACTTGTTTACGAGTTTTCCTTTGTTGTTTATTTAAAAAAATCTTGGATACAATGGAACCAATACAATCCGTGAGAATCGAATACCGAAAAAATGTCCGATCCCTCATAAAAAAGCATTACGAATCGATCAAAATGAATGAGACTAGGATTCGCCTTACAAAATGGATTGATAATTCCGTTACCTGCATGTTATCTACTGCTTTCGGCTCCACACCAATATCCTTTGCATCGCGCTATTCCAAAGAAGCTCGGAAGAAAGTGGGAGTAACCCCCACATGTGTTGTGTCGATTCGACCAGAATATTTCTACGTACCGCATAGCATATCGTGGCAAAAGGTGGTGGAGCCGCATTTTTACATGGCTAATCGTTGCATGCGTCCAAAATGCATGGCAACTTCATCGGCATGTTGATCCGGGTATGTCCCGACTCCGATTCAAACGTGACATCGCAATTTATTACTGCAAACATTTCGGTGATCCGCCAAAATCACAGAGCAGTGTTGCAAGTCAAAAACGTCGTTCGGAAGCTGGTACATTAGGAACTATACTTCGCTATGACCAAACAATTCACCTGGTCGTTCTTTTGGAAAAAATTACGTTGTGTAGGAGACCTGTGCAGTTCGATTATTCTAACTGCGTGTTAAAAGTGTGATGAAGGACTTTGCTTGAGATGTTTCAAGCTTTATCGTACTGCAGATTTATCATTTCAAATACCAAACTTTTAAAACAATGAAATCAATAATATATTTTAAAAAAAACACGAATTCTTTCCGTTTTACTCAATAAGCTCTTATTTTATATAAAAGGTTGGCAAACATCAATTTTATATATGGAAATAAAAATGTACACTATCGCTCCTGGCCTTGCCATATGGCAACAGGACATGTAGACAAAACAAGGACATTTATTAAAAATCTATTGATGCAGTCTATCTATCCTTCCTTTAATAAAAGCACACGTAATTTAAAAAAAAAAAAAACGAAAAATTAACGTTCAGGAGGATTCGGGTTAATACATTTTCATCATGACATGCAAAAATACAAGGCCTGCTGACTTAATACATCTTAGTCGCCATGGTGGTTAGGTTATGACGTCACTCCCTCGTCATAACTTGACAAGCCATATTGTATAGGTATAAGACTCGTTATTCGTATTTGAATTAAAATTGTATTTTAAAAATAAAAAAAAACTTAACTTAATAGTAAAAACTGGTTTTGTGCTGTTTTTGAGTGTCGAAAGCCCTTGCAATTTCAATTTCATTTTAAATTATCCGCAAAGTTAAGTTTAAACATTGCAAAATTTATATATATGAGCCCAAATTGCTTACTTTTCTTGATGTTACTTCAATTTCGAAATAAGTAATGGGTGTTTTTTTTTAAGTGTTAGGCCGCTAGTAAATCTATTATATGGTTAATCATTAACGTGGTCGCAGATCAAGCTTAGTCTAGTCCGCTATTCCGAGCTAGTCCAGGATAGTCCGCGCTAGTCCAGCTTGCAATTTTGTATATCAAAACTCATGTGATTTTGAAGTTTACTAGTTTGAACTAGCGTGAACAATCTTCCATGGTTTTTTTACTAGCGTTGGCCGTAACCGCGACCTTATTCAACGCACTTGAAGACAATGTTAATGTCTATAATATATATTAGCTTTATTTAATAGCTAACATTTCATGTCATTATTTTTAAATATGATTTCGGGCATATGCACCCATCTGCTAGCTCGAATGAAGGGTAATCGTAAAGTCCAATTTCCGACAAATTTATCGAGCAACTAAGGCTTAGCAATAACATGGCGAATGTTGACTGTTGGCTGTTTCATGCTAAAACTTTCTCAGATCAATTAGTAGTGCGCAATAATTTGGCGAACTGAACACTGGTTTTCAAAATGAATGTGCACGTGTTGTAGTGTAGTGGCGTTCCAACTCCTGAAGTGGTTAGTTGACTAAGTTAGCGGAAGTGATTTTTAATATCCTAAAATAAACATAAGTATATCCAAAAGGCAAGTTGGCCTACTTAAATTGTATAAACCATTTGGTGCGGTGCTAAAGCACTCGACTGGCATTCCGAGCTACCCTGGTTCGATTCCCAACCAGGCGTATGCGTTTTTTTATTTAATTTTTTTTTTTTTTTTTTTTTTTTTACAAAAAAAATCTAAATAAATAACACGTGTTTTGTTAAGTGGTCCGCGGCCAAACTAGTAGTGTCGACAGGCGGGCAAGCGCAAGAGGGCGGGTTCAAATCCCGGACGAGTCCACAATCGAGAAATAACAAATTTCATCGAGTGGGAAAACTGCCAAATGGAGCAGGAAAGGCTAACGGGGGATATCCCAGCAAATACGGGACCGACGATAGCAAAGAGAAAAAAGAAAATAATTTGTACGCCTAATTTGGTCAAGCGGCGTACAAAAACCGCTTCAGCCACGCTGTCTGCTGAAGCGATGACGTCTTCGACATCAACGGCAGCAAAATTACAACAACAACTTGCCTCTCCATCAGATGATGCAGAGGTATCGTACATTTCCGATGAAGGGGAAGGACGGTACACTACCGAGGATAGCAACAGGTTTGCGGTGCTGTCAACGGATGATGATGATGTTGTAGAGGAGGAGGAGGAGCTTCTAACCAAGCAAATAAGTTCATTTGAGGATCAAATTAACACTATAAAATCCCAATTAGAACCGCTGGTTAGAGCCCTCAGACAAAAACAACAGGAGCGTCGCGAGAACGAAGAAAAATGCCGCGACGAAAAAATACAACAACAACAACAACCACAAAAGGTATTGACACACAAAAGCAGTAGGACCGAGACAAAGCCC
Organism: Rhingia rostrata; assembly: GCA_949824845.1. Taxonomy (NCBI): domain Eukaryota; kingdom Metazoa; phylum Arthropoda; class Insecta; order Diptera; family Syrphidae; genus Rhingia; species Rhingia rostrata. The sequence continues at coordinate 114,502,197 of OX463756.1, read as the reverse complement.
AATGCCCAGGAACCACAGCTTACAGAAAAACAAATACAGCAACAGCCAAATAAGCAACAAAAAATGCAACAACAGCAACCACAGCCACGGCGACAGCCACAAAATATGCAACAGCAGCAACCGCAGGCCAAACAACAACAGCCACCGAAACAACAGCAGCAACAGCAAGCAATAAACCAGCAACAAAAGAAGCAGCTTCAACAACAACAACAACAACAACAACAACAACAACAACAACAGCAGCAGAAGAAGCGGCAACAACAACAGGAACAGCGGCAGCAGCAGCAGCAACAGCAGCAGCCACGGCCGCCGAAAAAAGAAAAAGTGCCACCCATCAACACGTATAAAATGGACCTTAAGGAAACCATTGAAATATGTAAGTCGGCCATAGGCAACAATTTCACAATAAAACGATTAAGTGAAGATAGGCATGCTATCCACTGCTTAACAGTGGAGCAGTACAAAATTATAAAGCAATTACTAGCAGACACCACAACGGAGTTTTTTACATATACTCCAAAAGTAGAAAAATGCCAGACGGTTGTCTTAAAGGGCATAGATTCCTTGACGGACCCGCAGGCGCTTTTAAGTGAGCTTCGCCAAGTAGCGACTGACGAGCTCGAATTCGTAGGGGTAAAGCCATTCACCACAGTGAAGGCAAGACGGGAGAATCGGAAACTACCGATCTTCCTAGTACAGCTATCGCCCCAAAGCAAGATGGAAAAGTTGAAGAGTATCTCAGTCCTCAACTTCCAGGTTGTACGATGGGAAAAATTAAAAAGAGGTGACAGCATGCTTCAATGCATGCGTTGCCAAAGGTTCGGCCACGCCTCAGCCAACTGCGAAATGCGGTCACGCTGTGTTAAGTGTGGAGAGAACCACAACATAGGAGAGTGTAGTTTAGGAAAGGAGCGGGTCGATGACATGACCCTACTTAAATGTGCACTATGCGGTGGCGGCGGGCACCCCGCAAACTATCGGGGCTGTCCAAAGTTTCAGCAAATGAAAATTAATAAAAAAGCGAAGCAAACGGCTGTGTCGAATCAACCAGCCGTTCGCCCTCCCTCAATGTCCGTCAATCCCCAAATTTCCTACGCCCAAATGGCGTCAGGAAAGGGAAAAACGGTACAGCATCCACCTAAGGAAGCCAGACAGGCCCCCGTGCCTCAGGCTCCAGCAGTGGATGCGGATTTGTTGACTGCGTTGCGGGCCATTCAAGGTCAGCTAACCGGTCTTCAAAACCAGTTACGGGAGCAGGCGTCAAGAGTAGACTATATCTACTCCTTGTTGCCGAGCTTAACGCAAATTAGATCGTAACGGGCGCGCTGTCAGAGAGACCCTTAAAGATCCTGGCTGTGAATGTAAATTCACTGATTAGGATCGAACGTAGAGCTAATCTATTCCAGTTGCTTACAGACCAAAGTCCCGATGTGCTTATGGCTAGCGAAACTAAGCTAAACCAGAAGCATAAATTGACTAATAATAATTACAATATCGTAAGAAGGGACCGACCCAACTCCACTCAAGGAGGCGGGGTCGCTATCTTTATACGAAAAGGCATTAGTTATAAGGTCATATATAGTGGTGAAGTGCGCCGATTCCGGCTGCTGGAAGCCTGCGTCATATGCATTCCTCTCCAACAAGGGAAGCGACTGTATGTGATAGCGGCCTACGCACCGGAAGCACCTCAGCCTACACTTTTTACAACAGAGCTCGGAAAACTTTTTGAATCTCTAAGACTGAACTCAGTGGAGAACTTTTATCTTTTGGCCGGAGATTTAAATGCCAAACACGAAGATTGGGGAAATCAATTACAAAATCCTCGGGGTAACCATCTTTACAATTGGATGGTCCACTACAATGTTGAATATAGGATCGACATTCTCGCCACAGATAGGCCATCGTTTCCGAGAAGCGGTGCTTTCCTGGATCTTTTACTGCGAGACACAAGACTGACAGTTACTAACAGAGTAGGTCAACACCCGCGAAACTGTTTACGGACGATTGAGTACGACAGTGATCACTGCGGACTCGCCGCCGTAATACAGCTTCCGAACGAGCTTGTGGCGCTGGAGGAGTATGTGCCTGTGCATTCTTACAACTACGGTAAGATGCGCTGGCCTCGCTTCACCAACGCCTTATCAAGAGAACTACGTTCGAGGGCCTTTTACCCACCAAACAACAGAAACCTAACAAACAACGAAATCGACGAATACTTACAACAAATGGACGAAGCGATTCAACGAACAATGAACAGGACGATACCGAAATACAAAGAACATGACATAACGTCTACGTACAGAAACGCGACCATTGACGCACTACACAGACAAAAAAGCGGACTTCTGACAAGACTTAAACTCTTGTACAGACGACTGACAAACCCACGCGACCCGGAGATTAGAACACTGAAGGCGTCGATCAAAAACATCAACCAATTGATCAAGGAGAACTATCGGTTGTCCATTAATTTGTTTTGGAATAACAGAATTCGGGCCGTAAATTCCAGCGACCCGAGTATGTTTCCACAAATTAATAAGATCTTTAGGAGGAAAGGTCATAACGACCTTCCGTGTATTAAGCTCCAACGAACAACTGACAATACAAACATACTTTTGACAGCAGGAATTGATCCGGGGGAAGCCGTCTTCGACGACGATTTCTATGTTATTGAAGATCCTCAGGAGAAAGTGGAGGCAGTGGGGGCTGTCTTTCAGGAAGTGTATAAGGTGAATGATAGCATTCGCCCGAACCGCGTCCTGGAAAACAATGCCCTGCTCCATCATGTCTATCTCCGAAACGACATTACGCAATGGCGATCTGAGAACCGTGGTTTCACCCGGTTCGATGACGACAACTTGGCAAACGCCATAGTCGCCGAGCGAAGTGGGTTTAGTCCCCTGTTAATCTCGAAGGTTGAACTCCAGATCATCTTCGATTCCATAAAGAAAAAGAAGTCAGCGGGAGTCGATGGTATATCCAACATTGTACTGCGACACTTACCCCCTGAAGCTGTGGACATTTACGCCACACTGTTCAACAACGCGCTGAATAATGCATATTATCCAGTGCGTTGGAAGACGGCGGTGGTTCATCCTCTCCCGAAAAAGGGAAAGGACAACTCCAATCCGGCGAATTTCCGATCGATAAGTCTCCTTCCGAGTATCAGCAAGGTTTTCGAAAAGATTCTCAATCGAGCACTGTTCAAGTGGTCTGAGGACAATAATATTATACCAGAGAACCAGTTTGGCTTCAAGGCTGGACATGACTGCATTCATGCCGCCTCCAAACTAGTTTCTGATATACAATGGAACAAAGCCAAAAAACAGTGCACCGGTGCATGTCTGGTTGATTTAGAGAAGGCTTTTGACACCGTATGGTTAGAGGGCCTCTATCTAAAGCTGACCAGACTTGGCATAAGTAAACCACTGCTATATATGCTTCATGACATGCTGACTGGTAGAACGTTTGTTGTCAAAAGTGGCAATGTAACTTCTACCACAGAATTTTTCATTAAGAACGGTCTGCAACAGGGAGCGGTAAACTCGCCGATTCTCTTCAGCATTTACACCAGTGATATGATAGGTAGTCTTACTCAGGCAATTGCGTATGCGGACGATCTTATCGCGTACAGAACAGCCTCTACTGTCGAAGTCATTCGAACACTTTTGCAGCGGGACTTCGACAAGATCCAGAGATATTGTGATGACTGGAAGTTGAAAATCAACTTTCAGAAATCAGAAACTATCCTGTTTAAAACACCGTTGTCTAGGGCCTCTAGGGATACGAGAAAGAACTGGCGAAAGCTGGTGATCGTTGGACCAAACGGACAGCCACTGGCGAGTAAAAGTGTAGTAAAGTACCTTGGCATCTGGTTAGATCAGTATCTATATTTCGGAAGACATGTAGATGCTGCTCTAGCTAGAGCTAGGGGAGCATTTGCCCTGACAAGACGATTGTTTTATAGCAGTCGTCTTGACAGCAGGGTGAAGGTGATTTGCTACATGGCCCTCATTAGGCCGATGATTGCCTATGGGTGCCCGGTGTGGTTCAACGTTGCCCCATCTCAAATGGAAAAGATACGGGTGTTTGAGAGGCAGTGTCTGAGGAGCTGCCTTGGACTTCACAGAACACCAGTATCTGACTACACAAAATACTATTCCAACCAGGTCCTATACAACGGGGCCAACATAAACCGGATAGACAATTTTCTGGTGAAACTCATTCGGTTTCACGCTGCAAGATCGATGGCTTCGAACAATAGTCTCATCTTTGGGGCCTTCTATCCCAATGATGAATATTTTGAGAGTGCGCGTTTAAGCGGCTTTATTCCGCCCGAAGCTTTCCTATATTTGGATAGTCGAGGGCTGATACAGGATAGATCGGCGCTTCCGCTAATCTACCACGTCTTCCGACGAACTGTGGATAGGCGGCTCCTGTACGACCGAGACGTCGTCACTCAGAGCGGAGGAGAGCGCCTGCGGTTCAGCAGGAGTGTGTCCGATTGGGACCGCCGGAGTAGGTTGCAACAGGAGAACCTGTTGTGGTGGTTAACGTAGTTATAGTTAGTTTTGACTTTTGAAAAGATATGGCCGACTTGCATAGTTGTTTAGGTTATGTTAAGGGAAACAGTCGTGGTGGCACCAAAAAAAAAAAAAAAAAAAAAAAAAAAAAATCAAAAAAATCAAAATGCTTGCTGTGGCTGTTCTAGTTTTTAAGTTAAATTTTTTTATTAAGTTAGATGTAAGTAGTTTTAAGTAGTTTAAGTTAGTCGTTTTTAATTAGTATGTAAGTTTAAATTAAAAAAAAAAAGACAAGAAACCAAGTTTTTCTCAAATGTTTCTTGGTAAACATCATTTTATTACTATTAGATTTACTTATTAGATAATAGGCCGAAAGGCATTAGAATTAAGTTGTTATCATTTAATTTAGGGCGCCCGCATAGGGCCAGTAAGTTATTTAAGTAGTTGATAAGTAAGCTAGTTTTTCATGAATTTTTGTCTAGCATGTAAGTTAGTTTTAAGATAAAGTAAAATAAAAATGAATATCAAAAAAAAAAAAAAAAAAAAAGTGGCGTTAATCATTTCATTGTAACATTGCAAAACGTTAAGTAATTATGAAACCATTGTTAAGTAATTATGAAACCATTTAAGTATTGAGGATTGAAAACCCAACGATTCATTAGTTTTGCCAAAATTAGAATGTAGTGCACTCTATCAAAGACTTAAGTAATGTATAGAGAATATTACCTTGTAATCGTTCCTCAAAGCTGTTAAACATACAACAAGACCTAGCTCTGGCAAAGCCATTTTGTTTATTCAATAGTACCTCTCTTACAATAAACAAAAGCATATTTTTAACAATGATTTTTTGGTGGCCGCCAAGATCATGTGATTTCACACCGTTGGACGGCATAGAACCTCAGATAGAACAAACTCTACTCCGGCATTCTCTGTCTGCCTTTTGTTCATAAATCCTTTAGCAAAAGCAAAAAGGGTATACGCAATTTGGCTTACTTTAGTTTTTTTAATAA